>CM025784.1:12227435-12330057 GCA_014636745.2 Centella asiatica | reverse complement strand
TTCTCAACAATACTCACTGTCTTTTGATTGAAACTTGTTTTTTCAGTGTTTTGTTGATCTTGAATGTTAATAAGTCTGGGTTCATGGACAGGAGATACAAAGTTAATTTTTCTAGCAACTTTTGGCTTTTCAGTTGTGGACTCAACAGCTTCAAATAGATCATTTAAATCTGAACTGTTATCTAGATTTTCATCATAACCTAGTCCAGATTTTTGACCTATTGTTTGATACCCTACCAAGTCAGATAATTTTTTAGAGGAAATATTCCACTGTTTAATCTTAGCTTGAGCAATTTCAAGTTGCTCTACTAAGTAGTATTCCCTCTTTTTCAAAGCATCAATCATGTGATGTGCTTTGTTTAAGTCCGACTTGATGGTATCAAACTGTGACAATTTCTCTTCAAGAAATTTGTTTCTTTTCAAGAGAATGTCACGTGATTCTTTTACATTGGTATGTTCAATAGTTAATGATCTAAAACTGACATGCAAATCAGACATATCTTTTTGCATGCTTTCAATGCTAGATGTATCAAGTAAATTAAGCACGTTAAAATTCTGATTTGCATCACATACCTTTGTAGAATCACTTGACTCGTCACTACGAGCCATTAGGGCAAAGTTGACAACTTCTTCATTAGAATCGCTGTCAATCCAATCTTTTCCCTCAGTAATCAAGGCTTTGCTCTTGGATTTGGCTTTCTTATAAGCAAAGTCCTTCTTTGATTTTTCATCCTTAGATCTATCATTAGATCTAGGCTTCTTGCACTCATTGGCAAAGTGCCCTAACTCATCACAATTGTAGCATCTTATTTTCTTTAAGTCGAAGGTGACTTTTTGACCTTCTCGTTTAGGGTTAGGTTTTCTCGATGATTTTCTTCCTTTTCTGCTAGCCCTAAATTTCTTAAACTGTTTGACCATGAATTCCTCTATGTCATCATCAGTATCCAGTTCATCTTCATTATCAGTTGAGCTAGTGTCAGAAAATTCCTCATCAAGCTTCTCTTGAGACTTGTTTGTCTCAACCATCAACGCAGCTCCTTTGTCCTTGCCATGCATGCGCTGTCTTTGCTCTACTTCAAGTTCATATGTCTTTAAGTTCCCATAGAGCCTGTCCAGTGTGAGTGTTTCCAAGTCATGAGCCTCTCTTACTGCAGTGGTCTTTGGATCCCAACTTGGTGGGAGAGATCTCATAAACTTGGTATTGACATCTTCATTGTCATAGGATTTACCAAGTATCTTCAAGTCATTAAGCAAGGTGTTAAATCTGTCATAAACAGATGTTATAGGTTCACCAGGCTTTACTTGAAAGAACTCATACTGTTGAGTCAACAGTGATCTTTTGTTCTTTCGAACTTGGTCCGTCCCTTCACACAGGACTTTGATGGTGTCCCAGATTTGCTTTGATGTAGTGCAGTTTATGATGCTTGTGAACATATTTTTATCAATTCCATTATAAAGTATGTTCATCACCTTAGCATCCTTTAACACTTGCAACTTGTCTTCGTTTGTATAATCACATTCTGGCGCAAGTTCAAAGTGTTCTGGAACAACAGATCCTTCGACAATTTTTGCAGGAATGAATTTCCTGGGTAGATAAGGACCCTTCTCAATCCTATCTATGTAATTTGGATCTGTTGCTCTCAAGTGCATATACATCTTTTGTTTCCACATTGGATATTCTTCTCTTTTAAGAATAGGGATTCTGGTACCACCATCTCTACTTCCCGCATACGCCATGATGTTAGAGCTGCTTGCTTCGTCGTTGGCCATCTCTTGGAACGTTTTAATTGAATAAATTCAATTACAAGGCTCTGATACCAATTGTTTTCCCAGTGAGATGCCGAGAACTTGTAGAAGGGGGGTTGAATACAAGTTCTTTGAAAATTCTTCGATTACTTGTTCTTAAAGAAACTAAATTTTTCTTGCGGAATAAAAAGAACAAGATCAAATCGATTTATAAACAATTGCTCTATTGATTAAATAACTGATTACAAATTCTAACAATCAATTTGATCGTCAGCTTCTCCTAATTCTAAACTGTATAGTAAAGATACAAAAAAATGAAAACCTATACAGCTTCGAATTACAATTCTCTGTTTTTTTCTCTCTCCACCTTTATTTTTCCGTATTCCAATTCTGTAATTTATAATTACAGCTTCTAAAAACTAAGTTACCAAAAACCTAGTTTCCTAATTCAAATCAAATACAAACTTTCCAATTGAAAGGATCCTAACAAGTTTCCTTGTCAGCTACGTCTTCATTCAGGTCTACGTGTGCATGGAAGACTTTCCTTCTTTGATTTGAACTCTAACTCCATCAGTGATTAAGTCCTCGACTAGTCTCCGATGGCTTCTTCAATTAGTCCCCGATCACTTCGAGTAATCTCCGATGCTTTGGCTTAAGTCGTTGGTGACGTCAGCTTTTAATCTCCGAGGTATTGTGCTAGTCGTTGATGACATTAGCATTAGTCTCTGACTCTTTAGTTCCAATCCTCGATGACGTAAGCTTTAATCTCCGATGACCAATCCTTCAATCTCTGATGAACAAAACTTTAATCTCTGATGAAGGATTCTTCAATCTCCGATGGGCAAAGTCCAATCTCCGATGAACAGAAACTTAGTCTCTGGTGGACTTTTCCCTTAGTCTCCGACAAGCCAAATTCAATCTCCGAAGGACTAATAAATTTAAAACAACTTGTTGAACAACCTCAACAAGTATTCCAGTAGTACATACAAATGAAATAAATCTATCTCTATAATGACTAATTTACAAACAAAAGATACTACTGCTAGCTACAATACTAAAGTGTTACAAACCAACACTATTCTGTACATTTGTATTCCTAAGTATTCTAAGAACAATCATCATCAAATGTTTATAAAACCTAACACCTTTTCTAGATTAGTTTCTGAATTAGGAATGTTGAATTATGCCTCTAAAAATTGATTAAATTTTTGAAAACAAGTTGTTTAGTTGTATGCAGCTAGAATTTAATTTCTAGAAAGAAGCTGTTTTATTTTATTAAAACAGAATTTTAGAAGCTAGAATTAATTTTCTGGATTGCAGCTGTTTTTAATTAAACAGAATTTGTGAAGCTAGAGTGAGTAAGAGACTATTTTAGTCCTTGATAGTTGTTTTTAATTAGTTCCCGATTAAATTAAAAAATTGAACTATCGGAGACTATCTTAGTCCCCGATAGTTAATACTATCAGAGACTACCTTAGTCCTCGATAGTTAATACTATCAGAGACTACCTTAGTCCCCGATAGTTAATACTATCAGAGACTAACTAGTCCCCGATAGTTAATATTATCAGAGACTATCTTAGTCCCCGATAGTCAACACTATCAGAGACTAATCTTTTTCTAGTCTCTTACAAGTGAACTTATCAAAGATTAGGCAATCTCTGATCGAGGGTAATATGGTAGTTATCTCTCCCACGATCAAAAACGGTTCACTACCCTTAAGAATTGCAAATGTTTCAAACAATTTGATAAAACAAAATTCAAACATCTTTGCAATTACAAACACTCAAGCTCTGAAATTATTTTCTCTCTGCAAATACTCTGCAATTTAACCCTTTTTCATGTTTTCTTCCAAAGTTCACAGATCTCTAAGAATGGCCGCTAAAACTGTTCTGTTCAAGTTTGGAGACTTTGATATCATCAAGACAAACCATGCAGGGGTGGTTGATAAGCATGTCTTTGAAGCCCGGTACCACCCCTTTGTGGATTTCCTTCAACACTCCAGTCTTTCGTATGCCATTTACGAAGCCCCCATCCAAGCCGCTGAGGTTATCACGGCTGTCTGGTCCACTGCTACCATCCAGGGTGAGAAAACTGCCTCCCCTGTGGTAAGTTTCAGGTATGCAAACTCTGTTTATAATATAGATCATACCGTAGTTAATAATGTTTTACACTTGCCAATTTATGAAAACTTTGACTCACTTGCTTCTGATGAAGAAATTGTTTCTATGTTTAAAAATTTACATTATTCTGCAGAAATTACTTATGTTGGGTCTATAACACGACCCCATCTAAGGCAAGAGTGGTCACTGTTTTTTGACATAATAACTAAAGCTTTTACTTCTAAGTGCAGTGGCTATGATGCTATCACTACACTCACACAACAAATCACTTTTAGTGTGTTGTATGATAGGCATATTAACATTGGGCTTTTAATTCTGCAAAATCTTTTGATAAAACTTAAAACCAGTAAAAATAAAATTTATTATTCTAGGTTTTTGATGATGATTGTTAAATATCTAATTCCTAACCTTGATATTACTGGAATTGCAAGTTTTACCAACTGTTTTGCAGAGTAAAAGAATATTTACAGATGTGAAGCATAAATCTGCAAAGGTAATAGTTCCTTTATTTTTTCCTCCTGTCATGAGATCTATTCTCATTGACAGGCTTCCAAATCTTTATTCTTTGCAATTTTTTGAGGATATTGAAAGTCAAAACCCCATTAATCCTCCAACCACTTCACAACAACTGTCTATAGCCCCCTCCACAGTCTCTCAACAGATTGTGGTTGTAAGACCAAAGACAATCACAAAACTCCCAATTAAAAGAAAAATAATTGAGGGAGCAAGTGAGGATGAGGGAGAACCAGAAGCTGAAGTTCCACTTCAGAGAAAGAAGAGAGTTATAACCCTTAGCCAAGCCCAATCCAGTGCTTCTCAAAAAGCATCGGAGATTATAAGGACAAACAGTGAACTGTCACCATCCTCCCAAAAGGATGTTGACATTGAAGAAAGTTCCCAACCAGGAACATCCTGTATAGAGTCTGCACAAACTCTTGGTCACAACCAAGAGGAACCAACAAGAGAGATAATAAAAGAAAAGAGTGACACAAGGAGTGCACACACAAAGTCATCATTTGATGTTCCTCAATTTCCAATATCTGAGGAACAACCAACACTCCCCACTGTACATTCTTCTCCTTTTTCTCCCAATCTTGATTCTTTTGATATAACTATGATTGATTCTCTTGATTTTTCCCAAGAGGAGCCAATAATCGAGACAAGCTCCCACACAGCTTCCATGGATAGATCCCTAGCCCAAGATAAACAGAGGGAACCCCCTATCCATGCTGTCACAAGCACTTCTCAAACCCCCCACTTCTGTAGGATAGAGTGACACCATCCATATGAGTGAGGTTGTAAGAATAATTAGTGAGAGTCAGGCTTGTGCCCTGGAAAAAGGAGAGACCATACACATACAAGAGAGTCAAGCTTTAGATAGCTTGGAAAAAGGAGAGAAAGAGAAGCTGGGTGCCCAACCCCATGCAAAAGGAGAGGGTGTGAGCAAGGATGAGATCCTTGAACAAAAGAATAGAGAGAAATTTTCAGCAGGTATATTTTAAAACCTATTGAAACAAGCTCACAAGAAGCTCTGGTTTCTTCTGCTCCCTCCATCAATATCCAAACAAAAGAACCAGAGATTAGATCAAGCACAGGGGATGCAGCTTTACAAGTCATATCAGAAATGTCCAATGAAGATTTCGAACAATTATATGGTCTACAATAGAGACAAGATCATATTTCTGCATTGAAGACAAGCCTAGCAGATGAACCTGTGCCTGAAGAAGCTCCAGAGCATAATGTTGATGAATGGCTTGATGCCTCTTATGCCAACACTCTGGAGGAAGCAGCCGCCCAATTGAGGCAGGATTATGTGACCAACATTGAGTCCATTGCAGCTGCACCATCCATTAAATATTTACTTGAAAAGGTAACCAAGGTGGACAACAAATATACAAAGTTTCACCACTTCTTGGTTACTGGCATAAATGGTGCAGTGCAGCAAATAAAAGAAAGGATGGAGTTGGAGATATACAAGATTAGAAGGTGCTATGAAAGACACTTGCCAAGGAGGACTGTCACTGCAATTGATTCTTTAGTCAAAGATAAGTCCAAGACTGACAGTTGACTTCAAGCCCTCAAAACAAACATCCAACTCCTGATCCAAAAGCAAGACAGAATGGAACAACTTTTGTTGCAGGCCATTCCAACACTGACCACCTCCTCCAAACCCCAAGATGCTGATGTCAAAAAGGTGGAGAGTGGTCCATCCAAACATGTACATTCACACAAGTCTGGTTCTGTCCTTGATGCAGAATTGCAAGCAATGTTGGACAGTATCTTAAAGAAACATTCTAATCTTGCCGCAGCAACAACAACAGCACAACTTCCAACAACAACAGCAATAACAGCAACAACAACAACAACAACAGCAACAGAAGCATCTCCTTCTTCCTCCGCTCAAGCCCCAAAACCAAAAGACAAAGGCAAGGGAGTCATAGTTGTGGAACCAAAGAAATAGATTTCAACTCAACCAGGACAACCTAAGCTATTGGGGGATGCCATGAAGACTGCTTACTTTCCTACTCCTACTGAAATTGAAGTGGAAGGGAAAGTTGAGTTAGTCAATCCTCGTGATCAAAGATTAATAGACTCTGATGCGTTGTTATCTCAGAAACTTCAGGAAGAAGAGGACATGGCAGCAACAAGGGAGGAGGAGGAGGCAAAGAAGAAGAAGTAAACTTCAACAAGGAGATCAAGTGCACAGAAGGCAGCCGTTACCAAAAAGAAAAATAAAGAGATGGAAGAGGTAGAGAGAAAGTCAAGGAGGAAACCTTTGGTCCAGGAATCTGCAAAGAAACCTGTGATCAAGGCAACCATTAAGAAGCCTACCTCTCAAGATCCTCCAAGGTCAATCGAGACTGCCTTGGTGGCTGTAAGTGGATCAACAAAACCACGAACAGTTTCATCAAGGAAGTCCTATAAGGTTGAAATGGCTAGCACTGAAGAAATCATCAAGGCCCTGAAGAAAAGTACAAAGAAGATTGATCTTATCAAGGGTAAAAACAATGAAGAGCTTCTCCATGTCTTTTTAAAAGATGGAGAGTCTCTGAAGTTCAAAAAACCAGCCTTGAAGGGACAGAATGAAGAAGATCTGGAGTGGTTGCTGACTGTTGTGCTTGAGACTTCTAATCTCAACATGAAACTTCGAAGCCAAATTCAGAAGGTGATGAAGATGGAGCATAAGGTGGATTCAGTACTGGAAGCTAAGTCTAAGCCTTTGGGATTGTGGTATGAGACTTTTCATGGAGAGAAGGTTTTCTTTGACTACAACAGAGATATTAACAGTATCAGTGAGAGGCACATTGAAGGATTACTTACTCTCCTCAAAGATGCTGAAGAAGAAATTGAGCTTGTATTGAAAAATCTGTTGAAAAATAGGCTGGAGTTGCTGAGGAAAAACAGAAAAGAACGGCTGGAGTTGTTGAAGAAAAAATGAGGTAAAATTGTTGTGTTGAAGTTGTTTGTTGAAATAAGTTGTATTTTTTTTTTAAAGCCAGACTTATAGGATTTAAACCTGAGTCTTGGTGGAAGCTGAACAACAGATCAAAGATCTTAGTTCAGAATACATTTGTAGTTAGAAATTCTTTATTCTTTTTCTAAGTAATTGTAATGTTGAGTTTTGACATCATCAACAACCTTGAAATTATGCTTATCATTCTGATATTCATAATTAGGGGGAGATTGTTAGGTTTTAGAACATTTGATGATGATTGTCTTTAGATTACTTAGAGTACAAATGTATAGAAAGTGTTAATTAGTAACACTGAAGTTTTGTAGCTAGCAGTTATCTCTTTGTTTGTAATTTATTCATTATTTGTAAAGAGATAAAATTATTTCATATTTGTAAGTAACTGCTGGAATGATGTATCGAAGCTTCAGAAAGTCAAGATGTGTATTTGATCCGTTAGAATTTGCAAAAAGGCTTGTCGGAGACTAGGAGAATTGGTCAGGGACTAAAAAGATTTTATCTGTCGGAGACTAGTTTTGCCTATCGGAGACTAACACTTAAGTCATCAGAGATGAAGTCTAAAGGAGTCGGAGACTAAAGCTTACGTCATCGGAAACTAAAGTTAAAAGCATCAGAGACTAAGCTGACGTCATCGGAGAGACTAAGCATTAACGCGTCAGAGACTAAATAATTCTATCGGAGACTATACAAGCTGACGTCATCAGGGACTAATTGCACTGGAGACTAGTAATGACGTCACCAGAGACTAAAGATGAAGCATCATGGACTAATCGTGATTTATTTCTTGAAAGATACAGGGTTCGAATTAAAAAGGAATGTCTTCCACGTAAAGTAAAATATTATTGAAGACGTAGCTGGTAAGGAAACTAACCAGAAATCTGTTCCTATAAAAAAGGAAAGATTGTATTTGATTCGAATAAGGAAGCTGAATTTTGTTCAGAATAGGAACTGAGTCAATAATAATTCAGTTGCTAGAGAAGCTGTAATTAGGGTTTTACAGAGAATTGTAACTTCGAAGCTGTATTGGTTTTTCATAGTTTTTGTATCTTTTCCTATACAGGATAGAAAAGAAGTTGACGATTACATTATTGTAATTGTTAGGATTTGTATTCAATTGTAAATCAATAAAGCAATTGTTTATAAATTGATTCGTGTTCTTGTTCTTTATATTCCGCAAGAAAAGTTAATTTCTTATAGAACAAGTAATTCAAAAAGATTTTAAAGAACTTGTATTCAACCCCCCTTCTACAAGTTCTTGGCATCTCACTGGGAAAACATTCCATCTTTGTTGCTGATGACATGAGAGTTTTCATAGGACTTGCTGTCTCCAATCCGAATTGCTTAAGCAGATCTTTGGTATACTTGGATTGATTTATGAAAATCCCATCTTTGTTTTGCTTAATTTGACATCCAAGAAAGAAATTCAACTTTCCCATCATGCTCATCTCAAATTTACTCTGCATAAGCTTAACAAATCTTGCATAGAATTTTTCATCAGCAGAACCAAATATTATATCATCTACATAAATTTGTACAGGCAATGTTTTATCTTTATGCTTCTTAATAAAATAATGTGGTGTCAACTTTACCTCTATTGAACCCTTCATTCATAAAAAGGAAGATAAAGTGTCATACCATGCTCGTGGTGCTTGCTTAAGACCATATAAAGCTTTGTAAAGCTTATATACATGGTTTGGAAGAGAATGATTAGCAAAACCTGGAGGTTGCTCAACGTAGACTTCCTCCTGAAGTTGTCCATTCATAAATGCACTGTTGACATCCATTTGAAACACCTTAAAGTCTTGATAAGTAGCATAAGCAAGAAAGATTCTTATGACTTCAAGCCTTGCTACTGGAGCAAAGGTTTCATCGTAGTCAATCCCTTCCTTCTGTGAGTAGGCCTTAGCCACAAGTCTTGCTTTGTTCCTTGTGATGATTCCATCTTCATCCATCTTGTTCCGAAATACCCATTTGGTGCCTATTACTGTATGATTCCTTGGCCTGGGAACTAGATTCCAAACTTTCTTCCTATTGAATTGGTTTAGCTCTTCTTGCATAGCAAGGATCCAATCAGCATCAGCACGAGTATCCTTAATTTTCATAGGTTCCATTTAAGATAGGAAACTTAGAAAACTATTTTCATTTTGAGCAGATCTTCTAGTCTTTACTGAACTTGTGGGGTTTCCAATTATCAAATCTTCTGAGTGAGATTTGGTCCACTTCATTCTTCTTGGAAGATCTATTCGAATGTTTTGCTGCTTTAGTTCCTCCAAGTTGGGTTCATCATCTTTTACTTCAGCAGGAGTGCTTTCTATTATAATATTGCCTTTTGAAGGTTCCTCAGTAGGATCTTCCTTGGTTTCTAGAGTCTGTTGATCTTCATCATGTTCTTGCTCAGCTATAAGAGGGAGTGAACCACTTGGTTCCTCATGGTTAGATTCATCTAATATGACATGAATAGATTATTCAACTGTTAAAATTCTTTTATTGAAAATACGAAAAGCTTTGCTATGAGTAGAATACCCTAGGAAAATACCTTCATCCGATTTTGCTTGAAATTTAGTTAAGTACTCCTTACCATTATTGTAGACATAGCAAGGACACCCAAAGATGTGAAAATAACTGATGTTAGGTTTTCTTCCTTTCCATAGCTCGTATGGAGTCTTGCTTAGAATTGGATGTATGAGAGAATGATTTTGAGTATAGCAAGCAGTATTTACTACTTCTACCCAGAAGTACTCAGGGAGTCTAGCATCAGCAAGCAATGTTCTTCCTACTTCTTCCAAAATTCTATTCTTCCTTTCAACTATTCCATTTTGTTGTGGAGTTCTTGGTGCTGAGAAGTTGTGGAATATTCCTTGCTTATCATAGAATTCAGTAAAGCCTCCAAAGTCAAATTCTTTTCCATGGTCACTCCTTACTGACTTAATTCTTAGTTCCTTCTCATTTTGAAGTTGTCTGCTGAACTTCTCAAACTCTGCTAGTGCATCATTCTTGTGAGCAAGAAATAATGCCCATGTATATCTTGTGAAATCATCCACAATGGTGAATCCATATTTCATTCCACCAAGACTAATTGATATAGGGTCAAACAAATCAAGATGTAATAGTTGGAGAGGCATAGAGTTTGATTTTTCAGGTTTGCTTAAGAAGGTTTATTTTGTTTTCTTACCAAATTAACAAGCTCTACACATTTTTTCTTTTTCAAAGGAAAATTTTGGTAAACCCTTACTAATTCTTTAGCAGAAAGTTTTGAAATTTAAGTGTGAAAGTCTCTTATGTCATAACCAACTAGCATCTGCTGAAGCTTTAGCAAGAAAACAAGTTGTTTCAGCAAGACTTAGCTTGACCAAATCTACTACATAAACATTTCCATTTCTTGAGCTAGAAAGCTTCAGAGAATTTGTTTGAAGATCTCTTACTTGACATTGATTTTCTAAGAAGGTGACCTTATGCCCTTTGTCACACAACTGACTTATGCTAAGCAAGTTGTGCTTGAGACCTTCCACATAAGCAACCTTGTTGAAGCAAACTATTTCATTTCCTGCTAAACCATATCCCTTAGTTTTTCCAGAATTGTTATCTCCAAAAATTACTTAAGGTCCTTCTTTCTCCTTAAAATTGGTGAGAAAGGCTTTATCTTCTGTCATGTGTCTTGAACATCCACTATCGAAGTAACAAATTTGTTCCTTGCTCACAACCTGCAATTCATAAGTAGAGTCACTTTGGTACCCAGCAAGACTTGGGTCCAGTTAGGTTAGTACCCTTGAGAACCCATACTTGTCTCAGTTTTGGTCTTCGAGAACTAATAGTATAGTAAGGATCTGCAAGGCAAAGTGTGCCGACCCCAAAATCCCTTACTGGACCAGGGCATCATCAAAAGAAGGAAAGATAACATCACATCCATTCATAACATAAATACTAAAAAAAGGAATTAGTAAATAGTTGTTACAACCCAAAATATTACATTTTAGCGGAAGCTAATCCATCTATAATTTACAGTGCATAATCATTACAACTTCAAATATCTTCCTTCCTTCCTTAGCGACACTCAAACAGGTTAATAAAACTCAATAGCCGATCATCTTTGCCTTCCCCTTATCAGAGGGTTCAGCCTTTGGACCATGCCCTGCAAAACATTAAGTTCAACAAGAATGAGCGTTTTACGCTCAACAAGTATATAAACAAAATAGAGAAATATTGATGGAAGTGCAAGTCTATTTATGAGGCTCAGTGAAACAATACTAATGCCTCGAAAATCTTTGAAGAATCTTTAGGATCACTGATGATAAACAACGTGTAATCCTTCTTGAAGAAAGATAGGTATTCACCTATGTACAACCTTTTTCAAAATATCCATCGGGGGCTAAACCCGTTGGATCTGCTAACCATATAGTACACAGCTGGCCTAACTGTGACTGCATGATCCCTCCTTGTGTGAACGTACGTAGTCACTTATAATTCCTCTAGGTCAGGTGAAGAACAAATCAGCACATTTCCCTTCCTCTTGCCAACCATGTGGCATAACCCATTTAAGGGACTTATCATTCTCATTTGTTTGCACAGATATAAGATTGAAAAATAACTAAAAATCAAAGCTTAGTTATATCCATGCATTATCATTCATATCATGCTAGCGGAATTTAAAGCATAGCATGCTCATTCATAAAAGCAATTAAAACATATAATGAAAGCCTTGCACGCATATCAAATCAAAAGATATTGCGTTAAATTGAAATAAGCATCAGATTGAATGTACATACTTGTCTCGGTCCTTTCCACAAAAATCAAATTCAATTTACTCGTGAGTGAAAGATTCTGTAAAACGTGCATATAACATGATAATTTAATACCTTAAATATAATTATAAGAAAAATGCATATGTGATGTCCTTAAACTTTTAATGTCTCAAATTTGACATAAGAATCATTGAAGTTAAATGAATAATTGAAACATCATAAAATAATTTAAGAAAATAATGTTTTATAGTTTCAAAAAAAAAACTGCTCATCAGGGGACAATTTATCATCAGGGGATAATTTATCATCAGGGGATAACCGGACATCAGTGGGTAAACTACCCATCAGGGGATGCCTCTCGGCCATCAGGGAATGTCTCTTGGCCATCAGGGGATAGCCTTCGACCATCAGGGTATCATTCACTCATCAAGGAATAGTCATCAGGGGATGACTTATGCATCAGGGGATAATTTGTTCATCGCCAATCTCGTCGGCTGACAACTTGTTTAGCGCTGAACTCACTAAGTCATCGCTGAACTTATTAGTGGATGATTTGCTCAGCACCAAACTCCTCAAAAGATAACCTCTTTAGTCATTAGAGACTAACAACATTTCCTTAATCAGAGACTAGGAAATTCCTCCATTGGAGACTAAGAATTTCCTTCATCAGAGACTAGCAAATTTTGCCCATCAGAGACTACAGATGACGTCATTAGGGACTAAACTTAGCCTATCGGAGACTAAGGATGACGTCATCAGAGACTAATTTAAACTTTCTTCATCAGAGACTAGGGAATTTCCTTCATCGGAGACTATCAATTTTAGCCTATCAGAGACTAATTGTTTTAGCCTGTCGAAGACTAGCTTGGAATCTCCCTGGGACTATTTTATAGGGTCAAAGACTAACTCCAACCCGTCAGAGACTAAGTTAGAACTTGTCTTAGATACAGTGGTGTCTTCGTCACTCCTCCATGGGTGGTGTTCTCAACCATAACCATACTTAGGTCAACTCTCATCATCCTCTCAGTAACATATAACCTCTCTCAGGGTCTACTAGATCCTGCAAACACTGATTAAACTTCAAAACTCCAGTTGACAAAGGTTTAAATAGGATGTTTTCAACTACTGATAAAAAGAATTGTTTGGTGAATAAAGGTTTGCCTACAGATGGTTGTCAACATTTTTAAACTCATCTTAGGTAGCTTTTGAAACAAAAAGGCATTAACTTCAGGTGTTGAAAGCATGGATTAAGTCGTACTTTTGGAAATGAATGAACCAGGTATTAAACATGGCATGCATAACAGAACAAAAGTGTGAGAATCAGAGCAGGACTTTAATGTAATGCTCTTACCTCTTTGACTGTAAAGAAGAAGTTAAAAGCCTTAGGTTGTTCTTCGAAAAAGGATGTTCGCCTTAAGGGTAAACTGGGATTTGGTGGTATACTGTATAGAAGATTTTATGAAAGTGGGGCTAGGGTTGTACTCCAAGGATATTATATATCACTTGCTGAACAACAAGAGCTGTTGGATTGTTTGAGATTTGATTTCAGTCGTTGGTTAGAAAAAGACAACAACGGGCTTTAAAAAGAAGTGATTGGTGAGAAAGGGTGGATGCAATGGCTGCTAACGTCAGTCGGTCATCTATCATAGCCCACTCTAGTGTACTGTTGGAAGTGATATACATTCAATGCCTCATGTCTCCCAACAGTCTTTGGTTTGAAAATGGTTATTGTAGCTTATACTCGTTCACACCCGTGTGCTCTCCCCTCATGAACAATCATTACACTACCTTTTGATCACTTGAATACAATAATCATGTAAAGATTTGGAGCTCAAAATACATTTAAAATCTTTTGGAAATCACATTGCCATGAACCTTCATTAATCAAACCGAATAAAAGAAAATGAACCTCCATGCATAAAATAAATAAATCACAAAATAAATAAATCATAAATCAAAACTCATTTAAAATATTTGGGTTCTCACACAAAGAGAAGCAATGTGACCAATCCTATGGCAGCAATAATATCTCAAATGCAACATGTTGTGTTTTGTGTGTTGCTTACCTTTTCTCTTTGGTTGAGGTGGTTTCTAGTGTTTGCTCCTAACCCAACCTTTGCTAAATTCCAAATTCCTTGCTGTGTTGTAACGATGAGCAGGGAGAACATGGTTCTTGCAAAACTTTTCACCTTTAGTCTATTTAGCACCATGTTCTTGCTTATGGTTACGATTAGCAGGGAATTTGTGCTTTAGCAAGGTATCATTTTTGTTACCCTTGGTTTTAGTAGGAGGTTCACACTCTGCTGAATGAATGGAGATTGCTTTACTGATAGATTCAGCTTCACTTTCTCCACTTTCTTTAACAGGAACTTCGCAAGTTCTGGATCCAATTCCTCCTCGATCTAGCAAGCTTCTTTGGCTTTTCAGCAAAGCACAAACATCAAAGGATGACCTGTTCCATGCGGAGATTGTTGCTGTTAATTCCTTAACTTGGGAGGTTAACTTAGACTCCCTTTCTTGAGAGTCTCTGTGATGTTGTCTAAGCAGGGTCCTTTCATCATCAGCAGCAACTAACTCCAAATTCTCAGCTCTTACTTTTTCAAGTGTAAGCAGGATTTCAGAGTTATTGCTCCTTAGTTGATCAGACTTTGCTGGAGCAGTTCTTAGCAATCTTCTATATCGATGCCACTGAGATGCAACATCCTTAAGCAAGGAGCGCAACTTATCTTCGGTAATGTTAGTAGAGTCAAAATCAAATACCTCAGTGAGATCTACTTCCTTGCTGGGTTCTGATTCTTTAGCCATTAAGCAGAGATTGGCAATTCCTAGTCCTGAATCTTCTGATTCACTCTCACTATCACTCCAAGATTTTTTGGCAAGAAGTCCCTTGTCTTTCTTGGAAGAGTTATTCTTTTGCTAGTACTTCTTATAGTACTATTTTCCCTTGCTCTTATCATTAGCAGGGTATTTCTTTTCCTCCCTTGTTGTGCTTCGACAATCAACAGCATAGTGTCTTGGATGATGACATGCTTCACAATGTCATGACCTTCAAAACTACTAAATCTATCTGGGATACCATTCAAATCCTTTGTGATGGCTCTGAAGATGTCAGGGAGAACATGCTGCAGCCGTTGACTCAACAATATATGTGGTTCACCATGAAACTGGTGAATCACTCACATATATGTTTGATAAATTCAACAGACTTATCAATGACTTGAAGATGTATGGTTAAACATATGCAAACAAGGATATCAATGGTAAGTATATGAGAGCTCTCCCTGTGTTATAAGGCCATCAAGGGATCCACGGACATGAATGTTCTTACCATGGATAGGCTTTATGGTAACCTTAAGACATATGAACTTGAAGTTCAGCAAAGGTCTGTCAAGGATACGAAGAAGTTGCAATTTATAGCCCTGATGGCTAGTAAGAAGAACAAAAAGGAAGCATGACAAAGTGTCTTGATGAAGTAGAAATTAGGGGATGCTGAGGAAACTAGTAAAGATAGTGAAGATGATGAAGCTAACTCCAATGAGACTGACTACACTCCTGAAGAGTTAGAAGACATGGATGAAACAATGGTCCTCCTAGCAAGAAGGTTTTCTAAGCTGAGATTCCAAACACATAAAGGAACAAAGAAATTTTCAGCAAGGAAAAATGGTAGCACAAGTAACTTGATTAACAAATATAGAATCAAGTGCTACAAATGCAATGAATTGGGCTGCTTTGCTAATGAGTGCAAAAAGAACAACACTAATGCAAGTGAGCCCAAGGGGAAGGAAACTGAGATGAATTACAAGAAGAAGTACTTTGACCTTCTCAATGATAACAAGAAGAATAAAACATTCATTGCTAAGGGAAAAGACTGGGCTGACTCAAAGGAAGAAGAGGCTGAAGAGTATGTCAACCAAGCCCTGATGGCCTCATCCACTGACAATAGCAACTCACAGGTCAATCTTAAAATTTCCTCAAACATGTTTAAATTTGATTGTTATAAGACTAATAAGGAGATAACTTGTGAGATTAGAGACTTTTTTGACACGTTAAGGAGTATAGTAGTTGAAACTGAGAGAGTGGAAAAATTAATGAGAAATTAACTGCTAGGAACACTCTTTTGAATCAGAATTGACTAGGCACGAAATTCTAGAAAAAGAACTTAACAAGACTAGGAATCGATCTCCTTGATTGTGCCATTAAGAAAGAAGAATGGACCTCCAAACGGCTTAAAGAAGAGGACGAGGTCATAAGGAAATGAACCGAGTCTAGTAAGAAACTTGAGGATCAGCTTAACAGTAAAAAATTCAATCCAAATTCTAGGCTAGGTATGATGAAACTCAGGCAAAACAACTAGCAGTTAAGATTGAAAATGCTGTTAGAATTCATAAAAGGCCTTAATAACCTATCAAGTTTGTGAAGGAAGTGATCAAACTAGAAACGGGAAATTTTGTCCCTAATAATGAAGCTTCCACAAGTGGTGGAAGTGGCAAAAAGCATGTCATTGCAAAGGCACCAAAGATTCCTAACAGAAAGAAAAATGATTGTGCATCAGTGGATATACAATCATCAGGGAATGTGAGTGCATCAGGAAATAGTAGCCCTTTAGAGGATAAAGGCAAATTAGGGGATAAAATGAAAAACATAAATGGAAAATTATTAGTTAATAAAACTAATAACTATGCTCTTAACTCTAACGCCCCTAGGAACGTATGATGGAACTGTGGTAATGTAAATCATTTATCTTTTCAATGTAAAGAAAAACAACAAGTTTTAACTGGTATAATATTGTATTTTGAAAATTTGCCTAAATCAATTTTTGATCATGCATGCACACATAAGGGTAAAGAAAAAGAAATGATTTCTAAACCTAAGGCTCTCAGTCAAGTTCCTAAAAAAGAGAAGTTAACTTTGTTAACTAAGCTTAAGGTCAAAATTGATTTATGCCCTGATGTATCAAGACCTGTTACTAAGCCTGTAGGACCCAAATCAATTTGGGTACCAAAGACATCTTAATTTCTAATAATGTGCAGGGCAAGAAGGAGTAAACAAATCTAGTTTTTGGACGGTGGCAGCTTAAGGCATATGACTGTTGACAAAGCCCCGCTCACTGAATTTTATGAAAAGGCTAGTCCTATGATTTCTTTTTGGGACAAAAGTAAAGGATCTATATTTGGTTATGGAAAGGTAGCAAATGGGGATGTCTTATTTGATGATGTAGCACTTATTGATGGTATGAACCACAACTTTCTTAGTATCCGTCAAATTTGTGATAAGGGTTTCAACATTTCCTTTAAGGGTGATCAATGTTTAATTCTAAATGAAGGTGATGGGAAGCTGGTCTTATCAGTCGTTAAAAAGGGAGATCTTTATGTTGCTAACTTTGGCTTAGCAAATGGAGCCTTGGGCTTTTATAGCAAGGCATCCCCTAATCAGAGTTAGATGTGGCACAAGAAGCTCTCTCACTTAAATTTCAAAACCATTAATGATTCGGTGAAGAGAGAATTGGTGACTGACCTACCTCAAATGGAGTTCACTTAAGAGTGTCTATGTTCAGCATGTCAACAAAGGAAGCAAAGGAGAATCTCTTTTGTCAGTAAGGAAGCCACAATGATCAAATATCCAATTCAAATGCTAGATATGGATTTATTTGGTCCAATTAATATCATGTCAGTATAAAAAAAAAAGACATGCATCGGTAATTGTGGATGACTACACTAGATATACTCGGGTTAGGTTCCAACATGCTAAATCAGAGGTGTCTCAACAAGTCATTGACCATGTAAAGAAAGTTGAATCTGAATCAGGGTTAGTGGTTAGAATTTTGAGAACTGATAATAGAACTAAATTCAAGAATACAACTGTTGATGAGTTTTGTGTGAAGAAAGGAATCAGTCATACATTCTCAGCTCCAAGGACTCATTAACAGAATGGTATGGTGGGAAAGAAAAATAGGACCCTGATAGAAGCTGCTAGAACAATGTTGGTAGAGGCTAAGTTGCCTACCTATTTTTGGGCTAAAGTAATATCCATCGCTTGCTTCACTCAAAATAGGTCATTAATCAATAAGACTCATAACAAGACACCATGTGAGCTAATGACAGGGATAAAGCCTAATATCATGTTCCTATATGTTTTTGATTGTAAATGTTTTGTATTAAGGAACTTTGGTGAAAACTTAGGAAAATTTGACTCAAAGACTGATGAAGCTATTTTCCTTGGTTACTCCCTGACATCTAAGGCCTACATGGTTTACAACAAGAGGATCCAAGTTGTGATGGAGCCAATCAATGTAGCTTTTGATGATTAAGAGATTTATGGCCTTGAAGACCCTGGTTTTCATGAGGAGCTCAGATTAAAGAATAAAGACGAATTTTATAATCAAGAAAGTGAAGCTGATGTGTGCAAATCAATGAAGAATCAAGTAACCCTTGATGTTAATCCAAGTAATCAAGAAGCCCCTTCAGTGGATAGAGTAAATCTCTTGAACAATAGATCAAGGAATGCTCTATCAAGGGATAGTCCATCAAGGAATAACTTAAACCCTGACTTGAGCACTAATTAAGGGGGTGTTTTCTCAGAAGCTGGGAGCACTCACTTAGGGGGGAGCAAATGAAAAGTATACTACTTCATCTAAGCTACCTCCTAAGCCTATTTGGTCAAGGAATCACCTAAGACAGTTGATCATTGGTGATCTAAATCAGAAAGTGCAAACTAGAAGGGCAACTTCAAATGAATGCCTATATGCTTATTTTCTCTCTTAAACTGAACCAAAGAAAGTTGAAGAAGCCTTGCAAGATGTTGATTGGATTATGACAATGCAGGAGGAATTAAATCAGTTTAAGAGAAATCAAGTATGGAAGTTGGTGCCTAGGCCTAAAAATAGAACAATTATTGACACCAAATGGATATTCAGGAATAAAATGGATGAAGCTAGCATTATTAGATGAAACATGGCAAGCTGGTGGAAAAGGGATATCTATAAGAGGAAGGCATTGATTTTGATGAAACATTTGCACCAGTGGCCAGACTTGAGGCTATCAGAATCTTCTTAGCCTATGTAGCAAATTCAAATTTCAAGGTTTATCAAATGGATGTGAAAAGTGCATTTCTCAATGGAAAATTAGAATAAAAGACGTATGTCCAACAACTTCCTGGGTTTGAAAGAGTTAAATTCCCAAATCATGTTTTCAAGCTAGACAAGGCACTTTATGGATTAAAGCAGGCTCTTAGGGCTTGGTATGACACATTAACTAAGTTTTTGGTGGAGAACAAGTTCCCAAGAGGTATCATTGACAAAACCTTGTGCTTTAGACAACACCAAGGTCATCTAATCTTGGTGCAAATTTATGTTGATGATGTCATCTTTGGATCCACTGATGCTAAGTTGTGTGAGAACTTCTCCAAGCTCATGAAAAGTAAATATTAAACGAGCATGATGGGGGAGCTATCTTATTTGTTGGGGCTTTAAGTTAAGCAAGCCACTGATGGTATATTTATTCATCAGTCAAAATATGCCAAAGAACTTCTCAAGAAATTTGACATGGAGGATTCAAAAGTAGCAAAGACACTTATGGCCATAACAACCAAGATTGACCCTGATAAGAATGAAAAGAAAGTTGAACTGAAGTCTTATAAGAGAATGATTAGTTCACTTTTGTACTTGACAACTAGTAGGCCTGATATAATGTTTGCAACATGTCTTTGTGCAAGATATCAAGTTGATCCAAGGGAGTCCTATCTTATTGTTGTGAAGAGAATCTTGAGGTACATCAAGGGCACTACGTAATTAGGGCTTTGGTATCCAAAGGAATTTGGTTTTGAATTATTTGGTTATTCTGATGTAGACTTTGAAAGATGCAAAATTGACAGAAAGAGTACCACAGGAAGCTGTCAATTTCTAGGAGGAAGGCTTGTATCTTGGTTTAAAAAAAAGCAACATTCCATTTCAACATCCACTGCTGAGGCTGAATACATTGCAGCTAGAAGTTCCGGTGCACAAATCCTATGGATGAAAAATCAATTAATGGACTATGGCCTCACATAAAACAAAATCTCAATTCTATGTGACAACACGAGTGCCATAGCCATTGCTAAGAATCCTATGTAGAACTCCAAAACTAAGCATATAGACATCAGATATCATTTTATTAGGGAACATGTTATAAATGGGACAATTGAACTACACTTTGTTCCAATAAACAAGCAGCTGACAGACATCTTCACCAAGGCTCTAGTTGAAGCTACCTTCAACAATTTGGTGGGAAAGTTGGGTATTGTGAATTATGTGAAATAATCTATTCACCTTGATAAGGTTGTGATAGACAAGCTGTTGAAGTGATTTATTCAATCATGTACTTTTATACTGAAATCCCTAGCTAATTACAGTATTCCTTGATAGTTAAATCTCTGAGTGTTCATATGCTATAAAGAAAAGAAAAAAAGCAAAAGGGTCAGGGGTTATGTTAGCACTTGAGCACGTTTAATTGCCCCTTCTAACAAATTGCTCGAGTCTTCTTCTTTTTCTTCTCAGAAACCCCAATTTTTACTCTCAAATCTCCAAACAGAATCAATGGCACCTAGCTCTACTCAAAAGATTCCTAGGGATCTCGTAGTTTAGCAAACAATTATGAGCATAGCAAGGCAATATTCACTGATGAAGAGATGACAGGGGAAGCCATCTCATAACTTTGGTCAAGTGCTAAATTCATCTACTCTTCCACAAGGTTCGATGTTGTGAAGGCTATTTCATTTAGAATTTCTACTAAAAAGGGAAAGATTACTCCCTCCATAATTATTTCTGCTCTTGAGTTGCCCCCAAGTGATTTTGCTGAAGTGACATCGAACAATCAATTGTTTGATTTCTTGAGAGAACTGGGCTACAACACCCCAAATCCTGAGGCCCTAAAGTTCAAAGATCTCAAGAGAGTAAATGTATAGAAAGAGTTGTCTTATCTCTTTGACACTATAACGAAGGTATTTTCTAGAAAGTCCTCAAACTTTGAGGTAATTACTTCTCTTACTTTGAAAATTGTTTATGTTATACTTAGGAATGTTAGAATAGATATTGGAAAATTAATTTTTGATGACTTGCTTATTAAGATAGGTAATCAAACTTCTAGGAACTCAGAAGTGTATTATGTCAGATTCCTATCCATGCTTATTAAAGAATAAATTGCCTAATCTTTCCCTTGAGAATAATGTGATAGCAATTCAGAGTTTTAAACAAACAAAGAGGTTATTCATTAAGATAAACAAAAAGGCCTACAATGATGAGCCATATGTGCTTCCACAACACATGGCACATGTAATCTCTACACCACAATCCTCTTCTCAACCTCCTAGTTCTTCAATTCCAACTACTATGGTTGAGAACCCTACCACTTCTCAGCCTACCCAAGTAGTATCACTTTCTTCTAAACAACAAATCTCAATTTCATCAGCCCAACCCTTAGTCTCTCAAAAGACTAATAGGTCTAAAAGGAAAATTTCTGAAGTAACCACATCAATTGAGGGGCAGATAGTAGAGAGAGTGGTTGACCATGAGGAGGAGGAGAAGAAGAAGAAGGCCAAGAGAGCTCACCCAAAGCCAACCCAAACAACATCCTCCCAAAAGAGTGCTGACATTGATATGGAACAAAGCACATCTGTAGTTGTTTCCTCTCAAAAAGATTCAGTTATTAAAAATAATCCCCAACCAGCGACATATATTAGTAAGGCATAAACAATGACCATAGGCCCTGATGAAACACTTATCAGGGTCTCTGAGAACCACTTGCAAATAACTTCCACAGTGAGTGCACACACTACTTCATATCTTAATCACTTGATGGATCACCTCCACACTCAGTGATCCAGACAACACTCCTATCTACACATCTACCTCCTTTTTCTCTATCTCAAATTTTTTCAGATGTCATGGCACAAATCTAAATGTCATGGCATCAAATCCTCCACTTTCTCACATCATGGAGGAGCCAATTCGAAATGATTCAGCGATTGAGGATCAAGATACATTAATGTGTGATTCTTTCTTTAATGATCCAATCACTGATAATCAATCAGGGAATATAAGTGCCACTATAAATATTTCTTTCCAAAGCACTTATACTCTTCCTGTTGTACATATACCATCTTTTCCTGTAAATACACCAATATCTCATACATACACTACTATTGTCGAAGCTCTATTAGAACTATCCACAGTTGAGACCTCATAAGCCTATAGAAGCTCTCCTAGGAATACAAACAGTGAGTTTGTAAGAATACTTAGTAAGGAGAGGCAACTCCAAACCCCTATGAGGGCCTTGACAAAAGGAGAAGGAGAGAAAAACGTTTTAGTAGACATAGAAAAAGGAGAGAAAGAGAGTCCTTCCTTAGGAGGCAATGAAAAAGGAAAGCTTGAGAAAAGCAAGGATTAGATCCTTGAAAATAAAGAAAAGAGAGAAATCCCTACAATATCCAAAAGTTTTGAACCATTATCGACTGACGGTAATGATGAAGATGAAGTTGATGATGGAAATTAGGAAGATTTGGCTTCTACTGATTAAGATGATGCTCCAATAGACAACAATTCTCAACTAATGGGAATTGATTATCACTACAAGTCAAAGGATCTGGATCAAGTAGTTGTTTTACTCAATGATGAATTATCTAGAACTTCTGGTCCCATATTGACCAAAGTATTGAAGTCAAAAATTATGCTAGCCAGAGTAACTAAAATAAACATTAAAAAGGCTCAAGCACATCTCTGTGAGAAGATCAAAAAATGTGCAAAAAATTGTTGACTCTTTCTCAACTGGCCAAACATTGAAGAAGTTGAAAAAGGTAGCTGAGGATGTTGAATATCAAATCTCAACCTTCACATCAAAGCTAATAAAAATGGAGGAAACTCAACACCAAATGGTTGACAACATTCAAAAGCTTCAGCAAGTCATTCCCATACTCTCAACTACCACTAATGATGCTGCCAAAAAGGAGGAGAAATCATCAAACACTTCATCAGGGGTTGTTGCTGAGCAAGCTAAAGATTTGACATCAGGGGATACAATCACTGCTCCTACTCCAACAAAAGTTCCAATGATTAGAAAAGACAAGTTAATGGTATCTTGATTAAAGAACCTAAAAAGAAGAAATCTACTGAATCAGGACAACCTAAACTAATTGGAGATGCCATGAAGACATCTCACTTTCCAACACCTATTAAAGGAATAATTGATGGGAAAGTGGACCTGGTCTATCCTCAAGATAAAAACTTGATAGAAGTTGATGCACTTTATGCACAATAACTTCAAAAAGAAGAGGAGATGACAGTGGAGAAGGAAAGAATAGAAGAAAGAAGGAATGGAAAGTCAAAATTTTGAAGGCCATCTCAGCTCTCAATTGGTGCATCAGGGGATAAGGACAAAGACAAATCAATAAGTCCTGAGACTCAGGTACATTTAGCATCCCCTGATGTACCCAAACCTAAGTCAACTCAAGCTTAAGTTCAAACTCCTCCTCGAGTAACATTTGGACCGCCTACATTAGCTGAATTTCTAACCGATGACAAAATAAAAAGCCTGAATTATATGGAACCTATCTATAACATTAATGTCAGAGTAAATAGCAATAGAGAGAGAGAGTCATTGTCATCAAAATGAGAAATAGGTTAGAGTTCACTGTCTCTCTGGACTGGTTTAGGAGGATGGATGCTGAACAACTTCCTCTAACTAGGCAAGTAGTGGCCAACACTTCTTAAATGAATAGAGATATAAGGCAAGAACTAGAGAAAATGTGGAGAGCCATCAACGACAACAGGAACTTCTCCATAGCTAAAGGTAAACCTCTGAAATTAGTTTATAAAGTTATTGATGGGCAAAAGAAGGACATAAGAAATAAAGATCTTGAGGAGATGGAGCTTGATGAGGCCATGCATGTTGTGAGCCAGATTGTCTTTCACAAAAATGAACATGTTATAAAGTTCAGAGCAATGATTGTCAAAAAAGGTGCTCAAAGAGATTGAAGAAACCAAAGCTGATGATAAGATCTCAGTAGTTGTAAAGGGCCTTTTCCTAGTAAAAGGATTCAAGGAATATCCTAAAATGATCACCAATCCTATAGGTGTTGAATTCAAGAATTCTAAAGGGGAGATCATTTCCTTTTACTAGTCACAACTTGCTACAACTAACTTGCAAGAAATTGAAGCTTTTCTTGAAGCTCTGAAGCAAAACACAAATGTCAACATTGTCAACTTCAAAAATCTACTCTAGAAAGAGTTCAACAAGTTAAAAGAAGGTGGAGAATATCAAGGAGTAGGGATTCATGGTCAGAATCCTGATTAAAGGAAACAAGGCCTTGGAAGTGACTCAAAGCCTATTGAATCAAATCAACCATTTCCCTTTGTCACTACTCAGAAACCTAAGGATCCTGAAATCTAAGTGGTAAACACTTTTTTCAGTATTGTAAATTTTGTAAATAGTTTACTTTCTATTTGTAAAACTACCTTTAGCTAAATGCAATTGCATTCTTTATTCTTTATTCTTTTAGTTTTGACATCATCATCAGTAAATAAATTAGATTTATGGTTATCCAATTGATAATCATAAATAGGGGGAGATTGTTAGGAATTATGTTTATGATGATGACGTTACTATTCATTTTAATAATTGTGCACTTATAAATACTCAAGGCATTTTATAAACCTTAGTATTTTTGCACAAATAAGCATTAACTGATAGACAATTTAGTCTATTAGGGAATAGTCATTACTGCATTAGGCAAGTCATCAGTGGTTATCTCAAAGGACTTATTAGTGCCAAGGAACATCTGATTTTATTTAATGTTCAAGTGTTCTGTACATCAGACATTCTTGAATAGGTCAACAAAGTACCAATAATTAAAGATTTTAGTATTCAAAAAGGCATTAGTGGTTAACGACGTCAAGGGATACCATCAGGGGATAGCCTTAATACTGCATCAGTGGATGACATCAGTGAATAGCATCTGGGCTTTGCTTCAAGGGATCAAAAAGCACTGATCTAATTCCACATCAGGGATTAGCTATCAGAGGTATGACATTTGTCACATCAAAAGGATATATTATGACTACGTTGAAAAAGAAGCATGACAAACATATGGTTTTTATTTATGTTTTCCTAACTATGCATAGGTTGTTACACAGTGTAAAGTACCGATTCACATTGACATATCCATATTGTTCACAAACTAGAGGGAAACTTCGTAATTATTCTTAAGAGATAAAGTTATAGAGAAATAGTAGCTAGAAGTGTGAGCAAAGAGAAGCTGTATTTGTTTATAGAATTGTAGCTATTTAATCACTTGTTGATTATACATATTCCCAGAAAAACCCCTAGTTATAATACAACTATTTTAACTTGAATTCTTATGTGTTCATTTTAATCTTTGAATTCTTTTGTGTTCATTTTAATCTTAGTACTATTTTTCTGTGTTCATCCTCATCATGGGATAATTGTGCAGCCATTCTAATTTTTTTTTGTCAAGTTTTAAATAGAAAAAAGTTGCGGTGTTTGTATTCCACCTCCTTTCTACAAACACTTGAGCTTCTTTAGTTCTAACATACCTACTGCTACAAATAAACAACTTTCTTGATAATAATGAATTTACAAAACATAATTCAACATACTTAGCTCACTTACTAACCTTGTAAAGGTAGTTTCATCTAGTGGCCTTGTGAATATGTCAGCAAGCTGCTTGTCTGTGGTTACAAAATGTAATTCCACTATACCATTCATCACATATTCTCTTATGAAATAATATCTGATGTCTTTGTGCTTTGTCCTTGAGTGTTGCACAAGATTCTCTGTAATGGCAATGATACTTGTGTTATCACAAAATATAGGAATTTTATTTAGTGTCATACCATAATCAAGTAATTGATTTCTCATCCAGAAAATTTGAGCACAACAACTCCCAACAACTATATATTCAGCTTTAGTTATGGATTTTGATACTGAATGTTGCTTCTTGTTGAACCAAGAAACTAGTTTTCCTCCTAGGAATTGGCAACTTCCAGTTGTGTTTTTCCTATCTATTTTGCAACCTGCATAGTCTACATTTGTACAACCAATTATATCAAATCCAAAGTCTCTAGGATACCAAATACCAAGATTTGGTGTTCTTTTGAGATATCTGAATATTCTTTTAACAACAAGTTGAAAACATTATATCTAATCTACTAGCAGTTAGATATAATAATGAGTCTATCATGCCTCTATAGCTTGAAATATCAACCTTTTTACCAGTTGAGTCTTTGCCAAGTTTAGTGGTTGTTGTCATGGGAGTTTTAGCAGTTGAAACATCTTGTAAATTAAACTTATTTAAGAGATCATGCACATATTTAGTTTGACTGAGAAAAATACCATCAATGGTTTGCTTGACCTATAATCCCAACGAGAAGTTAATTCTCCCATCATGCTTATCTCATATCTGCTCTGTATAAGCTTAGCAAACTTATAGCATAAGCTCTCATTAGTAGAACAAAATATAATATCATCAACATAGACTTGAACAATTATTATATGACCAACATGTTTTCTATGAAATAGGGTTTTATCTATGATATCTCTAGTAAATTTATTCTCAATTAAAAAATTGAGATAGAGTATCATACCATGCTCTTGGTGCTTGTTTAAGTCGATTGAGTGCTTTGTCCAACCTTTAGACATGATTTGAGAACTTTGGATCTATAAAGCCCGATGGTTGTTCAACATAGACTTCTTCTTCAAGTTTTCCATTGAGAAAAGCACTCTTCACATCCATCTGGTGTACCTTGAAATTTGCATGTGTAGCGTAAGAATGAAATATTCTTATAGCTTCAAGTCTAGCCATAGGAACAAAGGTCTCATTATAGTCAATGCCTTTTTCTTAAGAATAACCCTTGGCTACCAACCTTGCTTTATTTCTTGTAACAACACCAGTTTCATCAAGTTTATTTCTGAAGACCCATTTAGCACCTATTATTGATAAGTTATTTGGCTTAAGCAATAGTCTCTAGACATTTTTTCTTGTAAACTGATTGAGTTCCTCTTGCATAGAAATCACCCAATCAACATCTTTCAATGCATCTTCCACTTTATTTGGTTCTTCCTTTGATAAAAGTTGAGATATAAGCATTCATTTTGTGTAGCACTCTTTCTTATTCTCACACCACTATCTAGATCTCCAATTATCAACTCAATTGGGTGATACTTTGTCCATTTTCTTTGTGGAGGAAGATTGTTTCTCGAATTAGAAATTTCATCATGATGATCTCCATGGTGTGGTGTATTGCTATCAGTAATATGAAGAGCTCCCCTTAAATCAGTGGCTAATTGATCATTTAAATCTCCAATATTTGTTGATTCATTACCTGATATATCATCATTTGCTAACTCATCATTTGATGTTCTAGTATTTGCTATTTCTAGATCAGCAGGTGATGAATTACCTGTTGATTGTGAATTTTCAGCAAGTATTTCTTCTTCAGGTAATAATGGATTTTTGACTTCATTTAATCCATCAGGTGTTGAGTCTTCATTATCTGAAGAATAACCATAGAGGTTATCTTCATTCTCAAACCTTAGAGTGTCATGCCTTCCATCTTCATCATCATTCATTCCTTCAATCTTTCTATCATCAAAGGCTATATGTACTGATTCCATAACAATGTGGAGTCTAAGGTTGTAAACTTTATATGTTTTTCTTGTTAATGAATATCCTAGGAAGATTGCGTCATCAGCTTTGGCGTCAAACTTTCCTAGGTTTTCTCCTTGATTCTTGAGAATAAAGCATCTGCAACCAAATACATGAAGAAACTTAAGTGTGGGTTTTCTACCTGTCATGAGCTCATATGGAGTCTTTTGATGAGCTTTTACTATCATTGATTTGTTCTGAGTGAAGCAAGTAGTAAAGATAGCTTCAGCCCAGAAGTAGGTAGGTAACTTAGCTTCTTCAAACATGATTCTTACAGCTTCAATCAAGGTTCTATTTTTCCTTTCAACAACTCCATTTTGTTAAGGAGTTCTTGATGCTGAATAAGTATGTAAGATGCATTTTTTGACACAAAATATCTCAACTGTTGAATTCTTGAATTTTGTCCCATTATCACTCCTTAAGGCCCTGATTTTCTCACCAGCTTCTAGTTCAAGTTTCTTGATATAATCAATGATTAGTTAGGGAGTTTCATCCTTGGTATGCAGATACTTAACCTATGTGTATCTTAAGTAGTCATCAAAAATTACAAAGCCATACATCTTTTTGGATATAGACATCACATTAAGAGGTCCAAATAAATCCATATGGAGTAGAGGAATTAGACTTATTATTGATGATGTTTCTTTGCTTTTGAAGGAAATCTTATTTTGTATTCCCTTTTGACAAGATCCACAAAGACCAACTTGAGAAAATTCAAGTTCTAGCAAACCTGTCACCAATCCTTTTCTCACTAAACTATCAATAGTCTTGAAGTTTAGATGAGACAGCTTCTTGTGCCATAGCCAACTTTCATCTGCTGATGCTTTGTTGTAAAAGCATATGTAAACTCATTCTTTTGTTGAGCAGAAGTCACCTATGTATACATTGACTTTTCTGACTTCAAACAATGTAACATCTTCAGTCTTTATGTTGCTAATAAGATATTTTTCATCCTTAAAAACAACTTGATAACCCTTGTCACAAAACTGACTTATGCTGAGTAGATTATGCTTCAGGCCATCAACTAGACCTACATCTTCAATGATGAAATTTCCACTGACAACTTTGCCATGTCCCATAGTGTGTCCAATGATGTAATCTCCAAAGGACACTTTTGGGCTAGCTTTCTCCTAAACTGCGAGAGCATGGACTTATTTTCAATCATTTGTCTTGAACATCCATTGTCCAAGTACCACAACTGCTTCTTCTTTTTTCCCTACATACATAAAACAAATCAAGTTGTTTTAGGTATCCAAGTACCCTTAGATCCTTGCCCATTAGTTTTGGTCATTGGCCGTTTATTCTTTTTCTTTTATTTCCTCTCCTTTGGAGGTGAAAGATCCACCTTGGTCCTAGGTGGTTCATGAATAAACCTCGACCTTTAAGGAGACATTCTCCTTATGTTATTATGAACATTATGCATAGAGGGATAAACATAATAATAGTTTCCATAAACATTGCAAGCATAAGATGGATGTCTAAAATCACCACGATAATGACATGACATATATTAAGGTGGTGCAGTGTATGGATATGGAGGTTCATAAGGAATAATAGGAACATGCGTGTCTTCTACAGGTTTTGTGCATTGATAAACAAGGTGGTTGGATTCCCCACTCTTGGTGCATGCTTTTGTAGGTGCATTAGGTACTAGTGCATAATTACTATATTTGTTAATACCTAATTTACCATTTCTGTTCTTTTTAGACTTAGTTATTGGGATGCTCTCTAACTTCTCTTTTAACTGTTTGTTAGTAAGCAAGCCAATGTTTTCTTCACAGGTGTGGATTTTATAACTTTAGAACTCATCACCTATCTCAGTGTTGGTAGGTTTAACAAATTTAATTGGTTTTAATTTACATGTTGATTTAGTCTTTGTGCTAGCTTCTTCAGCCATTTCTTTACTTTTATCAGTGGTGATGGAAGGTTCACCAACTGATACAACAATTTATACATCTTAGTATCCTAATCCAGCTTTTTGATTAGGGTTTTGTGAGTTTAGATGATCCTGCATTTTATGTGAGGATTGTATCTATTGTTTTATCTTATCTTGTTTACCCTTGAGTTTTTCGTTAAGATATTCTTCTCTTTTCAAGGCTTATCAAGATGTCCCTTAGCATTAAGAGCTTCAGTTTTGGCCTGTTCTAAGATCAACAACTCAGATTTTAAAAATGAGTTTCTCTTTAAAAGAGCATTATTGGTCTCAGTAATCCTATTGTTTTCTTTTGTAAGAGATCTTAAACTAGCATGCAAGTTATAAATCTCTTTGGTCATTTCTTGAATGGTAGCATCACATTCATTCTTAGAGTTATAAGAAATATTGAAGTCATGTACCTTAGCTACTAATGAGCTCTGGAAATTAGTTTATTTATTTGAGTTGCTCAATGATTTAGCCATAAGAGTAAGATTCACAATCTCCACATCACCATCAGACTCATCTGACTCCACCTAGTCGTTGCATTCAGCTATGAATGCCTTCCCTTTCTTTTTAAGAAGATCAAAGTACTTCTTCTTGCCATCCACCTACTCAGACTTGTACTCTTTGTTCTTACTATCATCTCTAGGCTTCTTGCATTCACTGATAAAGTGACCAATCTCATTGTAGTTATAGCACCAGATTTTATATTTGTCAATCATGGTTGATTGTCTTGGCTTGGCAGTAGCAAATGTTGATGATGATGAGCCCTGCATGTGCTTTTTCCCTCTTTGAAACCTCAGGTTCTTAAATTTCCTAGCAATGTAGGCCAAGCTTTCATCAATCTCATCCAACTCCTTAGGAGTATAAATCCTAACTTCATCTTCTTCAACAGTACTCTCTACTTTTTCGTCATCATTGGAATCCTCTTTCTCAATGGATACCATCATGTGTCCACCAAGCTTCTTCATCTTTGGTTCTGTAGCCAATGCAACAAATTTTTCTTTGGACTGTTGCTTATTCTGTGACGACCCCAAAATCCCTCACTGGATCAGGGCTTCGTCAAAAGAAGGAAAAGATAACCACACATCCACTCATTATAAATACTAGAAAAAAAAACAATAATAAAGAGTTATTACAACCCAAAATATTACATTTTCAGCGGAAGCTATTCTATCTCTATACTATAATACAAAACATCCCTTTTCAGATCATCTTCCTTCCTTCCTTCCTTATCGGCACTACAAAGGGTTAGCTAAACTCAATAACCGATCATCTTTGCCTTTCCTTTGTCAGAGGGCTCAGCCTTTATATTCTGCCCTGCAAGACATTAAAATTCAACAAGAATGAGCGATTTACGCCCAGCAAGTATATAAACAATTTGGGAAAGCAAATCTGGAATGATTCAAAGGATTCAATTCTTATTAAGAGGCTTAGTGGAACAATACTAATGCCTCAGAAATCTTTAAAGGATCTTTAGGATTACTGATGATAATCAATTGTGTAATCCCTCTTAAAACAAAGCATAACTTCCTTGATGTAAAAATATCCATCGGGGCTAAACCTGTTGGATCTGCTAACCATACGGTATACAGTTGGCCTAACTGTGTCCGCATGATCCCTCCTTGTGTGAACGTACGTAGTCACATAAAATTTCTCTAGGTTAGTTGAAGAACAAATCAGCACCTTTCCTTTCCTCTAGTTATTCATGTGGCATAATCATTTAAGGAACATAGCATTCTCATTTATTGCACAGATATAACATTGAAAAATAGCTGATAGAGCAAAGCTTCTTTATATCCATGCACTTTCATTCATATCATGCTAGCGAAAATTAAAGCATAGCATTCTATTTCACAAGGAAATTTAAATATAAAATTCATAATTTTGTACGCATGTCGAATCAATTGATCATGCGTTTAACTGAAACATGCATAAGAATAAGAATATACTTGCCTCGATCCTTTGCAACAAAGGAATTAAAATTTCATCTCAAGTGAGGTATTTATAGAGTTCAAGAGCAGTAAGCTATGTTTAAGCTTTAGGATAAAATGATTGATTAATTTGGATGGTAAAACGGCTGTTCATCATGACTTTTTGACAACAAACAGCTGTTGTCCTACATGCATGAAGACTTAGCCACCTAAACAGTTCCTAATCAACCACGTAATTGCAAGACCACGTAATCCTCTCATTTTCTTCCAAGTTGATCAATAAAATCTTATATGGGATTTGCTAATCCCCTTTTTAATACCTTTTTAAGGAACTTAACCTCATAGTTATGGATATCACATCATCATAAAAAAATTTCATTGTAGATATGAATTCATTAGTCATATCTAAAAAGACTAACCTCCATGCAAAAATAAAATAACAAAATAAAATTATTTCTTATCGTAAAATACATTTAAAATTTTCGGGTTCTCACATCCTTCACCGTTTACAAGAAGTTTCGTCCTCGAAACTTAACTATGAAATAAATGGGGGTACATGTCAATCATAGCGCTTTCAAGCTCCCAAGTAGCTTCCTCTACCCTATGGTTCCTCCATAACACTATTACAGAAGGAATTTCTTTATTCCTAAGAGTTTTAACTTGTCGATCTAAAATCTGGATTGGAACTTCTTCATAATTTAAATCCGATTGCAGCTCTATCGGTTGATAATCAATTACTCCTTTATGGTCTGCCTTGTAAGGACGTAACACTGATATGTGAAATACATCATGAATGTGGCCCAAAGTCGGTGGCAGTGCTAGTTGATAGGCCACTTCTCTAATATTCCTCAATACTTCTAAAGGTCCTACATAGCGGGGACTCAACTTTCCTTTCTTACCAAAATGCATTACGCCCTTCTAGGGTGATACTTTTAATAGTGCATAACTTCCAACTTCCAAAATTTGATCCTTCCTATGTTGATCAGCATATTGTTTCCGTCGGTCTTGAGCTGCTTTCATTCTCATTCTGATCATCCTATTTGCCTCCTCAGTCAACTGGACTATCTCTGGTCCAATTAGCTTCCTTTCTCCTACTTCGTTCCAGTAAAGTGGAGTTCTGCATTTTCTACCGTACAATGTTTCAAAGGGGGCCATGTCAATGCTAGCATGATAACTATTATTGTATGCGAATTCGATTAGTGGCAGATGGTTGTCCCAATGACCTTTGAAATCAAGAATGCAAGCTCGTAGCATATCTTCTAGTGTTTGAATTGTGATTTCAGATTGACCATCTGTCTGGGGGTGATAGGCTGTGCTCATATCTAGTCTTGTTCCCAGATAGTCTTGGAAGCTCTTCCAAAATCTTGAGGTAAACCTCGGATCCCAATCGGAGACGATGGAGACTGGCACTCCATGTCGACTCACAATTTCTTTATCATATAACCTCACTATTTGATCCATCTTGTATGTGTACTTGATGGCCAAAAGGTGTGCCGATTTGGTCAGTCTATCGTCTATGACCCAAATGGCATTCATTCCTCCAAGTGTGGTTGGTAATCCAACTATGAAATCCATTGTGACAAATTCCCATTTCCATTTGGGGATTTCCAATGGTTGAAATAGTCCATTTGGTTTTTGATGTTCTGCTTTAACCCTCTGACATGTTAAGCATCTACTTACCCATTCAGCTATTTCTTTCTTTATGTTAGGCTACCAAAAGCTTTGTTTCAAGTCTTGATACATTTTCGTGCTTCCTGGATGAATAGAGAGCTTGGAATTGTGAGCTTCATGTAGAAGTTCTTGCTTCAATTCGGTCTTTGCAGGAATCCAGATTCGACCATCATATCGTAACAATCCATCATTATGCATACAACACCTGCTTTTTCCTCCCTTAATTAATTTGTTCATTGTTTTGTAGTGCTCTGATTGTGCGATTTTAATGAGATCGTGCAATTGAGGTCGAGCTCGGATTTCTTCTTCCATGTTTATCCTCTGGGCAGTAGTAAGAGCATTTAATTGAAGATGCTCAAATTCCTTTCTGATCTCTTCTTAGAGGGTCATTACATTCAGTCTTTCACGACGGCTGAGCGCGTCGGCAACCACATTTGCCTTCCCAGGATTATAGTTAATAGAGCAGTCGTAGTCTTGAATCAATTCCAACCATCTCCTTTGCCACATGTTAAGTTCTTTTTGAGTAAATATATACTTCAAACTTTTGTGATTAGTATATATCTCGCACTTCTCACCGTAAAGATAGTGCCTCCAAATTTTTAGCGCAAAAACAATAGCTGCCAATTCTATGTCATGGGTAGGGTATCGTTTTTCGCAATCGTTTAACTGCCTTGAGGCATAAACAATCACCTTGCCATGTTGCATCAAAATTGCTCCAAGTCCTTGCTTTGACACGTCACTGAAAATGACGAATTCTCCCTTGTCATCAGGTAAGGCCAAAATAGGAGCGGTAGTCAACCTTGTTTTTAACTCCTGAAAGCTTTTCTCACAGTCCAGAGTCCAAACAAATTTTTCAATTTTCCTTGTTAATCTCGTCAAGGGCACTGCTAGTTTTGAAAAATCCTTAACAAATCTCCGGTAGTAGCCTGCCAAGCCTAAGAAACTCTTTATTTCGGTTGGGTTTGATGGTTGAGGCCATTTCGTGATTGCTTCAATCTTATTAGGGTCCACTGCAACACCAATTTTATTAATCACATGACCCAGAAACTTCACTTCTTTAAGCCAAAACTCACATTTGGAAAATTTGGCAAATAATTGCTCCTTTCTTAGAATTTCCAATGTTGTTCTCAGTTGATCCTCGTGTTCTTTTGCTGTCGTAGAATAGATAAGAATATCATCAATGAAAATGATGATGAACCTATCTAAAAATGGTTTAAAAACACGATTCATCAAGTCGATGAAAGCTGTTGGGCATTTGTCAGTCCAAATGGCATCACTAAGAATTCATAGTGGCCATAACGAGTTCGAAATGTTGTCTTTGATATGTCCTCCTCCTTGATCTTTAATTGGTGGTACCCTGAGTGAAGATCAATTTTTGAGAAGTACCTTCCTCCTTTAAGTTGATCAAAAAGATTGTCTATCCTCGGCAGGGGGTTATTATTCTTGATCGTGACCTTATTCAGTTCCCGATAATCAATGCAAAGTCTCATCGATCCATCTTTCTTTTGAACAAATAATACTGGTGCTCCCCATGGTGACACACTTGGCCTAATCAATCCTCGTTCTAAGAGTTCTTGTAACTGCATCATCAGCTCCTTTAATTCAGATGGGGCCATTCGATACGGGGTCTTGGATATTGGCGCGGTATTGAGAATTAAGTTAATTTCAAAATCCACTTCTCTATCTAGGGGTAGTCCAAGTAACTTTTCTGGAAATACGTCTATGAACTCCCTTACCACAGGGACATCCTCGATCTTAATTTCATCCTTATTGACATCGTGCACATAAGCTAAGAAAGCTTTGCAACCTTTGCGAATCATCTTCTTTGTCTGGATCATGGTCAAGAATGGTGAGGATTTCTTCATTTTAGTGCCATGGAACCAAACCTTCGCCTTCTGGGGAGATCGTAAGACAACCTTCTTCTTCTTACAGTCAATATTGGCTTGATAATTGAATAACCAATCCATTCCCAATATTACGTCAAATTCTCCCAAAGGAAAAGGAATAAGATCAGCAAGAAACTCATGTTGAACTATCTTCAGAGTACAGTTAAGGTAAATGTGAGAAATGCTTATCACCTCACGATTGGCAACTACTACATCTAAAGGCTTTGGTAGTAGTTCAGGCCGAGTTAGCATATTCCTAGCTAACCGTTCAGATATAAAACTTTGAGTAGCACCCAAATCAAACAACACATAAGCATGTAAGGAGTTTACTAGTAGTGTACCTGTAACAACATCATCAGAAGCCACAGCATCTTGCACGGTCATATTGTAAGTCCTTACTTGTGGTCGTACCCCCAATGTCGAGACTATATACGTGTCTCCTCGATGCGGCGTGCACAGTGGTTGCTCATTTGCTCCAAACGCGTCCTCGTGGAAGAAGCTGCTGCTGCTGCTACCATCTGTGCATGCATCTCTAATGTCAGCCGATGGTACAGGCTCTGAGTTAACCAAAAAGAGGATTGCCATGCTGATGCTACTGTGCGAAACCTAGTAATAGTGGCAACCTGTCGTCGAACTATCATGGTGCGAGCTGCCAAACAATGGTGAACTTCTGTGTCGTAACTACGTACCATCTCGTCATGGGATGGCGCTGCTGCCTATGGTGAGGAAGAAATAGGTCTCGAAGTATCACATTTCATCTGAGGGATATCTTGTGTCACAACATGGTCGCAGTCAGAACGTTGGCGTATTGTGCTTTTCCGTGCTGTGTGGCGAATGCGCGGCTCGCGGCAAACAGTGGAAGGTCCGGCCTCCTGCATTGGCTTCGTGGCGAGGCTGGGGCCTTTGTATACTTGTGATGGATGTTCGTCTAATGATGTAGGGGTAAACAGTGGAGACTCCATGCTAGGCTCCTCTTCTTTTTTAGATGAAAAGTTATAAACTGGGAGATTTATTCTAGGAGAACGTGCGGGGGATCTAGAATGATCTCTGGCCATCTACATGAAACAATCTAAGTCAATAAGTCTGAACTTCTCAATAAACAATGCATACAACGATGTATCTATGAGGTGGTGCCTTCATTTCAGTCTTATCTTCCCTTAGTAATTTCTACCCTTAAGGTGTTCAACAACCTTTGTGTCCAACATAATTCTTAATCCTTAGCCCATCCTAGTACTTCAATTCTAGTATCAAATTCTTAAATTTCTCTACTGGAGTAATTCTGGGGCATACCGTAGTACACCCTACTCCTGGATGTAGTTTACGAATAGTGTTTCCTTACGAATCACTTCTGGCCGTAACTGGGCTCTGATACCAACTGTGACGACCCCAAAATCCCTCACTGGATCAGGGCTTTGTCAAAAGAAGGAAAAGATAACCACACATCCATTCATATTATAAATACTGAAAAAAAAAACAATATTAAAGAGTTATTACAACCCAAAGTATTACATTTTCAGCGGAAGCTATTTTATCTCTATATTATAATACAAAACATCACTTTTCAGATCATCTTCCTTCCTTCCTTATTGGCACTAAGAGAGTTAGCCTAAACTCAATAACTGATCATCTTTGCCTTCCCCTTGTGAGAGGGCTCAGCCTTTATATTCTGCCCTGCAAGACATTAAAATTCAACAAAAATGAACGATTTACGCCCAATAAGTATATAAACAATTTGGGAAAACAAATCTAGAATGTTTCAAGGAATTCAATTATGTTGAGAGGCTTGGTGGAACAATACTAATGCCTCAGAAATCTTTAAAGGATCTTTAGGATTACTAATGATAAACAATTGTGTAATCTTTCTTAAAACAAAGCATAACTTCCTTGAAGTAAAAATATCCATTGGGGGCTAAACCCGTTGGATCTGCTAACCATACGGTATACAGCTGGCTTAAATGTGTCTGCATGATCCCTCTTTGTGTGAACGTACGTAGTCACATAAAATTCCTCTAGGTCAGGTGAAGAACAAATCAGCACATTTCCTTTCCTCTAGCCATCCATGTGGCATAACCCATTTAAGGGACATATTAAAGCATAGCATTCTGTTTCACAACGAAATTTAAATATAAAAGTCATAATTTTGTACGCATGTCAAATCAATTAATCATGCGCTTAACTGAAATAAGCATAAGAATGAGAATATACTTGCCTCAATCTTTCGCAACAAAGATTCAAATTCAATTTACTGGTGAGTGAAAGATTCTGTAAATTATGCAAGTAATATTTTAATACCTTAATAAGAATTTATGAAAGAAAATGTGTATGTGATGTCCTTAGACTTTTATTGTCTTAAATCTGGCATAATAACATCATAAAATAATTTTAAGAAAATTATGTTTTATAGTCATGATGACAGTCTGTGCATCGGGGAATAATTTTCTCATTATCAAACTCGTCACGGACTGATATCCTTAGCCATCGGAGACTAACATATTTTTCCCATCAAAGACTACGGATGACGTCATCAGAGATTTAAACTTAGCCTATCGGAGACTAAGGATGACGTCATCAGAGACTAAACTTAGCCTGTCGGAGACTAAGGATGACGTCATCAGAGACTAACGTTAACTTACCAGAGACTGATTTAAACTTCCTTCATCAGAGACTAACAACATTTTCTTCATCGGAGACTAAGAAAATCCTTCATCAAAGAGTAGCATCTATCTCATCAGAGACTAGTAAATTAGTCATTAGAGACTAACGAATATCTTATCAGAGACTAAAGTATCCCATCTGAGACTAAAATTATCTCGTTAGAGACTAACATTAACTCATCAAGGACTAGAATTATCTCGTCAGAGACTAATATTAACTCATCAGAGACTAGAATTATCTCGTCAGAGACTAATATTAACTCATCAGAGACTAGAATTATCTCGTCAGAGACTAATATTAGAGCTTGTTTTTGCTACCATGGAAGGCTTATCATGAACACACTCAGCCTAGGATGTCTCATGAAAATGCAAAAGAATATAAACTTAGCATAAATCTTTGATGCTATGCACGAAAGAAACTAAATAGAATACCAAGTTCTTACCTCTTCGTTCTTAAGGGTGAAATCAAAGATTGTTTGAGAATAATGTTTCGAAAGAAGAACTTGGAAATTTATGGAGATGAGAAGTTTAAATGAAACTCTCAAAAGAGAAATTTTGGTAAAGGAATTAAAATTTCATCTCAAATGAGGTATTTATAGAGTTCAAGAGGAGTAAGCTAAGGTTAAGCTTTAAGATATGATGATTGGTTAATCTGGACAGTAAAACGGCTGCTTATCATTACTCTTTAATAGCTAACAACTGTTGTCTTACATGCACAATGCCTTGATCGATTACTGCCAGTTAAACAACTCTTTGATTAACATGTAGGTATAAAACTTACGTAATCCTCTCACCCTCTTCCAAGCTGATCAATATAATCTTATATGGGATTTGTTAATCCCCTTTTTAATACCTTTTTAAGGAACTTAACCTCATAATTATGGATATCACATCATCACAAAATTTTCATTGTAGATATGAATTCATCATTCATATCTAAAAAGACTAACCTCCATGCAAAAATAAAATAACACAAAATAAAATTATTACTTATCGTAAAATACATTTAAAATTTTCGGGTTCTCACAGCAAAGATATCTGACGCAAAGATATACACGATAATAATCTGAATTAAACAAATGATTTAGGAAAAAAGTCAAAAACTTAATGCTAAAATTTTTCTTTCTATATAAAAAAGCAAAACAAAATCTTATCCTAAAAATTTTCTAATTTCTCTTAAATTTCATTTAAATTTGTTCAACATCACTTATCTCTTCTCTAATAATTGGAATTTAATTTATGATCAACTACAAATTTTAGTTAATAAGACTATTTAATTGGAGTTGCTGATTTTTCTTAACTACTCAATGTAATGTAGAATATAGTATTTCAGAAGAGTCGTTTCAGTTTTGAAAATAATCTTATTTTTTGAGTTCTATTCCATCTCTAAATTTTGAAATAAAAAAATCTTATTACATAACTGATTATTAGAAGGAAAAGTAAACAAGTATTCATCACTATATATAAAGCATTAAAAAATCATGTACATCTATCAAAATTAAAGTATCATTAAAGCAAAAAAAAAAAAAAAAACAAGATACAACAACTTATATGACAAAAAAACTAGAGTACCACAATAAAATTATTAAAAATGAATAAAAAATTATGAAATTTAGATTTAATAAATTATTTTCATTAATATGAAATAAAATATATTTAATATTAGGCCATGTAAATTATTTTAGATAAGTACAATAACATAAAACCTTGAAAATATAAAAATAAATTCAAAATATAATCAAATAAAATAATAACTTATTAAATGGCTTATATCTAATATAAATAAAATACACCTATCAATTTTTAAATTTATAAATAAAAATTAATGGTATTATACACAATAATATTAATTACTTATCTTATATTTAATATAATAAAAATTATTAAAAATTAGAAAATTAGACATATTATAGACCAAATAATTTTAGTCAATTCAAAAGAAAAGATTGAACTAGTGTTGTTCACTTGTGAGAAAATAGAAATTCAAATAAAAATTGTATAAATACTAATTCGTGATACTTATGAAAAAAAAAATTCCTCTCAATAATCGATAATTTTATAATAGTGTATACATAACAATCACGCAAATCGAGAAGCATGTGTTCACTAATGTGAAATAGTAATAAAACTTGAAACGTGACATTATAAAACTTTGAGATTTGGAAATTGACAAAAATGTCATGATCATATTTATGTTTCGCCAATGCGAACCAACTTCCCGGAGTTTCAATAAACTAAATATAGAACAATAGTATATCTCTTACAAATATTAAATGTAAGTGAAAACAACATTTTGAACTCAAAATCAACATGACCCTAAATGGCAAAAATAAGAGAAAATTATTTTGTCATCTAAGTAAATTTTCATCAAAAATGATCTAATGACCAAAAATTGTCCTAACTTACTATATATAGAATAAGATCAAAACCCTAGCCCCTCATTAAACCTCCAACAAATATTACTCACCAAACACATCTAAATCATTACAAACATTTATTGAAGGATCAAACATTCTCACAAAAGCTTTATAGAGGTAACATATTGCATCAAACTTTCTTCACAATTTTGTCATTTTCGTTAATGTGTAGAGAATATTTTTAGTATCATTTTCATATATAATACATGTTCTTAGCATTAATGGTTTGAAAGTTATAGAATTTTACAGTTTATTTAAAATGAAAATCAAAATTCAGGAACAAATTGTGTACACCACGAACCCTAGTTTGGGTTTGGCTAAAATCTGATAGTGTATATCTGTCTTTGCTCAAATTATGCACCTCACTTTGTTTCTAGACCATCGAGGATCATTTTGCCTCAATCTATTGTTGGAACCATGGTTCGTATCGTTATAGTTCGGCTAAGAACTTCCAAGGATTCAAATTGAAATTTTAACTTTTGTTTATGATTTTGTTGTTAAAAATCTGAATAGAGGCCACTGACAAATTCCTAGAAGCCTTAAACTTCGATATCAAGCTCGAATCGATAGAAACGAATATATTAATGTAACCCAACTTATACTAGTCATCCTTAAAGAACTTTGACTTTACTTCTATAAGAATTGATGATGTAATATAGTCCTTACTTATTCGATGTAAAACGACTTCAAAAAATATCCAACTTGTTAGGTGGATATATTCAATTTGTAGGTAAGCAAGGATTTTGATCACAAGCGAAGACTCTGCTCATTGATCAGGAAGGATGCTTAAACTGTGAAAAAACTTTCAATGACAGATTTGCTTATAATGGAAATAAGCAAGGTTGGATATAGCAAGTTCCTTTACTTAGATCAAAGCAAGAATGTCATAAAAGGACCATACCTTTTGCCCTGCTTAGTCAACTTTTAGAAGGTTTTTCAAAAATCACTAGAAAACAAAATAACGACTATCTTTTTGAACAACTATAAAGGTACAAGTCACTACCAATACAGTACAACTCCAACGGATATATTTCAAATTTTCAATGGATACATTTTTGGAGTAGTATAAATAGGAGTCATAAATTTCATTTAAGACTACTGAACAACCAAGAAATTACTCTGACAATCTGACATCCTAAGTGTTCAGCAAGACACATTTTTACAAGCTGGACCAAGTGCTATCTAATCTACTCAACAAGGAGCTTATTGTTTAGAGATAGCAAACAAAGATTGTTTATATCTTTTAGTCTGTGCGACTTTAGTAGGTCTTAGTGACCCATTGTATTTCAGACTAAGTGTCCTACTATAGTTTGTTCTGTGTGGACATTTTTAATAAGTGTCTTCTCAAGTAAAAATGAAGAAGAGTGGAGTAGGTTTACACCGAACCATTATAAAAATCTTCTTGCTCTCTTCTCTTTACTGCTCTTTATTTAGTCTGCTTATTTCTCTGTCCTTGCTTTGCTTAGTCGTTGCTATTCCTTTTTAACAAAAACTTTACCATCATTGCCACTTAAAGTCATTCTATTTTTACTAAGGGGTATTTTGCTAAAATTACGCTGCTAACTATTTTTGAAACTTAAGCAAGATCTTCTATAAGGAAGAAGGTTTTTATCTGCTATTTTTATAAGAAAGCTTTTAATTATTTGATAAAATAGTATTCAACCCCCCCTTCTAGTATTTTCCCTTTTGGGACCTAACAAGTGAATCAAAGCTTAACACTCTTTGCTAAGCTTCACAACTTTAGAGGATCGAAAGTAATGGTTTTAAGTACTGATTTTGGTGGCAAACCCCCCATGTGCACCAGAGATAGATTTGCTAATTGGAAATTGAGAATACAGGTGTACATGGATACAATCAATGAATCAATGAGGAACTATTTGAAGCAATAAAGTTTGGGCCCTATAAACTAGAGAAAATTAGCACTGCTGAACCAATGAATTTAATACCGAAACCCAGAAAGGAGTGGACTGATGAAGAAAAGAAGCTGGTAGGATTTAACAAGAAGGCGATGAACATTCTTTTCATGGGGCTTAAAGAGGAAATGTTCGATAGCGTGTCGAACTGTATATCTGCTAAAGAAGTATGAGATGACTTGTTAGTTCTAAATGAGGGTAAAACGGAAGTAAAAGAAAATAAGCAATCTTTGCTTAGACAACAATAGGAGATGTTTAACATGCAACGATGAGAGCTACTTACTGCTATGTATGAAAGATTCACTGTCCTGCCCAATAATCTACGAGCTCTTGGAAAGACCTATGTTACAAAGGACATAAATCTCAAATTTATGAGATCTTTACCAACACAATGGGATCCAACAACCACTGCTATAAAGGAAATGAGAAACATATTACTGATCTTTAGCAGTTTTGTGGAAATCTGCTCACCTACAAATTGGAAATAGCTCAAAGAAACGCTACCTTAGAACCAAGAAGAAAAGACAAAGAAGTGGCCTTAAAGGCTGCTAAGCCTAAGCATTAACAGACTTAGTTTCAGAGTCTGTTGATAGTGATGAAGACATGTCTATGCTGGCAAGAAAGTTCAAAAGATTCTTGAGGAAAGATCGTGGAAACTTCAGAAGGTACAGAAGTAGCAGCAAGAGAGACGCACTAAAAGATCTCTACTACAACTACAAAAAACCAAGACATTACAGAACAACAACTCTAAGAAGGAAAAGGGAATCTTTGCTGAAAAATCTTGGAGTGACAATGAGAGTGAATCAGAAGATTCTAGACCAAAAATGGGCAACCTCTGTTTAATGGCTAAGGAATCTGAAGCCAACAAGGAAGTAAATCTTACTGAGGTATTTGATTTTGACTCTCCTGGCATTACTAAAGCTGAGTTGCACTCCTTGCTTAATGATGTTGCATCTCAGTGGAATGGCTATAGGAGATTACTGAGAATTGCTTCAACAGAGTCCTCTCAACTAAGGAGCAAGAACTCTGAAATCCTACTTACGCTTGAAAAAGTGCAAGCAGAGAACTTGGAGTTCAAAGCCACTAATGATGAGAAGAGTTTGCTTACACATCATCTCAGAGACTCTCAAGAGAGAGAAAGTCCAAGTTAACCTCCCATGTTGAGGAATTAACTATCACAATCTCTACTTGGAACAAGTTATCCTCAAATGCTTGTGCTTTGCTGAAAAGCCAAAGAAGCTGGCTAGATAGAGAAGGAATTGGATCTAGAACTTGCGAAGTTCTTGTTGAAGGGAGTGGAGAAAGTAATGCTGAATCTATTAATAGAGTAATCTCCATTCACTCAGCTGAGTGTGAACCTCTTGCTAAAACCAAGGGTAACAAAAATCTTAATAAAGCACAAATTCCCTACTAATCGTAACCATAAACAAAAACATGGCTTTACTGAACAGACCAAAGGTGGAAATTTTAGCAAGAAACATGCTCCCCTTGCTCATTGTTACTACAATGAAAGGAATTTGGAATTTAGCAAAGGTTGGGTTAGGAGCAAACACTAGAAATCACCTTAACCTAAGAGTAGAGGTAAGCGACATACACAACACAACATGTTACATTTGAGATGTTATTTCTGCCATAGGATTGGCCACATTGCTCTTCTTTGTCTTGCGGATCCTTACTATATTGTTGGGTCTCACAAACCAAAAATGAGACAAGTATGAGTCCCCAAGGGTTCTAACCTCTCTGAACCCAACTTTTGCTAGGTACCAATGTGACTCTACTTTTGTATTGTAGGTCATAAGTAAGGAACAAATTTGGAACTTGGACAGCGGATGTTCAAGAAACATGACCGGTGACAAGGCCTTGCTTACTAATTTTAAGGAAAGAGATGGACCTTCGGTCATTTTTGGTAATAATAGCTGCGAGAAAACAAAGTGATATGGCTTAGCAGGAAATGAAGTGGTCTACTTCAACAAGGTTGCTTATGTGGAGGGACTCAAACACAAGTTGTTAGGAATCATATATGTAGAATTGATGATATGTAGAAATACATAGAAGTTTTTATACCTTGGAAACTACCAGCTGATTGTATAAAAATAATTAATGAATACATGTAAAAATCTTACAGTAGTTTAGAAGCAATTGTATAGTTTGGTATAGATGAAAACACTTGTAATCTTGGGAAGTTAGTAAAAAGAAGCCGAGGTTCAAGAGTGTTAGGTTTTATAACATTTGATGATGATTGTAATTAGAATACTTAGATATACAAATGTACAGTTAGTGCTAATTTATAGCATTTAAGTTTTTGTAGCTGATAGTTTACTCTCTGATTCATGTAATTTATTTTATGAGAGAGTAAGTTAATTTGTATTATAAGAGACTATCAGAATTGTGTCAAAGAATTCAACAAGTCAAAGATTATGTTTAGTCTATCGGAGACTAAGGTAAAAGCTTATCAGAGAGACAACAGCTTAAAGCGTCAGAGACTAATCTTAAGTCATCAGAGACTAAGCGTAAGACATCGGAGACTAAGATTAAGGCATCAGAGACTAAGCTTAAGCTGTCGGAGACTAAATAGTTGGTCAGAGACTAAAGTTTAAGCAATCAGAGAGTAATGCGACATTGCTCTCTAATACAGTGCAAAGTTTTATTTGAATTAGAAGTCATATTCAACATGGACATTAAAAGACATATTGAAGACGAAGCTGGTTAGGAAACTAACTAGAGAGAAGCTATTCGAATTGTACATAAAAAACATATGTTGAATAGAATTAGAAGTTGAATTACAATTCAGATTTGGAAGCTGTAATTAATTTTACAGAGTTGTGTTAGAAGCTGTATGATTATATAAATTTGTATATATACAGTACAGAAATCAAAGCTGACAATCAATTTGTGATTGTTAGAATTTGTAATCAATTGTTAATCAATAAAAGCAATTGTTTATAAATTTATTCTTGTTATTGTTCTTTAATTTCCGCAAGCAGTAATACTTTGAAGAATTTGAAAAGATTTCAAGAACTTGTATTCCCCCCCCCCCCCCCCTACAAGTTTTAGGCTATTTCACTGGGAGAACAAAGAGTTAAAGCAAATGTAGAACTCAAGATTACCAGTTGATTAAAGAATAACATATAAAATTACCAGTTGGAAAATTAGCAGCTGATTAGAATACTATCATTTACCTGCTGATCAGACAAAAGAGCTGGTAATCCAGATATCAAAAGTAATTTTCAAAACAACATGTAATGGACAAAACAACAAATAATCATGGAAACATAAAGTAATCAAATGTTAACCAACCTAAAGACTGCCAAGTCAACAAATGATTTTGAATTAGAGTTCGATAATTATTTGGAAGCTGAGTCTATGGATAGTAACAAGGATTCAAAAATGAGTCTTACAATCTTTAAAGATAGCAACTAACCTACCTTCGTATGAAGAATCAAATTCTTTATACAAGTCAGAGGTTTATCAAGAATGGAAAGCTGGTAGTCAGGAAGTAAATAGAATTCTATTAGGAATGTTTTATTTTCTATTTATCATTGTAATCATATATAAAGTTAGAATTCTAGTTGTAACTCAGAAGAAGTCTGTATGTTTATAGCTTTACATTCAAAGAGTTCTGAAGCTGACTATTATTGTATATCAGAAAAACTACAACTGGTGTTCACTACCAAAAAAGAGTTGTAAAATTCAAATTGATTGACAGTAAAATTATTTATTATTGATTGGCATTCATATATTGTAATTTACTTTACCATTTTATTATATCAATATTCATATAACTATTCTTAAGCTAAATTATTCTTATTAGTTTAATTCAAGAAAAAAATAGTAATTGTGTTCAATCCCCCCTTCTACAATTACTTCATGGGACAAACAATTGAAATAAGAGCAGCTCTAGATTAATCTCAATCTAGTGATCATGAGTAATTCGAAGGACAATACCAGAGTTCTACAACTCAAGAAGGGTGAATACTCATTCTGGAAACAAAGGATCCTAAGTTATCTTGATGCAAAAGATGATCAATACTTGGATATTATTGAAAAAGGTCTTCTAAAAATAAAGAAGCTTGTTCTTGGCTCTACCTCTAAAGGAGTTACTACACCAAATAGATATGAAGAAAAGACTCCAAAAGAATATACTCTATCAGAGAAGGAAGAGGTTGCCAAAGACAAGAAGGTGAAAGACATTCTCATCATTGCACTGGATAATAACATTCTTTATAAAGTCATAAAATGCAAAACCTCAAAAGATGTGTGGGAGAAGCTCACTGTCCTATGTGAAGGGAATGACCAAATTAAATTAAATAAGCAACTCCTGTTGATTCAACAATATGAGTTATTTACTGCCAAAGATGATGAATCTCTTGAGGATATATATGAGAGATTCATCTAATTACTTAATGATCTGTCTACTTATGGTCAGGAGTACTCTCTACTGCAATCAAATCATAGATTCCTGAGAGCTCTTCCAAAACATTGGGATCCAAAGATTACTACAACCAGAGAAGCCAACAAGAATCTAGGTCTTCTAAAACTAGATGAGATATATAGAAACTTGAAGACCTCTGCTAGGAATTATAGTATTTGATGATGATGTATAAACACTTAGAATTGTTAGATTTTGTAATTGTACAAGTACCAGTAGTAGTGTTCTATCAGAGACTACCATCAAAGACTGCATGCACACATCATAGACTGCATTTGGAGAGTTTAACAAAAGTCAAAATTGGTCAAGCAAAATTAGTTCATCGGAGACTAAGTTTTTATTCATCGGATACTAAGTTTTTGTTCATCAGAGACTATGTTTTTGTTTATCGGAGACTAAGTTTTTGTTCATCGGAGACTAAGTGTTTGTTCATCGGAGACTAATGTTAAAGGTATCAGAGACTAAGGCAAAGACACTTCAATTCATTAAAGAAGCCTTGAGAAGATTTGACTGTCGCCAAAGTTATTTGGCTAATGCCAAACTCAACATTACTCAACGCCAAAGTCATTTTGACTATAGACAAAGTCATTTGCCTATCGCCAAAGTCCTCGGGCAAATCAACAACAGCGCCAAACTCAAAATGACTATCGCCAAAGTCATTGGGCAAATCAACAACATCGCCAAACTCAAAATGACTATTGCCAAAGTCATTGGGAAAATCTCTATCATTGAAGTCAAGTGCTCGAGCATCAGGGGATAAATATCCACTGATGTACAAAATAGCTCGTCAGGGGGTTAAAATCCACTAATGAACAGAGACTGTCCATCAGGGGATAAAATAATCAGAGACTAAAAATGGCATCTAGGATGACACATGACTGAGTTCACAAATTCACTAACTCAAGATTAAAGACCATGGAATTAAAATATAGATGGTAGTCTAATAAGGAGAGATTGGCTACCAAAGAAGCTTCAAGGAGATAAGTTATACATTGTAGAAGTGAACACTGATAAAGAAAAATATGGAGATAAGTCATACTTATACACTAACACGCGTATATAGCTGCTGGCGTGAAAACTGCAGAGGTAACTTATAGAAACTTGAAGGAGGAAAATGTGGAAGCTAGTCCAATAAAAAACCAGAAAGCTTATAGAGATAAGTTATTTACTACAAAGATAACTTATCATGGGAACTCCAAGAGGAAAATAAGGGAGCTGGTGTGCTCATACACTAGAGGAGTTACATAACAGGTTGGGGTACAAGGAAGGTCATGCAAAAAGAATAAGTTATGTGACAGAGCTATAATTACCAAAGAAATATCAGAGATATTTTTGGAGGCAACTCATTGTGAACGGTTGGAGGACAAGGGAGCTATGTCTATAAATAGAGATATGGAGCAGCTAACAAAAAAAGAAAAAGAAAAGAATAGATCACTGAGATACACAAAAACACTAGTATACATATTATCTTAGATCATATCGCAACTGTAATAAACTTACAGAGAGAGAGAAACAAGTTTTCATAACTTGAGAGAAACTAGAAATCATATTCTAGAGTGCAGCTGTTATTTTCAATAAAGTTATTATAAGTTGGTCATTCACACTAGTTGGTCATTAATATATTTTATTCTTTTAATACAGTATATTCACTAAACTCACAAAGTTTGAAAAGAATTTTGTGGTTTGTATTCAACCCCCCTTCTATTAACCATCTTGTGGGACAAACAACTTCTGAGCTGGAAATCCAGCAACAGAATTGTGAGAACCCAAAAATTTTAAATGTATTTTACGATAAGAAATAATTTTATTTTGTTATTTTATTTTTGCATGGAGGTTAGTCTTTTTAGATATGACTAATGAATTCATATCTACAATGAAATTTTTTTTATGATGATGTGATATTCATAACTATGAGGTTAAGTTCCTTAAAAAGGTATTAAAAAGGGGATTAGCAAATCCCATATAAGATTTTATTGATCAGCTTGGAAGAAAATGAGAGGATTACGTGGTCTTGCAATTACGTGGTTGATTAGGAACTGTTTAGGTGGCTAAGTCTTCATGCATGTAGGACAACAGCTGTTTGCTGTCAAAAAGTCATGATGAACAGCCATTTTACCATCCAAATTAACCAATCATTTTATCCTAAAGCTTAAACATAGCTTACTGCTCTTGAACTCTATAAATACCTCACTTGAGATGAAATTTTAATTCCTTTACCAAAATTTCTCTTTTAAGAGTGTCGTTTAAACTTATCACCTCCATAAATTTCCAAGTTCTTATTTCGGAAAATTATTCTCAGACCAGCTTTGATTTCACCCTTAAGAACGAAGAGGTAAGAACCTGGTACCCTATTTACTTCTTTCGTGCATAGCATCAAAGATTTATGCTAAGTTTATATTCTTTTGCATCTTCATGAGACATCCTAGGCTGAGTTTGTTCATGATAAGCCTTCCATGGTAGCAAAAAGAAGCTCTAATATTAGACTCTGTCGAGATAATTCTAGTCCCTGATGAGTTAATGTTAGTCTCTGATGAGATACTTTAGTCTCTGATGAGATAGATATTAGTCTCTGATGAGATAGATATTAGTCTCTGATGAGATGTTGTTAGTCTCTGATGAGATGTTGTTAGTCACTGATGAGATGTTCTTTAGTCTCCGATAGGCTAAGTTTAGTGTCTAATGACGTCAGCCTTAGTCTCCGACAGGCTAAGTTTAGTCTCTGATGACGTCATCCTTAGTATCCGATAAGCTAAGTTTAGTCTCTGATGACGTCAGCCATAGTCTGTGACAGGTTAAGTTTAGTCTCTGATGACGTCATCCTTAGTCTCCGATAGGCTAAGTTTAAATCTCTGATGACATCATCCGTAGTCTCCGATGGGTAAAATATGTTAGTCTCTGATGGCTAAGGATATCAGTCCCTGACGGGTTTGATAATAAGAAAATTATTCCCCGATGCATAGTCTGTCATCAAGACTATAAAACATTATTTTCTTAAAATTATTTTAAGATGTTAATCTTTAAAACAGTAAAGTCTAAGGACATCACATACACATTTTCTTTCATAAATTCTTATTAAGGTATTAAAATATTACTTGCACAATTTACATAATCTTTCACTCACCAGTAAGTTGAATTTGAGTCTGTGTTGTAAAGGATCGAGGCAAGTATATTCTTACTCTTATGCTTATTTCAGTTAAGCGCATGATCAATTGATTCGACTTGCGTACAAAATTATGAATTTTATATTTAAATTTCCTTGTGAAATAGAATGCTATGTTTTAATTTCCGCTAGCATGATATGAATGAAAGTGCATGGATATAAAGAAGCTTTGCTCTATCAGCTATTTTTCAATGTTATATCTTTGTAATAAATGAGAATGCTATGTTCCTTAAATGATTATGCCACATGAATAACTAAAGGAAATGAAGGGTGCTGATTTGTTCTTCACCTATCCTAGAGGAATTTTATATGACTACGTACGTCACACAAGGAGGGATCATGTGGGCACAGTTAGGCCAGCTGTATACCGTATGGTTAGCAGATCCAACGGGTTTAGCCCCCGATGGATATTTGTACTTCAAGGAAGTTATGCTTTGTTTTAAGAGGGATTACACAACTGATTATCATCAGTAATCCTAAAGATCGTTTAAAGATTTCTGAGGCATTAGTATTGTTCCACCAAGCATCTTAATAAGAATTGAATCCTTTGAATCATTCCAGATTTGCTTTCCCAAATTGTTGATATACTTCTTAGGCGTAAATCGCTCATTCTTGTTGAATTTTAATGTCTTGCAGGGCAGAATATAAAGGCTGAGCCCTCTGACAAGGGAAAGGCAAAGATGATCGGTTACTGAGTTTAGCTAACCCTTTGTAGTGCCGATAAGGAAGGAAGGAAGGAAGATGATCTGAAAAGTGATGTTTTGTATTACAATATAGAGATAGAATAGCTTCCGCTGAAAATGTAATATTTTGGGTTGTAATAACTCTTTATTATTGTTTTTTTTTCCAGTATTTATAATGAATGGATGTGTGGTTATCTTTTCCTTCTTTTGACGAAGCCCTGATCCATTGAGGGATTTTGGGGTCGTCACAGTTGGTATCAGAGCCCAGTTATGGCCAAAAGTGATTCGTAAGGAAACACTGCCCGTAAACCACATCCAGGAGTAGGGAGTATTGCGGTATGTCCCAGAATTACTCTAGTAGAGGAATTTAAGAATTTGATGCTAGAATTGAAGTACTAGGATAGGGTAATGGGCCAAGGATTAAGACTTATGTTGGACACAAAGGTTGTTGAAAACCTTAAGGGTAGAAACTGCTAAGGGAAGATAAGACTGAAATGCAGGCACCACCTCATAGATATATTGTTGCATGCATTGCTTATTGAGAAGTTTAGACTTACTGACTTGGGTTATTTCATGTAGGTGGCCAGAGATCGTTCTAGATCCCCGCACGTTCTCCTAGAATAAATCTCCTAGTTTATAACTTTTCATCTGAAGAGGGAGTGGAGCCTAGTGTGGAGTCTCCACTGTTCACCCCTACATCATTGGATGAACATCTACCATCACCAGTATACGAAGGCTTCAGCCTTGCCATGAAGCCAATGTAGAAGGCCGGACCTTCCACTGTTCGCCGCGGGCCGCGCATTCGCCACACAGCACAGAAAAGCACAATACGCCAACGTTTTGACCGCGACCATGTTGTGACACAAGATATCCCTTGGATGAAATGTGATACTCCGAGGCCTGTTTCATCCCCACCATAGGCAGCAGTGCCATCCCATGACGAGATGGTACATAGTTACGACACAGAAGTTCACTATCGTTTGGCAGCTCGTACCATGACAGTTCGACGACAGGCTGCCACTATTACTAGGTTTCGCACAGCAGCATCAGCATGACAATCCTCTTTTTGGTTGACTCAGAGCTTGTACCATCGGCTGGCATTAGAGATGCACGCACAGATGGTAGCAGCAGTAGCAACTAATCCCACGGTGACGCGTTTGGAGCAAATGAGTAACCACTGTGCGCGCCGCATCGAGGAGACACGTATATAGTCTCGACATTGGGAAAGGGAGGCGGAATGTGAAGGATCTTTGGACATGGAAGATGAGGAGGATTAGTCATAGGAGTGGATGTAAAATTTAGGCGGAGGTTATTTTTTGTTTATTTTGAACTCTGCTTGGGACAGTTGTGACTATTTTAGATGCATTCAAATGTATTTTGACCTATGTGTGGCTTGTTCTAAGAATGTTAGAGAACAATGTTTATGACAGTCTTCTATGTACATGAATGATAAATATTTTGACATATCAAAATTCTTATGTGTTGCTTAATGCTCTTCACCTTATAGAGTTATAAATTCTTGAGCCATATAAAAATGGAATGTTTCGTGAAGGATGTTTAACTCTTTGCGTATATTATACTAGATTATGGTCAGAGGAAGGAGACCAGGAAGACACGGGAGAAGTAATCTCCATAACAACCTGTCAAGGTCTGAAAATTTGGAATGTTTAGAAAGAGAAAACCAAGCTGATAATGCTGACAAAGTGGTTGTAGAGGACGACAGCTCAGAGGAGGTAGTTGGGATGAATCGCAATGCCCCACATGTTCCACCACTAACCCCTATTAGTGACAGTGATTCTGCCAACAACAATGCTACAGGGAATGCAAATGACAACCCGGTAGCTCAATTTCTTCAGATTATTCGTGAAGCTGTAGCCGTGAACCAGCCAGCACCACCACCACCACCTCAAGCCCTAAGGCCTATTGCCCGTGGGCTATGTATCTAAGAGTTCACTGGCATCAATCTGCCAACTTTTGATGGAAAGGGAGGACCTACTGTAGCACAATATTGGTCGCAAGAGATCGAAAAAGTTTTCGACTTAGTAGACGTTCCAGAAGATTGCAAGACTAAGTATGCGACTTTCATGCTAAAAGAGGAAGCCAATCATTGGTGGAAAGGTGCCAAGAGGATAGAGTTAACAAAAAGGGAAGCTACAAGGGACACAAACACCGTGATAACTTGGGAACTGTTCACCCAAAGGTTCTGGGAGAAATTTTACCCCCCTCGTGTCTCCAACGCGATGGAACTAAGGTTCCTAAATTTGAAGCAAGGATCCATGACAGTGGACGAGTATGAGGCAAAGTTTAATGAATTAATGAGGTATGCTCCTCACCAGGTAAACAATGAAGAGAGAAAGGCCTAAAGATTTGAGCAAGGATTGAATCCTTGGATTTTGAGGCAGGTAGTAATTTTTCAACTAGGAAACTTTGATGCAGTTGTGGAAAAAGCAAGAATTGCAGAATGGAGTAATAAGACAGTACATGATTTCAATCGGGAAAATAAGAAGGGAGATAGGAGAAAGGGAGATGATAAGGGAAGCCATTAGAACCTTGGTGGTGTAAGTGTAAAGAAGGAAGAGAGAAACAACAACAATATTAATCTGAGCAATAGTGGAAAGAGGAAGTGGAGGGAGCAATCATCTAATATCATTACAAGGAGGGCTACTGTGTGTGCAAACTATGGAAAGAACCATGGCACAACCTTATGCTTGAAAGGGAAGGATGTTTGCTTCAAGTGTCGCCAACCAGGGCACTTTTCCTCAAATTGTCCGACTTTGAACTCCACCACTGCCCCGCTCCAAGGAAGACCACAACAACCTTAGCAAAATAACAGACCATTGGCCGCAGCAAGGACATGTTTTACGAGCAGAATGGAAGGGCACATCTCACCCAATTGCCCTCAAAGGAAAGATGGTAAACCGATGCTGACGGGAGCCAACACTATACCAAAGGGAGGCGGAACGTGAAGGATCTTTGGATACGGAAGATGAGGAGGATTAGTTATAGAAGTAGATGTAAAATTTAGGCAGAGGTTATTTTGTGTTTATTTTGAACTCTGCTTAGGACAGTTGCGACTATCTCAGATGTATCCAAATGTATATTGACCTATGTGTGGGTTGTTTTAAGAATGTTAGAGAATGATGCTTATGACAGTCTTCTATGTACATGAATGATAAATATTTTGACATATCTAAACGCTTATGTGTTGCTTAATGCTCTTCACCTTATTGAGTTATAAATTCTTGAGCCACATAAAAAAAAGGGAATGTTTCGTGAAGGATGTTTAACTCTTTGCGTATATTATACTAGATTATGGTCAGAGGAAGGAAACCAGGAAGACCCGGGGAAGTAATCTCCATAACAACCTGTCAAGGTCTGAAAATTTGGCATGTTTAGAATGAGAAAACCAAGCTGATAATGCTGACAAAGTGGTTGTAGAGGATGATAGCTCAGAGGAGGTAGTTGGGATGAATCGCAATGCCCCACATGTTCCACCACCAACCCCTGTTAATGACAATAATTCTGCCAACAACAATGCTACAGGGAATGCAAATGACAACCCGGTAGCTCAATTTCTTCAGATTATTCGTGAAGCTGTAGCCGTGAACCAGCCAGCACCACCACCACCACCTCAAGCCCTAAGGCCTATTGCCCGTGGGCTATGTATCTAAGAGTTCACTGGCATCAATCTGCCAACTTTTGATGGAAAGGGAGGACCTACTATAGCACAATATTGGTTGGAAGAGATCGAAAAAGCTTTCGACTTAGTAGACGTTCCAGAAGATTGCAAGACTAAGTATGCGACTTTCATGCTAAAAGAGGAAGCCAATCACTGGTGGAAAGGTGCCAAGAGGATGGAGTTAACAAAAAGGGAAGCTACAAGGGACACAAACACCCTGATATCTTGGGAACTGTTCACCCAAAGGTTCTGGGAGAAATTTTACCCCCCTAGTGTCTCCAACGCGTTGGAACTAAGGTTCTTAAATTTGAAGCAAGGGTCCATGACAATGTACGAGTATGAGGCAAAGTTTAACGAACTGATGAGGTATGCTACTCACCAGGTAAGCGATGAAGGGAGAAAGGCCCAAAGATTTGAGCAAGGATTGAATCCTTGGATTTTGAGGCAGGTAGCAATTTTTCAACTAGAAAACTTTGATGCAGGTGTGGAGAAAGCAAGAATTGAGGAATAGAGTAATAAAACAATACATGATTTCAATCGGGAAAATAAGAGGGGAGATAGGAGGAAGGGAGATGATAAGGGAAGCTGTGACGACCCAAAATTTTATTTTCTTAAATAATAGAAATAAGATGTTTTGAGGAGTTTTTCTTTTGAGGTATGAGGTTTGGATATTAAATGTTTGAGTATTATGTCCATGTGATGTCCAAAATTTAATGATCTCAATTTCCTTTGTAAAATCATCAAAGGGATATGAATATATTAATCTCAAATCTTTATAAGATTAATTTAATCAAACATGATTAAGGGAATGAGTGTGCTTAGTAACTGCAACGGAAGGAGGTTTTCCTAAGAACACCCTCAATTAGTAAAGTGTTATTCCTTGGACGTTTGGATATTTTTATTATTTTTGGAACCACTTAAGGGTTATGATTTTTGGATTTCTGAGATGAGAACAAGCAATTTGTGTATTTATGTTGTTAGTGATGTTCATAAATTGCTTAAAGGAATGCAAGTGTGAGGGTTAGCAAGTTTCATTCAAAGCAATTTGAATGGTACGTAAGGGAATGATCTCATAAGTACGTATGATGTTGTTTGGGTTAGTAAGCTACCTGGGTGTCACTATTTAACGAAGTTGTTAGTCTCATAAGTACGTAAGGGAATGATCTCATAAGTACGTATGATGATGTTAGTCTCTGATGAGATGCTATTAGTCTCTGATGAGATATTCTTAGTCTCTGATGAGATATTCTTAGTCTCTGATGACATGTTGTTAGTCTGATGATGACGTCACCCTTAGTCTCCGATGAGTTAAGATGACGTCATTAGTCTTTGATGAGTTGTTTAGTCTCTGATGACATCATCCTTAGTCCCTGATGAGTTAAGATGACGTCATCAGTCCCTGAGGAGTTGTTTAGTCCCCGATGACGTCAGCCTTACTCTCTGACAGGCTAAAGTCTAGTCTCCGACGACGTCATCAGTCTTTGAATGAATTCTTAGTCTCCGATGGAGGAATTTCCTAGTCTCTAATGGGAAAAATATGTTAGTCTCTGATGGCGAAAGATATTTTTCTCCGTCAATCAGAACTCATTCTCCTGTTGGATGTGTGACGGTCTGAAAATCCCTCAGGCTTGTTTAAAATGATTTCATTAAAAGTCAATAGATTAAAATGCTTTGACATCACATTTGTTCATACTCACATTTATTTTCTAAGCATAGATTCTCATGCTATACCAACATATATGTTTTTCAGAGGTATTTTACCGAGCAAGTGAATTAGATTTAGCTCAGCTAAGGACAAAGGCAAGTATATTCTCATTCCTATGTTTATTTTAGTGCATGGTCAATTGATTCGACGTGCGTGCAAGGCTTGTTTATATGTTTCAAATGCTTTTGTGAATCAGAATGCTATGCTTTAATTTCCGCTAGCATGATATGAATGAAAGTGCATGGATATAATTGAGCTTTGATTTATCAGTTATTTTTCAATCTTATATCTGTGCAAATGTATGAGGATGTTTCCACTTGGGCATTGAGCAAGTGCTTATGTTAGTCTTAAGAGAAGAGATGTCGTACGTGGTTTACGAGAACCTCCTTTAAGCTAAATAAGACATGCAAGATGTTTAAGGAAGGAAGAAGGAAGAGTTCGAAACTTCAAAATCAAAGTTGTTTCAAAAGTGCTAGAGGTTTTGACAATTGAATCCGTCATACCTCACAAATAGTTTGAACCCTTGTTACCCATTTTACATGATTATATACTTGCTGAGCGTAAATCGCTCATCCTTGCTATTGTTAACTGCTTTACAGGTGATAAAGGAAATATATACAAGCTTAAGGTTTCGATGACTTAGCTGTGGGTACTGATGAGGAGAAAAAAAGGATTGAAGATGTAAGAGCATGAATGTAGTGCTAAGTTTGTTAGACCTACGGGTCTCAACTTCTTGTAAGAATGATGATCAAAGCTGTTGTAATAGCTTAGTTTCCGCTGCAAGTTTTGTACTCTGATTAATTGTAAGGATGTGTTATTAATCACTTTAGTACTTTATGGATGTATGGATGTGATCTGGATGTTTGGTTTGATTGACGGCGCCCGGATCCAGTGAGGGATTTTTGGGGTCGTCACAGAAGCCATCATAACCTTGGTGGTGTAAGTGTAAAGAAGGAAGAGAGAAGCAACAACAATATTAATCTAAGCAATAGTTGAAAGAGGAAGTGGAGGGAGCAATCATCTGATGTCATTACAAGGAGGGCTACTCTGTGTGCAAACTGTGGAAAGAACCATGGCACAACCCCATGCTTGAAAGGGAAGGATGTTTGCTTCAAGTGTTGCCCACCAGGGCACTTTTCCTCAAATTGTCCGACTTTGAACTTCATCGCTACCCCGCTCCAAGGAAGACCACAACAACCTCGGCAAAATAACAGACCGCTGGCCACAGTTAGGACATGTTTCATGTGCGGAATGGAAGGGCACATCTCTCCCAATTGTCCTCAAAAGAAAGGTGGCAAACCAATGCTGACAGGAGCCGACACTATACTGGTATGACCACAAGCAAGGACTTACAATATGACCGTGCAAGACGTTGTGGCTTCCGATGATGTTGTTACAGGTACACTACTAGTGAACTCCTTACACGCTCATGTGTTGTTTGATTTGGGTACTACTCGAAGTTTTATATTTGAACGGTTAGCTAGGAATATGTTAACTCAGCTTGAACTGCTACCGAAGCCTTTACATGTAGTAGTTGCCAATCGTGAAGTGATAAGCATTTCTCACATTTACCTTAACTATACTCTGAAGATAGATCAACATGAGTTTCTTGCTGATCTTATTCCTTTTTCTTTGGGAGAATTCGACGTAATTTTGGGAATGGACTGGTTATTCAAATACCAGGCCAATATTGACTGTAAGAAGAAGAAAGTCGTCTTACGATCTCCCGAGAAGACGAAGGTTTGGTTCCATGGCACTAAAATGGAGAAATCATCACCATTCTTGACCATAATCTACACAAAGAAAATGATTCGCAAAGGTTGCAAAGTCTTTTTAGCTTATGTGCACGATGTCAACAAGAATGAAAGTAAGATCGAGGATGTTCCTGTGGTAGGGAAGTTTGTAGACGTATTTCCAGAGGAGTTTCCTGGACTACCTCCAGATAGAGAAGTGGATTTTGAAATTAACTTAATCCCCGGTACCACGCCAATATCCAAAGCCCCGTATCGAATGGCACCGTTTGAATTGAAGGAGCTGATGATGCAGTTGCAAGAACTCTTAGAACGAGGATTGATCAGACCAAGCGTTTCACCAGTGTTATTTGTTCGAAAGAAAGATGGATCGATGAGACTTTGCATTGATTATCGGGAACTAAATAAGGTCACGATGAAGAATAAGTACCCCCAGCTGAGGATAGACGATCTTTTTGATCAACTTAAAGGAGGAAAGTACTTCTCTAAAATTGATCTATGTCGTGCGTAGGATATCATTTTTCGCAATCCTTTAGCTGCCTCGAGGCATAAGCAATTACCTTGCCATGCTACATCAAGACTGCTCCAAGTCCTTGTTTTGACGCATCGCTGTAAATAACGAAATCGCCCTTATCATCTGGTAAGGTCAGAATAGGAGCTGTAGTTAAGCTGGTCTTCAATTCCTGGAAACTCTTCTCACAATCAGAAGTCCAATCAAATTTTACACTCTTTCTCGTCAAGTTCGTCAAAGGCACAACTAATTTTGAGAAATCTTTAACAAACCTCCGATAATAGCCTGCCAAACCTAAGAAACTCCTGACCTCCATTGGATTGGTTGGCTGAGGCCACCTCATGATTGCTTCTATCTTACTGGGGTCCACCGTGACACCAGTTTCATTGATCACATGACCAAGGAACTTCACTTCCTTTAGCCAGAATTCACATTTAGAAAATTTGGCAAATAATTGATCTCTTCTTAAAATCTCCGCACTGTCCTTAGATGTTCCTCATGCTCTTCCGCTGTCTTCGAATATATAAGAATGTCATCAATAAAAACAATGATGAATTTATCCAAGAATGGTTTGAAAATGCGATTCATCAAGTCCATGAAAGCTGCTGGCGCGTTCGTCAATCCAAAAGACATCACTAAGAATTCATAATGGCCATAACGAGTTCGGAATGCCGTCTTCGGTATGTCCTCCTCTTTGATCTTTAATTGATGATACCCTGAGCAAAGATCAATTTTTGAGAAGTACCTCCCTCCTCTGAGCTGGTCAAAAAGGTCATCTATCCTCGGCAAGGGGTATCTATTCTTGATTGTGACCTTGTTCAGTTCTCGATAATCAATACAGAGTCTCATTGATCCATCTTTCTTTCGAACGAATAACATTGGCGCTCGCCACGGTGAGACGCTTGGTCTGATTAGTCCTCGTTCTAAGAGTTCTTGCAACTGCTTCATTAGTTCTTTTAGCTCAGATGGTGCCATGCGGTAAGGGGCCTTAGAGATTGGGGCGGTACCAGGGATTAAGTTGATTTCGAAATCCATTTCTCTATTCGGGGGTAATCCAGGCAACTCTTCTGGAAATACATCTACAAACTCCCTTACGACAGGGACATCCTCGATCTTAAATTCATCCCTGTCAGTATCATGCACATAAGCCACGAAGGCTTCGCAACCCTTGCGAACCATTTTCTGTGCTTGGATCATGGTCAAAAATGGCGATGATTTCACCATCTTAGCTCCATGGAACCAAACCTTCGCCTTTTGGGGAGAGCGTAAGACTACACGCTTCTTCTTACAATCAATGTTGGCTTGGTATTTAGATAACTAGTCCATTCCCAATATTACATCAAATTCTCCCAAAGGAAAAGGAATAAGATCAACTAGGAATTCATGTTGATCTATTCTCAAGGTGCAATTACTGTAGACATGAGAAATATTTACTACCTTGCGATTAGCAACGACTACCTCCAAGGGATTTGGTAGAAGCTCAGGTAATATTAGCATGCTACTAGCTAATCGTTCAGAAATAAAACTGCGAGTAGCACTCGAATCAAATAACACATGAGCAGGTATGCAGTTCACTAGTAGTGTACCTGTCACAACATCGTCAGAAGCCACAGCATCTTGCACCGTCATATTGTAAGTCCTTGCTTGTGGCCGTACGGGCACGGTATTGGCTCCTGTCAGCATTGGTCTGCCACTTTTCTTTTGAGGGAAATTAGGAGAAATGTGCCCTTCCTTTCCACATGTATAACATGTCCTTACCACAGCAAGCGGTCTATTAAATTGTTGAGGCTGTTGTTGTTGTGATCTCCCTTGTGGCGGAACCGCGGCAGAGTTCAACATCGGGCAATTTGAGGAGAAGTGTCCTGGTTGGCGACACTTGAAGCAAACATCTTTCCCCCTCAAGCATGGAGTTGAGCCATGGTTCTTCTCGCACTTTGTACATACAACAGTTCTCCTTGCAATGCCATCAGATGATTGCTCCCTCCACTTCCTCTTCCCACTATTGATCAGACTATTATCATTGTTACTTTCTTCTTCCTTCTTCACAATCACACCACCAAAGTTCTGGTGGTTTCCTTTATCATTTCCTTTTCTCTTCCCTTCCCTTCCTTCTTGTTTTCCCGACTGTACTCATGTACTGCCTTATTACTCCATTCAGCGATCCTCGCTTTTTCCACAACTGCATCAAAAGTTTCCAGCTGGAAAATTGCTACCTGCCTCAGAATCCAAAGGTTCAATCCTTGCTCAAATCTTCTGGCTTTCCTTCCTTCCTTACTCACCTGATGAGGAGCATACCTCATCAGTTCATTAAACCTTGCCTCGTACTCGTCCACCATCATGGACCCTTGCTTTAGATTCAGGAATTTTAACTCCATTGCATTAGAGACGTTGAGGGGGTAAAATTTCTCCCTGAATTTCTGGGTAAACAATTCCCAAGTTATCACTGTATTGGTGTTCCTTGCGGTTTCCCTTTTTGTTAGCTCCATTCTCTTGATGCCTTTCCACCAGTGGTTGGCTTCCTCCTTCAGCATGAAAGCTACATATTTGGTCTTACAATCTTCAGGCACATCTACTAAGTCAAAGGCTTTCTCAATCTCTTCCAACCAATATTGTGCTGCAGTAGGTCCTCCTCTCCCATCAAAGGTCGGTGGGTTGATGCCGGTAAACTCTCGGATACATGAGCCATGGGTAGTAGGCCTTGGTGGTTGAGGTGGTGGTGGTACTGGTTGATTCGCAGCCACGGCCTCAAGGATAATCTGAAGAAATTGAGCTAACGGGTTATCGTTCGCATTTCCTGTAGCGTTATTGTTGGCGGAGTTATTGTCATTAACAGGGGGTGGTGGTGGAACATGTGGGGGATTGCGGTTCATCCCCACCACTTCCTCCGAGCTGTCATCCTCTACGACAACTTCTTCAACATTTTCAGCTTGGTTTTCCTTTTCTAAACGGGCCAAACTTTCGGACCTTGACAATTCATTACGGAGATTTCTTCTCCCGGGTCTTCCTGGTCTCCTTCCTCTGACCATAATCTAATAATATACAAAAAGAGTTAAACATCCTCCTCAAAACATTCCATTCCTTACGTGGCTCAAGAATTTATAATTTTGATAAGGTGAAAAGCATTAAGCAACACGTAAGCATCAAAATATTTATCATTCATGTACATAAGAGACTACTATAGACATCGCTTTCAAACATCCTTAAGCCCGACACAAGTCAAAATACAATATCAAGGCAAAATACACCTATGGTAGTCGCAACTACCCAACAAGGTTCAAAACATGCACAAAATAACTTCCACTTAAATTTCACATCAGCTTCTATAACTAATCCTCCTCGTCTTCCGTGTCTAAAGATCCTTCACGTTCCGCCTCCGTTTCCCAATGTCGAGACTGCATACATGTCTCCTCAATGCGGCGCGCAAAGCGGTTGCTCATTTGCTCCAAGCACGCCACCGTGGGATTAGCTGTTGCAACAGCTACATCTGTGCATGCATTTTTAGTGCCAGCCGATGGTATAGGCTTTGAGTCAACCAAAAAGAGGATTGCCATGCTGAGGCTGCTGTGTGAAACTTGGTAATAGTGGCAGCCTGTCGTCGAACTGTCATGGTGCGAGCTGCCAGGCGATGGTGAACTTCTGTATCATACTCACGTGCTAATCTGTCATGGGATAGTACTGACACCCGAGGTAAAGGCGAGACGAGTCCAGGAGTATCCTGCCTTGCTGTAGGGGCATCATGCGCCATACCATGGTTACGGATAAAACGACGACATCGTACACTCTTCCGTGCTGTGTGATGAATGCGTGGTCCTCGACGAACGGTAGAAGGTCCGACTCCTTGTGTTGGTGCTGGGGCAAGGCTGGGGCCTTCTTTCATTGGAGATGTTTGGTACCTGTCGGGTAATGCAGGAGTGAACAACAGAGATTCTACGTTAGGCTCTTCCTCGTCGGATGAGACGTTGAAAACTGGGCTATCTACCTTACGAAAAAGCGCGAGGGATCTAGAGCGATCTCTAGCCATCCATCTAAAACAATCTAAGTCAGTAACTTTAAACATCTCAATTAAAACACCACGCAGCAATCAGTCAAAGAGGGTGTGCCTTAGTTTGCTCTTATCATCACTAAGCAGTCTTAATCTTATCTTGTCTCTAGTGAAACCTTAAATTGGAACTCACTAACATGCCTTAGTACTCTCATTATAGCATCCACTTCCCAAATTCACTTTTTCTTAAGAATTTTGGGACCTAATGCAGTACTCCCTAATACTGGATGCAGCTTACGGGCAGTGTTTCATTACGAATCACTTCTGGCCGTAACTGGCTCTGATACCAACTGTGACGACCCCAAAATCCCTTAATGGATCAGGGCTTCGTCAAAAGAAGGAAAAGATAACCATACATCCATTCATAGCATAAATACTGGATAAGGACAGTATTAGAAAGTTATTACAACCCGAGAATAATACAATTATAGCGGAAGCTAATACATCATCCTTAATTACAAACCAAAATCAACCCTACTTCTAACATCTTCCTTCCTCCCTTCACATCTTCTTTCCTTCCTCAGTCTTATTAAAGAATACATAACTTAGTAGTTTATCATCTTTGCTTTCCCCTTATCAGAGGGTTCAGCCTTAGCATTCTGTCTTGCAAGACATTAAAATTCAACATGGGTGAGCGATTTACGCTCAGCAAGTATATACACATCGAAGAAGTATATAAACAATTTAAAAGAATGTATCTGGAACATCGAAGGAAGTTCAAGTCTATTTATGAGGCTTGGTGAAGCAATGCCAAGGCCTCGGACACCTTCAAAGATCATTGAGGATTCACTGATGATACACTACATGTGACCCTCCTTGAAGAAAGACAGGTGTACACCCGAGCATAACTTCCTCAAAATATCCATCGGGGGCTAAACCCATGGATCTGCTAACCATACAGTACATAGCTGGCCAAACTGGACTGCATGATCCCTCTTGTGTGGACTACGTAGTCACTTAGCATTCCTCTAGGTCTGGTGAAGAACACATCAGCACCTTTTCTTTCCTCTTGTCAGCCATGTGGCATAACCCATTAAGGGACATCATTCTCATTTATTTGCACAGATATAAGATTGTAACATAGCTGATATTCAAAGCTCATTTATATCCATGCATCATCATTCATATCATGCTAGTGGAATTAAAGCATAGCATGCTCTTTTATAAAAGAAAACAATTGAAACATAATTCAAGCCTTGCACGTATATCGAATCGAATGATAATGCGTTAACTGAAATAAACATCAGATTGAATGTATATGTTTGCATCAACTTGCAATTAAACATAAGATTGTGAATATACTTGCCTCAGTCCTTTGCTCACAACAAATTCAATTTACTTGAGAGGGGAAAATTCTGTAAAATATACATATCCCAAAATAAATTTAGTACTTAGGTTAAAATATGAGAGAAAGTGCATATGTGATGTCCTTAAACTTTTAAGGTTTCCAAAATTGCTATAAAAACTGTTTAGGGTGAATACGTAATTAAACCTCATAAATAATTTTAAGAAAAATCATGTTTTATAGTTTTGAAGGTAGACTGCGCGTCAGGGGGAAATCTGCTACGCCAGGGAATAATCATTCATCGGGGGTTGACTGACCATCAGTGGGCAAACTACTCGTCAGGGGATATTTCGCCCGTCAGGGGATGTTTCGCCCGTCAGGGGATGGTTTCCCCACCATCAGGGTCTCCTTCTCTCGTCAGGGAAAAGTCATCAAGGGATGACTTCTCGACCGTCAGGGTATAGCCATCGACCATCAGGGTATGTTTTAGTCACCACAAAACTCATCAGGGACTAACATACTTACCCGTCAGGGACTAACATACTTGCCCGTCAGGGACTAACATACTTGCCCGTCAGGGACTAACATACTTGCCCATCAGGGACTAAACTTTAGCCTATCGGGAACTAAAGCTGACGTCATCAGATACTAACTTCTCATCAGGGACTAATGACGTCATCTTAACTCATCGGGGACTAATGATGACATCATCAGAGACTAACTCATCTCATCAGAGACTAACTCAAACCCGTCGGAGACTAGGTTAAGGCCTGTCTCAGATACATGGTTGTCTTCCTCGCACCTCCATGGGTGGTGCTCTCAACCATAACCACACTAGGTCAAAACTCATCATTCTCTCAGTGATACGTAACATTTCCTATGGTCTGCAAGCCATCCTAGACACGGTTTAGGGTTCAAACTCAGGTTAAAGAAAACTCAAGCATGGGGTTGCAACTACTGAGAAAATATTGTTTGGTAGTTAAGAGCTTGTCTGCCAGGTGGTTGTCAACAATATTTCACCCATCTTAGACAACTTTTGAAATAAAAGTCATTGACTCCGGGCGTTAAAATATACATTGAGTCATACTTTTGGAAATAAATGAACAAGGTAATAAATGTGGTATGTATAACCAAACAGAAGTATAAGAAATAAAACAGGACTTTAATGAAATGCTTTTACCTCCTTGGCTGTAAAGGAAGAGTTAAAGCTCGAGTTGTTCTTCCAAAAAGGACAGTTGTCTTGAGAGTATGTTGGGGTTTGATGGTATACTATAGAGAAATTTATGAAGGTGGAACTAGGGTTATAATAACGTGATATCTATATATATATCACCTGGTGAGCAACAAAGGTCTTTGGATTAATTTGATATCAGCCGATGGCTGTGAGAGGAAAAGAAATGACTGGTGAAAAAAAGAGAGTGGCTACAACGGCTGCTAGTGTCCATCGGTCATTTTTTATAGCCCACTCTAGCGTAATGATGGAGGTGATGTGCATTAAATGCTACTGTCCCTCAGCAGTCAAATTTTAAAACGGGTACTATAGCTAAACTTGTTCACACCCAAAAGGGTCTTCTCACGTGACACCCCCAAAACAATCTGGCAAACACTTGAGCTTACAAATACATTTAAAATATTTTGGACATCACATTGCCAGATAATTTTCATAAAATATAATTTCGTTATTTATACCCCATAATAAAATAAACCTTCATGTAAAAGTAGACTAAAATAAATAAATCTCTTAACAAAATTTATTGACATTTTTGGGTTCTCACATACTTCCTTCCCCTTGTTTCATCACGACCGAACTAGTTTGTGGTTTTCCTTGTCCTCCCATTCTTTGATTAAGATTGTCACTAAAATAACTTCCTTTCCTTTGTCCTTCTTTGTGTTTCTCCCAGTTAAATTCCCAGAGTAGCTTGCCACTTTTCTCTGCTACTTTTGATCTTTGAACCACTTCAGCATAGTTGTTCAGACACAAAATAGCAATCTTATCCTGCAACCATGGATTCAAACCATGCTCAAACCTTCTCGTCTTTCTTCTCTCAGTATCTACCAAGTGTGGGGCAAATCTCTGTAATTCATTAAACTTCTTCTCGTACTCTTCCACAGTCATACTTCCTTGTCTCAATTCTAAGAATTGTTTTTCTAGCTCATCTGCAGCACTGGTTCGAAAATACTGGTTATAGAAAAATTCTTTAAACTGGGACCAGGTGATAATTAAGTCAACTTCAGGGACTATTTGTTCATTCCTACTTGCCAATCTCCTAGTCATTTCTAAATGTTCAGTATTTTCCCACCATTAACTAGCTTCCTCTTTCAATAAATACGTAGCATATTCCGTCTTAGAATCATCAGTTACTCCGGCAATACAAAAAGCTTTTTCTATCTCCTTAATCCAAATCTGAGCGGCAGTGGGACCTCCATCACCATTAAAAGTAGGTGGACAACTATTGGTAAAATCCTTAAATGTCACTCTTCTAGGTTGGGGTGAAAGTACTTGGTTATTGTTATTTTGGGAGGCTTCCTTAATCATGTTTACCAATAAGGTAATAGGATTCTCCTGAACATTATTTTCTGGGTTGTTGTTTAGGTTGGGGTTCTCTTGGTCAGCTTGGTTGGTAGTTTGATGAGTTTGAGGTCTTGCTCTTGGGGCCATTTTCCTATAAATTAAGGAAAATATAAACTGACCATCAAAAGTTCCTTTTCTCTTTTAAAGAATAACATATATACAAAAAGGAAAGAAAGAATTTCAAATTAAACCATCAAAATATATATATTAAGTAACAAAAGTTACATTATATCAAATTTGTACAACAAAGCTTCCTTGCTACAACATTAAACAAAAACATAACAACATTGGCTACTACCAAAGCCTAATACAGGAGTTGGGAATCAAGTTCACTCATTGTTCTGCGTGCAAAACGACACGATCCCTCCACCTTCTCTATAAGATTATACATCAACTGGTCTCGATCTGCTATAGTGGGCTGGCGCAGCCTAAGATAATGACTAACCGAGATCACAACTTCTGTCAGAGTCTCAGTGAGAACTAAGGACACATCCTGAAATGATACCCTCCAAAGGTCCAACAGTCTGCTTGTTCTTTGATGAGCCATTGACTGACGCATCATGGTGGTATTACGTGTTGCCAACTCTGATTGTGTCATACGGATTCTGCGTTGAAGATAATAATAGAATCCATTTGGAAAAGGCAAGGGTACTGGATTTTCTAGTGGTGGTACTGCATGTGCAACATTTGATAAGGTAATTGGTGTAGAAACAACATGTGGATTGGCTGACACCGTAGGTTATGTATGCCTATCTGTAGGGGAACCTCTTATTTGGAAGGATCCAAGGTTGGAGAATCTGTTTGATCATGGGGTGAGGAAGGACTCTTCATATGAACTGAAAAACTTGACCCCTCAAACGGATTGGTTGGGTTTTGCTTAGTTCCCTCAGGTTCTGCAGACCCCTTAACATGTTTATCAGAACCTCTAGGTATTTTAAATTGAAAAACCTGAGTTGGTTTATTCACTCTTTTGCGAGGAGTCACTCGCCAACATGCACCTGTCCTTCCACGATTGATATCTAACAGATGGTGTCTACCAGTCTTGCAAGGTCGAGCAGCATTATTACTAGGGGTATGCTTCTTTTCTAAACTTTTATCCATAGGTGCCTTGCCCTTATCTACATGTCCGGGAGTAGGTGGATTCATCTATAAAGGAAACATAGCTTAAAACAATATCAACTTAATATTTATAATAAAGATTTAACATATATACCAATATTGTAACAGAGTATACATTAAATTCAACATGAATTGTTCTATCTTATAACCTTATATCTTATCTAAAAACCCATGAACAACAGAGACTCAACTTAGACATCTATCTCCTATTCAATTCTCCCTATCCTTTCAATCATTTCCTTACTTTGCTAAATCCCAAATTCTGTTTTCCAGTAGAGAACAGATCTCATAGCTGGTGCTTGGCTGTTGTGCTCTGATACCAACTATGGCGCCCCCGAAAATCCCCCAAGCCGGGCCCCGGACACTGTCAGCGATTTGGGTGACAGTCCCCGAGATCCCCAGGCCGGAACCCCAGGCTGCACCAGAAAACTACCACACAACATCACAACAACAACATAGCCAAGCATTAACAACATTCCTATGAGAAACACATTCTCAAAACATCATACAAAATCTTAAGGTCCACATCATCTTACAAAACCTCAAAGCTTAAAAAATAAATAAGCTGCAGTGGAAACAAAACTTTAGATGGCTCATAAGGCCTTACAACTTAAACATTCTTATGCCATTCTCTCCTTTCCTCTCTTAGGTGACTCAGCCTTCACAACATAACCAGAAAACATTCATAGCATTCCACATGAGCATTTATGTTCAGCAAGTATATAATCATAAGCAAGAAGAACAGATAATTCAAAAGCATTAATATTCTTTGAGGTTGGGCGAAGCAATGCCAACACCTCATGACAACCAATAAACATACATCATCTAGGGTGCCCGAGTGATATCAAGGGTTAACCCTCTTTCAATAAATCATGATTCGCCCTTTACTCATCAGATAATGCATCACCTGACCAGACTGATCATTATCTGACTACCTTACATAATAAAATTTCATCCCAGTTGGTTAGCCTGGTCGTTTGATTCATCATTTGACATACGTAGTCACTTGCAGAAAGCATATGGTCTGCGAAAAGTCTCATTACCGAAGCTTTGCTTCGGTCTATCATTCTTTATCATCATTGGCCAGAATACTAGGCGAAAGCATTCAACAGCCCCTTAACTTTCCATATGGATATATCTTCTTGTAAACATTTTTCTCATTTTTGAATAGCCCTGACGTGCTGAACAATTAAAAGCAGCAACTGCCAACAACACATATTGGCGTGCTCAACTACTAAAAGACAGTGATCATCAAAAGCGGAACTATATATCCATACAAAAGTTACTTGGGTGTGCATACAAGTTCATGACTTGCAACACCCAAACATCATCATTTGGTGTGCTAGAAAATTTAAACAGCTAGCAATCACCCAATAACATAAAGCTCAATCAATAACATCTTTTCACGTACATTGGATTAATGATCGTACGTTACTTAATCATGGATAAAATCATCATCATGTGTAAGCTTTAACATTCTTCATTTACGTAAATCGAAATAGTGATTCTACGTAATCAGTAGAAAAGAGAGTGGAATGAGTATATACTTGCCTTGGTCCTTAGCTAGATTCACTATACTGGTTGAAAAAGGGTTCTGTAAAACATCATTGTTGGTACAACATGAGAAATCCATACTTAAAAGATGGCTATTCATATTAGAAAATGGTTATCAGGGCATGAGGTTGCCCGTCGGGGAAAATTTCACTCGTCAGAGACTATTTAACTCATCAGAGACTGCTGATGTCATCTTTACTCATCGGAGACTAAGGCTGACGTCATCGGAGACTATTAAACCCATAAGAGACTGATGACGTCATCTTAACTCATCGGAGACTAAGGTTGATGTCATCATCAGAGACTAATAATTCCTTCATCAGAGACTACGGATGACGTCATCGGGGACTAAACTTTAGCCTGTCGGAGACTAAGGATGACATCATCAGAGATTAATTATCTCATCAGGGACTGATGACGTCATCTTAACCCTATCGGAGACTAAGGGTGACGTCATCATCAGAGACTAATAGCATCTCATCAGAGACTAACATTTACTCATCAGAGACTGATGTTATCTCGTCAGAGACTAATATTAGTGCTTGTCTCCATTTCCATGGAAGACCTTACAATAACAAACTCAACCTAGGATACCTTATGAACATGAATATGCAGGAGAACGCAACCTTTCTTTTAAAGCATTATTCCTCCTTGAAAACCTAGTATGCACGGCTAAAACACTCGGACGACATACAAAAAGAAACAAACAGAGGAGAACTTGAGATTCTTACCTCTTGGGTTGACGAAAGAGATCAAAGCTTGTTTGAAAGTGATAGTCCAAAAGAAAGAACTTGAAATTAAACGGAGATGGTAGGTTTGAAGAAGAACTTTGGAAAAGGAAATCTTTAGAAAAGACACTGAAATGTTCCTCCGAATGAGGTATTTATAGTAGGCTGAGATTAAGCCTTGAAATAAAATGATTGGTTAATCTGGACGGTAAAACGGCTGCTCATCATGATTCTTAGCAGCTAAGCAACGTAATAAGCCTGCTGTCCTTCATGCAAATAAGCCAGCTACTAAAGCAGCTTACTAATCAAATTTACATACGTACTCATGATGTCATTCCCTTACGTAAATTATTACATCCCTCAAGGAATTTACTAAACCAGAAAAGTGAGCTCCTTCAAGCAATATCAACATAAATTGCATGATCTTAATATCCAACAAACATAATCCTTTAATGGATCCAAAAATAATTAGACATTCAAAAACATCATATATTAACTATACACGTTAATATATATAAAGAAAAATAATATGAATAAATAAATTATTTATAGATAAACAAATTTTCCGGGTCGTTACATTTATATTTAAATTTCCTTGTGAAACAGAATGCTATCCTTTAATTTCCGCTAGCATGATATGAATGAAAGTGCATGGATATAAAGAAGTTTTGCTCTATCAATTATTTTTCAATATTATATCTGTGCAATAAATGAGAATGATATGTCCCTTCAATGGGTTATGTCACATGGATGGCTAGAGGAAATGAAAGGTGCTGATTTGTTCTTCACCTAACCTAGAGGAATTTTATGTGACTACGTACGTTCACACAAGGAGGGATCATGCGGACACAGTTAGGCCAGCTGTATATTTTATGGTTAGCAGATCCAACAAGTTTGGCCCCCAATGGATATTTTTACTTCAAGGAAGTTATGTTTTGTTTTAAGAAAGATTACACAATTGTTTATCATCAGTAATCCTAAAGATCCTTTAAAGATTTCTGAGACATTAGTATTGTTTCACCAAACCTCTCAACAGAATTGAATTCCTTGAAACATTTCAAATTTGCTTTCCCAAATTGTTTATATACTTGCTGGGCGTAAATCGCTCATTCTTGTTGAATTTAAATGTCTTGCATGGCAGAATATAAAGGCTGAGCCTTCTGACAAGGGGAAGGCAAAGATGATCGGTTATTGAGTTTAGGCTAACTCTCTTAGTGTCAATAAGGAAGGAAGGAAGATGATTTGAAAAGTGATGTTTTGTATTATAATATAGAGATAGAATAGTTTTCGCTGAAAATGTAATATTTTGGGTTGTAATAACTCTTTAATATTATTTTTTTTTCCAGTATTTATAATATGAATGAATGTGTGGTTATTTTTTCCTTATTTTGACGAATCCCTGATCCAGTGAAGAATTTTGGGGTCATCGCATTTGTCTCACTGACGCTTTTCACCATTTGAGTTTCATAATCATAAAATTACATAATACTAAAATAGCATAGTCCTGTCGTTCCAAAATAACATAATCCTAAAATTTGGATTTCTAGGCCTAAAGATTACATATTAAATTTTGTAGTTATACGAAATAACTAAATTTTAATTAATATTAATTTTTCTTGTAATTGTATAAAATATAACAAAAAGTATTTAACTTAAAGTTTAACTTTTGTTATTTGTTATACGTAAGCCTAATACTTCATCTTCTGAATTTAAAATTTAGTGTGTACCTTTTATTTTTTAACATCGTAAATGTAATATATTTCTTTTATCTGTTGATATTTATTTGCACTAGACAATCTTATATGTTGAGTCACTGTTGACAAGATTGCAGTTGTACCTGCCGGTAGCCGAATTGACATGAATAGTTGTGTTCTCAAGCAGTCTTAACTGCCAACTACTAGAAAGTTAGTAACAATAAATTTCTTACCTCCATGTATTAGGTTCATGATCTTAATATGTTTTATTAGAGTTGTAAATAAGATAATGATATGCTATATTTTACATAACTTTTTGACATTGTTAACTGTGGTGCTATATATTTTGCATCAAAAGCTTGTAATATGCATTAATTCATATATGTGCGCGGGAGAGAAAATGAAATATCTTATTTTTGTAATTTTACGGATTTACTTCTTCATACCGTGCTTCGAGTCTCCAAAATACTTCTGAAAAATCTGATCGTATGGATTGAAAATGCATGTAAAAATAATAAGATGTGTAAATTTTAAATTTTAGTGAACTCGTCGTTTTTATAAGTATTTTAAAATTAATATATCTTAACCCTTAAAAATTTACTAATTTTACATTGTTATAAAAAAAATATTATATACCACGAAAAGATAAGAAACCTTATGTCCCCTCTAATTTTTTTTATACTCTTTCAACTTACATGGATGAATTTTGTAACAATGTTGTGGATTCATAAAGATAAAAGTAGTAAACAGGATATGAAAATGAGATATAGTTGCGTTCCCTTAAACTTTAGATATTTGTCAATGAAGATATTCGTATATGCAGATATGATAAATTTGTGTAAATATCAGTTTTCTAAAAAGAACCGTGGTAAGAAATTAACGTATGATGGTTTTAGATGACGTACCTAGCATATGGGTGAAGCAACTGGTTCATATATAACATTTTTACTTATTATATGTTTATCAATAACTTATTTTGTCACGCACAATTTTTTTTATTTTTTTATTTACATGAGTAGGTCATTGTTTAAGAATTTATGCACACACTCATCAATAATCTTATAAAAAAATTTATTAGGCTGCAAAATTCAGACACTCACACACTCACCAACTACTTTACATAGTTTTTAATTAGTTTGGAAGAAATTCACATACTTATTAACTAATTTACATGAATTTTTATTAGTCCAGAAGAAAATTCTGACATCCACAATTTTTATAAAAAGATTGTCGATAAGCAGTAAAACCAGCTGTAGATAACAATTTCAAATGGTAAAAACAAGGAATAACTAGAGTATAGTCCATGACTTGTCGCGATTAGACACGCGCGCGGAACTAGAATTAGAATGGTATAAATCAAACATAGAACGCTAGCGGTAAAAGACCAACTAATGCTTAAGAATAATGGAATTAATTGAAAATATATACGTATTAAATACTACCCAAAGTAATTTATCGATCCGAATTGATAGTAGAATCATAGCATCTAATTGTGGGGACTTTTACCACATCTTAGCGACCTTGGTTATCATGGCTTATTGAATCTGTGACACATTGCATGGATAATTGGTTGACACAAAAGGTAAGCATATTCATGATCATAAATTCTCAAGCACAAAAATAAAGTAGCAGTGGTGATGCTTGCATCTCCCAATAAAATCATATATATATGTATGGTCCCTAAGCTAGACCAAGGACGATTATATTGGTCATGCATGGGGTTGTTTGACAAGGAACACAGACAAAGTTCTTAAAGCATCTTGTACAATTAATTAGATTTTCTCTTTGTCCCTACGAAAGATATTATTTTTCTTTTTCCAAACAAAATGCTGACAATTTCCAGCTATTGTCAAACTTTTAATGTACCTTTTTTTGGGACCACAGTAATAATAATTATATAATGTCCTCTTTTAATTCCTGCACAAAACTAAGTTAATCTGGATTTTTTGCCAACTGCATGTAAGATGTATATATATTGACTTAATTTGGTTTCACTTTAATGCATGACAGTACTGATATATATATATATATATATATATATATATATATATATATATATATAATCATGTTTTTTACTCCAATTGTGATCGTACTCATCACATTACTGTAACACTGTTACGTACTGTTCTATAGAAGAGCCGTTAAAGATTTTATAAAAATTAATTAAAGATATAATCCCTCCATATAAGAATATAAAATCAATTTTCATATGCTCATAACCAAACCCTAGTCTTCTTTCACAGCAATTTCAGATCTTTGGAGATTTTTTTTCCCATTTGTGAGAGAATTCTTGCTTGACTCTTTTTCTTTTTCCTTGTTTTGTCGATTAAGATTTTCCTCTTTAATTTGGATGATATGATTTTAAGCCTTGTGCGACCCTTTCGATCTAACTCCAATTATGCAGATTAATTTCTTTACTACTCCCTATTAGATTAGTTCTCTTTTATGGGAGTAATTCATCCAATATCTGTTGGAAATAAAAAGGATCGAGCGCAACGGAAGGAAAAATACAATTTGAAGAAAAAGAAATTTTATTGCTCACAAAGTATTTTGATTACAAGAATACAATTCTCTAACTCTCTCACTCTTGTATTAGCTCTCAATTTCTCTTCACTTCTTATTTCTTCAATCACAAATGACAATGCCTATTTATAGTAGTCTAGGGAAGGTTCTAGTCTTATGAAAAAAGTTTAGTGGAGAATTCTAAAATCTAGATATTTTGTAAGATCTTAGAAATAAGTAGAGATTCTAGAACCTAGATATATTGTGAGAGAGTTCTAGATTTTTTGACTTATTTTACACACCAAGAAGGATCTAGAAATTAGACTTAAATTATGGACTTATTTAATATTTGGGCTTAATTAACTCTAGTTGGATCAAGCCCTTAATGGATCAAGTCCAAATCAAGTTTATTTTCTAACATCCCCCCCTTAAACTTGATTTGGTAACTCCAAGTAAATTTCGCAGCTTGCAGAAAATGTCTTTCTTGAGTGGTTTAGTAAGAATGTCTGCTACTTGATCTTGTGACTTTACGAACTTTAATTGGACTTCATTTCTTCCAACACACTCACGGATGAAATGATACCGTGTGTCTATGTGCTTACTTCTTTCGTGAAAAATTGGATTCTTTGCTAAAGCAAGTGCAGACTAGTTGTCCACATAAATCTCCGTTGGCTCTTTTATTGGCATATTTAACTCCTTCATCAAACTCCTCAACCAAATTGCATGACAAACACATGAAGTGGCAGCTACGTATTCTGCTTCGCATGTGGACAGTGTAACGATTGGTTGCTTCTTTGAGCTCCACGTAAATGTGGAATCACCCATGAAGAACAAGAATCCACTTGTACTCTTTCGGTCATCTATATCTCCACCCCAGTCACTGTCACTGTATCCAACTAGTTTGAAATTTTCTATAGGAGTGTAGAAGATTCCATAGTCTAACATACCTTTAATGTACCGGAGGATTCTTTTGACGGTCTTCAAGTGAGTGGATGTAGGAGATTCCATGAATCGACTTATGAGTCTAACACCGTAGAGTATATCTGGCCTTGTACATGTTAAATATCTCAAACTTCCAATAAGACTCTTAAAGAATGTGGGATTTACCTTTTCTCCTTCGTCTTCCTTTGACAGTTTTGTACCACATTCTACAGGCGTGTCTACGGGCGTGTCTACGGGCTTGCAATTTTTCATATTGAATTTCTTAAGAATCTCCTTTGCATAGCCTTCTTGAGAGATGAAGATTCCTTCTTTGCTTTGCTTCACCTCAATCCCAAGATAATACGACATTAAGCCAATGTCGGTCATTTCAAACTCTCTTGTCATTGCTTTCTTGAAATCTTCAAACATACTTGGATTACTTCCAGTAAAAATCAAGTCATCTACATATAGGCATATCACCATAACATCTCCATTCATGTGTTTGGTGTAGACAACATACTCATGTGAGCATTTAGAGAAATTATTTTCTTGAAAGTACTTATCAATACGACTGTACCAGGCTCTCGGTGCTTGTTTCAGGCCATAAAGGGCCTTCTTCAATCTTTGAACTTTATGCTCGCTTCCCTTTTTTGTGTAACCTGGTGGTTGTTCAACGTACACCTCTTCGTCAAGGTAGCCATTTAGAAATGCTGACTTGACATCCATTTGATAGATTTTCCATTTATTTTGTGCTGCCAAAGAAATTATTAGTCTTATAGTTTCTAAGCGAGCTACAGGAGCAAATACCTCGTCATAGTCGATACCAGCTCTTTGTTTGTATCCTTTTACTACGAGTCTTGCTTTGTATCTTTCAACTTCACCTTTGGCATTTTTCTTTATCTTGAATACCCATTTCACTCCGATTGCTTTATGCCCCTTCGTAAGTGTTGTGAGCTCCCATGTATCATTTTTTATGATTGCTTTAATTTCTTCATTCATAGCTTGTCTCCACCTCTTGTCTTGTGCCGCTTCGTGGAAATTAAAAGGCTCACAATCTACAAATAGGCAAATCAAATTGAGTTGATCATTTAAATTCTCGGTTACCTCATAGATATCTTCCAGACTTCTGTATCTTAGGGTCTTCTCATTCTGACTTGAGCTTGATGAGGATGGAGTTGATCTTTGAACTAGTGATTGCACTGGAGATGAAGGTGGAGTAGAAATTTCCTCAAAACTTGTCTGGTTGGTTCTTCATCTTGGAATATTGGGAAGAAATCATAATCTTCGTCTTCCTGAACATTCCAATTCCATGATGCTTCTTCATCGAACTCAACATCTCTACTCACAATGATCTTTCCATTGATTGAATTGTAGAGCTTGTAGCCTTTGGAGCATTTATCATAACCAATGAATACAAGCTTCTGACTTTTGTCATCTAATTTGGTGTGAACTTCATCTGGTACGTGTGCATATGCTATACTTCCAAAAACTCGAAGATGCTTGACGTTAGGCTTTCTCCCGTTCCAGGCCTCCAAAGGTGTCTTGTTTGGCAAACTCTTGGTGGCACTTCTATTTGACAAGTAGACTGCACAATCAACAGCTTCAGCCCCGAATTCTTCGGGCATTTTCTTACTCTTCAACATGCTTCAAGCAATGTCTACGATTGTTCTGTTCTTTCTTTCTGCCACACCATTTTGTTGTGGCGACCTTGGCACCGTGAGAGGTCGTCGGGTTCCATTATCTTCATAGAATTTGTCAAACTCCTTTGAAGTGAATTTGCCACCTCTGTCTGATCGCAAAGCTTTAATCTCATTGCCGCTTTCTTTTTCAACAAGAGCCTTGTACTTCTTGAACATGTTGAATGCCTCGGACTTCTCCTTTAGAAAGTACACCCAGGTCTTACGGCTATAGTCATCAATAAATGTGATAAAGTATTTATTTTTACTGTAAGAGCATGGATTCATTGGCCCGCAAAGATCCGTGTGGACAAGCTCCAATGGCTTTTTGGCTCGTGATGTTGCTTCTTTAGGAAAACTTTTTCGGAATTGTTTTCCAAGAAGACATCCTTCACATAATTGGTTAGGATGATTGATGGAAGGCAATCCTTTCACCATCTCCATTCGTGAGAGCAAATTTAAAGTATCAAAATTTATATGTCCAAACCTCAAGTGCCAAAGCCAAGAGTTATCTTTTGTGCATGCCATAAGGCATTTTGCAACATCATGTTGAATGTTTAGCAAAAATAATCTATTCTTGGTCATTGGCACTTTGGTTATCATATTTTTGCTCTCATCGAAAATCATGCAATGTTTATTTTTTAATTCAACTTCATAATTTTTTTCAAGAAGTTGGCCCAAACTTAAAATATTATTTTTCATGTCGGGCACATAGTAAACATCAAATATAAATTTATGCCTTCCATCTTTTAAGCGTATAAGAATATTACCTTTTCCTTGAACCGGAATGCTCGAGCCATTTCCAAATTTCACAGCACCATTGATGCTTTCGTCAAGTTGCACGAACATGCTTCTATTGCCACTCATATGATTACTTGCTCCAGTGTCAAGATACCATGTGTTATGTTTCATGGTTTCTCCATCATGTTGTGCCATTAGTAGGGTGATTTCTTCTTCTTAGTTTTCACAAAATTTGCTTTCTCATCTACTTTATTTTTACTCCAGCAATCAGAAGCGTAGTGACCATATGTGACGACCCCGTAATCCATCACTGGATCAGGGCTTCGTCAAAAGATGGAAAAGATAACCACACATCCATTCATATAATAATTACTGAAAGACACAATAATGAAGAGTTATTACAGCCCAAAATATTTCATTTACAGCGGAAGCTATTCTGTTTCTATATTGTAATACAAAACATCATTTCCTAGATCATCTTCCCTTCTTCCCTCCTTATTGGCATTACAAGGCTAGCCAACCTCAATAACCGATCATTTTTGCCTTTCCCTTGTCTGAGGGCTCAACCTTTATATTCTGTCCTGCAAGGCATTAAAATTCAACAAGAATGAGCGATTTACGCTCAGCAAGTATATGAACAATTTGGAAAAAAAAAACAAAACTGGAATGTTTCAAGAATTCAATTATGCTAAGAGGCTTAGTGGATCGATACTAATGCCTTAGAATCTTTAAGGAGTCTAGGATTACTGATGATAAACAATTATGTAATCCTTCTTAAGACAAAGCATATCTTTCTTGAAGTAAAAATATCCGTCGGGGGCTAAAACCGCTGGATCTGCTAACTATACGGTATACAGCTGGCCTAACTGTGTCCGCATGATCCCTCCTTGTGTGAACGTACGTAGTCACATAAATTTCCTCTAGGTCAGGTGAAGAACAAATCAGCACCTTTCCTTTCCTCTAGCCATCCATGTGGCATCATTATTCAAGGAACATAGCATTCTCATTTATTGCACATATATAACATTGAAAAATAGCTGGAAGAGCAAAGCTTCTTTATATCTATGCACTTTTATTCATATCATGCTAGCGGAAATTTAAAGAGTAGCATTATGATTTACAAAGAAATTAAATATTATAACTTTGTGTGCATGTCAGATCAATTGATCATGCGCTTAACTGAAATAAGCATAAGAGTGATAATATACTTGCATCAACAAGAACCAAGCATAGGAATGAAAATATTCTTATTTCAGCTTGAAACAAATATAAGAGTGTAAATATACTTGCCTCAGTCCTTTGCACAAAATTCAAATCAATTTTCTTGTGAGAGAGAGATTCTATAAATTATGCAAGTAATATTTTAATACTTTAATAAGAATTTATGAAAGGAAATATGTATGTGATCATAAAATAATTTTAAGAAAATAATGTTTTATAGTCTTGATAACAGACTATACATCGGGGAATAATTTCCTCATTATTAAACTCGTCAGGGACTGATATCCTCAGCCATCGGAGACTAGAAATTTCTCTATCGGGGACTAAGAAATGACGTCATCAAGAACTGAGCTTAGCCCATCGGAGACTAAGGAATGACGTCATCAGGGACTAACAACTCATCAGGGACTGATGACGTCATCTTAATTCTATCGGAGACTAAGAGTGACGTCATCGGAGACTAACTTCTCATCAGAGACTGATGACGTCATCAAGGACTACACTTTAGCCTATCGGGGACTAAAGTTGACGTCATCCGAGAGTAAATAACCCGTCGGGGACTAATGACGTCATCCGAGACTAAATAATTCATCAGAGACTAAAAATATCTTATCAGAGACTAAAATTATCTCATCAGGGACTAAAAATATTTCATCAGAGACTAAGAGTATCTCATCAGAGATTAACAACATCTCATTAGAGATTAACAACATCTCATTAGATATTAACATCATCTCATTAGAGATTAACATTGGAGCTTGTTTCTGCTACGATGGAAGACCTATCATGCTCAAACTCAGCTTATGATGTCTTATAAAGATGCAAAAAGAATAAGAACTTAACATAAATCTTTGATGCTATGCACGAAAGAAACTAGGTAAGGTTCCAGGTTCTTACCTCTTTGTTCTTAAAGGTGAGATCAAAGCTCGTCTGAAAATAATTTTCGAAAGTAAAGCTTGGAAATTTATGGAGATGATATGTTTAAACGAAACTCTGAAGAGAGAAATTTTGGTCAAAGAGTTAAAATTTCATCTCGAATGAGGTATTTATAGAGTTCAAATACAGTAAGCTAAGATTAAACATTGGAATAAAACGATTGGTTAATTTGGATGGTAGAACGGCTATTCATCATGACTTCTTGGTAGCAACCAGCTGCTGTCCTACATGCATGAAAACTTAGCCACCTAAATAATTTCTAATCAAACACGTAATCACAAATACTACGTAAGCTTCTCCTCTTCCTCCATGATGTTCAATATAATCTTATATGAGATTTGCTAAACCCCTTTTTAATACCTTTTAAGGAACTTACCCTCATAATCATGGGTATCACATCATCATAAAATTTTTTATTGTAGATATGAATTTATCATTCCTATTTAAAAAGGAAATCTTCCATGCAAAAATATAATAACACAAAATAAAATTATTTCTTATCACAAAATACATTTAAAATTTTTGGGTTCTCACACCATACCTTTGACATTTGTAGCATTGAATTTGTGAATTGTGAGTCTTTCTTCTTGAGAAGTTGCCTTTTCCACGACCTCTTGTTAAATAACAAGTTTGACTTCTTTCTCCTTGATTAAATTGGATATGACCTCCTCGTCCATTATCGCCAAGACCGCGACCTCGTCCGCGTCCTCGTTCATGGCCTCAATGACTTCTTTCGTAATTGTTATTTTTTTTATTCTTCAAAGTGAGCTTACTTTGAAGAACTTGCTCCAAAGCTTCATGATTTTTTCTTTTTTGTCTCTCTTCATGGGCTTGTAACGAGCCCATAAGTTCATCAATAGACATATTATCTAGATCTTTTGATTCTTCAATTGCAACAACAATATGTTCAAACTTTGGAAGTAAAGAACGAAGAATTTTTTCAATAATACGAGTATCATTTAAATCTTCTCTGTACCTTTTTAGTTGATTGGAGATGGATAAAACTCTAGAGATGTAGTCAGATATTGTCTCGGACTCATTCATATGCAAAAGTTCGAACTCACCTCTTAATGTTTGAAGCCGGATCTTCTTCACTTTGTCAACACCGTGTTAAGACTTTTGAAGAATCTCCCATGCTTGCTTGGAGGTTGTTGCGGAAGAAACTTTCATAAACATGCTCTCATCCAAACATAGGTGGATGATAGAGAGAGCTTGTTGATCCTTCTTGCGCGCTTTATGCAAGACATCTTTCTCTGCCGCCGTCAAGGTAACATCTTTGGTGGGTTCCTCATAGCCTTTCTCCACAATCTCCCAAGCATCTTGTGAGCCTAAGAGAGCTTTTAGCCGAATGGACCAACTATTATAGTTGTCCTTGGTGAGGCGAGGAAATTGGAAAGGAAGCATACCATTTGCCATCATTCTTGGAATTCTTTAACCAAGCTCTGATACCAATTTGTTGGAAATAAAAAGGATCGAGCGCAGCGGAAGGGAAAATACAATTTGAAGAAAAAGAAATTTTATTGCTCACAAAGTATTTTGATTACAAGAATACAATTCTCTAGCTCTCTCACTCTTGTATTAGCTCTCAATTTCTCTTCACTTCTTATTTCTACAATCACAAATGACAATGCCTATTTATAGTAGTCTAGGGAAGGTTCTAGTCTTATGAAAAAAATCTAGTGGAGAATTCTAGAATCTAGATATTTTGTAAGATCTTAGAAATAAGTAGAGAATTCTAGAACCTAGATATTTTGTGAGAGAGTTCTAGATTTTTTGACTTATTTTACACACCAAGAAGGATCTAGAAATTAGACTTAAATTGTGGACTTATTTAATATTTGGGCTTAATTAACTCTAGTTGGATCAAGCCCTTAATTAGCTCTAATTGAATCAAGTCCAAATCAAGTTTATTTTCTAACAATATCTTGGATCTAATTTTATGATCGAAACTTGCATAATGATTCAAAATTTGGGCCTTGGTGAGCATTTTCTGTTTTATCACTTTTGGAAGTAGCTGCACTTGTAGCCTTCGGCTTCAACCGATTATCCTTGATAATGAACCAAAGGATGTCTTTCATAACTTATATATTTCTACCAAAGAACACGTCCCGCTAGTTATTAATAAAATGATAAGTTATGTTCGTCACCTTTTAATTATTATTTAATTTTAGGCAAAACTTTACTTCTCTCCCTCCATCCTTATGTCAACTTTCAATGTTATTTTCGTTCTTTTTTTTCGTCGATTTAGTCATTCATGTTACATTTAACTAGCATTTTAGTCCTCCCATCATATTTTGTTCATGTATGGAGTAATTTCATTATTTCTTAAGTAATTCTCACAAAATCATATAAGATAACAAATATGCAATTAACATAACTTTCCTTTAACATTAAGTATAACTTTTTAAATTTAAAATAAAATATTATATTTAAAATTTTCAATAATAATAACAAACAATGAGTAAAAAGGAAAGAAATTAATAATGAATAATACATTTGTTAATTACATAAACAATATAAATAAACTAAATTATGAAAAATAAAAATAGAATAATACTACTAATATATTTGGATAATATATTTCTTTATATTGTCTTGGATAATATAGTGCTCAAAGTCCCGGGATCATTAAAAATTTGAGACCTTTGCTTTATGGAACTTGAGAACTTTGAGTTAAAGGACTTTGAGCACTTTTGAAGCAATTTGAGGGAATTTTATTTTGATTGCACCTAGATATAGACAGACTGCCTATGTACATGCTTGAAGAGGATCAGGTCAGACATAGTTAAGGTTTTTTGAAGGATTATAAAACTTGAATATTTTGTTAATGGTTTGAAAATTTGATGAAGGTGGTTTATGAGCTTGACCGGTGAATTGGACTGAATCTCTTACTGACCTTTTTACCTCTTGTAAAAACATCTTACTTGTTCGGTTCTTGTCCAAATCTCTTACTGATCCTGATTTGCCAAATTATCTTACCGAATTTGGGTAATCTCTTACTGTTCTTGATAATATCTCTTACTGATCAACTTTTACAGCTTTTTATAGATCTCTTACTCTTTTCCTTTGATTCATAATGCAAAACTTTGAACTTGTATGAAAAAACTCTTTGTTTGGTTTTATAACATTTGACGATGATTGTACTTAGAATACTTAAAAATACAAATGTATAGTTAGTGCTACTTTATAGCAATTGAGTTTTTGTAGTTAGTAGTTTACTCTCTGATTGTTGTAATAAATTTTTTTATAAAAGAGTAAGTTAATTTATATTGTAAGAGACTATCAGAACTACATTAGAGAATTCAACAAAGTCAGGAGATAGTTCTTCGCTAGGGACTAAAAGGCTTGTTAGAGACTAAGTTCAAAATTAAGTCTGTCGGAGACTAAGGCTAAGCCTATCGGAGACTAAGGTTAAGTCTGTCGGAGACTAAGCTAAGTCAGTCGGAGACTAAGCTAAGTCAGTTGGAGACTAAGCTAAGTCAGTCGGAGACTAAGCTAAATCTGTCGGAGACTAAGCTTACTCGACCAGAGACTATTGTTGAAGTCATGAGACACTAAAGTAAAGATTACTCTCTAATATAGTAAAAATTTCTAATTTAATTAGAAGTTGACTTCGACATGGACAAAGAAGTTGTGTTGAAGACGAAACTGGTTAGGAAAGATACCAAGATATTTTTCTTATTGAATTAGAGTTACTATTCATATTGTACGTAGAATTATATTATAGAATAGGATTAGAAGTTGAATTAAGGATTCATAATCAGGAGTTGTAATTGAATTTACAAAAATACAAGAAGATGTACAATTCTATTGATTTATATATATATATACAGCATAGAAAATTAAAGCTGACAATTAATTTGTGATTGCTAAAATTTGTAATCAATTGTCGATAAATAAATGAAATTGTTTATAAATTTGTCTTGTTCTTTTTATTCCGCAAATTATATTATTTTAAAGAACAAGAATTCAAAAGAATCATAGAACTTGTATTCAACCTCCCTTCTACAAGTTCTAGGTTGTCTTGCTAGGACAATAAGTGGTATCAGAGCTTAATTGATTTAATTCAATTCAAAAGATCCAAAGATGGACAACGATGAAGGTAGCATCTCCAGCATAATGAGTTATGCTGGCAACCGTGATAGTGGAACCAGGATTCCAGTTTTGAAAAGAGAAGAATATCCAATCTGGAAGCAAAAGATGTACATGCATTTGAGAGCTACAAACCCTGATTACATAAATAGGATTAAGAAGGGTCCATATCAACCAAGGAAATTTGATCCTTCAAAAACTGTGGAAGGAACAATAATAGCTGAGCACTTTCAACTTGCACTTGAGAGTGATTATACTAATGAAGACAAGTTACAAGTGCTAAAAGATGCTAAAGTGATGAGCATACTTTACAATGGTTTGGATAACAATATGTTCACAAACATCATCAATTGCACTAAATCAAAGTAGATCTAGGATACCATCAAACTCCTATGTGAGGAGACAAACCAAGTAAGAAAGAACAAAAGGTCATTGTTGACACAACAATATGAATTCTTTCAAGCAAAGCCTGGTGAACCGATAACATCATTGTATGATAGATTTAATGCTTTGCTAAATGGCCTGAAAATACTTGAAAAGTCCTATGCCAATGAAGATGTCAACACCAAATTCATGAGGGCTCTCCCACAGAGTTGGGATCCAAAAACAACTATAGTAAGGGAATCTCGTGGTTTGGACAAGCTCTATGGAAATCTAAAAACTTAAGAACTTGAAGTAGAGCAAAGACAAAAGATGCACGACAAGCACAAAGGAGCTACATTGATGGTTAAGACCAAGATGTCTCATAAAGAGCTTGATGATGAAACCTATATTGCAAACTCTGATAAAGAAGAGTCTAAATTTGACACTGGTGATGACATGGAGGAATTCATGGCCTTCATCGTATAGTAGTTCAAGAAATTTAGAGCTAGCAGGAAAGGAAGGAAATCGTCAAGAAAACCTAACCCAAAGCTAAAAGGTCAAATTGTGACCTTTGACAAAAGGAAGACAAAATGTTACAACTGTGATGGGTTAGGATACTTTGCTAATGCGTGCAAGAAGCCTAGATCAATAGAAAGTTCTAAGGATGACAAGAACAGAAAATCAGGGAATGACCTTGCTGATAAAAAGTACAAATCAAAAGGTAAGGCCTTGATTACTGAAGGTAAAGACTAGATTAACAGTGATTTTGATGAATAAATTGTCAACTTTGCCTTAATGGCTGAAATTGATAAGCTGAGTGATTCTTCAAAGGTATGTGATGCAACTCAGAACTTTAATGTAATTAATCTAATTGATACATCTAGTATAGAAAGCATACAAAAAGATATGTTTGATTTGCATGTTAGTTTTAGATCATTGACAATTGAACATGCCAGAGTTAAAGAATCACATGACTAACTCTTAAATAGAAATAAATTTCTTGAAAAGAGACAAATACAATTTGTCACTATCAAGTTAGAACTGAATAAAGCTCATCATATGATTGATGCTTTGAAAAAGAGGGAATACTACTTAGTCAAACACCTTGAACTTGAACAGGCTAAGATAAGACAATGGAACCAATCCTCTAAAAAGTTGTCAGACTTGGTAGGAAGTCAAAAATATGGTCTAGATTATGATAAGTACCTAGGAAAGAAACTAGAAATAAAAGAAAGTGAAGAAACTACTAACTTTGTGACTCAAAACCCAATTCCTATTAAAAGTATTAATTTTCTCTCACCTATCAATGAACCTAAGTTCATCAACACTCAAAGCCAACATGTCACTGCTGTTATAAAGAATAATAAAAAATTAGTGAATCTTGATGAAAAGAGTACAAGTAAAAGATTGAACATAGGTTTCATGACAAAGATTCAATTAAACAAGAAATTGAAGAAATTGATTGGGTCTAAAGAAGAAAAACCATTGGAGTCTAGTATTGCTAAAAGGATTAGGAATGGAAAGATAGAAATTAATAAATACACTAATTATGCAAGAATGTCTAGTGCTCCTAGAAAAACATGTCATGTATGTGGTAACCCCAACCACATTGCCATACAATGTAGGAGTAAAAATAGATTTCCTATAGAATAGACTAAGCCCACAAAGATAGCTAAAGAAAAATCACTTTTAATTAGGAATAATCATCTTTGCAATAATTATGGAAATTCTAATCTTAGCAGTCTATCTCCTTCTAGAAGCAAGACTAATGATTGTCCTATAAATGCCAAAATTTTCAAAAGACAATCAACTCCATCAAAGTCAAGTCTTGAATCCAAAACTAGTGAGAAAGGACCCAAGAAAATATGGGCCCAAAGTATTCTAACTAGTTATTATTATTGTGCAGGGAAAAAAGAAGATATCATGGTTTTTGGACAGTGCATGTTCAAGATATATGATTGGAGACAAGTATCTATTTATACAGTATGAAGAAAGGAGTGACCCTAAGGTAACCTTTGGAGATGATCGCAAAGGGCTATGACAATGTTAAACATGGAAATGTCATCTTCACTAAAGTATCACAAGTTGATGGCTGAAAACATAACTTAGTAAGTGTGAGTCAACTATGTGATAAAGGATTTCATGTCACCTTCAAAGAAGATCAATGCCAGGTGTGTGATAAAGTGACTGGAGATGTGATCTTGGCATGCATCAGACAAGCCATCATCCACTTTTATATCTAACTGCAAGTAGACTTGATATAATGTTTGCTACATGCTTATGTGAAAGATTTCAAGCTAATCCTAAAGAGTCACATTTAATTGTTGTTAAAAAAATACTCAGATATCTAAAGGGTATCCCAAACCTTGGGTTATGATATCCTAAAGAATCTGATTTTAAACTAATTGGCTATTCAGATGCTAACTATTCATGATGTAAGCTTGATAGAAAAAGCACAAGTGAAAGTTGCCAATTTCTTGGAGGCAGACTTGTTTCTTGGTTTAGCAAGAAACAAAATTCAGTTTCAATCTCAACTGCTGAAGCTGAGTACATTGCAGTAGGAAGTTGTTGTGCTCATATCCTGTGGATCAAAAATCAACTCCTGGACTATGGTATGTCATTATCCAAAATTTCCATTTATTGTGATAATACTAGTGTCATAGCAATTACTAAGAACCCAATTCAACATTTAAGAACAAAACACATTGATATTAGGTATCACTTCATTAGAGAATGTGTTAGTGAATGTACCATTGAATTGCACTGGGGTACTACTGACAAGCAACTTGTTGACATATTCACAAAGCCTTTAGATGAACTTACATTTACTAGGTTAGTCTATGAATTAGGTATATTGAATTACGCTTCTAAAAAGTGAGTAAGACTTAGAAAGCAAGTTCTTAGAATTTTAGAATCTAGAATTTAATTTCTAGATTGTAGCTATTCTTATAGACAGAATATGAGAAGCTAATAGTCATTGAATTGATTGTTAGATAAATTTGGAAACAAAGTTGCAACAGAGACTAAGGAATAAAAGTAAAAGGATATTATCATTTATTTGAATAAAAATTTCAGTCTCTAATAGTTTCTATTTACTAGTCTTTGACTGGTTAAATTGAACGATCGGAAACTACTTAAAATTAGTCTTTGAGCAAAAAAAAATTGAAGCAAGAGACTAAAATAGTCTCTGATAGTTTGCTTACTAGTCCCTAACTAGTCAAATTGAACTATAAGAGTCTAACAAAATCTAGTCTCTGAGAGTATTGAGTGAGAGACTAAAATAGTCTCTAATACTTCTTTTCACTAGTCTCCGACTAGTCGAAAATGAACTATCGGAGACTAGCCAAAATTAGTCTCTGATAATTGTTTTGTAACTAGTCTCTGACAAGTAAATTTGAACTATCGGAGACTAACTTAAATTAGTCTTTGGTAGTGAACGACAGAGAGACTACGATAATATTTGATAACTTACTTTAAAAAGAGCAAAATAATAATTAACCTTGTTAATTTTTTAATCCTTGAGGAACCATTCATTATCTTTTGAATTGCAAACATTTTTAAACTCTCATATAGGCAAAATCACATTCAACTGCAAATCCATACACTCAAAGAACTCTCTTTCTCTCTGAAAACTACTTGCAAATGAATTTCTTCAAGTTTTCACAGAGATCATCAATGGCATCCAAGACTGTGTTTCAAGTTCGGCAACTTCGACTTCATCAAAACCAACCATGTTGGAGTGTGACGGCCCCAAAAATCCCCTACCGGACTTTGGGCACCGTCAATAATTGACAAGAGAACGGTAATAACATCCAAGCATGCATATCATTATATAAGAGAAATAAATTGTATTCTTTATTACATTCATCCAAAAATAAAATTGTAATAGTAGAAGTCTATGAGAGACCCACATAGGTCATACAATCTAAACATTTCAATAATCGCCTCATGATTCATCCTTCCCCTGAATGCCATCCATAAGAGGGCAATTAGGAAGTGTTAGGTTTTATAACATTTGATGATGATTCTAATTAGAATACTTAGATATACAAATGTTCAGAAAGTGCTAGTTTATAGCATTAGAGTTTTGTAGCTGGTAGTTTACTCTCTGATTCATGTAATTTATTTTTATAAGAGAGTAAGTTAAACTTTGTATTATAAGAGACTATCAGAATTGTATAAGATATTTCAACAAGTCAAAGACTATGTTTAGTCTATCGAAGACAAAAGAAATTGTCCATCTGAGACTACAGCTTAAAGCATCGGAGACTAAGATCAAATCATCAGAGACTAATCTTAAGTCGTCAGAGACTAAGCGTAAGGCATCGGAGACTAAGATTAAGTCATCGGAGACTAAAGCTTAAGCTGTCGGAGACTAAACATTTGATCAAAGACTAAAGTTGAAACTGTCAGAGACTAAATTAAAATTACTCTCTAATACAAGACAAACTTCTAATTGGATTAGAAGTCATCTTCAATATGGAGATTTGAAGAGTTGTAAAAGTCGAAACTGGTTAGGAAACAAGTAGAATGAGAACAACCAGAGAAAAAAAATATATTTGTGATGACCCTAGAATCCCTCACTGGACCCGGGCGCCGTCAACCAAACCAAACATCCAGGATCACATCCATACATCCATAAAGTACTAAAGTGATTAATAGCACATCCTTACAATTAATCAGAGTACAAAACTTGCAGCGGAAACTAAGCTATTACAACAACTTTGATCATCATTCTTACAAGAAGTTGAGACCCGTAGGTCTAACAAACTTAGCACTACATTCACGCTCTTACATCTTCAGTCCTTTTTTTTTCTCCTCATTAGTACCCACAGCTTACTCATCGAAACCTTAAGCCCATATATCTTTCTTTCCTTTATCACCTGTAAAACAGTTAACAATAGCAAGGATGAGCGATTTACGCTCAACAAGTATATAATCATGTATGGTGGGTTTGAAGCACAACAAGGGTTCAAACTTTTTGTGAGGTATGACGGATTCAATTGTCAAAACCTCTAGCACTTTTGAAACATCTTTGATTTTGAAGTTTCGAACTCTTCCTTCTTTCCTTCCCTTAAACATCTTGCATGTCTCATTTAGCTTAAAGGAGGTTCTCGTAAACTACGTACGACATCTCTCCTCTTAAGACTAACATAAGCATTTGCTCAATGCCCAAGTGGAAATATCCTCATACATTTGCACAAATATAAGATTGAAAAGTAACTGATAAATCAAAGCTCAATTATATCCATGCACTTTCATTTATATCATGCTAGCGAAAATTAAAGCATAGCATTTTGATTCATAAAAGCATTTGAAACATATAAACAAGCCTTGCACGCACGTCGAATCAATTGACCATGCGCTAAAATAAACATAGGAATGAGAATATACTTGCCTTTGTCCTTAGCTGAGCTAAATCTAATTCACTTGCTTGGTAAAATACCTTTGAAAAACATATATGTTGGTATAGAATGAGAATCTATGCTTAGAAAATAAATGTGAGTATGAACAAATGTGATGTCTGAGCATTTTATTCTCTTGACTTTTAATGAAATCATTTTAAACAAGCCTGATGGATATTCAGACCGTCACACATCCAACAGGAGAATGAGTTCTGATTGACAGAGAAAAATATCTTTGGCCATCAGAGATAACATATTTTTCCCATCCGAGACTAGGAAATTCCTCCATCAGAGACTAAGAATTCCTTCATCGGAGACTAAGAATTCCTTCATCGGAGACTAAGAATTCCTTCAGAGACTGATGACGTCGTCGGAGACTAAACTTTAGCATGTCGGAGACTAAGGCTGACGTCATCAGGGACTAAACAACTCCTCAGGGACTGATGACGTCATCTTAACTCATCGAGGACTAAGGATGATGTCATTATCAGAGACTAAGAACATCTCATCAGAGACTAAGAATATCTCATCAGAGACTAAGAACATCTCATCAGAGATTAACAGTATTTCATCAGAGACTAACAGCATCTCATCAGAGACTAAAAATTCCTTCATCGGAGACTAACTCCAACCCATTAGAGACTAAGTTGGACCTCGTCTTAGATACAGGGTCGTCTTCCTTACTCCTCCATGGGTGGTGTTCTCAACCATAACCACACTTAAGTCAACTCTCATCATTTTTTTTCAGTGACACGACACAACATTTCTTGGGGTCTACTAAAACTTGCAGACACAGTTTAGACTTCAAAACTCAAGTTAACAAGGCTCAAGCATGGTGTTTTAAAACTGATGAACAAAACGTACGAACCAAAAATTAGGGTGCATAATCATCCTTTCTGTGGTACATAAACTTCTTTTCATAAAACAACATATTCTTTAAAAACTTTATTCTTCTCTTGAAGACTTAGCACACACAGCTAATATTCTCGGATGCTTTGCAAGAAAGAAAAACAGAGGAAAACATAAGATTCTTACCTCTTAACTTGCTGGTAGGAATTAAAGAAGAACTGTGGAAGAGAAAATCTTCAGAAAAGAGATTGAAATGTTACCTCTGAATGAGGTATTTATAACAAGCTGAGATTGAGCCTTGAGATAAAGTGATTGGCTAATCTGGACGGTAAAACGGCTGCTCATCATAACTCTTAAACAACTAAGCATATAATAAGCCTGCTGTCCTTCATTCACGTAAGCCAGCTATCAAAGCAGCTTACTAACCAAATTAACATACATACACAATGATGTCATAATTCTCAAACCCTTAAATCCTTCAGAATACTTATCCAATAAACACAAAGCTTCTTACCAAAACGTCATACGTACATAAGAGATCATTCCTCTTACGTAAGCTATTCAAATTGCTTTGAATAAAACTTGTTAATCCTCACACTTGCATTCCTTTAAGCAATTTATGAACACCACTAACAACATAAATACATAAATTGCTTTTTCTCATCTCAGAAATCCAAAGATCATAACCCTTAAGTGGTTCCAAAAATAATATCCAAATATTTATGGAACAACACTTTACTAATTAAGGGTGTTCTTAGGGAAACCTCCTTCCGTTGCAGTTAATAAGCACACTCATTTCCTTAATCATGCTTGATTAAATTAATCTCATAAAGATTTGAGATTAATATATTCATATCCCTTTGATGTTTTTATAAAGGAAATTGAAATCATTAAAATTTTGGACATCACATGGACACAATACTCAACATTTAAAATTCATACCTCATACCTCAAAAGAAAAACTCCTCAAAACATCTTATTTCTATTATTTAAGAAAATAAAATTTTGGGTCGTCACAATATTCCTTTTGAACATAGAAAATATACATTGAATAGGATTAGAAACTGAATTACGATTCAGATTTGGAAGCTGTAATTAAATTTACAGAATTGTATTAGAAGTTGTATGTTTGTAAAGTTTTATAAATAGCGTACAGAATTTTGAAGCTGACAATCAGATTGTGATTGTTAGAATTTGTAATTAATTGTTCATCAATAAAAGCAATTGTTTATAAATTTGTTCTTATTTTTATTCTTTAGTTTCTGCAAGTAAATATACTTTGAAGAACAGAAATTCGAAAAGATTTCAATAACTTGTATTCAACCCCCCTTCTACAAGTTCTAGGCTGTTTCACTAGGACAACAGGAAGTGTTCATCATGTCATCCTTGGTTTGCCTTTAGTAGATGGCTCGGCCTTCTCGCCATGTCCTATAAAACATTAGATAATAACAACATGAGCGATTTATGCTCACAAGTATATAATCAAGTATTGGTGGGTTTTGAACTATGGATAATCTATTGGCTTAATTATTTATGAGGTTGGACGGAAACAATGTCCACAACTTTTAATAAGTTAGAAGAAAATAGCTTCCAGGGTTCCCAAGTGATAATGAGGGATTGGCCCTTTACTTGAAAGAAAATTTTGAATTATTCATTTGCCTTCTCTTTATCAAATAGTGCGTCACCTGACTAGCCTAACCATTATCTGACTTCATCATCTCTTCATCAAATGACATATCAGCCGGCCAACCTGATCATTTGACTTCATCATAATGACATACATAGTCGAAGCAGAAATCTTTTATCTACTAGGGTTCGGTTACCGATGACTCGGCTTCTGTTCCCTATCATTCTTAAGACTAAGGTGCCAGCCAGTTTTTGAAGAACAGAAATTCGAAAAGATTTCAAGAACTTGTATTCAATCCCCCCTTCTACAAGTTCTAGGCTGTTTCACTGAGACAACAATTGGTATCAGAGCATATTAATTGATATATTTCAATTAACAAGATCCAGAGATGGCCAATGATGAAGGAAGCGGCTCCAGCATAATGGCCTATGCAGGAAGTCGAGATGGTGGAACTAGAATTCCAGTTTTAAAATGGGAGGAATATCCAATCTGGAAACAAAAGATGTATATGCACTTGAGGGCAACTGATCCTGAGTATATTGATAGGATTGAGAAGGGTCCCTATCAACCAAGGAAATTTGTTCTTCTAAAAACTGTGGAAGGAACAGTTATCCCTGAACACTTTGAACTTGCTGCAGAAAGTAGTTACACCAATGAAGACAAGTTACAAGTGTTAAAGGATGCTAAAGTGATGAACATACTTTACAATGGACTGGATAAGAATATGTTCACAAGCATAATCAACTGCACAACATCTAAACAGATCTTGGACACCATCAAAGTCCTATGTGAGGGGACAGACCAAGTGAGAAAGAATAAAAGGTCATTGTTTACTCAACAATATGAATTCTTTCAAGCAAAGACTAGTGAATCAATAACATCAGTTTATGATAGATTCAATGCTTTGCTCAATGACCTGAATATACTTGGAAAGTCTTATGACAATGAAGATGTTAATACCAAATTCATGAGGGCACTCCCACCAAGCTGGGATCCAAAAACAACTTCAATAAGAGAAGCTCATGATTTGGATATTCTCACATTGTATAGGCTCTACGAAAATCTCAAGACATATGAATTAGAAATAGAGCAAAAGCAGAAGCTACATGGCAGGGACAAAGGAGCTACACTGATGGTTGAGACAAAGAAGTCTCTTGAGGAGCTTAATGATGACACTGATACTGCAAGCTCGACTGATAAAGAAACAGAATCAATCACTGATGATGACATGGAGGAATTCATGGCTTTCATGGTGAAGCAATTCAAAAAATTTAGAGCTAGCAGGAAAGGAAGAAAATTATCAAGGAAGCCTATCCCAAAACGAGAAGGTCAAACTGTGACCTTTGACAAGAAGAAAATAAGATGTTTCAATTGTGATGGGATAGGGCACTTTGCCAATGAGTGCAAGAAGCCTAGATCTACAGAAAGATCTAAGGATGACAAGAACAGAAAATCAGAGAATGATCTTGCTGACAAAAGTTTCAAATCAAAGAGCAAGGCCTTGATTACAGAAGGTAAAGATTGGATTGACGGTGACTCTGAGGAAGAAATTGTCAACTTTGCCTTGATGGTTCAAACTGATGAACCAAGTGATTCTACTAAGGTATGTGATGCAATTCAGAATTTTAATGTGCTTAATTTAATTGATACATCTAGTGTAGAAAGCATACAAAAAGATATATTTGATTTGCATGTTAGTTTTAGATCATTAACAATTGAACATGCCAAAGTAAAAGAATCACATGACCAACTCTTTAAAAGAAATAGATTTCTTGAAGAGAAACAAATACAATTTGATACTATCAAGTCAGAACTGAATAAAGCTCATCACATGATAGATACTTTGAAAAAGAGGGAATTTTACTTAGTCGAACAACTTGAAAATGAACAGGCTAAGATTAAACAATGGAATGCTTCCTCTAAAAAGCTGTCTGACTTGTTAGAAAATAAAATGGTTGGTCAAAAATCTAGTTTAGGATATAATGAGTTCCTAGAAATAAAACCAGAAATAGTAAAAGTTGAAGCTGCTAATTCCATGACTAACAAACCAATTCTCATGAAAACAATTAATTTTGTCTCATCAGTCAATGAACCTAAATTTATCAACACTCAAAGTCAACATGTCACTGCAATTATAATGATCAAAATTCAGTGAATACTGCTGAAAATAGTGAAAACAAAAGAATGAATATAGGATTCATGACAAAGACACAATTAAACAAAAAAATTGGAAAATCTTATTGAGTCTGAGATTGAAAAGTCAGTGGAGTCTAGCAGTGGGAAAAGAAATAGTAATGGAAAAATAGGCATCAATAAATATACTAATTATGCAAGTTTGTCTAATGCTCCTAGAAAGACATGTCACATATGTGGAAATCCCAATCACATAGCTATACATTGTAGGAGTAAAAACAGAATTCCTATTATAGAGACTGCATTAACAAAGATAATCAAAGAAAAATCACCTGTAAAAAGGTCTAACCATCTTTGCAATAATAGTGAAAATGCTAAAATTGGCAGTCTCTCACCTTTAAGAAGCAAGACTAATGATTGTCCAATAAAAGTTAAAAATTCTAAAAGACAATCAACTCAATCTGAGTCAAGTCTTGATTTTAAAACTAGTGAGAAAGGATCCAAGAAAATCTGGGTCCCAAAAACTTCTAACTAGTTATTCTTACTGTGCAGGGCAAAAAGAAAAAATCATGATTCTTGGACAGTGAATGTTCAAGACATATGACAGGAAACAAGTCCCTGCTTAAACAATATAAAGAAAAGAATGGCCCTAAGGTAACATTTGGAGATGACAACAAAGGTCATACAAAGGGCTATGGCAATGTTGAGCATAGTGATGTCATCTTCACTGAAGTATCACTAGTTGATGGCTTAAAGCACAATCTATTAAGTGTGAGTCAAATATGTGATAAGGGATTCTTTGTCACCTCTAAAGAAGATTTTTGCCAAGTGTGTGACAAGGAATCTAGGAATGTGATATTGACAGGAAAAAGAAAAGAAAATTTGTACACTACAAATTTAGTTTCTTCTATTGATCAAATCACATGTCTGTATAGCAAAGCCTCTGCTGATGAAAGTTGACTTTGGCACAAGAAGCTCTCCCACTTAAATTTCAAAAACATCAACAGATTAGTGAGAAAAGGTTTGGTAGCTGGCATTCCTCAATTGGAATTTACACAAGATGGGTTGTGTGACTCATGCCAGAAAGGAAAACAAAGATGTGTGTCATTCAAGAGCAAACCAGCAACATCAATCACTGACCCTTTACAGTTATTACATATGGACTTATTTGGTCAAGTGAATGTGATGTCAATCTTAAGAAACAGATATGCTCTGGTTATAGTGGATGATTACACAAGGTATACTTGGGTCAAATACCTTCATTCAAAAGATGAAACTGCTTAGTTAATTATTAATCATATCAAGAAAACAGAAACTGAGTCAGGAAAAACAGTAAGGGTTATAAGGAGTGATAGAGGAACATAATTCAAAAATTCCCAAGTAAATGAATTCTGCACTGAAAAAGGGATATCACATCAATTCTCAGCTCCAAGAACACCTTAACAAAATGGAGTTGTTGAGAGGAAAAATAGAACCCTTATTGAAGCAGCAAGGACTATGTTATAAGAGTCAAAGCTTCCAACCTATTTCTGGGAAGAAGCAATTAGTACTGCTTGCTTTACACAGAATAGATCCTTGATTAACAAGACTTACAACAAAACACCCTATGAGTTAATGACTGGGAGAAAACCATCTCTCAAGTTTTTGCATGTGTTTGGTTGTAAGTGCTTTGTGCTAAGCAATTCATCATAAACTAGAGGAAAGTTTGATAGCAAATCTGATGAAGCAATCTTCTTAGGTTATTCGCTATCAAGCAAGGCATATAGAGTGTATAACCTAAGAACAAAGGTCATTGTGGAATCCATACAAGTTGTTTTTGATGATAGCAAGATTGCAGGAATGATTGGACAAGGATTGCATGAACCTCTCAGTTTTGAAAATGAATTGGATGCATGGATGGATCCATCAAAGACTAAAGAATTACTCCTAGATGACAATTTTCCTCCAATTAGTGAGGGGGAGTTAATGATTGTACATGAGGTACCAAGGACTAATAATACATCAGAGACTAGAGAATTACTATCTGATGAAACACAAGAGACTAGTAACATAAATGTACAATCAGAGACAACTAACACACCAGAGACTAGTCAAGAGGAGACAAATAGCTCAGGGGGAGCTAATAATGAAGAAACCACTGGTTTAGGGGGAGCAGTCACTAATCCAACAACTAGATTGGACAATGTCAATCTAGAAGATGAAGCCTCATCTTCAAGACTAAATCTGTCACCTGCAAGACCTTGGACGAGAGATCATACACCAGATTTAATCATTGGAGATTTAGAGGAAGGAGTCAAGACAAGAAGTGCAACACAAAATGAATGTCTTTATCTTAGTTTTCTGTCAAAAATTGAGCCAAAGAAAATTGAAGAAGCACTTCAAGATCCTGACTGGATAATAGCCATGCAGGAAGAATTGAACCAATTCACAAGAAATAACGTTTGGAGATTGGTGCCCAAACCGAGGAATAGATCAATAATTGTTGCCAAATGGGTCTTCAGAAATAAATTGGATAAAACTGGTACAATTACAAGGAATAAAGCAAGGCTGGTAGCAAAAGGTTATTCTCAAGAAAAAGGAATAGACTATGAAGAAACCTTTGCACCAGTTGCAAGACTTGAAGCAATAAGGATTTTCTTGGCTTATACAGCCTATAAAACCTTCAAGGTGTACCAGATGGATGTCAAGAGTGCTTTCTTGAATGGAAAATTGGAAGAAGAGGTCTATGTTGAGCAACCTCCAGGTTTTGTAGATCCCAAGTTTTCAAACCATGTCTACAGGTTAGATAAACCACTTTATGGCTTAAAACAAGCACCTAGAGCCTGGTATGATACCCTTTCTCAGTTTTTACTTGAAAATAAATTTGTTAGAGGTATCATAGATAAAACACTTTTTTACAGAAAACAAGGTTCTGATATAATACTTGTGCAAATATATGTGGATGACATCGTATTTGGTTCTACAAATGAAAAATTTTGTGAAAGATTTTCAAAATTAATGCAGTCTAGCTATGAAATGAGTATGATGGGTGAATTAACATTTTTCTTAAGATTACAAATAAAGCAGTCAACTGATGAAATTTTCATTAGTCAGCCCAAATACATTAAGGACTTACTAAGAAAATATGATTTGATTATACATCTACAAAAACACCCATGGCTACTGCCATTAAGCTAGATAAGGATACAAAGGGAAAAAAAGTTGATATCACTAGCTATAGGGGCATGATAGGGTCACTTTTATATCTAACTACAAGTAGACCTGATATAATGTTTGCCACATGTTTGTGTGCAAGATTTCAAGCTGATCCAAAAGAGTCACATTTAATTGCTGTTAAAAGAATACTCAGATATCTTAAGGGTACTTCAAACCTTGGGTTATGGTACCCTAAAGAATCTGATTTTAAACTAATTGGCTATTTAGATGCTGACTATGCAGGATGTAAACTTCACAAAAAAAGCACAAGTGAAAGCTGCCATTTTCTTGCAGGCAGACTTGTTTTTTGGTTTAGCAAGAAAGAAAATTCAGTATCAACCTCAACGGCTAAAGCTAAATATATTGCAGCTGGGAGTTGCTGTGCTCAAATCCTGTGGATCAAAAATCAACTTCTAAACTATGGTATGGCTTTATCAAAAATTCCTATTTATTGTGATAACACAAGTGCCATAGCAATAACTGAAAATCCAGTACAACATTCAAAAACAAAACATATAGATATAAGATATCACTTCATTAGAGAACATGTTAGTGAAGGAAACATTGAATTGCACTGGGTTACAATAGATAAACAACTTGCTGACATATTTACAAAGCCTTTAGATGAACCTACATTTACTAGGTTAGTCTATGAAATAGGTATGTTGAATTATGCTTCTAAAAATTGAGCAAAATTTCAAAAAGCAAGTTTGTAAAACTGTTAGAAGCTAGAATTTAATTTCTAGATTGCAGCTGTTCTTGTGGACAGAATTTTAGAATCTAGAATTTAAATTCTGGAATGTAGCTATTTTGAACAAACATAATCTTTGAAGCTAATAATCATTGTTTTGATTATTGGAAAACTGATGAAATAAAAAATGAAGCAGAGACTAGTTTAATTTAGTCTCTGAAGAAATTTGAGTGAGAGACTAAAATTAGTCTCTAATAGTAATTTTTAATTAGTCTCTGACTAGTTAAAAATAACCTATCGGAGACTAGTTAAAATTAGTCTCTAATAGTTGTTTTAAATTAGTCTCTGACTAGTTAAAAATAACCTATCAAAGACTAGTTAAAATTAGTCTCTGATAGTTGTTTTTAATTAGTCTCTAACTAGTTAAAAATAACCTATCGGAGACTAGTTAAAATTAGTCCTCGATTATTGTTTTTAAATTAGTCTCTGACTAGTTAAAAATAATCCATCGGAGACTAGTTAAAATTAGTCTCTAATAAGTGAACACGACAGAGACTAGGGCAATCTCTGATTAAGGGGTAAATCGGTAGTTACTCATACCCACGATCAAAAACCGTTCACTATCTTTGGAATTGCAAACGTTTCTAATACTGTATTCAAACAAATTTCAAACACAACTGCAATTTCATTCACTCAAAGAACTCTCTCTCTCTCTCTCTCTCTCACATATCTGTGCGATTTAACCCTTTTTGCAAAGAATCTTTGTTCTCAAAAGCTTTTCACAGATATCAACAATGGCATCTAAGACAGTGTGCTTCAAGTTTGGCGACTTCGACTTCATCAAGACTAACCATGCTGGGGTCATGAACAAGAACGAGTTTGAAGCACAGTTTCACCCTATTGTAGATTTTCTACAAACATCATCGCTGACTTATGCCATATATGAAGATGTCACTCAGGCTGCTAAAGTTATCACAACCATGTGGTCCACTGCACAAATCCAGGACGAGAGTGATGACTCTCCTGTGGTATAACTAAATTTAAAACATGATCACTAAATTTAAAACTAGTGATAAAAATAAAATATACTATGCTAGGTTTCTTATGATGATTGCAAATTATCTAATTCCTAACCTAGATATTACTAGTATGCAAATTATGCCATCTGTTATGTAGAGTAAAAGAATAATTACAGATGTGAAGAAAAGGGTAGCAAAGGTAAAGGTTCCTCTTTCTTTTCCTCCTATCATGAGACAAACTCCCATTGATAGATTTCCAAACCTTTACAATTCATCATATTTTGAGGATCTTGAACAACAAACCCGAAACCCTATTGATCCTCTAACTCATTCTTCACAACAATCTGCAGCCCCCTCCACAGTTTCTCAAAAGACTGTGGTTGTAAAAACAAAGACAGCCAAAAAGTTACCCATAAAAAGAAAAATAATAGAGGGTGACACTGAGGTTGAGGGAGTAAAGGAAACTGAGTTGGCTACTCAAAAAAGAAAGAGAGTGATTACCCTGAGCCAAAACCAATCCATTGCCTCCCAAAAGGCTTTGGAGGTTAAAAGGAAACACAGTACTCTGTTAACATCCTCCCAAAAGGATGCTAATATTAAAGAAAGTTCCTAACCAGGAACACCAAGTACAGAGTCTGCACAATCCCCTGTAAATACAAAGGGGCAAGCCCTAAGAGAGTGAAGAAGTAAAAGAAAGAGTGACACAAGGAGTGCACACACTGAGTCTATTCAAATTGATGCTCCTCAAATTTTTTTACTTGAGGAGCAGCCAACACTCCAAACTGTACATTCTCCTATCTCTTCTCCTATTCTTGATTCTTTAGAACTTGATACTTCAAATTTTCTTGATTTTTTCCAAGAAGAGCCAACACTCCTGGAGACTGACACACAAGAACCACTTGTTCAAAGTACAAGTGCAGTCAGTTCTCCTATACATTCCATGGAGAGATCCCTATCCACAGAAATTCAAAGGGACCCCCCTCTTCATGTAGTCTCAACTAATTCTTCTTTAAAACCCTCTTTTGTAGGACATAGTGTACATATCCATATGAGTGAGGATGAGAGAATAATTAGTAAAAGTTAGGCTCCTGACCTGGAAAAAGGAGAGGATATACACACAAATGAGAGTCAAGCTTTAAAAAGCTTGGAAAAAGGAGAGATAGAGCAGCTGGATGCCCAACTACAGGAAAAAGGAGAGGGAGTGAGCAAGGATGAGATCCTTGAAGAAAATAAAAGAGAGAAAAATATATTCTTAGCAGGTGACGTTCTCACACCTGTTGAGCCCTCCACCAATGAAGCCCTAATTTCCCCTGCTCCAACCGAAATCACACCATCAGAGGAAATTAGGGGAAGCTCACAACCAGGGGATGCATTACAAACATTGGCAGCAATGTCAAATGCTGATTTTGAACTGTTATATGGTTTACAACAAAACCAAGATCACATTTCAGCATTGAAGACACGCATTGCAGATGAACCTGAGCCTGTAGAGATCGAAGATGAAAATGTAGACACTTGGTTGGATACAAGCTATACAAATTCATTGGATGATGCAGCTACCCAGCTAAGGCAGGATTATTTGACCAATTTGGGGTCAAGTGCAGTCTCTGAGGACGTGATCAAAATTGACAAGAATCATACGGAGTTCCAGCACTTCATGATCACAGGTCTCAAGGCTGCACTACAACATATTGAAGAGAAAATGGAGCTAGAGACAAAAAAGATCCGCAGATGCTATGAAGGACACCTTCCTCGGAGGATGCTGAATTCAATAGAGTCAAGATTAAAAGATCAGTTATCCACCGAAAGGCGACTTCAAGCATTGGAGGCAAATGTCCAGTCCATTATGCACAAATAAGAAAAATTCGACCAAACTCTTCAACATTTTACAACACTGTTGGAAAAGGTTATTCCCACACTGGCTACTACTTCCTCCAAACCCTTAGTTTTTGATGTCAAAAAGGGGGAGAGTAGTCAGTCACAATTAAAAGAAGCAAAAGAAGCAATGAAATCAAAGGCAGTAGTGGCTGAAAGGCCAAGTTATGCTACCTTGATGGCTGAATTCCAACGAATTCAAGGTGCTAAGAAAAATCTAGATTTAGCCATCACGTCAAGCATAACTACTATAACACCAACAACAACATCAACAACAACAACAACAACAACAACATCTCCTTCTTCTACTGCAATAATTCCAAGCACCAGAAAAGACAAAGGCAAAGGTGTTCTGGTTGAGAAAACAAAGAAAACAAAATCTGCTCAACCAGGACAACCTAAGCTATTAGGTGATGCCATGAAAATTGCTCACTTTCCCACTCCAGTTGAATTGATAGTGGATGGGAAAGTAGAGTTAGTTTATCCTCAAGAGCAAAAACTTATTGAAGTTGATGCATTACTTGCTCAGAAGTTACAAGAGGAGGAGGAAATGGCTACAGCAAGGGAGGAGGAGGAAGCTAAGAAAAAGAAGGCCATAACTGTAACGAAGTCAAAAGCTCAGAAGTCTGCAATAACTAGAAGGAGAAATAAGGAGATTGAGCAGGCTGAGCAAAGGGCAAGGAGAAAGCCATTGATGGATGAATCTCAAAAGAAGTCTACTGCTTTGGTAACATTATTCAAACCAAGACAATCTACATCAGTGCCAAGCAGTAGAATCTCCAGGATTGGAATGGCTAACACTTCTGAATTAAAAGAGGCATTTAAGAAGAGTGTTGAGTCCATTAATCTAGAAAAGGATGAAAATAAAAAAGAGTATCTCAAAGTCATTCAAAAGGATGGAGAGACTCTGTGTTTACAAAAGCCAAGCCTGGAAATGAGGTCATTCAAATATATGGAGTGGCTATTGTCTGTTGTCCCTGAAGATTCTGTGCTTAACCTGAAATTTCGAAGCCAAATTCAAAAGGAACTTGAAGAAATGAGAAGGTTGACAACTTTACCTCGACTGGATCTTCCTCCGAGAGCTTATGGATTATGGTATGAGAATTTTCGTGGTGATGTAATATTTTTTGATTATGAGAAGCAGATCAATACAATTAGTTAGAGGGAACTTAAAGGATTCATTGCTCTACTCAAAGTGTCGATTGATGAAAATGAGATCAAGTTTAGCAAATTGTTGGAAGATAAAGTTGCTGAGATAAAAAAAAAAAGGTTGAAGTTGTTTGTTGATTGTTTAAGTTTTGAAGCCAGACTTATATGATTTAAACCTGAGTCTTGGTGAAGCTGAGTTTAAGATCAAAGATCTTAATTCAAGTATATTTGTAGTTAGCATATTCTTTAAATTTTTGATTCTAAGTTATTCTTGTAATTTTTGAGTTTTGACATCATCATCAACCTTGATTAATGTTTCACTTTGATAATCATAAATAGGGGGAGATTGTTAGGTTTTATAACATTTGATGATGATTGTAATTAGAATACTTAGATATACAAATGTACAGAAAGTGCTAGTTTATAGCATTAGACTTTTGTAGCTGGTAGTTTACTGTCTAATTCATGTAATTTATTTTTATAAGAGAGTAAGTTAAACTTTGTATTATACGAGATTATCAGAATTGTATCAAAGATTTCAACAAGTCAGAGACTATGTTTAGTCTATCAGAGACTAAAGAAATTGTTCATCAGAGACTACAGCTTAAAGCATCGAAGACTAAGATCAAAGCATCAGAGACTAAACGTAAGGCATCGGAGACTAAATTTAAGTCATGGGAGACTAAAGTTTAAGCTGTCGGAGACTAAACATTTGATCAGAGACTAAAGTTGAAACCGTTAGAGACTAAATTAAAATTACTCTCTGATACAAGACAAACTTCTAATTGGATTAGAAGTCATCTTCGATATGGAGATTTGAAGATTTGTAAAAGTCGAAGCTGGTTAGGAAACAAGTAGAATGAGAACAACCAGAGAAAAAAACCTATTCCTTTTGTACATAGAAAATATACATTGAATAGGATTAGAAGCTGAATTACGATTCAGATTTGGAAGCTGTAATTAAATTTACAGAATTGTATTAGAAGTTGTATGTTTGTAAAGTTTTATAAATAGCGTATAGGATTTTGAAGCTGACAAACAGATTGTGATTGTTAGAATTTGTAATCAATTGTTCATCAATAAAAGCAATTGTTTATAAATTTGTTCTTATTTTTGTTCTTTAATTTTCGCAAGTAAATATACTTTGAAGAACATAA
>CM025784.1:12163480-12227335 GCA_014636745.2 Centella asiatica | reverse complement strand
CCCCCCCCCCCTTTCTACAAGTTCTAGGCTGTTTCACTAGGACAACAGGAAGTGTTCATCATGCCATCCTTGCTTTGCCTTTAGCAGACGGCTCGGCCTTCTCGCCATGTCCTATAAAACATTAGATAATAGCAACATGAGCGATTTATGCTCACAAGTATATAATCAAGTATTGGTGGGTTTTGAACTATGGATAATCTATTGGCTTAAGTGTTTATGAGGTTGGACGGAAACAATGTCCACAACTCTTAATAAGTTAGAGGAAAATGGCTTCCTGGGTTCCCAAGTGATAATGGGGGATAGACCCTTTACTTGAAATTTTTTGGTGAATTATTCATTTGCCTTCTCTTCACCAAATAGTGCGTCACCTGGCTGGCCTAACCATTATCTAACTTCATTATCTCTTCATCAAATGACATATCAGCCGGCCAGCCTGATTATTTGACTTCATCATAATGACATACGTAGTCAAAGCATAAATCTTTTATCTACGAGAGTTCGGTTACCGATGCCTCGGCTTCTGTTCCCTATCATTCTTAGGACTAAGGTGCCAGGCACATGCAACCCATTCCCTTAAGTTACCCACGTGAATATACTTTACGAGTACGGGGTGAGAAAAATTAAGTTTTTTTCTATCCGTATAGGATTTACCTTGGCGCGTTAGCGAAATTTGAATAGTTAACATCTGCCCAAAAGAATGCTTGATTCTAGTAAAAAAATTTCACGTACATTGGATCAAGAGATTGTACGTTACTTAACTTTGAAGAAATTTAATCATGAATATTGACATAATAATATTGTGGATACATTACGTATATCTAAAGAATGATCATACATATTAATTGAAAGAAAGTAGAGGGAGTATATACTTTCCCTAATTATCAAAAATGGATATGTACATGCATATCTTATCATAACATATCATTACACATATCGAAGCAACTGATCATGCGTTAAATTGAAATAAGCATCAGATTGAATATATACTTGCCTTGGTCCTCAGCCAAAAATCAAATTCAATTCACTTGTGAGTGAGACACTCTGTAAAACATGCATATAACATGAGAAATTTATATCTTTGGCAAAGATATGAGAAAAATGCACATGTGATGTCCTTAAACTTTTAATGTCTTAATTGACATCTGAACCGTTGAGGTTTAAAAAAAAATACAAAATTAATAACATCTTAAAATAATTTAGGAAAAATAGTATTTTATACTTTCGAATACAAACTACGCATTAGTGATAATTTTTACTCGTCAGGGGATGACTGGTGATCAGGGACTAGTTCACCCATCAGGGGATAATCCATTCGTCAGGGGACAGATTGCCCGTCAGGGGATAATCCACCCGTTAAGGGATAGACTACCCGTCAGGGGATAATCTTCGACCATCAGGGGATGGTCTTCGGCCGTTAGGGGATGATCCTCGACTATCAGGGGATGGTCTTCGGCCGTCAGGGGATGACCTTGTTCATCACCAAACTCAATAAGTCATTGGTAAATTTGCAAGCCAGCACCAAACTCTTCAGGAAAAAAATTATTCATTGGAGACTAAGAAATTTCTCGTAAAAGTCTAACAAAATTTTGTTCATCAGAGAGAAACAAAGTTTTCTCGTTAGAGACTAGCATTTGCACCCTCGGAGACTAGTATCTTTAGCCTATCAGAGACTAATTCCATACTGTTGGAGACTAACTTGGAATCTCCTAGGGATTATTTTATGTAGTCAGAGACAAACTTCACGCTGACGGAGACTAAGTTAGGACTCGTCTCCGATACATTGGTGACTTCATCACTCATCAGAGGGTGGTGTTATCACCAGGTGACCACAACTAGGGCAATTCTCATCATCTCTTCTGCAGTGTGTAACATTCTTATTGTCTACAAATTCTTATAGACACTGCTAAACATCAAGAACTTTGGTTGACTAAGATACAGGCATGGTGTTTAACTACTAATATAAAAAGGAGTATTTGGATGTTAAAGGTTTGTCTACTATGTGGTCGTCAATATATCTTACTCTCATCTTGGGTAACTTTTGAAATAAAAGGCATTAATTCCAGTTGTTAAAAGCATGCATTAAATCATACTTTTGGAAGTGAGTAAACCCAGTATTTTCACAAACATGGCATGCATAATAGAACTTTAATATAGTGCTCTTACCTCTTTGGCTACAAAGAAGAAGTTAAAAGTTTGGATTGTTCTTAGAGAACGGCAGTTGCTCTGAAGATGAACCTATATTTTGTGGGTGTTTGGCTGTATAGAGAATTTGTGAAAGTGGGATAGGGTTGTACTTCAAATGATATATTTATATCACTTGCCGAGCAACGAGAGTAGCTGGATTATTTGAGAGTAGATTTTCAGTCGTTGGTTGTATTGACCAATAATAAGCTTTAGAAGGAAGTGATTGGTTAGAAAGGGCGGTGTTACGGCTGTTAAGAGTCAGTCAGTCATCTATCATAGCCACAATCTAGTGTACTGTTGGAGTTGATTTACAACTTGACGGGTCATGTGCAACTCATCCTGATATAATATAATTATATCACTTGCCTCACAGCAGTCTTTGGTTAAAAGAAACATGGGTATTGTAGCTCTCTTGCGTTGCCTTCCCCATGTGACTATATTTTGCTTACTCTTGATAAAAAGTAATAATCATTTAAAGAGTTGAGCTCAAAATATATTTAAAATCTTTTGGACATCACACTACCTTAAAATTTTCATTTAAGATATGAATTCATTACTCATACCGAATAAAAATTAAACCATCATACATAATATAAATTAATCATACAACAAAACTAATTTTATTTTTCGGGTTCTCACATGGAGTCTCCAACAAGAATGAATTTGAAGCACAGTACCATCCCTTTGTAGATTTTCTACAAACATCAACGCTATCATATGCCATTTATGATGCTCCCACACAGGCCACTGAAATCATCGTATAATATGGTCAACTGCTACCATCCAGGACGAAAGTGATGGCTCTCTTGTGGTAACCTTCAGTTATGATAATATTGTTTATACTATTGATCATGCAGTAGTTAACAATGCTTTACATTTACCTACACATGATGCATAGAACTTATGTGCTTCTGTTGTGGAAATTATTGATATGTTTAAAAACTTACACTATGATGACGAAATTGTATCAGTAGGTTCAATAACAAGATCCCATCTTAGGCAGGAATGATCTCTATTTTTTGATATTATCACTAAAACATTCACATCAAAATGCAGTGGTTATGATGTCATCAGTACACTAACACAATAGATTGCATATAGTGTGTTATATGATAGGCACATAAAACTAGGGTTGTTAATTCTAAAAAAACTTGATGGCTAAACTTAAAACTGGTGATAAAAATAAAATTAATTATGCTAGGTTTTTGATGATGATTGCTAATTATCTAATTCCTAACATAAACATCACTGGTTTGCAAGTTGTGCTAACTGTTTTGCAGAAAAAGCACATCTTCTCTTATGTGAAGAGGAAAGCTTCAAACGTAAAGGTTCTTCTTTCCTTTCCTCCTATTATGAGATCAATTCTCACATATAGGTATCCAAACCTTTACTATTTGACCTTCTTTGAGGATCTTAAGCAACAAACCAGAAATCCTATTGATCCTCCAACAACTACTTCACAACAAAAATCTATAGCCCCCTCCACAGTTTCTCAAAAACACTGTGGTTGTAAAAACAAAGAAAGTCACAAAGTTACCCATCAAGAAAAAAACAAATGAGGGTGATAGTGAGGCCAAGGGAGTAAAAGAAACTGAGGTGGCTCCTCAAAGAAAGAAAAGATTGATAACCCTTAGCCAAAAGCAATCTATTATCTCTCAAAAGGAAATGGAGGTTCAAATGAAAAGTAGTACACTAAAAACATCCTCCCAAAAGGAGGTTGACATTAAAGATAGTTCCCAACTAGGAACAATAGGTACAAAGTCTACACAACCACTTGTACAAAAACAAGTGAAAAGCCATTATGAGAAAAGAATTAACAAAAAGAAAGAGTGACACAAGGACTACAGACACATAGTCAAATCAAATTGATGCTCCTCAAATTTCTCTTATTGAGGAGCAACCAACACTCCACTTTATACTTTTTCTTCTTCCTTCTCCTAATCTTGATTCTTTAGAACGTACTAGTTCAAATATTCTTGAATTTCACCAAGAAGAGCCAACACTCATGGCAGATCAAGCATTGACCTTGGATAGATCTCTACCCACTTCTTTATCAAGGGAAACCCCTCTCTTTGGTGCCATACACAATTCTCCTTTACCTCCTCCTTCTTAGGGCAGGTGCACTTATCCAAATGAGTAAGGAAGAGAGAATACCTAATGAGAGTCAGGCTTGTGACTTGGAAAAAGGAGAGATACATCAAAATCTAGAGACTCAAGCTTTAGATAGCTTGAAAAAAGGAGAGAGAGAGCAACTGGATGTCCAACTCCAGGAAAAAGTAGAATATGAGCAAGGATGAGATACTTGAACAAAATAAAAGAGAGAAATCTACATTCTCATCAGGAGATTTTTTAAAACATGTTGAGCCACCCTCCTCCACAGTCGCTCAGAGTTCTTCTGCACCACCTACCCAACGACCAACAGAAGACACTGGGGAAGCTTACAACCAGGGGATGTAGCAATTCAAATGCTGGTTGGTATGGCCAATTCAGACTTTGAAATCTTATATGGGCTTCAACAACATCAAGATACAATATTAGCCATGAAAACGGAAGTTGCAAGTGAACATGTGCTTGTTGAGGACAGTGAAGACAATGTGGATGCTTGGCTAGATGCAAGCTTCACAAACACTTTGGATAAGGCAGCTACATAACTACAACAAGATTATTTGACAACTCTAGGGTCTAGTGCAGCTGAACTAACATCCAGTGCAGTCTATGAGGAGTTGATCAAAATTGACAAGAAACTGATGAAGTTCCAACACTTCTTGAACAACGGTCTCAAAGCTGAACTCCAAAATTTCAAGACTAGAATGGAGCTGCAGATAGACAAAACGAGAAACTGCTATGAAGGCCATTTTCCCAAGAGGATGCTTAACTTAATTGATATGTGCCTACACGAGCAGTCCAACACTGAGAAGAGGCTTCAAGCACTAGAATCAAATGTCCAGTCCATTTTGTAAAAACAAGATAAATTTTCCCACGACATCCAAAACCTCACATAACTTCTCTATAAACCAATTCCTACTCTGACTACTACTTCTACCTCTCAAGATGTTGATGTCAAAAAGGGGGAGAGTAGTCAGGTACCACAAGAGAAAAAAGTTGTTCCTGAGGATGTAAGTTTTGCTAGCTTGATGGCTGAATTATAGAGGCTATAAACTGTAAATAAGGAACTTGATGCAGCCATCAAGACTAGTATCTCAACAACAACAACAATAACAATAGTTCTTCCTCCTAGTGCAATAGTCCTAACCACCAAACAAGACAAAGGCAAGGGCATCCTAGTTTCAAAACCAAAGAAGAAAAAGTCCATTCAACCAGGATAGCCTAAGCTACTTGGTGATGCCATAAAAACTGCTCACTTCCCCACTCTAGTGGAGTTGATAGGGGATGGGAAAGTAGAGTTAGTTTATCCTCAAGAGAAAAAATTGGTTAAAGTGGATGCATTGTATGCTCAGTAATTACAAAAGGAAGAGGAGATGGCAACAACTAGGGATGAGGAAGCAACAAAGAAGAAGGCAACAATAGTAAAAGGGACAAGAGCTCAAAAGTTTGCAGAGATAAGAAGGAGAAATAAGGAGTTTGAGCAGGCTAAAAAGAGTGCCAAAAGGAAGCTAGTGATGTGTGAGACTCAGAAGAAATCTGAAACTACTTTGGTGATTGTGTTTGAAACTCAAACATCCAAACCAATTCCAAGTAGTAAAATCTCCAGGATTGGAATGGTCAACACATCAGAAATTAAATAAGCTTTTAAGAAGAATGTTGAGGCCATCAATCTTGAAAAGGATAAAGGTGACATGGAGTATCTCAGAGTCATTCAAAAAGATGGAGAGACTCTGTGTCGAAATAAACAAAGCCTGGAGATGAGGTCATTCAAAGATCTGGAGTAGTTGTTGTGTATTATACATGAGAATTCTCTGCTAAATTCAAATTTCAGAAAACAAATCTAAAAGAAACTTGAAGAGATGGAAAAAATTTTTAAATTGCCACAAGTTTAAATTCCTCCACTTGCTTTTAGATTACTTTATGAGAATTTTCATGAAGACATTGTTTTCTTAACTACGACAAACAAATCAACAAAGCAAGCCTAGGTGACCTTAAAGGATTCATTGTCTTACTCAAGGATTCAATAGATGAAAATGAGATCAAGTTCAGGAAGCTACTAGAAGAAAAGGTCAGAGACATCAACATGAAGAGAAGGAGTTAGAGGTTGCAGCTAAAATTTTGTTTCAGAATAAGAAGCCAGACTTGAAGGATTGAAACCTAAGTCTTGGTGAAGCTAAATCTCAAGATCAAAAGTTCTTAGTTTAGGTACATTAGTAATTAATACATTCTTTAAATTTTTGGTTCTAAGTTATTCTTGTAATTTTGGGTTTTGACATCATCGTCAACTTTGAATTTTTTTATCACTTTGATAATCATAAATAGGGGGAGATTGTTAGGTTTTATAACATTTGATGATGATTGTACTAAGAATACCTAGAAATACTAATGTGCAGTTAGTGCTAGTTTATAGCAATTGAGTTTTGGTAGATGGTAGTTTACTCCCTAATTGTTGTAATATATTTTTTTATAAGAGAGTAAGTAAATTTGTAGTGTAAGAGACTACTAGACCCGCATTGGAGACTAAGGCCAAGCCTGTCGGAGACTAAGGCCAAGTGTTAGGTTTTATAACATTTGATGATGATTGTCTTTAGATTACTTAGATATACAAATGTATAGAAAGTGTTAAATAGTAACACTGAAGTTTTGTAGCCAGTAGTTATCTCTTTGGTTGTAATTCATTTATTCTTTATAAAGAGATAGATTCATTCTTTAATTGTAAGTCACTGCTGGAAAGTGTATCAAAGCTTCAACAAGTCAAAGTCTGTATTTGATCCATCAGAGATTACAAAAAGGCTTATTAGAGACTAAGAAAAACTTGTCAGAGTCTAAGGATTTTGCCTACAAGAGACTAAGTTTTGCCTATGGAGACTGCGGCTTACGTCATCGGGGATTAAGAATAAAGCATTAGAAACTAAGCTTACGTCATCAAAGAATAAGCTCGGTGTATTAGAGATTAAGCTGACGTCTTCAACGACTAGGTTTAATACATCGGAGACTAAGCTGACGTCATCAGAGACTAAGCCTAAAGCATCGGAGACTAATAACTTTGTCGGAGACTATACAACCTGACGTCATCAGAGACTAAAAGACCAAAGACTAAAGCTGAAGCTATCAGGGACTAGTCATGAATTATTCCCTAATGAGATATAGAGTTCGAATTGAATAAGGAATGTCTTCCAGGTAGACTGAGATATTATTGAAGACATAGCTGGTAAGGAAACTAACTAGAAATCTATTCCTAATCAAAAAGGAAAGATTGTGTTTGATTCGAATAAAAAAGCTAAATCATTATTGATTTAGAATTGGTAACTGAATTAATTACAATTCAGTTTTAGAAGCTGTAATTAGGTTTACAGAATTGGAATTTTGAAGATGTATAGGTTTTTCATAGTTTTGTATCTTTACAATACAGAAAAGAAGTTGTATGTTTTTGAGGGAGTTTATCTTACAAACACATAATAGAAGCTGACGATCATATTATTATGATTGTTAGAATTTGTATTCAATTGTTAAAATCAATAAAAGTAATTGTTTTATAAATTGATTTGAGTTCTTGTTCTTTATTTTTGCAAGTAATAATTGATTTCTTGAAGAACAAGTAATCGAAAAGAATTCAAAGAACTTGTATTCAACCCCCCTTCTACAAGTTCTCGGCTATCTCACTGCAAAAACAATTGGTATCAGAGCCTTTAATTGAAATTAATCAATTATCACGATTCTGAGATGGCAAACGATGAAGGAAGCAGCTCTGGCATAATGGCTTATGCAGGAAGTCGTGCTAGTGGAACTAGGATTCCAATTCTGAAACGAGAAGAATATCTTATGTGGAAACAAAAGATGTACATGCACTTGAGAGCAACAGATCCTGACTATATTGCAAGGATTGAAAAGGGTCCTTATCTACCCAGGCAATTTGTTCCTGCTAAAACTGTTGAAGGATCCGTTGTTGCTGAACACTTTGAACTTTCTTCTGAAAGTGACTATACAAACGAGGACAAGTTGCAAGTGTTAAAAGATGCTAAAGTTATGAACATACTTTACAATGGTATTAACAAAAATATGTTCACAAGCATTATCAACTGCACAACATCTAAGCAGATTTGGGACACCATCAAAGTCCTATGTGAAGGAACTGACCAAGTCCGAAAGAATAAGAGATCATTGTAAACTCAATAATATGAATTCTTTCAAGCAAAGCCTGGAGAACCAATCACGTCAGTTTATGATAGGTTTAACTCTTTGCCAAATAACTTGAAAAGGAGATCGTCAAGGAAGCCTAACCCTAAACGTGAAGGTCAAACTGTGACCTTTGATATAAAGAAAATAAGATGTTATAACTGTGATGGGTTACGGCACGTTGCAAATGAGTGCAGGAAGCCTAGATCTACTGATAGATCTAAGGATGAAAAATCAAGGAAAACGGGGAATGACTTTGTTGATAAAAATTTCAAATCAAAAAACAAAGCCTTGATTACTGAGGGCAAGGATTGGATTGACAGTGACTCTGAGGAGGAAATTGTCAACTTTGCCTTGATGGCTCGAAATGACGAGCTAAGTGAATCTGCTCAAGTATGTGATGTAAATCAGAAGTTTTATATGCTTGACTTAATTGATACATCTAGTATAGAAAGCATACAAAAAGATATGTCTTATTTATATGTTAGTTTTAGATCAGTAACTATTGAGCAGACCAGTGTAAAAGAATCACATGACCATCTCTTGAAAAGAAATAAATTTCTTGAAGAGAGATTGGTACAATTTGACACTATTAAGTCTGATCTTGACAAAGCTCATCACATGATTAATGCTTTGAAAAAGAGGGAAAGTTACTTAGTCGAGCAACTTGAAAATGCTCAAGCTAAGATTAAAGAATGGAATACTTCCTCTAAAAAGTTGACAGACTTAGTAGAATGTCAAACTGTAGGTCAAAAATTTGAACTATGTTATGATGAATATCTAAACAAGAGATCAGATTTAGATGATCTTATTGAAGCTGCTAACTTCTCTACTAGTAAGCCAAATGTTTTGAAAAGAATTAATTTTGTCTCTCCTGTCAATGAAACCAAATTTATTAACACTCAATATCAACAAGTCACTGCAAAATCAAAGATTGATCAAAAGATAGTGAATATTGTTGATAAGAGTGAAAATCAAAGATTAAACATTGGATTCATGACAAAGACACAATTAAATAAAAAATTGGAAAATTTTCCTATCAAAAAGGCTGAAAAGTCAATGGAGTTAAGCAGAAATAAGAAAAATAGGAATGGAAAAATAGGCATCAACAAGTACACAAATTATGCTAGCATGCTTGATGCTCCTAGAAAGATATGTCATATATGTAGAATCCTAATAACATAGCTATGCACTGTAGGAGTAAAAATAAAATTCCTATAATAAAGACTGCACCTTCAAAGATAAGAAAAGATAAATCACCTGTAAAAAGGTCAAATCATCTTTGCATTAACTATGAAAACTCTAAGCTTGGCAATTTCTCACAAAAAGGTAGCAATACTAGTGATTGTCCAATTAAAGTCAAAAATGCTAAAAGACAATCAACTCAATCTGAGTCAAGTCTTGATTCTACAACTAGTGAGAAAGAACCCAAGAAAGTCAGGGCCCCAAAAATTTCTAACTAGTTACTCTTTATTGTGCAAGGCAAAAAGAAGAAAACATGGTACTTGGACAATGGCTGTTCAAGACACATGACTGGCGACAAGTCCCTGCTAAAACAGTATGAAGAGAAAAGTGGCCATAAAGTCAATTTTGGAGATGACAGTAAAGGTCATACAAAGGGTTATGGCATGGAGATGTCATCTTCACTGAAGTATCACTAGTTGATGGCTTAAAGCGCAATCTACTAAGTGTGAGTCAACTATGTGATAAGGGATTCAATGTTAGCTTCAAAGATGATCAATGCATGGTGAGTGACAAAGAATCAGGGAATGTGATCTTGACAGGAAAAAGAAAAGGAAATTTGTACATTGAAAATCTTATCTCTTTCACTGATCAAATCACATGTCTCTATAGCAAAGCTTCAACTGATGAAAGTTGGCTTTGGCACAAGAAGCTTTCCCACTTGAATTTCAAGAATATCAACAAACTTGTGAGGAAAGGAATGGTAGCTGGCATTGCACAATTGGAGTTTACACAAGATGGATTGTGTGGTTCATGCCAGAAAGGGAAACAAAGAAGTGTGTCATTCAAGAGCGAACCAGCCACATCAATCACTGACCCTTTACAGTTGTTGCACATGGATTTGTTTGGTCAAGTGAATATGATGTCTATCTTGAGAAATAGATATGCTTTGGTTATTGTGGATGATCACACGAGGTATACTTGGGTAAAATACCTCCATACAAAAGATGAAGCTGCTCAGTTAATAATTGATCATGTCAAGAAGATAGAAACTGAGTCAGGAAAAATAGTAAGGTTGATAAGGAGTGATAGAGGAACATAATTCAAGAATTCCCAAGTTATTGAATTCTGCACTGAAAAAAGGAATAACTCATCAATTCTCAGCTCCAAGAACCCTTTAACAAAATGGAGTTGTTGAGAGGAAAAACAGAACCCTTATTGAAGCAGCAAGGACCATGTTACAAGAGTCAAAGCTTCCTACATATTTTTGGGAATAAGCTATAAGCACTGCTTGCTTTACACAGAATAGATACTTGATAAACAAAGCATACAACAAAACACCATATGAATTGATGACTGGAAGAAAACCAACTCTCAAGTTTTTACATGTGCTTGGTTGTAAGTGCTTAGTACTGAGAGATTCATCAAAGACAAGATGAAAGTTTGATAACAAGTCTGATGAAGCAATCTTCTTAGGCTATTCTCTGTCAAGCAAGGCATACGGAGTATATAATCTAAGAACAAAGGTCATTGTGTAATCAATACAAGTTGTATTTGATGATAGAAAGATTCCAGGAATGATTGGACAAGGATTGCATGAACCTCTCAGTTTTGAGAATGAATTGGATGCATAGGAATATCCATCGGAGACTAGTGATAAACCCCAAGATAGTAATGATCCCTAAGTAATTGAGGGGGAGTTAATAGTTGTGCATGAAGTACCAAGGACTAATACTCTAGTTTCTGATATTAGTGTACCATCGGAGACTAATGGTTCACCACGGACTAGTGTCACTGATGCACAATCGGAGACTATCTTGACACCAGGAACTATAGAGATAAATAGCTCAGGGGGAGTTAATAATGAAGAAGTCAATGGTTTAAGGGGAGTAGTCTCTGATCTTGGAGCTAGATTGGACAACATCAATCTAGAAAATGAAGCCTCATCTTCAAGATCAAATCTGCCACGTGCAAGACCATGGTTAAGAGATCATACAACAAATTTGATCATTGGAAGTATAGAGGATGGAGTCAAGACTAGAAGTACAACTAAAAATGAATGTTTATATCTCAGTTTTCTCTCAAAGATTGAGCCAAAGAAAATTGAGGAAGCACTTCAAGATCCTGACTGGATAATTGCCATGCAAGAAAAATTAAACCAATTCACAAGAAACAAAGTTTGGAGATTGGTACCCAAACCAAGGAATAGATCAATTATAGGTGCCAAATAGGTCTTCAGAAATAAATTGGATGAAACTGGTACAATCACAAGGAATAAAGCAAGACTGGTTGCAAAAGGATATTCTCAAGAAGAAGGAATAGACTATAATGAAACTTTTGCACCAGTAGCAAGACTTGAAGCAATTATGATTTTCTTGGCATATGCAGCCTACAAAAACTTCAAGCTGTACCAGATGGATGTCAAGAGTGCTTTCCTATATGGAAAATTGGAAGAGTAAGTCTATGTTCAACAACCACCAGGTTTTTTGGATTCCAAGTTTCCAAATCATGTCTACATGTTAGATAAAGCACCAAGAGCCTGGTATGATACTCTATCTCAATTTTTACTTGAAAACAAATTTGTTAGGAGGTATCATAGATAAAACTTTATTTTATAGAATTCAAGGCTCTGACATTATACTTGTGTAAATATATGTAGATGATATTATATTTGGTTCTACAAATGAAAAACTCTGTGAAAAATTTTCAAAACTAATGCAGTTTAGATATGAAATGAGTATGATGGAAGAATTAACATTTTTATTAGGATTGCAAATAAAACAATCAACAGATGGAATTTTTATAAGTCAGTCCAAGTACATCAAAGACTTATTGAGAAAATATGATTTGGTTGATTGTGCATCTGCAAAAACACCCATGCCTACTGCCACTAAGCTAGATAAGGATTTAAAAGGAAAGAAAGTTGATATTACTAGCTTTAGAGGCATGATAGGCTCTCTTTTATATCTAACTGCAAGTAGACTCGATATAATGTTTGCTACATGTTTATGTGCTAGATTTCAAGTTGATCCTAGAGAATCACATTTGATTGTTGTCAAAAGAATACTCAGATATCTAAAGGGTATCCCAAACCTTGGGTTATGGTATCCCAAAGAATCTGATTTTAAACTAATTGGTTATTCAGATGCTGATTATGCTGGTTGCAAGCTTGATAGAAAAAGCACAAGTGGAAGCTGCCAAGTTCTTGGAGGCAGACTTATTTCTTGGTTTAGCAAGAAACAAAATTCAGTTTCTACTTCAACACAGAAGCTGAATATATTACAGCTTGGAGTTGCTGTGCTCAGATCTTATGGATTAAAAATCAACTCCTAGACTATGGTATGTCATTATCCAAAATTCCTATCTATTGTGATAATACAAGTGTCAGCTATAACAGAAAATCCAGTGCAGCATTCAAGAACAAAACACATAGATATTAGATATCACTTCATAAGAGAACATGTAAGTGAAAGAAATATTGAATTGCACTTGGTTACAACTGATAAACAACTTGCAGAGATTAGTCTATGAGTTAGATGAATCTACATTCACTAGATTAGTCTATGAGTTAGGAATGTTGAATTATGCCTCTAAAAATTGATTAAAATCTGAGAAAGCAAGTTGTTTAGTTGTGAGAAGCTAGAATTTCAATTCTAGAAAATGAAGTTGTTCTTAATGAACAGAAATTATTGTAGTTGTTCTTAATGGACAGAATTTAAGAAGCTAGAATTTAATTTCTGGATGTAGCTATTATGAACAAACAGAATCTTTAGAAGCTAATAATTATTAACTTGATTATTGGAAAAATTATGAAAAACAGGATTATAGCAAAGACTAACTTCGATTAGTCTTTGAGAGCATTTGAGTAGGAGAATATCTTAGTCCCTGATAGTTGTTTTTACTTAGTCTCTGACGAGTCAAAAATGACCTATCGGAGACTATCTTAGTCCCTGATAGTTGTTTTTACTTAGTACCTGACGAGTCAAAAATGAACTATCAGAGACTATCTTAGTCCCTGATAGTTGTTTTTACTTAGTCCCTGACGAGTCAAAAATGAACTATCGGAGACTATCTTAGTCCCTGATAGTTGTTTTTACTTAGTCCCTGACGAGTCAAAAATGAACTATCGGAGACTATCTTAGTCCCTGATAGTGGTTTTTGCTTAGTCCCTGACTACACTAAAATACACTATCAGAGACTAATCGGGCTTAGTCTCTTATGAGTGGATGTAGCAGAGATTAAGGCAATCTCCGATCGAGGGTAAATTGGTAGTTACCCATAATCCATTCAGAATTGCAAACTTTTCGAGCAACTTGATAAAACTAATTTCAAACATCTTTGCAAATCACAAACTCTCAAACTCTAAAACCATATTTTTTCTCCAAACACTCTGCGATTTAACCCTTTTTCAAAGAATTTCTTCAAAAGTTTACACAAATCTCTTCAATGGCGGCCAAAACAGTATGCTTCAAGTTTGGGGACTTCGATTTCATCAAGACTAACCATGTAGGGGTGGATGACAAGCATGAATTCGAAGCACAGTACCACCTTTTTGTGGATTTTCTTCACAACTCCTCACTTTCGTACGCCATTTATGAAGCTCCCACCCAAGCCACTGAAGTTGTCACGACTATATGGTCCACTACAACCATTCTGGATGAGGATGATGACTCTCCTGTGGTAAGTTTTAGGTATGATAATACTATCTATACTATAGATCATATTATTGTTAATAATGCCTTACGTCTACCTGTTTTTGAAAACTTTGACTCTCCTGCCTCTGATGAAGAAATATTTGTTATGTTTAAAAACTTACATTATTCTTTTGAAATTGTTTATGTTGGGTCCATAACTCGACCCCATCTAAGACAGGAGTGGTCATTGTTCTTTGACATTATAACAAAAGCCTTTTCTTCAAAATGCAGTGGTTATGTTGTCATTACCACACTCACACAACAAATTGCTTTTAGTGTGTTGTATGGTAGGCATCTAAACATTGAGCTTTTGATTCTGCAAAATCTTTTGGTAAAACTTAAATCCAATAATAAAAATAAAATTATTATGCCAGGTTTTTGATGATGATTACAAATTATCTACTCCCTAACCTTAATATTACTGGTATGCAAGTTGTCCCAACTGTTTTGCAGAGCAAAAGAATTTTTACAGATGTGAAGAATAAATCTACAAAGGTAAAAGTTCCTTTATTCTTTCCTCCTGTCATGAGATCTACTCTTATTGACAGGCTCCCAAACGTTTACTCTTTGTCATTCTTTGAGGATACTAGACAACAAATCCCTATTAATCCTCCAACCACTTCACAACAACAATCTATAGCCCCATCCACCGTTTCCCAAAAGACTATGGTTGAAAAATCTAACACAGCCAAAAAGCTCCCAGTAAAAAGAAAAATAATTGAGGGAGATAGTGAGGTTGAGGGAGATAAAGTAGCTGAGGTGGCACCTCAGAGCAAGAAGAGAGTTATAACCCTTAGACAAAAGGAATCCATTTCTTCCCAAAAGACAATGGAGGTTATAAGGAAAAACAGTGAACTGTCAATGTCCTCTCAAAAGGATGTTGACATTGAAGAAAGTTCCCAACCAGGAACAACCAGTACAGAGTCTGCACAACCTCTTGTTCACCAACAAGAGGAACCACAGAGAGAGCAAATAAAAGAAAAGAGTGACACTAGGAGTGTACACACAGAGTCATCTATTGATGTTCCTCAATTTTTTATTCCTAAGGAACATCCAACACTCCCTACTGTACATTCTTCTCATTTTTCTCCTATTCTTGATTCTTTGGAACTTCCTAGTTCAAATCCTCTTGACATTTTCCAAGAAGAGCCAATAATCGAGATGGACTGGTTAGAGACTAGTCACTTACCAGGGACTAGTACTCCACCAGGGACTATCACAGTCCAACCATCAGAGACTAACCCACAAGAACCACTTGTTCAAAGTACAAGTGCAGTTAGTTCTCAAATACTTTCCTTGGAGAGGTCCCTAACCACAGACACACAAAGGGAACCCCCTCTCCTTGGTATTTCCACTACTTCTCCAACCTCACCTTCTGTAGGACAGAGTGATACTATCCAAATGAGTGAGGCAGAGAGAATAATTAGTGAGAGTCAGGCTCCTGACCTAGAAAAAGGAGAGATAACACAAACACTTGAGAGTCAAGCTTTAAACAACATGAAAAAAGGAGAGATAGAGAAACTGGGTGCCCAACCCCAGGCAAAAGGAGAGGGTGTGAGCAAAGATGAGATCCTTGAAGAAAAGAATAGAGAGAAATCTACTTTTTCAGCAAGTGAGTTTTTAAAACCTATTGAAACCACCACACCAGAAGCGCAAGTTTCCTCTGCACCATCAACTACAATTCCAATAAAGGATATTGGGGGAAGCTCCAGGACAGGTGATGCAGCCTTAAACATTATTTCTAAAATGTCCAATGCAGATTTTGAGACTCTTTATGGCTTACAACAAACTTAAGATCACATTTCTGCATTGAAGACAGGGCTTGCAAATGAACCTGTCCGTGAAGAACCAGAAGAGGAGAATGTGGATGTTTGGCTTGATGCAAACTTTACCAATTCTCTAGAAGAAGCAGCTACCCAGCTCAGGCAAGATTATGTGACCAACATTGGGTCGAATGAAGTTTCACCACTTCTTGGTTAATGGTATCAATGCTACAGTAAAACAAATAGAGCAAAGGATAGAGTTGGAAACATAAAAGATAAGGAGGTGCTATGAAGGACACTTGCCAAGTAGGACTATCACTTCAATTGATACTATCATCAAAGAGAAGTCCAAGAATGATAGTCGACTTCAAGCCCTTGAATCCAATGTCTAACTCCTCCTTCAAAAGCAAGATCGAATGGAATAGCTCCTACTACAGGCAATTCCACACTTGGCCACCTCCTCACTCCCTAAAGCAGATTATGTCAAAAAGGGGGAGAGTGGTCAGCATTTCCATCCAACATCAACATCAACATTAAAATCAACTTCTGCTCCACCGCTTGCTGATGACCTGCAAGCAATGTTGGACAATGTTTTGAAGAAACATGCAGATTACAATGCAATGACAACTACAACAACAACACAACCACCACCACCACCAACAATACTAGCAGCAACAGCAGCAACAAAAACAAAGAAAGTACCTCCTCCTACTCAACAAACTGCACAAGCCCCAAGCACATCAAGAAACAAAGGCAAAGGAGTCATGGTTGAAGATCCAAAGAAACAAAGCTCTACTCAACCAGGGCAACCTAAGCTAATGGGGGATGCTATGAAGACTGCTCACTTTCCTAATCCCATTAAACTTGAAGTAGGAGGGAAAGTTGAGTTAGTTTCTCCTCTCGACCAAAGACTTATAGAAGCTGATGAATTGCTTGCTCAGAAACTTCAAAAGGAGGAAGAAATGGTTGCAGCTAAAGAGAAAGAAGAGGAGGAGGCTAAGAAAAGAAAAAGCTCTGCTAGAAAGACTATTTTCCCAGTGAGATAGCCGAGAACTTGTAGAAGAGGGGTTGAATACAAGTTCTTTGAATTCTTTTTGATTACTTGTTCTTCAAGAAATCAATTATTACTTGTGGAAATAAAGAATAAGAACTCAAATCAATTTATAAACAATTGTTTTCTATTACTTTAACAATTGATTACAAATTCTAACAATCATAACAATATGATCGTCAGCTTATATTCTTTTCTATATAGTAAAGATACAAACTATGAATTCTATACAGCTTCGAATTACAATTCTGTAAAACCTAATTACAACTTCTAAAACTAAATTACCATTTAACTCAGTTTCCCATTCTAAATCAATAATGATTCAGCTTCCTTATTCGAATCAAACACAATCTTTCCTTTTTGATTTAGAATAGATTTCTGGCTTGTTTCCTTACCAGCTACGTCTTCAATATTATCTTGATCTACGTGGAAGACATTCCTTATTCAATTCGAACTATGTATCTCATCAGAAAATAATTCATGACTAGTCCTTGATGGCTTCAGCTTTAGTCCCTGATCAAGTCAACATTTAGTCTCTAGTCTTTTAGTCTCTGATCAGGTTGTGTAGTTCCCGACAAAGTTATTAGTCTCCGATGCTTTAGGCTTAGTCTCTGATGATGTCAACTTAGTCTCTGATGCTCTGGACTTAGTCTTCGATGGCGTCAGCTTAGTCTCCGATGATGTAAGCATTAGTCTCTTACGCTTTATCTTTAATCCCTGATGACGTAAGTCGTAGTCTCTGATAGGCAAAATCCTTAGTCTCTGACAAGTGTTACCTTAGTCTCCGATAAGCCTTTTTTTGTAATTTCTGATGCTTTAGATTTTGTCTCAGATGTTCTAGACTTAGTCTCTGATGACCTAAGCATTAGTCTCTGACGCTTTATCTTTAATACCGGATGACGTAAGCCGTAGTCTTCGATAGGCAAAATCCTTAGTCTCTGACAAGTGTTACCTTAGTCTCCGATAAGCCTTTTTGTAATCTCCGACGGATCAGATACACATTTAGACTTGTTGAAGCTTTGATACAACTTTCCAGTAGTTACTTACAAATAAAAATGAATCTATCTCTTTATAGAGAATAAATAAATTACAATCAAAGAGATTACTACTGGCTACAAAACTTCAGTGTTACTATTTAACACTTTCTGTACATTTGTATATCTAAGTAATCAAAAGACAATCATCATCAAATGTTATAAAACCTAACAATGTCCCCCTAATTATGAATATCGGAATGATAAGCATAATTTCAAGGTTGATGATGATGTCAAATCTCAAAATTGCAAGTATTACTTAGAAAAAGAATAAAGAATTACTAACTACAAATGTATCTAAATTAAGATCTTTGATCTGTCATTCAGCTTCCACCAAGACTCAAGTTTAAATCCTTTAAGTCTGGCTAAAAAAAATAAAATTACAGCTTATTTAACAACCAACATACCTCCAACTTCAACAACTTTATCTTCTATTTTTCCTCAAAACTTCCAGCCTTTCTATCAGCAACTTCCTGAGGATAATCTCTGTTTCTTCTTCTGAATCTTTAAGAGGACTGATAAATCCTTCAATATGTCTCTCATTTACACTGTTAATGTCTCTGTTGTAGTTGAAGAATACTTTCTCTCCATGGAAAGTCTCATACCATAGTCCAAGAGGTTTTGGATCAACCTGTGGCACGGTGTCCAAATTATGTATCACCTTTATCACCTTCTGGATTTGGCTTCAAAATTCCTTGTTGAGATCAGAAGTTTCAAGCACCACAGTCAGTAACCATTCCAAGTTCTCTTTTGTTTGTTCCTCCAAGGCTGGCCTTTCGAACTTCAAAGATTCTCCATCTCTTAAAAAGATATGGAGCAATTCTTTATTGTCTTTACCCTTGATCAAGTTGATATATTTTGAACTCCTTTTCAGGGCTTTGATAGTTTCTTCTGTGCTAGCCATTTCAACCTTATAGGATTTCCTTGATGGAACTGTCCGTGGCTTTGTTGGTCCACTCACAGCCACTAAGGTAGTCTCGGTTGGCCTTGGAGGTTCTTGAGATGCAGGCTTCTTGATAGATTCTTTAGTCACAGGTTTCTTTGCAGATTCTTGGACCAAAGATCTTCTTCTTGATTTCTTCTCTGCCTCTTCTATCTCCTTATTCTTTTTCTTGGTGATGGCTGCCTTCTGTGCACTTGACCTTTTTGTAGAGAATTTCCTTTTCTTTGCCTCCTCCTCCTACCTTGCTGCAGCCATGTCCTCGTCCTCTTGTGGCTTCTGTGCAAGTAATGCATCCGCTTCAATGAGTTTCTTCTCTTGAGGATAAACTAACTCTACTTTCCCATCCACTATTAATTCAACTGGAGTGGGAAAGTGAGCAGTCTTCATGGCATCCCCCATTAGCTTAGGCTGTCCTGGTTGAGCAGATTTTGACTTCTTTGGTTCCTCAACCAGAGCACCCTTGGCTTTGTCTTTTGAAGTGCTTGGGGCTTGTGCAGTTTGTTGAGCAGGAGGAGGGGCTTTCTTTGTTGTTGCTGCTGGTATTGTTGTTGGTGGTGGTGGTGGTAGTTGTGTTGTTGTTGTTGATTTTGTAGCTACCTCAAGATCAGAATGTTTCTTCAAAATTCTATCCATCATTTCCTGCAATTCAGCATCAATAGCTGGAACAGATTTTGGTTGTGTTTTGGGTACAGATTTGATGAAATGACCACTCTCCCCCTTTTTGACATCAACATCGTTAGGTTGAGAGAGGGTGGCCAGATGTGGAATTGCCTGCAGCAATAATTATTCCGTTCGATCTTGCTTTTGGAGGAGGAGTTGGACATTTAATTCAAGGGCTTGAAGTCAACTGTCAGTCTTGGACTTCTCTTTGATGATAGAATCAATTGAAGTGATAGTCCTCCTTGACAAGTGTCCTTCATAGCACCTCCCGAGCTTTTCTATCTCCAACTCCATCCTTTGCTCCATTTGCTTCACTGCAGCATTTATACCAGTAACCAAGAAGTGGTGAAACTTTGTATGTTTCTTATCCACCTTGGTTACTTCTTCTAGTATGTCCTTGATGGATGGTGCATCTGTATTTGACCCAATGTTGGTCACATAATCCTGCCTTAGTTGGGCAGCTGCATCCTCCAGAGAATTGGTGAAGTTTGCATCAAGCCAAACATCCACATTCTCCTCTTCAATTTCTTCAGGAACAAGTTCATGTGGAAGCCCTGTCTTCAATGCAGAAATATTTTCTTGAGTTTGTTGTAGACCATATAATATTTCAAAGTCTGCATTGGACATTTTTGATAATACTTGTAATGTTGCATCCCCTATTCCGGAGCTTGTCCCAGCTTCTTCTGTTTGGATTGTAGTGGAGGGAGCAGAAGAAACTTGAGCTTCTGGTGTGGTGGTTTCAACAGGTTTTAAAAACTCACTTGCTGAAAATTTCTCTCTTTTCTTTTCTTCAAGGATCTCATCCTTACTCACACCCTCTCCTGTTGCCTGGGGTTGGGCACCCAGTTTCTCTATCTTTCCTTTTTCCAAGCTGTCTAAAGCTTGACTCTCTTCAATTTGTTTCTCTCCTTTTTCCAGGTTAGGAACCTGACTCTCACTAAATATTCTCTCAGACTCATTCCTTGGGATTATATCACTCTGTCCTAAAGAAAGAGGGGTTTGAGAAGTAGTGGAGGCACCAAGGAGAGGGGATTCCCTTTGTATGTCTGTGGCTAGGGATCTCTCCAAGGAAAGTGTTTGAGAGCTTGTCTCGAGTACTGGCTCCTCTAGGAAAAGATCTAGAGGATTTACATGTTCAAAAGAACAAGAAATTGAGAAGTAGGAGAAGAATGTACAATAGGGAGTGTTGACTGTTCCTCAGAAATGGAAAATTGAGGAGCATCAATAGATGACACTGTGTGTACACTCCTAGTGTCACTCTTATCTTTTATTTTCTCTCTCTGTGGTTCCTATTGTTGGTGTACAAGAGGTTGTACAGACTTTGTACATGTTGTTCCTGGTTGGGAACTTTCTTCAATGTCAACATCCTTTTGAGAGGATATTGACAGTTCGCTATGTTTTCATATAACCTCCATTGCTTTTTGGGAAGCAATGGATTCCTTTTGGCTTAAGGTTATGACTCTCTTCTTTCTCTGAGGTGCCACCTCAGCTTCTTTGTCTCCCTTAGCCTCACTTACTCCCTCAATTATTTTTCTTTTTACTGGGAGCTTGTTAGTTATCTTTGTTTTTACAACCACAGTCTTTTGGGAAACTATGGAAGGGGCTATAGAGTGTTGTTGTGAAGTGGTTGGAGGAATAATAGGGTTTTGGTGTTCAGTATCCTCAAGAAAAATCAAAGAATAGAGATGTGGAAGCTTATCAATGAAAGTAGATCTAATGACAAGAGGGAAAAATAAAGGAACCTTTACCTTTGCAGATTTGTGCTTCACATCAGTAAAAATTCTTTTACTCTGCAAAATAGTTGGTACAACTTGCATTCCAGTAATATTAAGGTTAGGTATTAGATAATGTGCAATCATCATCAAAAACCTAGCATAATAAATTTTATTTTTATTACCGGATTTAAGTTTTACCAAAAGATTTTGCAGAATTAAAAGCCCAATGTTTAGATGTCTATTATACAACACACTGAAAGTAATTTGTTGTGTAGTGTAGTGATAGCATCATAGCCACTGCATTTTGTTGAAAAAGCTTTTGTTATAATGTCAAAGAACAGTGACCACTCCTGCCTTAGATAGGGTCGAGTTATGGACCCAACAGAAACAATTTCTGAAGAATAATGTAAGTTTTTAAACATAACAAATATTTCTTAATCAGAGGCAAAAAAAGTCAATGTTTTCAAAAACAGGTAGACGTAAGGCATTATTAACAACAGTATGATATATAGTATAGAGAGTATTATCATACCTGAAACTTACCACAGGAGAGTCAGCATCCTCATCCTGTATGGTTGCAGTGGACCACATAGCCGTGATAACTTCAGCGGCTTGTGTGGGAGCTTCGTATATGGCGTACGATAGTGAAGAGTTTTGTAGAAAATCTACAAATAGATGGTACTGTGCTTCAAATTCATGTTTATCAACCACCCCTGCATGGTTGGTCTTAATGAAATCAAAATCTTCAAACTTGAAGCATACAGTTTTGACCACCATTGAAGAGATGTGTGAAAACTTTGAAGATGTTCTTTGCAAAAAGGGTTAAATTGCAGAGTGTTTGTAAAGAGAAAATAATTTCAGAGCTTGAGAGTTTGTGATTGCAAAGATGTTTGAAATTACTTTTATCAATTTGCTCTAAACGTTTGCAATTCTGAGTTGATTATGGGTAACTACCTAATTACCCTCGATTAGAGATTGCCCTAATCTCTTATATGTCCACTCATAAGAGACTAGGCCCAATTAGTCTCCGATAGTGTTATTTTGTTTAGTCGGGGACTAATCAAAAACACTGTCGGGGACTAGGATAGTCTCCAATAGTTCATTTTTGACTAGACAGGGACTAAGATAGTCTCTTACTCCAAAGCTTTCAGGGACTAAGAAAATGTAGTCCCTGCTACAGTTCCTTTTTTTTTTTAAAAAAAAAACATTTCCAACAATCAAATTAATGATTATTAGCTTCAAAAATTCTGTTTTATTAAAACAGCTTCAATAATTCTGTTATTTAACAACAGCTTCAATCCAGAAATTAAATTCTAGCTTTTTAAATTCTGTCCATTAAGAACAGCTGCAATCTAGAAATTTAATCCTAGCTTCTTTCAACTAAACAACTTGCTTTCTCATATTTTAATCAATTTTTAGAGGCATAATTGAACATTCCTAACTCAGAAACTAATCTAGTGAATGTAGATTCATCTAAAGGCTTTATGAATATGTCTGCAAGTTGTTTATCAGTTGTAACCCAGTGCAATTCAATATTTCCTTCACTTACATGTTCTCTTATGAAGTGATATCTAATATCTATGTGTTTTGTTCTTAAATGTTGCACTGGATTTTCTGTTATAGCTATGACACTTTTATTATCACAATAAATAGGAATTTTTGTTAATGTCATACCATAATCTAGGAGTTGATTTTTGATCCATAAGATCTGAGCACAACAACTCCGAGCTGCAATATATTCAGCAAACTGAATTTTGTTTCTTGCTAAACCAAGAAACAAGTCTGCCTCCAAGAAGTTGGCAGCTTTCACTGTGCTTTTCCTGTCAAGCTTGCAACCTGCATAGTTAACATCTGAATAACCAATTAGTTTAAAAGCAAATTCTTTGGGATACCATAAACTAAGGTTTGGAGTACCCTTTAGATATCTGAGTATTCTTTTTACAACAATCAAATGTGACTCTCTAGGGTCAGCTTGAAATCTAGCACATAAACATGTAGCAAACATTATATCAGATCTACTTGCTGTTAGATATAAAAGAGAACATATCATGCCTCTAAAGCTAGTAATATCAACTTTTTTTCCTTTTAAATCCTTATCTAGCTTAGTGGCAGTAGGCATGGGTGTTTTTGCAGATGCACAATCAACCAAATCATATTTTCTCAATAAGTCTTTGATGTACTTGGACTGACTGATAAAAATTCCATCAGTTCATTCTTTTATTTGCAATCCTAAGAAAAATGTTAATTCTCCCATCACACTCATTTAATATCTAGATTGCATTAATTTTGAAAACTTTTCACAGAGTTTTTCATTTGTAGAACCAAATATAATATCATCTACATATATTTGCACAAGTATAATGTCAGAGCCTTGCTTTCTATAAAATAAAGTTTTCAAATTTGTTTTCAAGTAAAAATTGAGATAGAGTATCATACCAGGCTCTTGGTGCTTGTTGTAAGCCATAGAGTGCTTTATCTAACCTGTACACATGATTTGGAAACTTGGAATCCACAAAACCTTGTGGTTATTGAACATAGACTTCCTCTTCCAATTTTCCATTTAGGAAAGCACTCTTGACATCCATCTGGTACACCTTGAAGTTTTTGTAGGCTACATATGCCACGAAAATCCTAATTGCTTCAAGTCATGTTACTGGTGCAAAAGTTTCATCATAGTCTATTCCTTCTTCTTGAGAATATCCTTTTGCAACCAGTCTTGCTTTATTCCTTGTTATTGTACCAGTTTCATCCAATTTATTTCTGAAGTCCCATTTGGCACCTATAATTGATCTATTCCTTGGTTAGGGTACCAGTCTCCAGACTTTGTTTCTTGTGAATTGGTTTAACTCCTCTTGCATGGCTATTATCCAATTAGGATCATGAAGTACTTCCTCAATTTTCTTTGGCTCAATCATTGAGAGAAAACTGAGATATAAACATTCATTTTGAGTTGCACTTCTAGTCTTGACTCCATCCTCTAGACTTCCAATAATCAAATCTGGTGTGTGGTCTCTCAACCATGGAATTGCACGTGGCAGATCTGACCTTGAAGTGGAGGCTTCATTTTCTAGATTGATGTTGTCCAATCTAGCTTCATGATCAGAGACTGTTCCCCCTAAACCATTGACTTCTTCATTATTAGCTCCCCCTGAGCTATTGATCTCAATAGTCCCTGGTGTCAAGATAGTCTCCGATTGTGCATCAGTGACACTAGTCCTTAGTGAACCATTAGTCTCTGATGGAATACTAATGTCATCAGTCTCTTGTGTTTCATGTAATACTAGTCTCTGATAGAGTATTAGTCCTTGGTACTTCATGCACAATTGTTAACTCCCCCTCAATTATGTAGGGATTATCTGTGAGAACCCGAAAATTTTAAATGTATTTTATGATAAGAAATAATTTTATTTTGTGTTATTTTATTTTTGCATGAAGGTTAGTCTTTTTAGATATGAATGATGAATTCATATCTACAATGAAAATTTTATGATATCCATGATTATGAGGTTAAGTTCCTTAAAAAGGTATTAAAAAGGGAACTAGCAAATCCCATATAAGATTATATTGATCAGCTTGAAAGAGGGTGAGAGGATTACGTAAGTTTTATACCTACGTGTTGATCAAAGAGTTGTTTAAGTGGCAGTAGTCGATCAAGGCATTGTGCATGTAGGACAACAGTTGTTAGCTATTAAAGAGTAATGATAAGCAGCCGTTTATCGCCCAGATTAACCAATCATCTTATCTTAAAGCTTAACCTTAGCTTACTGCTCTTCAACTCTATAAATACCTCATTCAAGATGAAATTTTAATTCCTTTACCAAAATTTCTCTTTTAAGAGTTTCGTTTAAACTTATCATCTCCATAAATTTCCAAGTTCTTCTTTCGAAAAATTATTCTCAGACAAGCTTTGATTTCACCCTTAAGAATGAAGAGGTAAGAACCTGGTACTCTACTTAGTTTCTTTCGTGCATAGCATCAAAGATTTATGCTAAGTTTATATTATTTTGCATTTTCATGAGACATCCTAAGCTGAGTTTGTTCATGACAAGCCTTCCATGGTAGCAAAAACAAGCTCTAATATTAGTCTTTGACGAGATAATTCTAGTCCCTGATGAGTTAATGTTAGTCTCTGACGAGATAATTTTAGTCTCTGATGAGATACTTTAGTCTCTGATAAGATATTCGTTAGTCTCTGATGAGATACTTTAGTCTCTGATGAGGTAAATGTAACTTTCTGATGAAGGATTTTCTTAGTCTCCGATGAAGAAAATGTTGTTAGTCTCTGATGAAGGAAGTTTAAATCAGTCTCTAGTAAGTTAACGTTAGTCTCCGATGATGTCATCCTTAGTCTCCGACAGGTTAAGTTTAGTCTCTGATGACGTCATCCTTAGTCTCCGACAGGCTAAGTTTAGTCTCTGATGACGTCATTCTTAGTCTTCGACAGGCTAAGTTTAGTCTCTGATAACGTCATCCTTAGTCTCTGATAGGCTAAAGTTTAGTCTCTAATGACGTCATCCATAGTCTCTGACGGGCAAAATATGTTAGTCTCTGATAGCTAAGGATATTAGTCCCGACGGGTTTGACAATAAGAAAATTATTTTCCGATGCACAATCTGTCATCAAGACTACAAAACATTATTTTCTTAAAATTATTTTATAATGTTATTATGCCAGATTTAAGACAATAAAAGTCTAAGGACATCACATAAATTCTTATTAAGGTATTAAAATATTACTTGCATAATTTACAGAATCTTTCACTCACCAGTAAGTTGAATTTGAATCTTTGTTGCAAAAGACCGAGGCAAGTATATTCTCACTCTTATGCTTATTTTAGTTAAGCGCATGATCAATTGATTCGACATGCGTACAAAATTATGACTTTTATATTTAAATTTCCTTGTGAAACAGAATGCTATGCTTTAATTTCCGCTAGCATGATATGAATGGAAGTGCATGGATATAAAGAAGCTTTGCTCTATCAGTTATTTTTCAATATTATATCTGTGCAATAGATGAGAATGATATGTCCCTTAAATGGGTTATGCCACATGGATGGCTAGAGGAAAGGAAAGGTGTTGATTTGTTCTTCACCTGACCTAGAGGAATTTTATGTGACTACGTACGTTCACAAAAGGAGGGATCATGCAGACACAGTTAGGCCAGCTGTATACCATATAGTTAGCAGATCCAACGGGTTTAGCCCCCGATGGATATTTTTACTTCAAGGAAGTTATGCTTTGTTTTAAGAAGGATTACGCAATTGTTTATCATCAGTAATCCTAAAGATTCTTTAAAGATTTCTGAGGCATTAGTATTGTTCCACCAAGCCTCTTAATAGAATTGAATCCCTTGAAACATTCCAGATTTGCTTTCCCAAATTGTTAACATACTTGTTGGGCGTAAATTGCTCATTCTTGTTGAATTTTAATGTCTTGCAGGGCAGAATTTAAAGGTTGAGCCCTCTGACAAGGGGAAGGCAAAGATGATCGGTTACTGAGTTTGGCTAACCCTTTGTAGTGCCGATAAGGAACGAAGGAGGGAAGATGTTTGAAGAGTGATGTTTTGTATTAAAATATAGAGATAGAATAGCTTCCGCTGAGAATGTAATATTTTGGGTTGTATAACTCTTTAAAATTGCCTTTTTTCCAGTATTTATACTATGAATAGATGTGTGGTTATCTTTTCCTTCTTTTGATGAAGCCTTGATCCAGTGAGGGATTTTGGGGTCGTCAAATTATCACTATCTTGGGGTTTTTCAGTAGTCTCTGATGGATATTCCCATGCATCCAATTCATTCTCAAAATTGAGAGGTTCATGCAATCCTTGTCCAATCATTCCTGGAATCTTTTTGTCATCAAATACAACTTGTATTGATTCCACAATGACCTTTGTTCTTAGATTATATACTCTGTATGCCTTGATAGAGAATAACCTAAGAAGATTGCTTCATCAGACTTGTTGTCAAATTTTCCTCTTGTCTCTGATGAATCTCTCAGTACAAAGCACTTACAACCAAACACATGTAAAAACTTGAGAGTTGGTTTTCTCCCAGTCATCAATTCATAAGGTATTTTGTTGTATGCTTTGTTTATCAAGGATCTGTTCTGTGTAAAGCAAGCCGTGCTAATAGCTTCTTCCCAAAAATATGTAGGAAGCTTTGCCTCTTGTAACATGGTCCTTGCTGCTTCAATAAGGGTTCTGTTTTTCATCTCAATAACTCCATTTTGTTGAGGAGTTCTTAGAGCTAAGAATTGATGAGTTATTCCTTTTTCAGTACAGAATTCAATAACTTGGGTATTCTTGAATTCTGTTCCTCTATCACTCCTTATCACCCTTACTATTTTTCTTGACTCAGTTTCTATCTTCTTGACATGATCAATTATCAACTGAGCAGCTTCATCTTTTGTATAGAGGTATTTTACCCAAGTATACCTCGTGTGATCATCCACAATGACCAAAGCATATCTATTTCTTAAGATAGGCATCACATTCACTTGACCAAATAAATCCATGTGTAGCAACTGTAAAGGGTCGGTGACTGATGTTGCTGGTTTGCTTTTGAATGATACACTTCTCTGTTTCCCTTTCTGGCATGAATCACACAATCCATCTTGTGTAAACTCCAATTGTGGAATGCCAGCTACTATTCCTTCTCTCACCAGTTTGTTGATGTTTTTGAAATTCAAATGGGAGAGCTTCTTATGCCAAAGCCAACTTTCATCAGTTGAAGCTTTGCTATAGAGACATGTGATTTGATTAGAGGAAGAGATAAGGTTTGCAATATACAAATTTCCTTTTTTTTTCCCTGTCAAGATCACATTCCTTGATTCTTTGTCACAGACCAAGCATTGATCTTCTTTGAAGGTGACATTGAATCCCTTATCACATAGTTGACTCACACTCAGTAGATTGTGCTTTAAGCCATCACCTAGTGATACTTCAGTGAAGATGACATCTCCATGTTCAACACTGCCATAACCCTTTGTATGGCCTTTGTTGTCATCCCCAGAAGTGACTTTTGGGCCACTTTTCTCTTAATGCTGTTTTAGCAGGGACTTGTCTCCAGTCATGTGCCTTGAACAGCTACTGTCCAAGTACCATGTTTTCTTCTTTTTGCCTTGCACAGTAAAGATTAACTAGTTAGAAATTTTTGGGACCCAGACTTTCTTGGGTCTTTTCTCACTAGTTGTAGAATCAAGACTTGATTCAGATTGAGTTGGGTGTCTTTTATTAATTTTTGTTTTAATTTGACAGTCACCAGTCTTGCTACCTTTTTGTGAGAGACTGCCAATCTTAGAGTTTTCATAGTTAATGCAAAGATGATTTGACCTTTTTACAGGTGATTTATCTTTTATTATCTTTGAAGGTGCAGTCTCTATTATAGGAATTTTATTTTTATGCCTACAATGCATAGCTATGTGATTAGGATTACCACATATATGACATGTTTTTCTAGGAGCATCAGGCATGCTAGCATAATTTGTGTACTTGTTGCTGCCTATTTTTTCATTCCTATTTTTCTTATTTCTGCTAGACTCCACCAATGTTTCAGCCTTTTTCATAGGAATATTTTCCAATATTTTGTTTAATTGAGTCTTTGTCATGAATCCAATGTTTAATCTTTTATTTTCACTTTTATCAACAATATTCACTGTATTTTGATCAATCTTTGAATTTGTAGTGACTTGTTGCTACTGAGTGTTAATAATTTTGGGTTCATTGACAGGAAAGACAAAATTAATTCTTTTCAAAACATTTGGCTTACTAGCAGTAGAGTTAGCAGCTTCAAATAGATCATCTAAATCTCAACTATTGTCTAGATATGCATCATAGCCTAGTCCAGATTTTTGACCTATCATTTGACATTCTACCAAGTCTGTCAACTTTTTAGAGGAATTATTCCATTGTTTAATCTTAGCTTGAGCATTTTCAAGTTGCTCAACTAAGTTATATTCCCTCTTTTTCAAAACATCAATCATGTGATGAGATTTGTTTAAGTCAGACTTGGTAGTGTCAAATTGTACCAATCTCTCTTCAAGAAATTTGTTTCTTTTCAAGAGAAGGTCATGTGATTCTTTTACATTAGTATGTTCAATAGTTAATGATCTAAAACTAACATGCAAATCAAACATATCTTTTTGTATGCTTTCAATACTAGATGTATCAATTAAGTCAAGCACATTAAAATTCTAATTTACATCACATACCTTTGTAGGATCACTTGACTCGTCACTTCGAGCCATAAGGGCAAAGTTGACAATTTCCTCCTCGGATTCACTGTCACTCCAATCCTTGCCTTTCGTAATCAAGGCTTTGCATTTTGATTTGAACTTCTTATCAGCAAAGTCATTCCTCGTTTTCCTTGATTTATCATCCTTAGATCTAGGCTTCCTGCACTCATTGGCAAAGTGGCCTAACCCATCACAGTTATAACACCTGATTTTCTTTTTATCAAATATCACAGTTTGGCCTTCATGTTTAGGGTTAGGCTTCCTTGACGACTTTCTTCCTTTTCTACCAGCTCTAAATTTCTTGAATTGTTTCACCATGAATGCCATGAATTCCTCCATGTCATCATCAGTGTCTAGTTCATCTTCCTCATCAATCGAGCTAGCATTGGAAGTTTCATCATCAAGCTTCTCTTGAGACTTGCTTTTCTCAACCATTAATGCAGCTCTTTTGTCCCTGCCATGCATGCGTTGTCTTTGCTCTACTTCAAGCTCATAAGTCTTTAAATTGCCGTAGAGCCTGTCCAGTGTGAGTATGTCTAAGTCATGAGCCTCCCTTATTGCAGTAGTCTTTGGATCCCAACTTGGTGGGAGAGATCTCATGAACTTAGTGTTGACATCCTCATTATCATAGGACTTTCCAAGTATCTTCAAGTCGTTGAGCAAAGTATTGAACTTGTCATAGACTGATGTTATTGGTTCTCTAGGCTTTGCTTGAAAGAATTCATATTGTTGAGTCAACAATGATCTTTTATTCTTTCGAACTTGGTCAGTTCCTTCACACAGGACTTTGATGGTGTCCCAGATTTGCTTAGATGTTATGCAATTGATAATGCTTGTGAACATATTTTTGTCAATACCATTGTAAAGTATGTTCATAACTTTAGCATCTTTTAACACTTGCAACTTATCTTCGTTTGTATAGTCACTTTCAGGAGCAAGTTCAAAGTGTTCAGCAACAACAGATCCATTAATAGTTTTAGCAGGAACGAATTTCTTGGGTAGATAAGGACCTTTTTCAATCCTTTCAATATAATTAGGATTTGTTGCTCTCAAGTGCATGTACATCTTTTGCTTCCACATAGGATATTCTTCTCTCTTAAGAATAGGAATCCTAGTACCACCATCACGTCTGCCTGCATAAGCCATTATGCTAGAGCTGCTTGCTTCATCGTTGGCCATCTCTTGGAACGTGTTAATTGAGTAAATTCAATTAAAGGCTCTAATACAAATTGTTTTCCCAGTGAGATAGTCAAGAACTTGTAGAAGGGGGGGTTGAATACAAGTTCTTTGAATTCTTTTCGATTACTTGTTCTTCAAGAAATCAATTATTACTTGCGGAAATAAAGAATAAGAACTCAAATCAATTTATAAACAATTGCTTTCTATTGCTTTAACAATTGATTACAAATTCTAACAATCATAACAATATGATCATCAACTTCTATTCTTTTCTGTATAGTAAAGATACAAACTATGAATTCTATACAGCTTCGAATTACAATTCTGTAAAACCTAATTACAACTTTCAAAACTGAATTACCATTTAACTCCGTTTCCTATCTAAATCAATAATGATTCAGCTTCCTTATTTGAATCAAACACAATATTTCCTTTTTGATTTGGAACAGATTTCTGGCTTGTTTCCTTACCAGCTACATCTTTAATATTATCTTGATCTACGTGGAAGACATTCCTTATTCAATTTGAACTATGTATCTCATCAAAAAATAATTCACGACTAGTCCCTGATGGCTTCAGCTTTAGTCCCTGATCGAGTCAACATTTAGTCTTTGGTCTTTTAGTCTCTGATCAGGTTGTGTAGTCTCCGATAGAGTTATTAGTCTTCGATGCTTCAGGCTTAGTCTCTGATGATGTCAACTTAGTCTCTGATGCTCTAGACTTAGTCTCCGATGGCGTCAGCTTAGTTTTTGATGCACTAATCTTAGTCTCTGATGATGTAAGCATTTGTCTCTAACGTTTTATCTTTAATCCCCGATAACATAAGTCGTAGTCTCCGATAGGCAAAATCCTTAGTCTCTGACAAATGTTACCTTAGTGTCCGATAAGCCTTTTTTTGTAATCTCCAACAGATCAAATACACACTTTGACTTGTTAAAGCTTTGATACAAGTTTCCAGCAGTTACTTACAGATAAAAATGAATCTATCTCTTTATAATGAATAAATAAATTACAATCAAAGAGATAACTACTGGCTACAAAACTTCAGTGTTTCTATTTAACACTTTTTATACATTTGTATATCTAAGTAATCAAAAGACAATCATCATCAAATGTTATAAAACCTAACAAGGGCAAGTGCACAGAAGGCAGCCATCACCAAGAAAAAGAATAAGGAGATGGCAGAGGCTGAGAGATATGCAAGAAGGTAGCCCTTGGTCCAGGAATCTGCAAAGAAACCTGAGACTAGATAAATAAAGAAGCCTGCCTCTCAAGATTTTCCAAGTGCAACTGAGACTGCCTTAGTGGCTGTAAGTGGACCAACAATGCCACGAACAGTTCCACCAAGGAAATCTTACAAGGTTGAAATGGCTAGCACAGAGGATATTATCAAAGCCTTGAAAAGAAGTACCAAGTATATCAACTTGATCAAAGGTACAGACAACAAAGAATGGCTCTATATTTTTTTAAAAGATGGAGAATCTTTGAAGTTAGAAAGGCCAGCCTTGGAGGAACAAACAAAAGATAACTTGGAATGGTTGTTGTCTATGGTGCTTGAAACTTCTAGTCTCAACAAGGAATTTCGAAGCCAAATTCAGAAGGTATTGAAGGTGATACATAAATTGGACAAAGTGCCAAAAGTTGATCCAAAGCCTCTTGGATTATGGTATGAGACTTTCCACGGAGAGTGAGTATTCTTCCATTACAACAGAGACATAAACAGTGTAAATGAGAGACATATTGAACATTTTATCAGTCTTCACAAAAATTCAGAAAAAGCAACAGAGGTTACTCTAAGAAAACTGTTGGAAGAGAGATTAGAGGTACTGAAGAAGAACAAAAGGTGAAGTTGTTGAAGTTGGAGGTATGTTATGTGTTGAATTAGTTGCAATTTTCGAAGCCAGACTTATAGGATCCAAACCTGAGTCTTGGTGGAGCTGAACAAATTGTTCAGGTACATTTGTAGTTAGTAATTTTTTATTCTTTTTCTAAGTAATTCTTGTAATTTTGAGTTTGACATCATCATCAACCTTGAAATTATGCTTATCATCATGATATTCATAATTAGGGGGAGATTGTTAGGTTTTATAACATTTGATGATGATTGTCTTTAGATTACTTAGATATACAAATGTATAGAAAGTATTAAATAGTAACACTAAAGTTTTGTAGCCAGTAGTTATCTATTTGGTTGTAATTCATTTATTCTTTATAAAGAGATAGATTCATTCTTTAATTGTAAGTAACTGCTGGAAAGTGTATCAAAGCTTCAACAAGTCAAAGTGTGTATTTGATCCGTCGGAGATTACAAAAAGGCTTATCGGAGACTAAGGAAAATTTGTCAGAGTCTAAGGATTTTGCCTACAAGAGACTAAGTTTTGCCTATCGGAGACTGCGGCTTACGTCATCGGGGATTAAGAATAAAGCATAAGAAACTAAGCTTACGTCATCAAAGACTAAGCTTAGTGTATCAAAGATTAAGCTGACGTCTTCAATGACTAGGCTTAATACATCGGAGACTAAGCTGATATCATCAGAGACTAAGCCTAAAGCATCGGAGACTAATAACTCTGTCGGAGACTATACAACCTAACGTCATTAGAGACTAAAAGACCAAAGACTAAAGCTGAAGCTATCAGGGACTAGTCGTGAATTATTCCCTGATGAGATACAGAGTTTGAATTGAATAAGGAATGTCTTCCACGTAGAATGAGATATTAATTAAGGCATAGCTGGTAAGGAAACTAACTAGAAATCTATTCCTAATCAAAAAGGAAAGATTGTGTTTGATTCGAATAAGGAGCCTGAATCATTATTGATTTAGAATTGGTAACTGAATTAATTACGATTCAGTTTTAGAAGCTGTAATTAGGTTTACAGAATTGGAATTTCGAAGCTGTATAGGTTTTTCATAGTTTCGTATCTTTACAATATAGAAAAGAAGTTGTATGTTTTTGAGAGAGTTTATCTTACAAACACAGAATAGAAGCTGACGATCATATTGTTATGATTATTAGAATTTGTATTCAATTGTTAAAATCAATAAAAACAATTATTTATAAATTGATTTGATTTCTTGTTCTTTATTTCCACAAGTAATAATTGATTTCTTAAAGAACAAATAATCAAAAAGAATTCAAAGAACTTGTATTCAACCCCCCTTCTACAAGTTCTCGGCTATCTCACTGGGAAAACACGCCGAGCCTATCGGAGACTAAGGACGAGTTGAAGCCATAAGAGATTAAATTAAAGATTACTCTCCGATGTAGTATAAAGTTCTAATTCAGTTAGAAGTTAACTTTGACATGGACAAAGAAGTTGTGTTGGAGACGAAGCTGGTTAGAAAAGATACCAAAGATGTTTTTATTATTAAATTAGAGTTATTATTCTGATTATACATAGAATTATATTATGGAATAGGATTAGAAGCTGAATTAAGGATTCAGAATCAGGAGTTGTAATTGAATTTACAGAAATACAAGAAGATATACAATTTTATTGATTTATATATAAATATACAGCTCAAAATTAAAGCTGACAACCAATTTGTGATTGTTGGAATTTGTAATCAATTGTCAATCAATAAAAGAAATTGTTTATAAATTTGTCTTGTTCTTTTTATTCAGCAAATTGTATTATTATAAAGAAGAAGAATTCAAAGATTCAAAGAGCCTGCCAGGCTCGAGCCTGTTGGAGATGCAGGCTCGGGCCTGTCGAGCCTGTCGGAGATTAAGGCCCGAGCCTGTCGGAGATTAAGGCCGAGGTAAAGCCATAAGAGATTAAAGTAAAGATTACTCTCCGATGTAGTATAAAGTTCTAATTCAGTTAGAAGTTAACTTTGACATGGATAAAGAAGTTGTGTTGGAGACGAAGCTGGTTAGAAAAGATATCAGAAATGTTTTTATTATTAAATTAGAGTTACTATTCTGATTATACATAGAATTATATTATGGAATAAGATTAGAAGCTGAATTAAGGATTTAGAATCAGGAGTTGTAATTGAATTTACAGAAATACAAGAAGATATACAATTTTATTGATTTATATATAAATATACAGTACAAAAAATTAAAAACTGACAATCAATTTGTGATTGTTAGAATTTTTAATCAATTGTCAATCAATAAAAGAAATTATTTATAAATTTGTCTTGTTCTTTTTATTCAGCAAATTATATTATTATAAAGAACAAGAATTCAAAAGATTCAAAGAACTTGTATTCAACCCCCTCTTCTACAAGTTTTAGGTGGTCTTACTGGGATAACACTCTAACATGGTGAACTGCTTACTGATTCCGCAAAACTTCTTACTGATTCTACATGCAAAATCTTTTATTGATCTTGCTTGGTGGATAGTTTACTGATCCTACAAAACCTCTTATTGATCTTTCCTTGTTAGACTACTTATTGATGCTACAAAACCTTCTAGTGATCTTGATTCGTTGGACTGCATACTAATCCAACAAAATCCTTTTACTGATTCAGCCTACAAAACCTCTTACTCATCTTACTTTACAGAACCGCTCATTGATTTTGCAAAACCTTTTACTGATCTTGTTTGGTGGACTGCTATGGTGGCCCCAAAATTTCCATAAAGAACTTGGGCACCGTCAATAATTGACAATAGAAAAATAACATCATCCAAGCATGCATAACATTAAATAAGAGAAATATAATCTCTATTACATTATCCAAAATAATTGTCTAACAACTAAATTCTATGAGGGGCCCATATAGGCCTTACAATCTAAACATCTCTATAATAACCTCATGCTTCACTCTTCCTCTAAATGTCATCCATAGAAGAGCGATCAAGAAGAACTCATCATTACATCTTTGGGTTGCCCTTATCAGACGGCTTGGCCTTCTCGCCATAACCTGCAAAACATTTAATAATAGAAACGTGAGCGATTTATGCTCGGAAGTATATAATCATTATTGGGTGAGCTTTGAAAGATAGATAATTTATAGGGCTTAACTATTTGTGAGATTGGGCAGAAACAATGTTGACACCTTTTGATAAATTGGAAAAATATAGTTTCTAGGGTCCCCGAGTGATAGTAAAGGATTTGCCCTTTACTTGAAAGAATATAGAATAATTCACATGCGCCTTATAACCATGTTTGTTTGGCGTACGTGCCCTTAGGAACTCCATATCAAACAATGTATCAATTTTCCAACCTGACCACCATCTAATTTCATAATGACATACGTAGTCAATGCAGAAATATTTTATCTTTAAGGGTTTGGTTACCGATGCCTCAATTTTTGTCCCCTATAAAATCCTAGGCCCGGGATACTAGGCAGATGCATCCCACTAGCCTTTAATTATCCACATGGATTTACTTTACAAGTGTGGGATGAGAAATAAGTTTTTTACATCCATATAGGATTTACTTCGGCGTTTTAGCGAATTTGAATAACTACCGCCCAAAGAACAATTGATTCTAGTACAACCTTTTTCACGTACATCAGATCAATGGATAGTTCGTTACTTATCTTTGAAGACATTAAACTTGAATAAGATACAATATAACATTGGATACTTTCATATATCAAATGAATGATAATACGTATTAAATGTAAAAGATAGAGTGAGTATATACTTGCCTTTGTCCTTAGCTAAGCTTAAATTAAATCACTTGTGTGGTGAAAGAATTCTGTAAAACATGTACATTGACATAACATGAGAAGTCATGCATTGAATATAAATGTGAGAATGCACATATGTGATGTCCTTATATCTTTGATGTTCCAATTTGTCATCTGTAATATTAGGATTGCATTTTGTTAGATCCCAAAGGGAAAAAAAATACTAGAAGGGGGGTTGAATAGTGTTTTTCAAAATTTTAGTCTTGCTTATAAACTTTAAGGTTTCAAGTTTCTTCTTGCTTATAAAAAAAACTTTCTTATATTTTGAAAAGAGTTAGCAGCGGAATTTATAGCAAAGAACCCCTTAGTTTTTAGACCAATTGCTTAAGGGAGCAATGTTAGTAAGTCTTTGTTAAATGACTTTAGCAGAGATTGAGCAAAGCAAAGATAAAGGAAATGAGTAATGTAAAAGATAAGCAGCAAAGAAAAATAAGCAGGAGAATTTTTATAGTGGTTCGGTCAAAGCCTACTCTACTCTTCTTCTCTTTACTTGAGAAGACACTCAATAAAATGTTCACGCAGAACAATAAGCAGCAGGACACTTAGTCCAAAATTACAGTAGGTCACTTAGACCAAGTAGTCAAATAGACTAATAGCAGATGTTGTTTCTTGCTTGCTATCTCTAAGCAGTAAGCTCCTTGTTGAGCAGATTAGATAGCACTTGTTCAAACTTTGAATTGTGTCTTGCTGAGTTCTTTTAGTGTCAGATTGTCAGAGAAATTCTTGGTTGTTCAGTTATCATAAATGAAATTTATGACTCCTATTTATACTACTCCAAAAATATATCCTTTGAGAATTTTGAAATAGATCCATTGGGAGTTGTACTGCCTTGACAGTGACTTGTACTTTCCCAGCTGTTTCTTGCTTAGTTCAAAAAGATAGCCATTATTTTGTCTTCTAGTGCTTTTTGAAAAAGCTCTGTAGGAGTTGACTAAGTAGGACAGAAGATAGTCTTTTCTGTCTTTTTCCGACACTCTTACTTGGATCAAGGTAAGGAGATCTTGTTATATCAGTTCTTGCTTATTTCCATCCTAAGCAGAACTGTCCTTGAAATTTTCTTTACATCTTCAGCATCCTTCTTGATGGATGAGCAGAGTCTCCATTAGTGATCAAAATTCTTGCTTAACTAGCAGAATATATCCACCTAATAAGTTGGATATTTTTGTAAGTCCTTTTACATCATATAAGCAAGGACTATATTACATCATCAATTTTTATATTAAATAAATGCAATTCTTTAAGCAAGATTAATATAAGCAGGTGTGCATCAACAATCTCCCCCTAATTGATGATGTCAAAACGAGTTATTTTGATCACCACAACGAGCAACAAGATATTTTATTTCATAACAAAAAATGTTTTAAGTACATGAATGATGAATGAAAATAAAATAAAGAGAATTAAACAAAATCCTTTCTAACTTTCACTATCAGCAGATTCTTCAGATCCTTGCTAATCTTCTTCTTCGAACTTCAGTAGTTCCAGTCTTCTTCAGTAGCTTGATCTTGTTATTGTTGTGTTGCATCATGATCTCTCTCCCCCTTTTTGATATCATCAGCCATTTGATCTTGCTTACGCTCCATTTTGTTGATATAGTCTTCAAGATCAGAGGTAGTAGGAGGTGTCTTGGAGCTCTATGTAGATTCAGTAGGTTGGGAGGTACGACTTGCTAAAACTTTGTCCATCTTGGAGTCCAGTTCAACAAGCCTTTTCTTTGTGGACTTCGAGATGTGCGAGCGAGCTGTTTTTGATTGCTTAGAGGCATCAGGAGGAGGCTTAGAAGGATGAGAGTCTTCGAGTCTGACTGGAACAGTAGAGTGTGAGCGGATGTATACTTGGTGGCGTGCACATGAAGGATTTTCCAAAGAAGGATTAGCAGGAGGAAGATATCCATCAACAGTAGGAATGTCAGCAACATGTATGATTGGGAATTTATGTCTGCGCACGTCCATTCTGAGTCATTTGGCAAAGGTAGCGGTAGTGTCATCGGCAGTAGGAGAGGAGTTGATCATATTCCAGGCTGCCCTCCAAGGATTTTCAATTAGCACGGTGAAGTTTGGCACCCGTCTGAATGAATCTAAAATGGCACGCATGCCCATGCCACTCTAGTAGGCATGGAGGAGGGGTAGGAATAGAATGAAGTCAGCAAGAAGCATGTAGGAAAAGAAGTCATCAGAAAGACCAAGCCATAACCGTCTGCTCCTTGCTAATGCTTCAGAAGGAATGATATCTTCCTCAAGTTGTTGTCTTGAGGTACCGTAGATGTTGCTGATGTTTTCAGTAGAGAAGTCCTTGGACTTTTCAGCAAGCATCCTCTTCTCAAAGTGTTCATATAGAACAATCTCTATCTCAGCACGTTCGTAGAAGGAAGAATGTCTGACTGGTGCATCAAAGCCAAGTTCCTTCATCTGTTTCAGCAGGATCCTCCGGTAATGCCTTATTGTGAGGTCAGGATTAAGATCCAGCAGGCAATAGTCATTTTCAAGTTCCATGTTGTGGTATTCAATAAGATCTCGTTTGACCATCCTGATGGCAACAACATGTACCTTAGCCATTTTCTTGGCCTTTGTTTCTTCTTGCTCCACCTCAACAGCAGGCTCTTCTTTAATAGACATTATGTTGATTTCTTCTTCAAAGTCCCCTCCGACATCAGCAGGCTCTTCTTCAATGGCCTCCCCCTCAGCAGGTACCCTTGCTAGTGATAAGTGGCTAGGTCCTTCTTAAAATTGTTTAGCAAGGTATACCTTGGGATCCAAGCCAGCTTGCTCAGTATCTTTAATAAGCAAGGCTCTGATTAGTTCCTCTGATCTTTGTTTTGTTTTTCTTTTAGCAGTAACTTAATCAGAGCTATCAGAGTCGCTGTTGCTGGACTCTATCTTCTTTGCTTTGCCTTTGCCCTTCACAGCAATGTGTTTTCTTTTTGGTTGTTCCTCTCTAATAGCAAAGGGAGGCAACACAAGGCGTATGGCAGCAGGGGGTTTTGTGAGAGTAGGAGTCTCTGTTGTTTGATCATTAGAGATTTCTTTTGTGATGGGTTCTGGTTTGATCAGATTAGCAAGGCATAAGTTGGTGAGTTGTTGTTCTTCAATTATTACCATATTAGCAGCATCATCCTCGACCGCTGGACCTATGACACTATCTGGTGTGTCAGCAAGCTCTAGAACCTCAGTGATGCTCACCAATTCAGTGGGGGCAGCATCATCGCTTGATGATGGAAGTTCAGCAGTGGGAGAGGATTGATCAGCAACAATGATCGCCCCAGAGATGACATCAATTTCTTTGAAGAGTTCGTCAGATGAACTCTTATGGGTATTAGCAGGAACCATTGATGTGGAGGCAGCAGAATGGTACTCGTCTATTTCTCTAAATAGCTCATCCGCTGCGGATACAGTGATGATCGGAACAGCAAAGGGTATACCTTGCTATTCTGGTTCCTACTTGTGACGACCCCAAAATCCCATATTAGACCAGGGCTTCATCAAAAGAAGCAAAGATAACCTCACATCCATTCATAACATCAATACTGATAAAAGGAAATAATAGAGAGTTATTACAACCCAAAATATTACATTCTCAGCGGAAGCTATTCTATCTATATATTGTAATACATAACATCACCACTTCAAAACATCTTCCTTCCTTCCTTCCTTATCGACAGGTGAAAGGTTTAACAAAACTCAATAGCTGATCATCTTTACTTTTCCCTTGTCAGAGGGTTCAGCCTTTCGACCATGCCCTGCAAGACATTAAGTTCAACAAGAATGAGTGATTTACGCTCAGCAAGTATATAATCAAATCAAAGAAGCAAATATGGAATCTTGATGGAAATTTAATTCTGTTTATGAGGCTCAGTGAATCAATACTAATTCCTCAGAAATCCTTGAATAATCTTTGAGGATCACTGATGATAAAAACGTGTGATCTTCCTTAAAGGAAAACAGGTATTCACCCATGTACATTTTCCTCAAAATATCCATCGGGGGCTAAACCCGTGGATCTGCAACCATATGGTATACAACTGGCCTAACTGTGACCGCATGACCCCTCTTTGTGTGAACATACATAGTCACTTATAATTCCTCTAGGTCAGGTGAAGAACAAATCAGCACCTTTCCTTTCCTCTAGCCAACCATGTGGCATACCCCATTTAAGGGACATATCATTCTCATTTAATAGCACAGATATAAGGTTGAAAATAACTGATAAATCAAAGCTCAGTTATATCCATGCACTATCATTCATATCATGCTAGCGAAATTAAAGCATAGCATTCTGATTCAGAAGGAATTTAAACATAAAAGTCAATCCCTATATGCATGTCGAATCAATTGATCATGCGCTTAACTGAAATAAGCATAAGAATGAGAATATATTTGCCTCGGTCCTTCACACAAAAATCAATTCAATTTACTCGTGAGTGAAAGATTCTGTAGAACATGTATATAACATGATAATTTAATATTTTGATAAGAATTATGAAAGAAAATGTATATGTGATGTCCTTAAACTTTTAATGTCTCAAATTTGACATAAGAATCGTTGAAGTTAAATGAATAATTGAAATATCATAAAATAATTTAAGAAAATAATGTTTTATAGTTTCAAAAACAAACTACGCATCAGGGGATAATTTGTTCATCGCCAAACTCATCGGGTGACAACTTGTTTAGCGCTGAACTCACTAAGTCATTGCTGAACTCATCAGTGGATGATTTGCTCAGCACCAAACTTCTCGGTGGCTAGTTTTTTCAACGCCAAACTCCATAATTTAGCACCAAAGTCTTCAGAAGATAACCTCTTTAGTCATTGGAGACTAACAACATTTCCTTCATCAGAGACTAGCAAATTTTGCCTATCAGAGACTATAGATGACGTTATCAGGGACTAGACATAGCCTGTCGGAGACTAAGGCTGACGTCACCAGAGACTATTCTTAGCCCATCGGAGACTAAGAATTCTTCTCATTAGGGACTAACAACATTCATCAGAGACTATTTTATACGGTCAGAGACTAACTCCAACCCATCAGAGACTAAGTTAGAACTTGTCTCAGATACAGGGTCGTCTTCCTCACTCCTCCATGGGTGGTGTTTTCAACTATAACCACCATAGGATAACTCTCATTGTCCTTTCAGTAGCACATAGCATCTCCTGGGGTCTACTAACTCTCGCAGACAAATTTTAGGCTTCGAAACTCAGGTTGACAAAGGTTCAAGTATGACTTCGTAATTACTGATGAATAGAATACATGGGAGTCAATTTTGTTCAACATTCTTACACTCATCTTGGATAGTTTTTGAAATAAAATATGAACTCTAGATGTTAAAAGCATGCATTAAATCATATTTTTGGAACCGAACGAACAAGATGTTAAACGTGGCATGCATAACAAAACAAAAGTGTAAGAAACAGAGCAAGACTTTAATGTAATGCTCTTACCTCCTTGGCTGTAAAGAAGAAGTTAAAAGCTTGAGTTGTTCTTCCAGAAAAGGACAGTTGCTCTGAAAGCGAACCAGAAGTTGGTGGTATACTGTAAAGAAATTTATGAAAGTGGGGCTAGGGTTGTATTTAAATGATATATTTATATCGTTGGCCAATCAATAAGAGTTGTTGGATTGTTTGAGATTTGATTTTAGTTGTTGGCTGGAAAAGATGTAATAAGCCTTGAAACAGAACCATTGGCTGGAGGAACCGGTGTTGCGGCTGCCAAAGTATCAACCAATCACCTAGGATAGCCAATAATCCATTGGGCAAGATTTCTCCTTCCGTTGGTGCCTTATGTAACAAGTTTTCCTAAATTAGTAATTATCTCATGACAGTACTTGGCTTAAATAAGGGAGCTGCATCTCACAACCATTCACACCCGTGTATCTCCTTCTCACGTGAAAAAAAATCATCACCCTTCCTTTGATAAAACATGAATAAAATAATAATATAAAGATTTGAGCTCAAAATATATTTAAAACTTTTGGACATCACACTGTTGTGAACTTTCATTATTTAAACCAAATAAAATAAATTACACCTCCATGCATAAATAAATAAACATATAATGAATTTTTCATATAACAAAACTCATTTAAATTTTGGGTTCTCACACTACTCATCGTCAGTGGTAGGTTCAACATCTGAACCTCCTTCAACAATTGCTTGAGCAGCAGCATCTTCATCGTACAACTCCATATAGAAATTGTACACTTCTCCCTCCTCAGAATTGAGGGTGGAAGGGTCAAACTTAGGATCAGCAGCAACTGCCTTAGTTTTCTTCTTTGGCCGCTGAATTTGAGCAGCAGCTCTTCTTTTCCGGCTAGGTTGAACAACAGGGACTGTTGCGGTAGTGGATGGTCTTTTAGCAGGATCTTGAACATCCTGCTGTCCCTCAGCAAGGTCTGCCGACTTCTTTGTTCTCCTCTCTACTGCGGCCCTTGCTAGTGCAGCAGGGTTTCTTTCATAATTTTGTAAAATTGAAGGGGTGATGATCTTGCTCTTTGGCAACTTCTTCGATCTGGTCCCTACTGGAAAATTGTTTCCTAGAATCCCCTTTAGCAGCAGGGACAGTGTTCGTCCATGGAGGATCTTGATTTTCTTTTTGCTGGAGAAGAAATTTTTCAGTAGATTGAAGAATATCTGTGCCCAATTGATCTTCTGCTCAGACTTCAGCAGGGATACCAAAGAGATGACCCTTGTTGATGCCTTATCTTGGGAGGTGAATTTGCATAGCAAGGTCTTATGAAGTATATCCATGAGGAAGTCCCATTTCTTCGAGAAATCCTTCCTCTTCTTTGTGCTATGATTTCTCACATAGCCAAGATCTTTAAGTATAGCAGGGACTAGTGTAGAAGGGGGCAGCAGACCCTGACTTGTCATTTTGAGCGTGTCTCTGATACTTGTGTTGTGATAAGTACTTGCTATCCATTGACATGACCACTGATGCTGCTATCTCTTACTTGTGTAGTCTAACAGAATTCTCTTAAAATTTCTTCATATGTTGGGCAATTAGCAGAGATTACATATCTGATGCCACTGTTCCTCAGCAACCTTATAACATCAAGTATCTCAACATCCTATTGATCAGCAGCAAAGGAGTCTAAATCAATGATAGACTCAGACTCGATTTTATAAGTCAGTTTGACATTTTGTTGTGTTTGGTCAGAAAAAGTGGTGGTTTAAGGGTTGAAGAACAATGGTTTTTAGACAGAAGTTTTAGAGAGAGAAAGTGAGTTTTAGAGAGAAGTCAGAGCTATTTGAAGGTGAAAACAAATGAGAAGGGTTAAAGGGTTTATATAGGGCGTGAAAAGAAGTTGAAGAGGTTTAGGACAGTTACTGGGAGGAGTAGTGGAAGAGTTAGTGGGAGAAACATTCATGGGTAGTGGTAAGAATTAATTACCGAAAAGACATCAGCCATAAATAGGTAAAGGGGCAGAGTGGCATTAAATGCAGAGAGAGAAATAAACGGCTGATATAATGATGGGCTATTTTTACGATGGTAAAACTGGAAGAAAGCAAAGAAAAATTGACAAGTCATGAGATGACAGCAGGATGATTGTATGTCTTTGTTGGTGAAAAGTATTGATGTAAATCTCAGCAAAATATATGTAGACAGTAGGAACCGCTATCCTTGCTGATCTCTGTTGCCACTGAGGGTCAGATGAGCAGGGAGATTTAATTTGTAAGCAGCAAGAACATCCTTTGCTTATGGTATAAGCAAGGTCTTTGACTTAGTTTCTGAAATGACACTTTTGTCGAAGAGGCTCCCCTTTTTGTGAAATTTGCAGCAAGGTTGATATTGATTAAGACAGCAGCATTGGTGAATGCTACTCAATGTCAGTAGACAACTTTTATCAGTAGATTGTCATTCAGTAGGATCTTGGTAGATTTCAGCAGGACATAACGAGTTGACATAGCAGGATTAAAGAGATTGCTTAGCTATAAGCAGGATCTTTTTCTTCACCTGAGCAAGAAGTTTATAATATTGCTAAGAACATTAGTCCTTGCTTAAGCAAACAAAATTTTAGTACAGCAGAATCTCACTCTAAATTTAGCATGCCTAATTCACTCATTAATTTGTTAAATCGATTTTCATCCAAGGGTTTTGTGAAAACGTCTGCTAATTGATTTTTAGTAGGAATATAGTCTATCTCTATCGTTCCTTGCTGTACATGATCTCTAATGAAATGATGCCTTATATCTATATGTTTAGTCCTAGAGTGTAAAACAGGATTATAAGCAATGGCTACAACACTAGTATTATCAGAGAATATAGGGATAAACTTGAAATCAAACCCATAATTAACAAGTTGATTCTTCATCCACATAATTTGTGCAACACAACTTCCTGCTGATATGTACTCAGCTTCAGTAGTGGATGTTGATACAGAGTTTTGCATTTTGTTGAACCATGAGACAAGTCTTCCTCTTAGAAATTGGCATGTACCACTAATGCTTTTATGATCAATTTTACACCCAGAAAAGTCAGCATCCGGGTATCCAGTAAGGTTGAAGTTTGAATCTTTTGGATACCATATTCCTAAGTTAGGAGTTCCTCTGAGATATTTGAAAATTCTCTTAACAGAAGCTAAATATGTTTCCTTGGGGTTAGATTGAAAACGTGCACAAATACATGTAGCAAACATAATGTCAAGTCTACTTGTAGTTAACTAAAGCAAGGATCCGATCATACCTCGATAGCTTGTTATATCTACGGATTTACCTTGCTCATCTTTGTGTAACTTTGTTGCTGATGACATGGGAGTTTTCATAGGACTTGATGTCTCCAATCCAAATTTCTTAAGCAGATCTTTGGTATACTTGGATTGATTTATGAGAATTTCATCACTGCTTTGCTTAATTGGAAGTCCAAGAAAGAAATTCAACTCTCCCATCATGCTCATCTGAAATTTACTCTGCATAAGCTTAGCAAATCTTGCACAAAGTTTTTCATTAGTAGAACCAAATATTATATCATCTACATAAATTTGTACTAGCAGTGTTTTATCTTTATGCTTCTTAATAAATAAAGTGATGTTAACCTTACCTCTACTGAAACCTTCATTAATTAAAAAGGAAGATAGAGTATCATACCATGCCCGTGGTGCTTGCTTAAGACCATATAGAGCTTTGTCAAGCTTATATACATGGTTTGGATGAGAATGATTAGCAAAACCTGGGGGTTGTTCAATGTATATTTCCTCCTAAAGTTGTCCATTTAGAAATGCATTCTTGACATCCATTTGAAACACCTTGAAGTCTTGATAAACAACATGAATAAGAAAGATTCTTATGACTTCGAGTCTTGCTACTGGAGCAAAGGTTTCATCATAATCAATCCCTTCCTTTTGTGAGTAGCCCTTAGCCACAAGTCTTGCTTTGTTCCTTGTGATGATTCCATCTTCATCCATCTTATTTTGGAACACCCACTTGGTGCCTATCACTATATGATTTCTTGGCCTGGGAACTAAATTCCACACTTTGTTACTGCTGAATTGGTTTAGCTCTTCTTGCATAACAAGGATCCAATCAGTATCAGCAAGAGCATCCTCAATTTTCTTTGGTTCCATTTGAGATAGGAAACTTAGAAAACTACTTTCATTTTGAGCAGATCTTCTAGTCTTTACTGAACTTGTGGGATTGCCAATTATCAAATCTTCTAAGTGAGATTTGGTCCATTTCATTCTCCTTGGTAGATCTGTTCGAATGTCTTGTTGCCTTAGTTCCTCCAAGTTGGGTTCATCATCTTTTGCTATAGCAGGGGTGCTTTCTATTGGAATATTTCCTTCTGAAGGTTCCTCAGCAGGATCTTCCTTAGTTTCTACAGTCTGTTGTCCTTCATCATGTTCCTGCTCAGCTATAAGGGGGAGTGAACCACTTGGTTCCTCATGGTTAGATTCATCAAATATAACATGAATAGATTCTTCAACTGTTAGAATTCTTTTATTGAAAATACGAAAAGACTTGCTATGAGTGGAATACCCTAAGAAAATACTTTCATCGGATTTTGTTTGAAATTTAGATAAGTACTCCTTACCATTGTTGTGGACATAGCAGGGACATCCAAAGATATGAAAATAGCTGATGTTGGGCTTTCTTCCTTTCCATAGCTCGTATGGAGTCTTGCTTAGAGTTGGATGTATGAGAGAACAATTTTACGTATAGCAGGCAATATTCACTGCTTCTTCCCAGAAATACTCAGGGAGTTTAGCATCAGCAAGTAATGTTCTTCCTGCTTCATCCAAAGTTTTATTCTTCCTTTTAACCATTCCATTTTGTTGTGGAATTCTTGGTGCTAAGAAGTTGTGAGATATTCCTTGCTTATCACAGAATTCAGTAAAGCCTCCAAAGTCAAATTCTTTTCCATGGTCACTCCTTACTGACTTGATTCTAAGTTTCTTCTCATTTTGCACTTGTCTGCTAAACTTCTCAAACTCTGCTAGTGCATCATTCTTGTGAGTAAGAAATAATACCCAAGTATATCTTGTGAAATCATCCACAATAGTGAATGCATATTTCATTCCACCAAGACTCGTTGATATAGGGCCAAACAAATCAAGATGTAATAGTTGGAGAGACATAGAGTTTGATTTTTCAGGTTTGGTTAAGAAAGATTGTTTTGTTTGCTTACCAAATTGACAAGCTCTACATAGTTTTTCTTTTTTAAAAGAGAATTTAGGTAAACCTTTTACTAGTCCTTTAGCAGAAAGTTTTGAAATAGTTTTGAAATTTAAGTGTGAAAGTCTCTTATACCATAGCCAACTAGCATCTGCTAAAACTCTAGCAAGAAAGCAAGTTGTTTCAGCAGGACTCAGCTTACCCAAATCTACTACATAAACATTACCGTTTCTTGAACCAGAAAGCTTTAGAGAATTTGTTTGAAGATCTCTTACTTGACATTGATTGTCTAAGAATGTGATCTTATGCCCTTTGTCACACAACTAACTTATACTAAGCAAGTTGTGCTTGAGTCCTTCCACATAAGCAACCTTGTTGAAGCAGACTATTCCATTTCCTGTTGACCATATCCCTTAGTTTTTCCAGAACTGTTATCCCCAAAAATTACTTGAGGACCATCTTTCTCTTTAAAATTGGTGAGCAAGTCTTTATCTCCTATCATGTGTCTTGAACATCCACTGTCCAAGTACCAAATTTGTTCCTTGCTCACATCCTACAATTTATAAGCAGAGTCATTTTGGTACCCAACAAGACTTGGGTCCATTTAGGTTTGTACCCTTGAGAACCATACTTGTTTCATTTTTGGTCTTAGAGACCCAGCAGTATAGTAAGGATCTGCGAGGCAAAGAAAAGCAATGTGACCAAACCTATGGTAGCAATAACATCTTAAATGCATTATGTTATGTTGTGTGTGTTGCTTACCTCTTCTCTTTAGTTGAGGTTGTTTCCAGTGTTTGTTCCTAACCCAACCTTTGCTAAATTCCAAATTCCTCGCTTGGCTGTAACGATGAGTAGGGAGAACATAGTTCTTTGTAAACTTTCCACCTTTGGTCCATTTAGCACCATGTTCTTGCTTATGGTTACGATCAGTAGGGAATTTGTGGTTTAGGAAGGTAACATTTCTGTTACCCTTGGTTTTAGCAGGAGGTTCACACTCTAATGAATAAATGGAGATTGTTCAGCTGATAAATTCAGCTTCACTTTCTCCACTTTCTTCAGTAGGAACTTTGCAAGTTCCGAATCCAATTCCTCCACGATCTAGCAAGCTTCTTTGACTTTTCAGCAAAGCACAAACATTAGAAGATGACTTGTTCCAGATGGAGATTATTGCTGTTAATTCCTCAACTTGGGAGGTTAACTTAGACTCTCTCTCTTGAGAGTCTCTAAGATGTTGTCTAAGTAGGGTCTTTTCATCATCAGCAACAACTAACTCCAAATTCTCAGCTCTCACTTTTTCAAGTGTAAGCATGATTTCAGAGTTGTTGCTCCTTATTTGATCAGACTCTGCTGATGCAATTCTCAGCAATCTTCTATAACGATGCCACTGAGATGCAACATCCTTAAGTAAGGAGCGCAACTCAGCTTCAGTCATGTCAGTAGAGTCAAAATCAAATACCTTAGTAAACTCAACTTCCTTGCTGAGTTGCGATTCTTTAGCCATTAAGCAGAGGTTGGCGATTTTTGGTCCGAAGTCTTTTGAGTCACTCTCACTTCAAGAGTTTTTAGCAAAGAGTCCCTTGTCTTTCTAGGTAGAGTTATTCTTTTGCTGCTACTTTTTGTAGTACTCTTTTCCTTTGCTTTTATCATTAGCAAGGTATTTCTTCTCGTCCCTTGCTGTGCTTTGACAATCAGCGGCATAGTGTCCTGGTTTCTTGCAGTTGTAGCAGAGATCTTTTGAAGAGTCTCTCTTGCTGCTACTTCCAATTCTTTTGAAGTTGCCTCGGTCTTTTTTCAATAATCTTCTGAACTTTCTTGCTAGCATAGCCTTGTCTTCGTCGCTGTCTCCAGATTCTGAGTCTGCTACTTGTTTAGGCTCAGCAGCCTTCAATGTCACTCCTTTGTCTTTCCTTCTGGGTTCAGTAGTAGCATCTCTTTGAGCTAATTTTATTTCATAGGTGAGCAGGTTTCCATATAGTTATTGAAGATCAGTAGCATGTAAGTTCCTCAATTCCTTTACTGCAGTGGTTTTAGGATCCCACTGTCTTGGTAAAGATCTCATAAATTTGAGATTGATGTCCTTGGTGTCATAGGTTTTCCCTAGAGCACGTAGATTGTTGAGCAAAACAGTGAATCATTCATAAATAACAATAAGGTTTTCTCCTTGTTGCATACTAAACATTTCATATTGCTAGATAAGCAAGGATTGCTTATTTTCTCTGACTTTTGTTGTTCCTTCATTTAGAACCAGCAGAGCATCCCATACTTCTTTAGCAGAGGTGCAGTTTGACACACTTTCGAACATTTCTTCTTCAAGAGCCATGAAGAGAATGTTCATTGCATTCTTATTGAATCCTACTAATTTCTTTTCTTCATCCATCCATTCCTTTCTCTGCTTAGGAATAAGCTTGTTAGGATCAGCAGGGTTTATCTTCTCTGATATGTAAGGCCCAACTTTTATTGCTTCAAACAATTCTTCATCAATTGCATCCAGGTACACTTGTATTCTCAATTTCCAATTAGCAAATCTATCTCTGGTGCACATAGGGGGTTTGCCACTGAAATCACTTCTTAAAGCCATTTAAAATTTAGGATCCTCTCAAGCTGTAGGGCTTAGCAAAGAGTGTTAAGCTCTGATACTACTTGTTAGGTCCCAAAGGGAAAAATATAAAAGGGGGGTTGAATAGTGTTTTTTAAAATTTTAGTCTTGCTTGTAAACTTTAAGGTTTCAAGTTTCTTCTTGCTTATAAAAAAAACTTTCTTATATTTTGAAAAGAATTAGCAGCGGAATTTATAGAAAAGAACCTCATAGTTTTTAGACCAATGGCTTAAGGAAGCAATGTTAGTAAGTCTTTGCTAAATGACTTTAGCAAAGACTGAGCAAAGCAAGGATAAAGGAAATGAGTAGTGTAAAAGATAAGCAGCAAAGAAAAATAAGCAGGAGAATTTTTATAGTGGTTCGGTCAAAGCCTACTCCACTCTTTTTCTCTTTACTTGAGAAGGCACTCAAAATGTTCACACAGAACAATAAGCAGTAGGACACTTAGTCCAAAATTACAGTAGGTCACTTAGATCAAGTAGTCACACAGACTAATAACAGATGTTGTTTCTTGCTTGCTATCTCTAAGCAGTAAGCTCCTTATTGAGCAGATTAGATAGCACTTGTTCAAGATTTGAATTGTGTCTTGCTCTTTGATCTTTAATTGGTGGTATCCTAAGCGAAGATCAATTTTTGAGAAGTACCTCCCTCCTCTAAATTGGTCAAAATGATCATCTATCACCGGTAAGGGGTACCTATTCTTGATTGTGACCTTGTTCAATTCTCGATAATCAATGCAGAGTCTCATCGATCCATCTTTCTTTTGAATGAAAAGCACTGGTGCTCCCCATGGTGAAACGCTTGGTCTGATCAATCCTCATTCTAAGAGTTCTTGCAACTGCTTCATTAGTTCCTTTAGTTCAGATGGTGCCATACAGTAAGGGGCCTTGGAGATTGGCGCGGTATCGGGTATCAAGTTGATTTCAAATTCCATTTCTCTGCTCGAGGGTAATCCACACAACTCTTCTGGAAATACATCTACAAATTCCTTAACAACAGGAACATCCTCGATCTTAATTTCATCCTTGTTGGTAACGTGCACATAAGCCAAGAAGGCTTCGCAACCCTTGCGAACCATCTTCCTTGCTTGGATCATGGTCAAGAATGGCGATGATTTCACCATCTTGGTGCCATGGAACCAAACCTTTGCCCTCTGGGGAGATCATAGGACAACTTTCTTCTTTTTACAATCAATGTTAGCCTGGTACTTAAATAACCAGTCCATTCCCAATATTATGTCAAATTCTCCCAAAGGAAAAGGAATAAGATCAGCAAGAAATTCATGTTGGTCTATCTTCAAGATGCAGTTAAGGTATGTTAGGTTTTATTAACATTTGATGATGATTGTCTTTAGAATACTTAGGAATACAAATGTATAGAAAAGTGTTGGTTTGTAACACTTTAGTTTTGTAGCTAGCAGTAGTATCTCTTGGTTGTAATTTAGTCATTTTAATAAAGAGATAGATTCATTTTACTTGTATGTACTGCTGGAATACTTGTTGAGTCTGTTCAACAAGTTGTTTAAGTTAATTAGTCCTTCAGAGATTAAATTTGGCTTGTCGGAGATTAAGGGAAAAGTCCATCAGAGATTAAAACTTTGTTCATCAGAGATTGGACTTTGCCCATCGGAGATTGAAGAAATCCTTCATCGGAGATTAAAGATTTATTCATCGGAGATTAAAGATTTATTCATCGGAGATTGAAGGATTGGTCATCGGAGATTAAAGCTTACGTCATCGGAGATTGTAATTAAAGAGTCAGAGATTAAAGCTGACGTCATCAGAGATTAACACAATACTTCGGAGATTAAAAGCTGACGTCACCAGAGACTAAAGCCAAAGCATCGGAGATTACTCGAGGTGATCAGAGATTAATTTATTAAAGCATCGGAGATTACTCGAAGTGATCAGAGACTAATTAAAGAAGCTATCGGAGATTAGTCGAGGACTTAATCGCTGATGGAGTTAGAGTTCAAATCAAAGAAGGAAAGTCTTCCATGAACACGTAGACTTTATTGAAGACGTAGCTGACAAGGAAACTTGTTAGAAATCTTTCAATTGGAAAGATTGTATTTGATTTGAATTAGGAAGCTAGGTTTTTGTAAACTTAGTTTTAGAAGCTGTAATTATAAATTACAGAATTGTAATTCGAAGCTGTGTATGTCTGTATAGCATAGAGAATTGAAAGGGTTGTATTATCTCTATATACACAGAATAGAAGCTGACGATCAAAGCTTGTTTTGATTGTTAGAAAACTTGTAATCAATTGTTAAATCAATAAAAGCAATTGTTTATAAAGTTTTGATCTTGTTCTTTATATTCCGCAGAAAGTCAATTTCTTAAAGAACAGGAATTCGAAAAAGTTGTAAGAACTTGTATTCAACCCCCCTTCTACAAGTTCTAGGCCATCTTACTGGGAAAACAAGGTAGACATGAGAAATGTTTACTACTTCACGATTGGCAATGACTACCTCTAAGGGGTTAGGTAAACATTCTGGCAGGACTAACATGCTATTAGCTAATCATTCAGAAATAAAATTGTGAGTAGCACCCGAATCAAACAACACATGTGTAGGTATGGAGTTCACTAGTAGTGTACCTGTCACAACATCGTTAGAAGCCACAACATCTTGCACTGTCATATTGTAAGTCCTTGCTTGTGGTCGCAAGGGCACGGTGTTGGCGCTGGTCAGCATTGGTCTGCCACTTTTCTTTTGAGGGCAATTAGGAGAAATATGCCCTTCCATTCCACATGTATAACATGTCCTTACTGCAGCGAGCGATCTATTATTTTGTTGAGGTTGTTGTTGTGGTGGGACCGCGGCAGGATTCAATGTTGGGCAGTTTGAGGAGAAGTGTCCTGGTTGGCGACACTTGAAGCAAACATCCTTCCCCCTCAAACATGGAGTTGAGCCATGGTTCTTCCCGCAATTTGAACATACAATAGTTCTCCTTGCAATGCCATCCGATGGTTGCTCTTTCCACTTCCTCTTTCCACTGTTGATCAAACTACTATTGTTGTTGCTTCCTTCTTCCTTCTTCACAATCACACCACCAAGGTTCTGGTGGTTTCCTTTATCGTTCCCTTTTCTCCTGTCTCCCTTCTTGTTTTCCCGATTGTACTCATGTATTGTCTTATTGCTCTATTCTGCGATTCTTGCTTTTTCCACAACTGTGTCAAAAGTCTCTAGTTGGAAAATTGCTACCTACCTTAGGATCCAAGGGTTCAACCCTTGCTCAAATCTTCGGGCTTTCCTTCCTTCATCGCTCACCTGATGACGAGCATACCTCACCAGTTCATTAAACTTTGCCTCATATTCGTCCACCGTCATGGACCCTTGCTTCAAGTTTAGAAATTTTAACTCCATTGCATTGGAGATAGTAAGGGGGTAAAATTTTTCGCTAAACTTCTAGGTGAATAGTTCCCAGGTTATCACTGTATCGGTGTTCCTTGCAGCTTCCCTTTTTGTCAGTTCCATTCTCTTGGCACCTTTCTACCAATGGTTGGCTTCCTCTTTCAGCATGAAAGCCACATACTTAGTCTTACAATCTTCTGGCACATCTACTGTTTTCCCAGTGAGATAGCTGAGAACTTGTAAAAGGGGGGGGGGGGGGGGGGTTGAATACAAGTTCTTTGAATTCTTTTCGATTACTTGTTCTTCAAGAAATTAATAATTACTTGTGGAAATAAAGAACAAGAACACGAATAAATTTATAAACAATTGCTTGTATTAACTTTAACAACTTAATACAAATTCTAACAATCACAACAATGTAATCGTCAACTTCTTTTCTATTCTGTATAGGAAAAGATACAAACTTTGAAAAACCTATACAGCTTCGAATTACAATTTTCTGTAAACTAATTACAACTTCTCTTCAAAACTAATTTCTCAGTTTTCCTATCTTGAATCAATATTGATTTAGCTTCCTTATTCGAATCAAATACAATCTTTCCTTTTTTATTAGGAAGAGATTTCTGGTTAGTTTCCTTACCAGCTACGACTTCAATAATATCTTGATTTACGTGGAAGACAATCCTTATTCAATTCGAACTCTGTATCTCTCAGGAAAAAAATCACAATTAGTCCCTAATGCTTCATCTTTAGTCTCTGGTGACGTCATCACTAGTCTCTGGTGCTTTTAATCCCTGATAACATCAGATTGTGTAGTCTCCGATAGAGTTATTTACTCTCTGATGCTTTAAGGCTTAGTCTCCGATGACGTCAGCTTAGTCTCTGATGCTTTTAACTTTAGTCTCCGATGACCTAAGCTTTAGTCTTCGAGTCCTTTAGACTTAGTCTCTGATGACGTAAGCCTTAGTCTCTGACAAGCAAAACTAGTCTCTGATAGATAAAAAATCCTTAGTCTCTGACAAGTTTCCCTAGTCTCCGACAAGCCTTTTTGTAAACTCTAACGGACCAAATACACATTTTGACCTGCTGAAGCTTTGATACTCCATTCCAGCAGTTACTTACAAATAAAGAATAATTGTATCTCTTTACAAATAATAAATGAATTACAAACAAAGAGATAACTACTGGCTACAAAACTTCAGTGTTACTAATTAACACTTTCTATACATTTGTACTCTAAGTAATCTAAAGACAATCATTATCAAATGTTCTAAAACCTAACAATCTCCCCCTAAATATGAATATCAGAATGATAAGCATAATTTCAAGGTTGATGATGATGTCAAAACTCAACATTATAATTATTTAGAAAAAGAATAAAGAATTGCTAACTACAAATGTATTCTGAACTAAGATCTTTGATCTGTTGTTCAGCTTCCACCAAGACTCAGGTTTAAATCCTATAAGTCTGGCTTCAAAAATAAAAATTACAGCTTATTTCAATAAACAACATACCTTCCAACACAATAGTTTACCTTTTATTTTTTCTTCAGCAACTTCAGCCTTTCTTTTCTATTTCTCCTTAGCAACTCCAGTCTGTCTATCAATAGCTTTTTCAGTATCAATTCAATTTCTTCTTTAGCATCCGTGAGTAGACTGATAAAGCCTTCGATGTGTCTCTCACTGACACTATTAATGTCTCTATTGTAGTTGAAGAAAACTTTCTCTCCATGGAAAGTCTCATACCATAATCCTAGAGGTTTAGGATTAGCTTCTGGCACTGTATCCACCTTATGCTTTATCTTCATTACCTTTTGAATCTGAGTTTGAAGATCCATGTTGAGATTAGAAGTCTCAAGCACAACAGTTAGCAACCACTCCAGATTTTCTTTAGTGTGTCCCTCCAAGGCTGGCTTCTCAAATTTTAAAGACTCTCCATCTTTCAAAAAGACATGGAGAAAATCTTTGTTATTTTTACCCTTTATCAGATCAATCTTCTTTGTGGTTTTCTTCAAGGCTTTGATGATTTCTTCTGTACTAGCCATTTCAACCTTGTAAGACTTCTTTGATGAAATTGTTTGTGGCTTTGTTGGTCCACTCACAGCCACCAAAGCAGTCTCAGTTGATCTTGGAGGATCTTGAGAGATAGGCTTCTTTATAAGTGCTTTGATCACAGGTTTCTTTGTAGATTCCTAGACTAAAGGTTTCCTTTTAGATTTCTTCTCAGCCTCTTCCATCTCTTTATTTTTCTTCTTGGTTATGGCTGCTTTCTGTGCACTTGATCTCCTTGTATAGCTTTTCTTCTTCTTTGCTTCCTCCTCCTCCCTTTCTGCTGCTATATCCTCCTCCTCTTGAAGTTTCTGAGCTAACAGAGCATCAGTTTCTATTAATTTTTGCTCTTGAGGATATACCAACTCCACTTTCCCATCCACTATCAGTTCAACTGGAGTGGGAAAGTGAGCTGTCTTCATGGCATCCTCCAGTAACTTGGGTTGTCCTGGTTGAGTAGTGGTTTTCTTCTTTGAATCTTCAACCATAACCCCCTTGCCTTTGTCTTTGATTGTAGGGGCTTGTGCAGAGGAAGAAGGAGAAGTTGATGTTGTTGTTGTTGTTGTTGTTGTTGCTGCTGTTATTGCTGTTGTTGTTGTTACTGCTGTTGTTGCTGTTGTTGGAAGTTGTTTTGTTGTTGTTGCTGCGACAAGATTAGAATGTTTCGTTAGGATCCTGTCCATCATTGCTTGTAATTCAGCATCAAGGATAGGACCAGACTTGTGTGTATGTACAGGTTTGGATGGACCGCTCTCCCCCTTTTTGACATCAACATCTTTAGGGTGAGAAGAGGTCGCCAAATGTGGAATTGCCTGCAGCAATAGTTGCTCCATTCTGTCTTGTTTTCGGATCAGGAGTTGGATATTTGCTTCTAGGGCTTGAAGTCTACTGCCAATCTTGGACTTGTCTTTGATAAATGTATCAATGGCAGAAATAGTCCTCCTTGGCAGATGTCCTTCATAGCACCTTCTGATTTTGTCTGTCTCCAACTCCATCCTTTCCTCTATTTTCTACACTACACCATTGATCCCAATAACCAAGAAGTGATGAAACTTTGTATGTTTCTTATCCACCTTGGTTACTTCTTCTAGAATATCTTTAACTGATGGTGAAGGGGCAGTTGACCCTATGTTGGTCACATAATCCTGCCTTAAATGGGCGGCTGCTTCCTCCAATGTGTTGGAACAGGTGGCATTTAACCATTCATCAACAGTGATCTCTGGAGCTTCTTCGTGCACAGGTTCATTTGCAAGCTGTGTCTTCAATGCAGAAATGTGGTCTTGTCTTTGTTGTAGACCATATAACATTTCAAAATCAGCATTGGACATCTCAGAAATAATATATAAGGCTGCATCCCCTGTGCTTGAACTGTTCCCAGTTTCTTCTATTTGGATATTTATGGAGGGAGCAGAAGAAACTTGAGCTTCTTGTGAGCTGATTTCAACAGGTTGTAAAAATGCACTTGCTAAAAATTTATCTCGTTTATTTTGTTCAAGGATCTCATCCTTGCTCACTCCCTCTCCTTTTGCCTGGGGTTGGGAACCCAGCTAATCTTGCTCTCCTTTTTCCAAGCTTTCTAAAGCTTGACTCTCTTGTATGCGTATATCCTCTCCTTTTTCCAGGTCAGAAGCCTGACTCTCACTATTTATTCTTACATCCTCACTCATATGGATAGGTGCACTTTGTGCTACAGAAGTGGGGGTTTGAGAAGTACTTGTGACTGCATGGATAAGGGGTTCCCTTTGTGTATCTTGGGCTAGGGAGCTATCCATGGAATGTGTGTGACAGCTTGTCTCGATTATTGGTTCCTGTTGGGAAACAATGGATTGCTTTTGGCTAAGGGTTATTAATCTCTTCTTTCTCTGAAGTGGTACTTCAGCTTCTTGTTCTCCTTCATCCTCACTTACTCCCTCAATTATTTTTCTTTTTATTGGGAGCTTCTTGGCTATCTTTGTTTTTACAACGACAGTCTTTTGGGAAACTGTGGAGGGGGCTATGGATTGTTGTTGTGAAGTGTTTGGAAGATTAATGGGGGTTTGGCTTTCAATATCCTCAAAGAATTGCAAAGAATAAAGATTTGGAAGCCTGTCAATGAGAATTGATCTCATGACAGGAGGGAAAAATAAGGGAACCTTTACCTTTGCAGATTTATGCTTCACATCAATAAAAATTATTTTACTCTGCAAAATAGTTGGTACAACTTGCAATCCAGTAATATTAAGGTTAGGGACTAGATAATAAGCAATTATCATAAAAAACCTAGCATAATAAATTTTATTTTTATTACCAGATTTCAGTTTTACAAAAGGTTTAAACCCAATGTTTAAACCTTAGTATCTTTAGTCTCTGACAAGTTTCCCTAGTCTCCGACAAGCCTTTTTGTAAACTCTAACGGACCAAATACACATTTCGACCAGCTGAAGCTTTGATACTCCATTCCAGCAGTTACTTACAAATAAAGAATAATTGTATCTGTTTACAAATAAAAAATGAATTACAAACAAAGAGATAACTACTGGCTACAAAACTTCAGTGTTACTAATTAACACTTTCTATACATTTGTACTCTAAGTAATCTAAAGACAATCATTATCAAATGTTCTAAAACCTAACACGATGACTTTGGCGATAGTCTTTTTGAGTTTGGCGCTGTTGTTGATTTGCCCGACGACTTTGGCGATAGGCAAATGACTTTGGCGATAGGCAAATAACTTTGGCGACAGTTAAAATGACTTTAGCGTTAAGTAATGTTGAGTTTGGCATTAGCCAAATAACTTTGGCGGTGGTCAAATTTTCTGAAGACTACTTTAATGCATTGGAGTGTCTTTACCTTAGTGTTTGGTAGCTTCAGCATTAGTCTCTGATGAAAAAACACTTAGTCTCTAAAAGAGTTAGTCTCGGATGAACAAAAACTTAATCTTCGATGAACAAAAATTTAGTCTCTCATGAAAAAAGAACTTAGTCTCCGATAGGCTAATTTTGTTTGACCAATTTTGACTTTTGTTGAACTCTCCAAATGCATTCCTTGTAGTCTCTGATGCTCTTCTGTAGTTTCTGATGATAATCCTTAATACAACACTAATGCAGGTATTTGTACAATTACAAATCTAACAATTCTAAGTTTTTACATCATCTTCAAATGTTATAATTCCTAACAGACTCAATGTTAGGGACTGAGGATTTATTGAAGTTAGTCATGCCTGTCAGAGACTAAGACCAAGCTTATCGGAGACTAAAGAATAAGTCATCAAAGACGAAGCTAAGCCTATCAGAGACTAAGCTAAGAGTAATGAATGCTAAGCTTACTCGACCAAAGACTATTGTTGAAGCCATAAGAGACTAAACTGAAGTTTAATCTCTAATGAAGTATAGAGTTCTAATTCAATTAGAAGTTAACTTCGACATGGACAAAGAAGTTATGTTGAAGACAAAGCTGGTCAGGAAAGATACCAGAGTTGTTTTTATTTATTAAATTACAGTTACTATTCACATTGTATATAAAGAAAATCTTTGTTAAATAGGATTAGAAACTGAATTATGATTCTGAATCAGAAGCTGTAATTGAATTTCAGAGATACTAGAAGCTGAATTACGATTTAGAATCAGAAGTTGTAATTGAATTTGTTTGTCCTACAAGATGGTTTGTAGGGGGGAGGGGGGGTTGAATACAAACGACAAAAGTTTTTTGGAACTTTGTGAGTTTAGTGAATATACTGTATTAAAAGTTGCGTAAATTGAAAGAATACAATATATCACTAATGTTTCTGAACATTTATAAATCAACGAAATATTACCAAAGCTCATTGGTGTCAATGACCAGCTTCTAACAACTCTGTTGAAAATAACAGTTGCACTCTAGAATATGATCTCTAGCTTCTCTCTCTCTCTCTCTGTAAGTTTCTTATAGCTGCGATATCATGTGAGATAATATGTATACTAGTATTTTGTGTATCTCAGTAATATCTTCTTGTTATTTTTGTATATCTTATCTCAGCTGCTCCATGTCTCTATTTATAAACATAGCTTCCTTCTCCTCCAAGCTTCCACAGTGAGTTTCCTCCAAAATATCTTTGATATTCTTTGGTAATTGCAGCTCTGTCACATAACTTCTTCTTTTTGCATAACCTTTCTTGCACGCTAACCTGTTATGTAACTCCTCTGGTGTATCAACACACCAGCTCCCTTATTTTCCTCTTGGAGTTCCCATGATATGTTATCTCTGTAATAAATAACTTATCTCTATGAGCTTCCTGGTTTTTGATTGAACTAACTTTCACATTTTCCTCCTTCAAGTGTCTATAAGTTATCTCTGCAATTTTCACGCCAGCAGCTATATATGCATGCTAGTGTATAAGTATGACTTATCTCCATATTTTTCTTTATCAGTGTTCACAACTACAGTGTATAACTTATCTCTTTGAAGCTTCTTTGGTAGCCAATCTCTCCTTATTGGACCACCATCTATATTTGAATTCCACTGCCTTTAATCTTGAGTTAGTGAATTTGTGAACTCAATCATGTGTCATCCTAGATGTCATTTTTAGTCTCTCTGACTATTTTATCTCCTGATGGATAGTCTCTATTCATTAGTGAATTTTTATCCCCTGACAAACTGATCAATGGATATTTATCCCCTGTTGAGTTGTTTTGTTCATCAGTGGATATTCATCCCTTGATGCTCGAGCACTTGTTCTATGTATATGCATGATGTGGATACCATTTTCAATAAGGTCGACCACAACAATGAAATGGTGGAGGCTAGTGGTGAAATTTATGTTTTCTCTACAAGGCTCGACCATTGGGCAGCTCGAACTACTTTGATCTTGATGAGGCATAATTGAATAAGATTCGTACCTACATCTTGAATAACTGTAGAAATGCTGATATGGATGGCCTAATCACGTAAGTTATAATTTCATATTTACCAATCTGAATTTTTATATTTATGCACTCACATTGACCTTTAATTCCATAGAAAGCATAAGCTTAAGCTTGAGGAGGGTTATGAGAATGTTGAGCAGTGTCACAACGAGAAGTTCACTTCATGGTTTAAGGAACTTGTAAGTTTTGCTATAAGAAATGCATGATTTATCTGGAAAAAAAATAACTTTCAATTACAACGGATCAACTAATACTTTTATGGTTAATACTAATAGGTTCTTTCTAGTCCACAATATCCTCGAGAAGAATTTTGAATTTTGGCACGTGGCCCTCTATGTCGTGTGAGTAGATATACTGGTTGCATGGTAAATGGGTATAAATTTCACACCCAAAGTTGTGAAAATGATAAAAAAACTCAAAATAGTGGAGTTGTAGTGGAGGGCAAGCATGGACATAATATAATGGATTTCTATGGGCTTTTGCAAGATATATATGAGTTACAATATCTAGGATGCAAGAAGCGTGTGTTGGTTTTCAAGTGTCACTGGTATTTTCTTGGTGACAGAACCGGGTTGCAACAAGATAGAAAGTCAACATTAACTAGTATTAATATATCACCAAAATGGTACAAAAGAACAACCATATATGCTTGCATCTGAAGTTAAACAAGTTTTTATGCTCTTGATCTAAAATTGGGCACCAATTGGCGGGTTGTGCAAAGTGTTACTCCTCATGCTTCCTATGATTTTATTGAATTGGATGAGATAGAGGACACTACACAAGTTGAAGAAGTATACCAAGAACAAAATTCAAGTATGAGTCACATCAATCCTCTAAATACAAACATCAACGTGTCTCTTACTAGGGGTGTAACTCCATTACTTGAGGTGAATGCCACAATTGTCAATGAGTCGGGGAAGCAGTCATCAAGAAAGAAGCAAAAAAACAATGCTGGAGATGATTCATTCATTGATGATAAGGACAATGAAGCATTTAATAATGATGATGAAGACAAAGACGAAGATGAAGAAGAAGACGAAGACGATGAAGAGGAAGAGGAAGACGACAAATAGGAGGAACCTCTAAGGTCAGTTGTTGGTCTTTTCCACTTCTGAAAAAATAAAAACGTTTTCTTATCCTTCTTTTTGTTGGGAATACCTATGGGGATTGATGGTTGACACAGGGCAACCGAGGAAAATGATAATATGTAATCTGGCCTCTAAAATCCCCTACAAACTTGTTAATGCGAAGTTGCTGGTAAAATATATTTCGTTCCCTTTATTGAAGTTCCGCCTTTTCAAATCAGAGTTAATGGCTTCTCTACTTTTACTCCCTAATTAGGTTTGCCTTTTAACTTTCGGGCTTTTTGGGATTTATACATAACTGATGGAATGATCACTTTTGTAATGTTTTGATTTTTATGCATTGGGGCTGTGTTTTATTAGATGTCTTGTTGCGACAGGTTTGTGGCTTTCTATAAATTAAGCACCTAGTAGCTTTTGAAGGCTTGTCCTTGAATTGTAGTTCTGAAAGGGATGGCAGTTCTGCAGCAGGGTCCTATGGTAATTTCTGGTTTATCAATTTTTCTATAAAGGTACTTCTCTTAGTCATTAGTTTTGCTTAGAAGTAGATACGTTTAGCTGTTGCAATCAGTTTGTGTTTGTAAGGGAACGAAAGGGTTAAGATACACAATTGTGTTCATTTAATTGTTGTGTGCTGATTGTTTGACTATTGCTCTCAATTGAAATTGTATTGGCTAACTTAAAGGTAGTGAGTTATTAAAAGTTTCAAGATCTTCCTCAGCACGAAAATTATTCAAACATAAACTCTTTTTTTTTTCAAAAATAAAAGCACTATCTCCGGGCTAATATTCACCTCAGCCTAGTCTTAACTTTATGTAATAACGTTACTCATGCTATCTATAACTACTTAGTAAACCAGGAGTTGTTGCCTACTTGCATGATAAATCGAGTCTGCCATAGGTACATGTCTTTTTGCATAATAATTTGAGAGATGAATGATCTGATGTTGCCATATTTGTTTAATATTGCAGAAGCTGGAATTTTTGGCGAAGAGGTTAACGATTTGGTATGGGAAAAATTAATATTCAGATTCACTTACTGCCCCTTTTTAAACCATAGTACTGTGTTGTTTTTGTTTCTAAACCAGCTAGAGATTTTCTTTTCTTTCCCATTTGGTCTGATGCAAAACTTTGAATTGAAACATTACAGTTCCACAGAAGTGTACTTTTTTCTTAATACGTTCTTTTGGCGCGAACGTTGTCTACAATTTGCTTCATCATTGGAGCAATAATCACTTTGGATGTAATAGTCAAGCATCATTTTTCCAGCCTCGTGACAGTTATTAAGCTTTCACTTCTCAACTGTTTCTGTTCATCATATTTGTACCACGACTAATTTCGCATTACTTGTGATTCTATTAATGTTATTTTTTCCAATTTTTTTGCTTATGCAACTGAATTTGCATCCATCAATGTGAGCCGAACCCAAGATGACTGTTCTCATTGTAGGTGATTATAAAGATGAAGAGCAGACATGTTGCTAGGACCATAACCAAGATGACTGTGCTTGACTATTTTATCTCTGAAGGGATAAGTATTTTGTTCAACTTTGGTTATGGTATTGTAGGATATTTTATTCCATGAATTCTATTGTGTTTTGATATGGTATTTACACTTGGATAGTGTTTGTAATCGGTACATAATACTTGTGGATTGGAGTATTGTACATTTTAAGATTTTTACTTTATTATTGAAACAAATATCTTTTGCGTAGTAAATTGCATTGAATGTTTATTATTAGATTTTTTAAGGACAATAAAGGTGAACATTCAAGGATTAAAGAAAAAAAGATTTGGTGACGACTTCTCGGTCACTACAAAAAATTTATTGACCATCTTTTTCGTCACAAATGTAAAATGATTGACAACGAATGTGGTCACTAAAAACCAGCTTTGGTGACCACTTCTCAGTCAATATCAAAAAATTTATTGACCATCTTATTGGTCACAAATGTCAAACGATGACAAAGACTGTGGTCACCATCATGAACTTTTGTGACCAATTTTTTTTGTCACAATAAATAATTTAATGGTGAAAACTCTTGTCAGCAATGAAAACTTAGTTGAATGGTTTATTGAACATAAGTGGTGCCTAATTATTGGTCACAAATATGTTAAATCATTGACCAAAGTTTTCGTCACCATGTTGGTCACAAATTCAATTGTCCGGCCTGCCCGATCAAAATTTAGTGACCAGTCCTAAGTATTTTGTGGCCGACTTTGTGACCACCTCATTGGTCACTAAACGTTACGTTTTAGCGACCAACTTACCCTCGAGCTCAACTTAGTGTCCGCCTTCAAAATCGCGATCACCAAAGCCTTTAGTGACTGAGCTTTCCTGGTGACGAGTGACGACCCTTTAACTGGTCACTAAAGGTCTACAGTGACCATGTCCCCTCACGAAAAGTCCTTTTGGTGACCAAAATTCGATCGTCACTAAAGGTCATTTTTTTTGTAGTGCTTTCTCCCTGTCATTAGCTCATATGGTGTCTTGTTGTAGGCCTTGTTCTTTAAATACCTATTTTGAGTGAATCAAGTAGTGGTAATTGCCTCAACCCAAAAAAAGGTAGGAATTTTTGCCTCTACTAACATTATTCTAGTAGTTTCTATTAGGGTTCTATTCTTCCTTTCCACTACACCATTTTTTTGAGGAGTCCTTGGGGTAGAAAATGTGACGACCCCATAATCCCATACTAGACTAGGGCATCATCATAAGA
>CM025784.1:12114976-12143480 GCA_014636745.2 Centella asiatica | reverse complement strand
TAATTAGATTTCATAACGAAATTTATTTATAAATCGGGGTCTTCACAGAAAATATATGATTGATGCCCTTCTCCACACAGAACCCATCAATAGCTAGATTCTTGAATTCAGTTCCATTGTCTATTCTCAAAATTCTAACCACTGACCCTGACTCAGTTTTCACTTTCTTTATATGGTCAATGACTTGTTGAGGCACCTCTGATTTAGCATGTTGAAACTAGACCAAAGTATACCTATTGTGTCATCCACAACGACCAATGCAAACCTCTTCTTTGATACTGTCATGATATTGACAAGACCAAATAGATCCATGTGAAGCATTTGAATTGGATATTTGATCATTGTGGCTTCCTTGCTAACAAATGATGATTTCCTTTGCTTCCCTTGTTGGCATGTTAGACATAACCTTTCTTAATTAAACTCCATTTGAAGCAATCCAGTTACTAATTCTCTCTTCCCTAGTTTATTGATTGTTTTGTACTTCAGGTGTGAAAACTTCTTGTGCCACATTCTGCTCTCATCAGGGGTTTCTTTGCTATAAAACATGAGGCTCCATTTGTTGAGTCAAACACAATAACATAAAGATCTCCTTTCCTAACCCCTGATTAGACTAACTTCCTATCATTTTCATTAGAGAACAAACACCTATCCTGTTTGAATGAAATAATGAATCCCCTCTCACATAGTTGACGTATACTCAATAGATTGTGCTTTAACCCATCAACTAGTGCTACATCCTCAAATGAGACATCTCCATTTGCTGCTTTTCCATAACCAAGTGTCAGTCCTTTGTTGTTGTCACCAAAAGAGATCCCCGGACCAACCTTCTCATGAAACTCTGTGAGCAGGGCTTTGTTTCCTATCATATGTCTTGAGCAGCCAATGTCTAGAAACTAGATTTTCTTATTTTTGACTTTTTCCTGAACACAAGGAGCATTTGATTTGTTTTTGGTACCCAACTGGATTTGGGTCCTCTAGGTTTAGTAACATATAAAGATACAACAGTACTTTCATTATTTTTCACTTTTGGTTTAGGCAATATACAAACTTTCTCCTTATTAGGAGCTACACTAGATGCTTTAAATTTATCAACTACTTTCTTTTCTTTACCCTTAGGGGTGCATGCATGAACAGAAGTTGATTTAGGTAAATCATTAGCATATAATATTGTTTCAGTCAAAATCTGTGGTTTTTCCTTGCATTGAAAAGATAAATGATTGATATTTCCACTGTTCCAACACACTTTCCTAGGGGTTTCAAAATTAAGAGCATAGTTACTAGCTTTGTTCATTCCTAGCTTTCCATTCCTATTCTTTTTCTTGTCCCCTGATAGGCTTATATCCCATTAAGGGCTCCGATGGCCTGATGCATTCTTATCCCTTGATGAGTGTGTTGGAGTGTATGCCGTAGTGGTCAATTATGTAACGATTGTGACACTATATTTATGTTATGTTTTGGTTAAATGATAATTTCTTTTATTATGTTTTATTTACTGCATTATATAAATGTTAGCATAATAAATGTCCTTAGAAGAATGATACTAATTATATGGATTCAAGTATGTGACTTGAATATGAGATCATATAAGTATGTTGTATATATCATTATTTTTAAATGTCCCTAGTCGAGTATTATTGTTAGTGGGACAACAATAATACATTGAGACTAGTATGTGGATTATATGATGGCCACATCTCATTGGTCATAAATATATACTAGATATATTAAGTTGATGCATAAGTACTTGTTAGAGAACAATGTGCTAGACAGACCCACCATTAAAATTCTACATGGAGCATTATGTTGTGTGTCATAAGTAATTCTCATAGTGATAATGATGTAATGGTCCTTCGACCTGAAGTCATGACATTTCTACATAAGGAGTTATGTGTTTTGACATTGCCAAAAGTCACCTTTAACCGGGTGGACGATAAAGGTTATTGTTGGATGCATCATGAGTTATGTGAGAAATGAGAATGATGTAGATGAAATTTAACCCTCCTATAAATTAGGGGTGATATCTATAGACCTCTTGATTGAGTGAGACTATGAAATGCATGGCCATGCTCAAATAGAGATTTGTTTCATTGTCTACTCATTGATCAAGAAAACTGAGATAAAATTATGAAGAGGATGACACATCCATGCCTCGAATTTAATCTTAGATATCAATGTTAAAAGGATTAAATTACATTAAAACATTGGTCACAAAAGGTTGCGTCGAATCAACGACTTTATTATTACTTGGGTAACAGTGATGTATTACTAGATGTCACTCACTATTTATAATTTTATAATATGATTTAAAATTATTGCCAACGTAATAATAACATACAGGGTCGCACACTAGGAACATTTGTTAAGGAGATATAATTTAAATGTCGGTGATTTTAATATATCAATAAGATTGATTTTAATTAAATCATGGCTTTAAATTATATATGTAATCTATAGTAGAGTCCCTTGGAAGGTAATACGAATATATATTTATTTGTATATATATATTAATTAAGTGAGACTTGATTAAAATATACAATAAATATAAAATTTGGATTTAATTCTCCTAATTAGATTAGGGTTTGGAATTATTCTATCCACAACTATATATAGGATATATCAGTTGTTTCCTCTTACTTACGCTTTCTGAAAAACCCTAGTCGCTCATAAGAGAGAGACTAGAGTTAAGAGAGAGAGAGAGAGAGAGAGAGAGAAACAGATTCAACAGCTAGTATTGCAATTATGCTTGCTTCGGATAGTAAGACAATTCGTGGGGTGTTCGTGTAGATACCGTAGAGGCGCCGTCCAGTTGGATTACATTAAAGATTCAGAGATGATCAACACCCTCACCAAAGCTTCGGATTATGTAGGTTTAATTGGTAAAATCTTCAACCATCTGTACTAAATTGTTTCGCATGGATCCTCGGGTTAGGGTTTAGTTTTTTTTTTAAAATCATTTTCTCGCTGCATTTTATTTGTCGAAACCCCAACAGAGTGTGTATCTACTGATGCACAATCAAGTTTTTTCTTAGAGAGGGCTTTGAGTGTGTTGGCAAGAACAGGCTTTTTGTCACTCCCACCACTTGTGAAAGCTTCTCTCATTGGGAAAACATTCCCTTTCTCTGGCTTGGTTACAACCTTAACAAACTTAACAGATTGTATAGGCCTTTTACCAAAGCTAGCTGAATTTTCAACCTCAATAGAAGGTTGTTTCACAAGAGTTTCCTAATAGCCTAAACTAGTTTTAAAATCACATTTTCTATTGTTCAGTTGATCCTCTAGTTTTTTGCTAAACTCATTCCATTTTCTTATGACCTCTTCCTCTCCACTCTTCCCTTTTGATGGCACAGTCAAGGAGGTTTCTAGTACAATTAAGATTTATTTCTAAATTTCCAAGCCTAGTCAATTCTAATTCTAAAAAAGTATTTATGGTTGTTAAATTTTCATTTATCTTTTGCACTTTTTCAGTCTCAGCTATTGTACTCTTTAATGTGTCATAAAGGTCTCTAATCTCACAAGTCATTTCCTTAGCAGTTTTAAAACAATCATTTTTAGACATGTTAGAGGAAATTTCAAGACTAACATGTGAGCTGCTGCTATCAGTGGATGAAGTCATTAGGGCTAGGTTAATATATTCCTCAGTTTTTGCTTCATCTGAATCAGCCCAGTCCTTTCCCTCAGCAATATAAGCTTTGACAATCTTATTTGCATTAAAAAGGTCGAAGTAGTTATTCTTGTAATCCACAACAACTTCTTTCCCTTTGGGCTCACCTTCATGGTTGGCCTTACAACACTCATTAACAAAGTGTCTCAACTCATTACACTTGTAGCTCCTAATTCTTGATTTGTTAATGAAGTTGCTTGTGCTAATTGGTTTCTTTGTTGTAAATTTCTTTGTCCCTTTTGGCTTTTGAAATTTCAGCTTGGAGAACCTTCTTGCATGGAAGGCCATGGTTCATCCATTTTCTCTAACTCTTTAGGGATGTATTCAATCCCCTTTGAGCTAGCTTCTTCATCCTCACTTTCATCAGCATCTCCCAGTTGTTGCTTCATCAGGACACTTTGTCCTCCTTCTCTTTTGTTTTTTCTGCTAGCCATCAGGGCTACAAATTTAAGCTTTCTAGTATCCCCTGACATTTTAGATCTTTGTTAAACCTCCAGTTCATATGTCTTAAGGGTACCATAGAGCTTATCCAAGTTTAGGAGATTCATGTCCTTGGATTCCCTGATGGTTGTAGTCTTTGGATCCCATGATATAGGAAGTGCCCTCATGAATTTTCTATTGACATACTTGTTGGCAAATGTCTTCCCATACATTTTCAAGTATTTTATCAACCTGTTAAACCTGTCAAACATTTCTATGAGTGGTTCACAAACTGTTTTGTTAACTACTGCAATTTGTTTTCTCTCACATCTTCCGTACCATCACACAAGATCTGGATGATATCCCATATTGACTTAGACATGGTAAGATTCATGATGTTGTTAATTATATCATCGTCTAAGCCATTATAAAGAATACCTGTGACTTTGAGATCTTTCTTCACATTTTCTCTTTCTTGAGGAGTCATTTCATTAGTAGTCTTCGGGACTAGTCATTCAGGGACATTGACTCTATTTACCATCTCTTCAAGATTAAGCTTCTTAGGTACGTGAGGGCCTTCTTCCAAAATTTTTAAATATTCATCTTCAATGGATCTGAGATGAACAATCATGTGTTGCCTCCAGAAGAAGTATTTTCCACGTTCCAAAATGGGAACCTTACTATTTCTAGTTTTGTTTGCCATAGATATAGATATTCTAGCACGTGTAGTCTACTAGTTGGCTTTTATACCAATTATTAGAACAAAATAAGCAAAAGTATTTGTAGAAGGGGGGATTAAATACAAACTCTATAACTTTTTTGAACTTTTAAAAGCTTTAATGAGCACACACTAGAGAAGTTATAATACACAGAAAAACAGTAAAGATATTTAATATGAAAACATTCAAATTCAAGTTAAAATAGTTGTATTATAAATTGTGTTTTTCAAGGAATCTGTTATAATTACAAACTAATTAAACAACTACAAATCTATAAAGGTTTACAGCTTCTTTTCTCACACACTAGCTACATTTTTCTCCTTGAATATTTCTCTCAAAAACTATTACAAAGCTTCTCTCTGGTGTGTAAGTTGGGTGGTTTCATGTATCAATCCTTACATATATAGGAGAACAGATTTAGAACCCATGTGCAAGACATTCTTCTTTTTCAACGTAGCCACAGTACGTCTTGTCATTGTCTTTTCGAAGATATAAATGTCACACCGCTATAGGTTGTTGTTGCTTTTGTTTTTGTTCTTATTCTCCATATGTTTCAGGTATATAGGTTGCTATTGGACCCTCATATTTCGAGGAATATTTTCCCAGTTATACCCCTTGCTTCTTTGCCAAGTATCAAAGAATGTCTTTTAATCCCTGATGACATGTGAATAAGGTATATACAATCCCCTGATGACAAGCCTTGATGTTGACTTGATTAGTGCTTCTGGATCCCCTAATGACAAGCCCTGATGTAGACTTGATTAGTGTTTCACTTTCCACTGATGACAAGCACTGATGTTGACTTGATCAGTGTTTCTCGAGCCCCTGATGTTAAGACTCAATGTTGTTTACTGATGTTATCCATTGATATAATGTATAGGCTATCCCTTGACGGTATTCCCTGATAGTCAAACTATACCCTGATGGTTTCCTCTGACAGTCAAGGTATCCCCCGATGGTTTCCCTGACAGTCAAGCTATCCCCTGATGGTTTCCCCTAATAGTTAGTTATTCCCTGATGCCTTTTTGTACCCTAACATTTTCTATAAATGATATTTTGTTGGCTTTATCTTGAATGTCTAATGTGCAGAATACTTGACTTCTTAAGTACAATCAGACCTTCCCTGACACTATCAAGTCCTTAAGATATCCACTGATGACTTGCCTAGTGCAATGCCTACTATTCCCTGATAGACTAAGTTGTCCATCAATAAATACTTATTTGTGCAAATATACTAAGGTTTGACAACAACCTTGAGTATCTATAAGTGCACAATTATTAAAGGATCTACAGAATAAATACATCATCATCATTCTCAACATTAAGCCTAACAAATTACCTAGTCCAAGAGAAGAAGAAAAAGAAACCACCAATATCTAAGGAAGGCAATGAAATAATCACCAACTTCTCACCCTGAATTACTTGTTTGGACCAAATAGGTACTGTTATTCCCAAATGTATATTTGTAGAATGGGGGTTGAATACAAATATGAACTTTTCTTTGAATTTTATAAAGTTCACAGATAATTTGAAAGTTACTACATTATAAACAATTGCTTTTATTAATTTTGAATCTGAATTAAAATCTGGTAAACGAAGTACCAACTTCTATTTTTCTGCTCGTGAAAAACAGCTGCAACCCTAGAAAATAATTTTAGCTTCTCAAGTTCTAAAAACTCGCTTCTCAAATTCTAAGAATTTGTTGCATTATTGTAATCTGATATTATCTCACTCTATATTTTTTCTTCTATTGTAATATCTATACACAGCTTCATATGACTATCTTTATCTATCTCTTTCTCTGTTTTATCTCCTGTATCTCAAGATGTATCTTGTTTTAATTGAGATCTCTGTATCGAGATCTTTCTTTTCCACATAGTATTGTATCATGTATCTCGAGATGTCGTACTTTTGTCTAATAAATCTTGAGATGTCCCTTCGTTTTCATCTGATCTGAATCTAAATATATACGTGAATTCTAAAAATCCTATCTCTATTCAGATAATCTTCTCGACCTTGTCAATCCTTATGCGACTCTGTATTGGATCTTGATCGGCTTCTTGTTTGCAACTTCAAATCCTATTCAGATTAGGATTTGCTGCATTCCAGTCAAACATGATCTTCAATATCCACTAATAAATTTGTATCTACTGATGAATAACTTTTTTTGTCGATGGTCATTTATCTGTTGATGACCATTTATCTGCCTTTAGCCATTTATCGTATGATACAACTTATCCTCCGATGAAAAAAATTATCCACCGATGATAAGATTTATTGAGTGACTGGCTACTTGGATTATTTATCCGTTGATGTACAAATTATATCATCGGAGGGTAAATATCCATTGGACCCAACTATTATCCGCTGATGAACAAATAACTCATCGGAGGATAATACTTAGAAAAATACATCTTCAAAAACTTATCTGTTGATGTTTATACTGCACACTAGCAGCTATTGTACAATTGAAAAACTAACAATCGTAAGTATATATCATATCATCAAATGCTATAATTCCTAACAGGTACCCTAGTCCTCCTTCTAATGGGTGCCAAGATGAAGAATGCATAGTATGGAAGGGCAAAACCATTAGCTTAAGAAACAATGGAGGCCGAATCCCTCAAGATGTAAGGGAGATAATCAACGTCAAGAAGATAAAGGTGATCAACATTGAAATCCGCCAAGATGCAAGGGCCATCACTGAAGCAAGGAATAAAGAAAAAAAACGTGGTGAAGAAAAGACCAAATGGAGGAGAGAGTTCTTTCTTGATCGGAGGATTGTCATCTGTTAGTTAGATACTATATAAACAATTCGATGTCAAATTGTGTTTACAATTTGTTAATCTTTAAGCACTTTTGAGAATTATTGAGCTTATTATTGCATTTTCTTTATTTTTTGAGATTTATGCTTTGGATAGCTTTCTATGGTTGTTTTGTAGATGATATATCTTGCTTTGATGATGGAGAGCACGAAAGAAAATTTAGAAGAGCAAAAGAAATCATATAACGACTTAAAAGTGACGAAAATTTAAAGTTGAAATGTATAACTTAACACAATTGGGAGCACAACTGTGCCACTATCTGTGCTTGAATGTCCTTCTTACAACATAATTTGTAGCACAACTGTGCAACTGTACTGGATTTGTCAAGATTTCCCTAGTTTTTAGACTTAGTTCCCTATTTAATTAGGTTTTTATATAATTGGTAAGGGAACAAAACCCAATCATTTCCAACCGTCACGACCCACTTAGAAGTCATCATTCATCATCTCTTACTTTTCGTTCCACCATGATTATGAGTAAACTTCTATTTCATGTTTTCATAAAAGTTTCTTCCATGAGTAGCTAAATTTTCTTTGTTCTTGAATATTATTAGAACAATATAAGCACAAGTGTTTGTAGAAGGGGGGGATAAATACAAACACTACAAACTTTTTGCTCTTTTTAAACTTTAGTCGGCACTGACTAGAAACAGCTACAAAGAATAGAAAAACTATAAAATATGAACACACAGATTCAAGTTAAAATAGTTGTATTAAAACTTGATGTTTTTCTGGAAATCTATATAATCACAAATGTGATTAAACAGCTACAAAATCTGTAATAAAATTACAGCTTCTAATTCACACTCACTAGCTTCTAACTTTCTTTGAAATATTTCTCTCAAGATATATTACAAAGTTGCTTTAGTGATTTGTGTGCTTCTTTGTTTGTTGATTTGTTGGATTGATCTCTCTCTTGTTCTTTTTTTTGTAATGAAAACTCCTTTGCATATATAGAGATCAGTGGTTGAACCCATGTGCTGATAGACGTTCTACTTTTCTCAACTCAGTCGCATATATATCACATCGATGTCCTTTGTGATAGACTGCTGTTGCTTTTTATTGCTTCTTTTTTTTCCCCTGATCTGCATGCATTTAATGTTCGAGAGTTCTCATTGGACCAAACAAACTTCAAGAAATATCTTTCCAGTTAATATCTCTTGTTTCTAAAATAAGCTTAGTTGATTTGAGTGTAAGTCTTGATGACGGGTGCATGCTGTCATAACTATCCACTGACGACAAGCCCTGATGAACTTGATCAGTGCTTCTGGATCCCCTGATGATAAGTCTTGTTAAAGACTGGATCAGGGCTTCAACCTTCACTTGAGTTTCACTCAGTGCTTCTTGATCCACTGATGTTATAACTTACGACATACACTGATGGCTTCCACTGATGCAGTGTTGAGCTTTCCCCTGATGGGTTAGCCTGACACTGTCATACCCTGACAGATGACATGACTTGATCATGCCCTGACGCGTTCCCCCTGATGAGTTTGGCCAGCCACTGCCATACCCTGACACGTTCCCCTAATGGGTTGGTCTGCCTTTGTCATCCCTAGATGGGTTCCCCTGACGGTTTTTTAATCAATGAAACTTTGTTTGGAATATATGATGTGCGGAATACTTTGACTATTTTCGAGTAACATTAGACATTCCTCTTCACTTTGTCAAGTCCTTTAGATGTTCCATTTTATGACTTGTCTTGTGAAGTGTTTGATCATCCATTGATGAATAAGTTTATCATCAGTGGATGCAAAACTTGTGTTGATATTAAGGTTTATAAAGAACCTTAACTATTTACAGATGCACAATTTATTCTCTAAACATCATCATCATCATTTAACCCTAACAATCTCCCCCTATTTATGTTTATCATTTTGATAACCATAAATTTCTAGATGCACTGATGATGATGTCAAAACCAATACTATATACTAGAAAGAATTGTGTATGAACTAACAAAAAGAATTTTTGTACAAGTATTTCCTATATATATTACAACAAAGATGTACATTCTTAGACATCAGGACCCCTTTTTCTTTTGGCTGAGACAAAGGGCAATGGATGACTTGATTCAATCAATTGAGTGTCACTTCTAAGGCCTTGTCTCCTTTGTTCTGGGTTTTTGTCAGGAATCCTGAGTCTGTTGTCTTCCCCTCCAGCCTCCAGCTCCCTTTGAAGAAGTTTTCTGAAGTTGACTATGTTAACATTCTTGTTGGATTCCAAAGCTTCAAGGATAGCTTTAATCTCTTGTATGTTGGCTGTAGCAAGTTGTGACCAGTAGAAGGTAATGATTTCCCCCCTTTTATTTTTGAACTCAACACCCATGGGGTTTGTGATCATTTTTGGATATTCTTTCAATCCCTTAACCGGTGGCACATCCCTTACTGCAGCATTCCCATCATCAGCTTTGGTTTCTTCAATCTCCTTTAGCACTTTCTGAATCAGCAGGATTCTGAACTAGATGTCATGTTCATTTTTGTGAGAAGTAATTTGGCTTAGAACATGCATCGCTTCCTCCAGGTGGAGTCCATCAACGTCTTTGATCTTTATGTTTTTCTCCTGCCCATCAGTGGATTTATAGAATAATTTCAATGGCCTCTCCAAGGCTGTGGGCAGGCTCCTTTCATCGTTGATGGCTCTCCTCAGCTTGTCGATCATCCCCCTTAAGTCTTTGTTAGCCGCTAAAGATTTGGAAATCAAGTTCAATATCAATACTAGTTGTTCATCATCCATACTCCTAAACCAATCCATTGTAACATTTAATTGTGACCCACTCTTTTGTTTTACTGTTATCAACTGATCCCTTTTATTGTTGAACTTGACATTTATACTTTTTATTGAGAACATAAATGTCAGGTTTTTGCGCCTTTCTTCTTTGAGGGATTCAGCTAAGGTGGTTGGACCATATGTTGTGGTTATAGGAGAAGGTGCTTGATCCTTGGCTTCAAATGACTTGGGTTTGGTGGCATCAGGGTCATCGGTTTTGTCTTAGTTCTTATCCCCTGATACAGCTTTAGGATTCTGAGATCTTCTTGGTTGAGGTTTCTTGGAGGTCCTGGGTTCGACACTCTTTTTCTTCTTTTCTTCCTCCTGATCCTTTGCCATTTCCCTCTCTTCTTCTTCTTGAAGTTCCTGTGCATAGAGTGCATCAGCTTCCACGAGCTTTTTGTCCTGAAGGTAGACCAGCTCCACTTTCCCATCAATCACGGCTTCAACAGGAGTTGGAAAGTGAGCTGTCTTCATGGCGTCTCCAAGTAGCTTAGGCCCTGATTGAGTGTTGGATTTCTTCTTTGGTTCCTCAATCAAGATGCCTTTGCCTTTGTCCTTGGGTTTTGGAGCAGGAATAGGAGCAGTCACATCCCCTGATGGTTGACTTGTAGATTTCTCAGCAACATCCCCTGACAATGGCCTAGTAGATTTCTCCCCCTTTTTGACAGCATCATCAGTGGGAGTTGAGAGTCGGGATGTGACTTGTAGAACTTGATTTAGAGTGTCAACAATGGATAGTTGCAGAGTTTCCATACTGGACAGTTGAGTAGTGAGATCAACAAGTTTCTTGTCCACATTGTCAGCTTGCTTCTTCATTCGGAGTAGGGTCTGGCTGGTTACCAGGGAGTCGACAACCTGTTGTACATTGATGATTTTATTGGTAAAGTTTGTATATAGTTTCTTATTCTCAATATCTACAGACTAACCAATCATGATTTGTGATTTTAACACTTTTATCAAGATTGGATCAGTAGTCCTTGCAAGCTCTTGCTTGAGTAAATTTACAGTCCACCATTTGATTCTGTTGAAAGTACAAATCAACTCCAATGAACTGGGAAAAATCATCTTGTGGAGCATCATCTTCATCACTTTCAGTGCTTGTAGTATTATATTTACAATATCTGTATTTTCTCTCTGTTCTTTATTTACAAGGATCTCATCCATATCTCCCTCATTCTCTCCTTTTTCTTTGCCTTCTAAGGCATCACTCGTATTCTTCCTTTTTCTTTGCCTACTAAGGCATTACTCTTTTCCTCTCCTTTTGCCAAAGTCCTCTCAGGGGTTTGACTTTGCCTCTCTTCACTAAGTATTTTCTCAGCCTCACTCAAAAAGTTATGTACAGTTACTGGTTCCACAGAAGTGATAGGAGAAGGAGTGGAAGTAATATGTGTATGTACAATTGGAGAAGTGTATGTCTCAATAGAAGAAGTATTTACAATTGGGGGAACATAAAGACTTATTGTTGTTGTATATACATTAGAATTTATGTTCCCTGTTTGACCAACAGTTATTGTATCAAGGAAAAAAGAGTCAACCATTTGAGTGTGGTGACTATCAATCACTGTGTCAGGGAATGTTGGCTCCTCCATGAATTCAGAAAATGGAGAATCTGATCTTATGACACTCAATGTTTGTGTCATAATATCTGAAGAAATTTGAGGAACAGAGAAAGAAGGAAGTGGTGTAGAAGGGAGTGTTGGCTGAATCACTAAACGAGGAGGTGATCCATCAAAAGGAGCTATAGAAGAATGCTTATTACTCATGTTGATCTTATTGAGAAGCTTCTAAACTACAACACCTTGGAGAAAACCAGACACATCAAAAGAAGTAATGTGTGCACTCACTGTGTCAGATTTCTGCAAGTAGCTCTTAGAGACCTTGATGTTAGTTTCATCAGAGTCTATGGTCAATGTACGTGCCTCACTCAACTGTGTCCCTGGTTGAGGATTATTTTCAATAACTAATTCCTTTTGAGAGGAACTAGTTAGAAATATGATTAATTCCTTATCAAAGGCAGTATCCTTTTGAGAGGATACTGCCTAGTCAGGCTTTTGGGTAACACTCGTGGCTCCCTTCTTCTTCTTCATACGCTTGTAGCCAATCACTCTCTCTCCTTGCTCCCCCTCAGTTGATGTGGTAACTTCGCTGGGTTTTCTTTTAATCCCAATAGTCTTTTGGGAGACTATGGGTTGGGCTATAGAGAGTGGTTGCGTTGAAATTTGTTGTTCTACTTGGGAAGGCCGAGAAGTGGTTGTGATCTCTGCCATAGTAGATAAAGGTTAAGAATTTACAGGTTGGGAAGTAGAGGGTGAAGTATGCACTACCTGTTCCATATGCATTGGAAGAGCAAATGGTTCTGCAGTGTATGACTTCTTTATTATTTCTGCAAACAATTTCTTTGTTTGCTTGTATGTCTGTACAATAACATCATTCTCAAAAGAAAAATTAGAAATTTGATCTTTAATAATCATATACAAAAATCTAGCATAATAAACTTCAGATTTCTTAGAATTAAAACTACCTAATTTATTTACAAGGTCATTAAAAATTAATTTTCCTATATTTATATTTACATTTCTAATTATTGCATATGCTATTTTCAAAGTTAAGGAGGTAATAACCTCAAAGTTAGAACACTTACCTGAAAACACCTTCATGATGATGTCGAAGAGATAAGAGTTCTCCCGCTTCACGTTCACCCTCTTGAGGTCCTTGAATTTTAATACTGCGCTAGGAGCAGCATTATAACCTAGTTCCCTCAAGAAATTGAGTAGTACAGCATCATCTGGTACTTCCACCAGGTTTTGGATAGGTAGCCCCAAAGCAGAATTAATCCTGGAAGGGGTTATTTTTCCCTTTTCAGAAGAAATCTTGAATGAGATTCCCTTTACCACATCAGCCCTTGTGGTGGAGTACATGAACTTTGCACTTGTCCACAGTTGAGACAGTGCTTGCCCCAACATTTCTTCATCGCTGAAGATTGTTTGACTATACCTAGAGGTGAGCAAATAGTTCATTATAGGCTTGAAGCAATCACTCACCTCATTAATGTCTGAGAAACCCACATAATTTGTGGGTGGAACTACTAGATTCCTTGGGATTTGTTGAGAGTTGTTGGGTGCCATTGATGCTTGATTAAGATTTGAAGTTCTAGGGTTTTTGTGAAAATGAGAGAGAAATAAAGAAAACTCGAGCAAATATCAGAGAAAGATTAAATGAGTTAAGGTGTTGTAAAAGGTAGGAGAGATAGAGTATAAATACCCGCCTGTTGACGTTTGAAAACTGCTCTTGAAAACACACAATCAGGGAGTCGTTTCAGTTTTGTGATGACATGTCATCAGAGAGAAATACTTTTTGATGAGTTGTCATAACTTAACTGACCGTAATCCCCTGATGCAGTTAAAAAACTTTTACCTTACCCTAATGCACATTGTATTTATATACCCTGACCCTAATGCACAAGACAGATGCCCTGACCCTGATGCGCGAGCCGAATACCTTGACCCTGATGCGCCTTGACAGAGACCCTAGCCCTGATGCATCAGTCAAAAACAAACACAACCATACACAAATACAAAATATACAAGTATTCATATACATATTTACAATAATAACATATATAATCACATATCAATTGATTTCATCAAGAACTTATGAAATGAGTTAGGAGTACCAGAACTTAGGCATTTGACCTTGACCCTGACGCATAGTTCACCATTCCCAGCTCTCCCACAAGATTGAAAAACATGGCTTCATCAAGAGCTTTGGTAAATATGTCTGCTAGCTGCTGGTGCGATGGTACAAACTGTAGTTCAATAGTTCCATTCATAACATGTTCTTTGATGAAATGATATCTGATTTCTATATGCTTGGTTCTGGAATGTTGCATAGGATTTTCAGCAATGGCAATGGAACTAGTGTTATCACACCTGATTGGAATTTTGTTGAAGTTCAGACCATAATCCATTAACTGATTTTTCATCCATAGAATTTGTGCACAACAACTTCCAGCTACAATATATTCAGCTTCAGCAGTTGATGTTGAAATTGAGTGTTGCTTTTTGCTGAACCAAGATACTTCCTCCTAGAAATTGACAGCTTCCTGTTGTACTTTTTCTGTCAATTCTGCATCCTCCAAAGTCAGCATCAGAATATCCCATCAATTCAAATCCAGACTCTTTTGGATACCAAAGTCCCAACTCTGTAGTGCCCTTGATATATCTCAAGATTCTTTTCACTACAATGAGATGAGATTCCCTTGGGTCAGCTTGATATCTTGCACAAAGACATGTTGCAAACATTATGTCAGGCCTGCTGGCTGTTAGATACAGTAATGATCCAATCATTCCCCTGTAAGTCTTCAAATCAACTTTCTTTCCATTCTTATCAGGGTCAATCTTGGTTGCACTGGCCATTGGTGTCTATGTTACTTTTGAGTCCTCCATATCAAATTTCTTGAGAAGTTCTTTGGCATATTTTGTCTGATGAATATAAATTCCATCAGTGACTTGTTTAAATTGCAATTCCAAGAAATACGATAACTCACCCACCAAGCTCATTTCATACTTGCTTTGCATGAGTTTGGACAACTTTTTGCACAGCCTAGTGTCAGTGGATCCAAAGATAATATCATCAACATAAATTTAAACCAAAATCAAATGACCTTGGTGTTGCCTAAAGATCAATGTTTTGTCAATGATACCTCTTGTGAATTTGTTTTCCACCAAAAACTTTGACAGTGTGTCATACCAAGCTCTAGGACCTTGCTTCAATCCATAAAGTGCCTTTTCTAGTTTGTAGACATGATTTGGGAATTTTGAACATTCAAACCCTGGAAGTTGTTGGACATAGACCTCTTGTTCTAATTTCCCATTGAGAAAAGCACTTTTCACATCCATTTGATAAACTTTAAAGCTTGAATATGCTGCATAGGCTAAGAAAATTCTTATAGCCTCAAGTCTAGCTACTGGTGGAAAGGTTTCATCAAAGTCAATCCCTTCTTCTTGAAGATACCCTTTTGCAACCAGTCTTTCTTTGTTCCTTATAACAATGCCAGCTTCATCCATCTTGTTCCTAAATACCTACTAGTACCTATTATGATTATATCTTTGGGTTTAGGTACTAGCTTTTATACTTGATTTCTTTCAAATTGATTTAGCTTTTCTTGCATAGCCATTATCCAATCTGCATCTTGAATGGCTTCTTCAAATTTCTTTGGCTCTACTTGTGAAAGAAAGCAAGCATATAGGCATTCATTAGATGTTGCTTTTCTAGTCTGCACTTTCTTGTTTGGGTCACCAATAATTAAATCTAATGTGTGACTTCTAGACCATTTGGGATTGGAGATGTATCTTGATGAGCTTGCTTGATTATCATCTCCTCCCCCTAAGTTTGTGCTCCCAGCTTCTGAAAACCCTCCCCCTGAATTAGTGCTTAATTTAAGGTTCAAGTTATCCCCTGATGGTGCATGCCCTGATGAATAATCCCCTGATGGAGTATCCCCTGATCTATTGTCCAGGAAATTGACTCTATCTGTTGAAGGGGCTTCTACAGTGTTTGGATTGACATCAGGAATTGATAAGTTCTCCATTTGTCTGCACTCATTAGCTTTAATCTCTTGATAATCAGTCTCATCTTCATTTTTAAATTTGTGCTCTTCATGAAAACGAGGGTCTTCAAGTCCAGAAATCTCTTGATCATCAAAAGCTACATTTATAGATTCCATCACCACCTAAAGTCTCTTGTTGTAAACCCTATAGGCCTTAGATGTCAAGGAGTAACCTAGGGAAATTGTTTCATCAGCCTTTGGATCAAATTTTCCTAAGTTCTCACCAAAGTTCCTTAATATAAAGCATTTGCATCCAAAAACATGTAGGAACTTGATGCTTGGCTTTCTCCCTGTCATTAGCTCATATGGTGTCTTGTTGTGAGCCTTGTTGATTAAGGACCTATTTTGAGTGAAACAAGTAGTGGAAATTGCCTCAGCCCAAAAATAGGTAGGAATCCTTGCCTCTGCTAGCATTGTTCTAGCAGCTTCTATCAGGGTTCTGTTCTTCCTTTCCACTACACCATTCTGTTGAGGAGTCCTTGGAGCAGAAAGTGTATGATTGATGCCTTTCTCCACACAAAATCCATCAATAGCTACATTCTTGAATTCAGTTCCATTGTCTGTCCTCAATGTTCTAACCACTAACCCTGACTCAGTTTCCACTTTCTTAATATGGTCAATGATTTGTTGAGGAACTTCTAATTTAGAATTTTGAAACTTCACCCAAGTGTATCTGGTGTAGTCATCCACAATGACCATTACAAATCTTTTCTTTGACACTGACATAATATTGACAGGGCCAAAGAGATCCATATGTAGCAATTGAATTGGCTCTTTAATCATTGTGGCTTCCTTGCTGACAAAGGATGTTTTCCTTTGCTTCCCTTGTTGACAAGCTGAACATAACCCTTCTTGAATGAATTCCATTTGGGGTAGTCTAGTTACCAACTCTCTCTTCACTAAATCATTGATAACCTTGAAGTTTAGGTGAGAGAGCTTCTTGTGCCACAATCTGCTTTCATCAGGGGTTGCCTTGCTATAGAAACATTATTCTTCACTAACTGAATTGAAATCAGCAACATAGAGATCTCCTTTTCTTATCCTTGACAAAACCAGCTTCCCATCATCCTCGTTTGAGATCAAGCACTGATCCCCCTTGAAAGAAATGATGTATCCTTTGTCACATAGTTGACTTATGCTTAACAAGTTGTACTTAAGCCCATCAACTAGTGCTATATTTTTAAATGAGACATTCCCATTTGTTGCTTTGCCATAACCAAGAGTCAGTCCTTTACTGTTATCACCAAATGAAATCACTGGACCATCCTTCTCTTGAAATTCTATGAGCAGGGCTTTGTTTCCTGTCATGTGTCTTGAGCAACCACTGTCTAGAAACCAGACTTGACTGCCTTTGACTTTTCCCTGCACACAAGAAACATTTAATTTATTTTTGGTACCCATGTGGCTTTGGGTCCTTTAAGTTTAGTCACATTTAATGGTGATACAACTTTTTCATTATGAATGACTTTAGGTTTTGGCAAATTTAAAACTTTCTCCTTTTTAGGAGCTTCAATATATGTTTTTGATTTCTCAACAATTATCTTGCATTTATCCTTGGAGGAGCAAGCTTTAGCAGTTGGTAAATCATCAGCATATAAAATTGTGCCAGTCAAAATTTGTGGTTTCTCTTTACATTGAAAAGATAGAAGATTTTTGTTACCATAATTCCAGCACACTTTCCTAGGGGCTTCATGAATGGAAGTGTAATTACTAGCCTTATTTACACCTAGCTTACCATTTCTATTATTTTTATTTTCCCCTGATAGACCTTTTTCCCTTGAAAGGCTACGACGACCTGATGCACTCTTTCCCCCTGATGACTGTGTATCCACTGATGCACAGTCTGGTTCTCTTCTAACTGGAGGTTTGAGTGCTTTGGCAAAAATAGGTTTCTTACCACTCCCACCACTTATGGAAGCTTCACTTATTGGGAAAACATTCCCTTTTTCTAACTTTGTTACAGCCTTTACAAACTTGATAGGTTGTATTGGCCTTTTTCCAAAGCTAGCTGCAATTTTAACCTTAATGGGAGGTTGCTGCACAAAAGTCACTTCATAGCCTAAACTAGATTTGGGATCAAATTTTTGACTTTTTAATTGATCCTCTAATTTCTTGCCAGACTCATTCCATCTCTTTATGACTTCCCTTTCTTGAATTAGAAGATTTGAGGTCCATTCCTCTCTTTTGATAACACAGTCAAGAAGATTTTTTGTCCTTGAGAGTTCTTTTTCAAGACTCTCAAGTCTGGAGAGTTCTGATTCTAAAAGAGTGTTTCTTGCAGTCAAATGTTCATTTATTTTCTGCACTCTCTCAGTTTCAGTTACTGCACTCCTCAGGGTGTCATAGAGATCCTTTATCTCACAAGCCATTTCCTTAACAGTTTTAACACAACCATTTTTAGACATATTAGAGGAAATTTCAACACTTACTTGTGAGCTGCTACTGTCAGTGGATGAGGCCATCAGGGCTAGGTTGACATACTCTTCAGCATCTTCTTCATCTGAGTCAGCCTAATAAAAGATGTAGAGATGAGTTATATGAATGGATTTTAGTCTCACATTGGAAGTTGGAAGGAGTAGTGCTCACCATTTATATGGGAAGGTAATAGACTAGTCAAAGTAATTGGTTACACTATGCTTCATCTATCATGCCCGCGCAGGGGGGGGTGCGAATCCAATGATTTACGAAATCCAATTTGGCTTGACTCGTGCGCAGGTGCGACCTGTGGACACGAATGTCGGATCGTAACTGGGGGGCCTGATCAACCCAGACTGTGCATCAGGGGATGCGAGAAAGCCGTCAGGGGATGCGAGTGTCCATCAGGGGATGCGAGTGTCCATCAGGGGATGCGAGTGTCCATCAGGGGATGCCGAGAAAGCCTGTCAGGGGATGCCGCGTGCCCGTTAGGGGATGCGAGTATCCATCAGGGGGTGCTGAGAAAGCCCATCAGGGGATGCTGTCCGAGTCATCAGGAGATGCCCACAAATGGAGGGGGCGTAATCCACTAATGATGACGGTTGGGAACATGGTCCTGTAACTTAACAGTTGGGAAAGTGGCCCTGTAACTTAATAGTTGGGAATGTGGTCATGTAACCTGACAGTTGGGAACGTGGTCATGTATCTCGACCGTTGAGAATGTGACATTGCATCTGAGTTAATGGGAACATGCTCTATCGAAATGGTTTTCTTCTGCCTATAAATAGAGACTTATTCCATCAGTCTGGAAAAAGAGAGAAAAGCTTTCGTCTTTCATCCCTAATTCCAAAGTGTTCATCACAGTTTCTTATTTCTGTTCGCCAGTAGACAGACTTTGTGCCAAGTCCTGTCTCTGTAATCCGTTGTATCTTGGGAAACAGTAGTCCAACGATCCTCTGAAGCACCTAGTGAGGGGACTAAACTGTTTTAAGGAAAGCGTGTTCACATATGCCTCGGATTTCAACTTTCTTTAACTTTAATTAAGCCATTTCGAATATATTATTTTTCCCAAATATTTCCAACAATCTTAAAACAGTTTAGTATTATTTATTTGTGATGGTTAATCTCGAAGAGACTCCCATTGATGTCACTTATGCTGCTGCGGTCAATACCTCTACTTTAAATCCTACAACGATGGATGCTACCACAATTAATGTTGTTCCTGTTGCTGCCACTGTCCATGTTCCACCAAGTCATGTTGAGAAGCTAGAAAAATTAACTGGCGTTGCTACTGCGTTCGAACGGTGGCAACAAAAGATGCTGTTCTATTTGACTACCTTGAATTTGGCAAGGTTTTTAACAGAGGATGCTCCAGTGATGCCAAAAGATAATGTAGATATGGCAATAGATTCTGCAGTTGAGGTTTGGAGACATTCTGTTTTTTTATGTCGCAATTATATTTTGAATGATTTAAATGAATCATTATATAATGTTTATTGTCAATTTAAAATTGCCAAAGAACTATGGGAATCAATGGATCGAAAATATAAAACTGTGGATGCCGGCGCAAAGAAATTTGTGGTCGGACGGTTCCTTGATTATATGATGATTGATTCCAAGACTGTAACATGTAAACTGCAGGAATTGCAGTTAATCCTGCACGATATCCAAGTTGAGGTTATGGTGCTAAGTGAGTCTTTCTAAGTGGCTGCGGTCATTGAGAAACTGCCTCTGGGCTGGAGAGACTTCAAGAATTACCTAAAGCACAAACACAAGGAGATATCCCTAGAGGCCATCTAATTGTTAGACTTCGAATTGAAGAAGACAACAAGAGATCCATGTCTAAGGCATCAAGCGGTGTTGGTGCTAAAGTTAATATTGTGGAGCATGGCTCTAAGGGAAAGAATGCCAACAAAGGCAAGGGCAAGTTGGGGCCAGTTAACGACGGTTTCAAAAAGCCAAAATACAAGTTCAAAGGCAAATGTTTCAAATGTGGCAAACAAGGCCACAAGTCAAATGAATGTCAATCATCCAAAAAGAAACATGAGGCCAACTTGCTGAATGAGATCACCAAAGATGTGGATGATTTGAACTTGGTCGCTGTGGTTACCGAGGTAAACATGGTGGAGTCCAATCCGAAAGAATGGTGGATGGACACCGGTGCTTCTAGACATGTTTGCACTAACAGGAACCACTTCTCCACTTTTGAGCCGGTTAACGGTGAGAAATTGTACATGGCAAATGCTGCTGTTGCGACAGTTGAAGGCAAGGGAAAGGTACTGCTGAAGATGACTTAGTACTGACACTACAAGACGTATTGTATGTGCCAGAAATCCGCAAAAACCTTGTGTCTGGTTCTTTGCTTAACAAACATGGCTTTCGCATTGTAATAAAGTCTGACAAGCTTATTCTGTCTAAATCAGAAATGTTTGTAGGAAAGGGGTATGCCACTGATGGGCTGTTTAAATTAAATGTAATGACTATCGTCAACAAAATTAATGAAAGTACCTCTTCTGCTTATTTGATTGAGTTTTCAAATTTATGGCATGGTAGACTAGGTCATGTTAATTTTAATTCGATTCGTCGTGTAATTAACTTGAACCACATACCAACATTCCAGATTAATTCATAAAACAAATGCGAAGCTTGTGTTGAAGCAAAATTAACCAAGTTGTCGTTCCCATCTATAACGAGAAGCACTGAATCGCTTGAATTAATTCATAGTGATGTTTGTCATTTGAAGATGATTCAAACACGTGGTGGTAATAAATATTTTATCACCTTCATTGATGATAGCACAAAATATTGCTATATATATTTGATGAAAAGCAAAGATGAAGCCTTGGAAAAGTTTATTCACTATAAAACTGAGGTTGAGAACCAACTTAGTAAAAGGATCAAACGATTGAGGAGCGATAGAGGTGGCGAGTATGAGGCACCGATTGGTGACTTCTGTGCGAAACATGGAATTATTCATGAAGTAACGACACCTTATTCTCCACAATCTAATGGGGTTGCGGAACGAAAAAATTGCACTTTAAAAGAAATGTTGAATGCGATGTTACTTAGTTCTAGCTTACCTCCAAATATGTGGGGAGAAGCTATCTTGTCAAGCAATTACCTTTAAAAAAAGGGTACCTCGGAAAAAGGAGGACAAGACTCCGTATGAACTATGGAGAGGAACGAGACCATCTTACAAATACTTGCGAGTGTGGGGGTGTCTTGCTAAGGTTGTTGTTCCAGCACCTAAGACAGTTAAGATTGGTCCTAGAATAGTGGACTGTATCTTCATCGGGTATGCACATAATAGTAGTGCTTATCATTTTCTCGTGTATGATTCAGTACTACCAGATATACACAAGAATGCGATAATGGAATCAAGGAATGCATCTTTCTTTGAAAATGTTTTTTCATGCAAGTCTAGCAGTGGATCTAGTTCAGTTAAACAAATTCAAGATCACACTGAAGTTCAAAAAATTGAACTGAGACGTAGCAAACGAGCAAGAGTGGAAAAATCATTTGGTGATGACTTTGAAACCTACCTATTAGAGAAGGAGCCACTGAGCTATGTTGAGGCAATGAGTTTCACTGAGGGACCTATGTGGCAAGAAGCCATAAAAAGTGAAATTGATTCCATCTTGCAGAATCACATTTGGGAGTTGGTCGATCTCCCTCCTGGGAATAAACCATTAGAGTCTAAGTGGATTTTCAAGAGGAAAATGAAACCAGTTGGTTCCATTGATAAATACAAGGCAAGACTTGTAATTAAAGGGTATAAGCAACGCGAAGGCTTAGACTACTTTGATACATACTCTCCCGTGTCGAGAATAAATTCTATAAGGTTGATTCTTGCTATTGCAACCTTGAGGAATTTGGAAGTCCATCAAATGGATATGAAAACAGCTTTCTTAAATTTAGATGAAGAAATCTACATGGAGCAACTCGAGGGCTTTAGAGCTCCAAAGACCGGGAAGAAAGTTTGTAAGCTAGTTAAATCATTGTATGGTCTTAAACAAGCTCCAAAGAACTGGCATGAAAAGTTTGACTATGCAATGATCACTAGTGGATTCAAAATCAATGAGTGTGACAAATGCGTTTATGTCAAAGAGACTGAAACGATTATGTTATTTTATGTCTATATGTAGATGATATACTCATTGTTGGTAGCTCTGACAAGTTGGTCAAGTCTACAAAAGATATGTTGAATTCTAAATTTGACATGAAAGACATGGGTCTTGCTGATGTGATCTTAGGAATAAAAATCCTTAGAACCGCCGATGGTATAGGATTAAGCCAGGCTCATTATGTGGACAAAATTCTTGATAAATTTAACAAGGATGATCGATGTGTTGCAAGAACGCCATTAGATAGTAATTTCCATTTAACAAAGAATTTTGCTGAGGGTGTTTCTCAAGTGGAATACTCACGCATTATTGGGAGTTTCATGTATCTAATGAGTTGCACACGTCCCGAAGCAAGTTGAGCTCCTACACGAGTAATCCTAGTACTGAGCATTGGACTGCTATAACTAGAGTATTACAATACTTAAGATATACTCGTGACTACGGATTATATTATACCAGATATCTTGCTGTGCTAGAAGGCTACACGTATGCTCACTGGATATCTGATATAAAGGAATCAAATTGCACTAGTGGTTATGTGTTCACACTAGCTAGAGGTACAGTGTTGTGGAAGTTTGCTAAATAGACTGTGATAGCCAGATCCACAATGGAGTCAGAGTTTATTGCTTTAGATAAGTGTGGTGAGGAGGCTGAATGGTTATGCCATTTTTTGGAAGATATTCCAAATTGGGATAAACCTGTGGCGCCTATTAGCATTCATTGCGACAGTCAGTCTGCTATCGGTAGAGCGCAAAGTACTATGTATAATGGTAAGTCAAGACATATTCGTCGTCGACATAATACCATTAGACAATTAATCTCAATTGGAGTTATCTCAATTGACTATGTTAAGTCAAAAGAGAATATTGCGGATCCGCTAACCAAAGCATTGAACAAAGAAGAAATTGAGAGATTGACCAAAGGAATGGGTGTTAAGCCTATGAAATGTTAAAAGTTTTATGAAGGAAAACCCAACCTAGTTGACTGGAGATCCCAAGATCTAGGTTCAAAGGGACAACCTAATCGTGCGACTTAGTGTGATCACTGTGGGGGTAACCTCAACTCATTCCTGTCAAGAAACAGTGATAAAAACGGTAAGGTTAGCACTATGTGCTTTAATGACTACTAAGAGAGTATCGTGTTTACTCTGGATTTAGGCAATCACCTATGTGAGAGAGAAGTGGGGCCGCTTCAAAGGAGAACTAGAAGGCTTAGTTCTTTAACAACTCTTTCAGAACCAAGGGGGTTCCATGGCCACAATGGACCAAATTATGAGAACAGAATGCCATAGAAATGGTTCCTGTGTACTGTATGTGGGTCTCCTTACTGTAATAGATGGACAGTTCAAAGACATCATGTCTACTGGACAACTGGTAAAGCATGCATACTTTATAAGGAGGAAGTTCAAAGGGTAATACCTACTTTTTCTATGCAGGGATCAGTTGATGAACACTTTATCATTAAACCTAGACAATATCTCATTCATGTGGGGGATTGTTGAAGGTGATGAGAATCTGAATGAGAATTGCTATCTCATTAATTTGGAAAACTTTTTCACTTGGAATAAAAGATGCAGAGATGAGTTATATGAAGGGATTTTAGTCCCACATTAGAAGTTGGAAGGAGTAGTGCTCACCATTTATATGGGAAGGCAAATAGACTAGTCAAAGTAATTGGCTACACTATGCTCCATCTATCATGCCCGCGCAGGGGGTGCGAATCCAATGATTTACGAAATCCAATTTGGCTTGACTCGTGCGCAAGTGCGACCTGTGGATACGAATGTCGGATCATAACTAGAGGAGCCTGATCAACCCAACCATTTACTGTTTTGGAATTAATTCTTTTATTCATGAAAAGCTCAGACTGTGCATCAGGGGATGCGAGAAAGCCGTCAGGGGATGCCGTCCGCGTCGTCAGGAGATGTCCGCAAATGGAGGGGTCGTAATCCACTAACTTAACAGTTGGGAACGTGGCCATGTAACCTGACAGTTGGGAACGTGGTCATGTATCTCGACGGTTGAGAACTTGGCATTGCATCTGAGTTAATGGGAACATGCTCTATCGAAACGGTTTTCTTTTGTCTATAAATGGAGACTTATTCCATCAGTCTGGAAAAAGAGAGAAAAGCTTTCGTCTTTCATTCCTAATTTCAATGTGTTCATCACAGTTTCTTATTTTTGTTCGCCAGTAGACAAACTTTGTGCCAAGTCCGGTCTCTGTAATCCGTTGTATCTTGGGAAACAGTAGTCTAACGATCCTCTAAAGCACCTAGTGAGGGGACTAAACTATTTTAAGGAAAGCGTGTTCACACGTGCCTCGGATTTCAACTTTCTTTAATTTTAATTAAGCCATTTCGAATATATTATTTTTTCCAAATATTTTCAACAGAAAGCATACATGTGCATCATATCTAATGCACTCTTCTGCAAGTTCATGACCATCCATAGTTAATTCTTGATTATTCGAACACATCTTTTCTCTATCTCATATACTATAAATGCACATTCCATATGACAATTAAGATTCTGTTTGGGTCTAGTTGCTCTACCATCTATATTATTGGGTCTTCCAAGGTCAAGAATTGACATATACATATTGGACATCCAACTATCCATGATATGACCCCACAAATACTATTCATCGGTATCATATAAGCATTTATGAGTCAAATGATTGGTAGCATAAATAAGCACACATGCATATATGGATATATATATATATATATATATATATATATATATATATATATATATAATAAAGAAGAGAGAGAAAGACGAAGTTTAAGTCATGAAATGAAGAATCCATCAAATGAAGATGAAGGAAGCACTAGTAGAAGCCTCTCTTGCTGCATAAACGATCATCACAGCTTGCTCTACAAAATACTTCAAGATGGAGTCCAAATAATACACCAACAAAGAGAGATCTTGGAAAGAATGAGCGCCTCCAACAATGGTGAATATAGCGAGATAAAGAAGCTAAAGTGAAGAAGAGAATGCTGAAAATCAAAGGGAAGATACTTAATGGATGTTTAAAATACCAAAATAGAAGGAGATAAGAAAGGAAACAAAAATGTGGTTTTCCTCGTTTGGAAAAAAGCCAACTCTAGTGGTCCAAGACAAAGATTCCTCACTCAAAGTCAAATTTTAGCACACATTTGTGTATCTTCCTACAAGAACAAGCCAAAATACACAGAAAATCTCCTTTGTAGTATTTGTCAGGACAACCCAGATCAAGAAGTGTGTGTGACTCGACACCGACAATTAGAACTTGCGCGCAAGCGATAAATGTATCCGTAATGTAATTAATGTCCCTCATTAATCCCAAGATAAACCTAATTAATTACAAGAAGTAATAAATAGTGATTTGGGGGTTTCCGCTGACCCATCGAGGGGTCACCTCATCAACACCTCAAAATGTGTTAACATCATCTTAGCACCTTAGGAACAACTTATTAAGTTCCAAGAATTTTTAAGAACCTCCATGATCAACCTTGAAAGCAACCATGCATCTTGTCGCACTCGAAAATTTTTGAAACAAATTGAATTTGAAGTTTTATTCTTGTAAAATTTATTTTTTATCTAAAAAGAAACTCAATTTTTATTCTTTTATTTGAAAACACATTTTTAAAGAAAACCTCTCCCAATTATCTCAAAAATTCGATTAATCTATGATGTATGACGAAAATTTTATAAAATCATTTTTTATTTAAAGAGTCGTCGCCTAACAATTTATTTCAAAAATGGCGTATTAGGACACCTTTTATTTCCTTAAAAAATGTGGATTTTATAAAAGAACTTAAAATGACTATAATTAAACTTGATCAAACTGAAACCAAAAGTTCAAAATTCGTTACTAGTTTGAAAAAGGGAAAGTATTAGGCATTTCCTACCTTCATTATACCTAGTGATTACTTTTACAATATTTTTCTTTTTATAAAAACCATCTCTTAAAAAAATATTTTATTTATTTACTTTGTTGATTTTGAAAAGTAAAGTGAAAATAAAACAAAATAAAAATAAAAATAATAATGTTTACATCCTAATTAAATGTGCAAGTATGTGCCAGTGTATGTGTGTGCATATGTGATTTCACTATTTCTTGATTTTTTTACATTTTCAAGAATCTAAAAGGAAAACTCTCTAAACTAAAACTACATTATTGGTTCCTATACCATAACGAGAATGTCATTGAATTTAAATGATATAAACATTTTAATTCTAGTCCATAGGCCTAGGAATAGTGAACAAAAATAAAATTACATTTTTGGAATGTAAATTACATTTTAAAAATAATTACATGAAAGTTACAAGTACAATTTAGAAATACCACTATACTAAGTTACAAATAAATTTAAATTAAATCCTAATTACATGTTAAAAAATTTTAAAAAAAATTTACAAGAATTTTCTTTGTGATTGGAATGTTTTCCCGAGCATGAAAGCTCTCCAAATTTTTACAAGTCACAATTCAACTATTTTTATCATAATAAATCCTCCATCCACAATAACCTTATTTAAATTCTATGTACCTTTTTGAATAATACACAATAATAACATGGGGACCTACTCCCATAATAATTCTTCTACACAAATAAATAGTAATCTAATTTTATTACTCACCATTAAAAATGAAATAAACAACAAAATATCTTTAAAATTAAATAAGAACGAAAAAGAAAAAAAAACAAAAAAACATAAAAGATAACAGACTAGGAAAACATTACCGAAATGGATACCCCATGATGTCAGTTACCTATAACTAGTTAAATATATGCTGTACAACAAAAATTAGCACATCATCACACATCACAAACACCAGAGTATATCCATTCTACTATTTACATTCATGATACCACACTAATTAACGTATTGCAACATATCATTTAAACACACATTAGCAAAAGGCAAAGTCGTAGTACAGTATTCTGTATCAAAATATAGTAGTTTGAGAAATGATTTTATGAAAACATCAAGTCTAAAGATTGATTCTTATTTTTTTATTTTTTATTCCTACCTACGTTTTTAAAGTAATGAAACAAGAAAACTATTTCAAACAAACTAGTCCATGTTCCCTCATTCAGTTCCAAAACAGAGCATGAACAAATTGTAAGTGTACATGATGTCAAGCTAGCCTTTATTTGTTTATTTGTCAAACAAATAACCATTAACAAGTTAAATTAAATATACAATATGATCTAATAAAACACACATCCAAACATTAATCTAAATATTTATTATCTAATTGCACTAATTATAAAATTAAAATGAAAATTAATGTATTCTGAAACGATTCATGAACTCATAATGATTAAATAACCACATACATGAGATTTATAAAATAATTTAATTAGATTTAACTATTAATTAGCTAAACCCACTATGATTAATAAGTAAATTTGACACAAATAGAGTTAAATATATGCCTTGAATTTGGAGTAGATGTCACTTGAAAGAAGAAAAATACAAAAGGGACTTTAATCTTCAATCATTCCCATTCAATAATGCTTAATCACCACTAAATTACTCTTAATCTCACTAATTATATCTATATTATTATAATGCTTTCTCTCACTTTTCTCTCTCTATCTTTTTCCTTCTCTAAATCTTCCCCCCTACAAATAAGATAATACATAGTATTTATAAATAAACAAATCAAAATGTGTCTTGCAAGAGAGAAAAGCATTCTTGATTCTTGAATCTTGTTTTGGATGAATGGATCAAATTTAACCCATCTTGATTGCGTAGTCATGAATATTGACATTTGATTTCCTTTCTCATTCAATGATTCATATTTCTTCCTTCTTTTAATACTTCTTTTCCTTTTTCATTCGTTACTTCTTTTATTGGGTTTGTTTAGCTCCCCTTGACCTTGGGCTTCCACTGGACCTGCAATTAATTCAAAACAAAAAATGAGTTCGCATTCTCTTCTAATAATAATAATAACATGATGATAATAATA
>CM025784.1:12103202-12114966 GCA_014636745.2 Centella asiatica | reverse complement strand
AGTTCGCATTCTCTTCTAATAATAATAATAACATGATGATAATAATAGCAACACGACGACGACGACAACAACGACGACAACAACAATGACGACAACAACGACAACGACAACGACGACAACAACGATGATACAAAAAATGAGTTCGCATTCTCTTTTTATAATAATAATAACACGATGATAATAATAATAACACGATGATGATGATGATGATGATGATATAAAATTTTACCTATAATAATATGTAAAAATAATATTATTTATCTATGTAATATAATTAACCTATAATAATAATATAATTAACCTATAATAATAAAAATAGAATTTTGCTTTATTTATTTATCTATGTATTTTATTCCTTATTTATTAACCTACCATTCTAAAAAAAAATTAAAAATGAGGTGTCTACACATCTTATGAGGCCAAAATAATTTAAGTCTCGAAGGCATGAAATGTATACCATAGGAGGCCTCTGGAGACAAAACAAAGCCCCATGTTGTTCCTACAACCCCTCTCCCACATGAAATGATTGGAGAAGACTTGATGTAACACATTGGGAGCCTTAAATGGAGACTCCCCAACTTGTGATGTAACACATTTTGGGAGCCTTGCATGGAGACTCCCCAACTTGGCCTAAATTTGGCTAAGTATGGGGCCATGACCGGCAAGACAACTTGGACATAATGTTATACAAGGATGTCATGAGACATATGTCCCCCAATCTACACATACATAGACCTTATAGTACCAAGAAGGCAAGTCAAGAGCCAACACCCCAAGGAGAGCAACAAAAAGGAGTTGGAAGCCCCACAAGGAATCTCCCTCACAAGAAAATTAGTAAGAAAAATCAACAATCTCACTATTACCACATGATCAAGGTGTTCATATAATGTCCAAGTGTTCCACAATGTCAAAGACCAACTCAAAGGGCAATATCAACCTAGCCAAAGAAGGAGGAAAGGAGCCTAAGAGGCAACCCTCCATAGAGGTGGCCTTAGGTTCCCCTTCCTTAGCCCAATTCTTGGCTTTTAAGCCTCCCACATTCAATGGTGAAGATTTCAAGGTTCTCCAAACACTACACCGTGCAAGGGGTACTTAAAGGGATCCTAATGAGAGACCATGTGCATGAAAGCAAGAAAGAAAAGAGAGGGACAAGGCCTCCCCATAGGGGGCGGCCTCTGTCCCTCCAGATGTAGCCAATTTTTGGCTCTTTAAGCCCATTTCTATACTTGTCCCCTAACGAGGTGACCTTAGGGTGAAAGTCCTACAACAAGATAAAGGTGTTCAAAGAAATCCTAAAGGAAGACAACAAACATGGAAGTTGTGACGACCCAGAAATAAAAATAGTCTATGGATAATTTATTCATTCATATTTTGTAGAAAGGATTAATTCCACATCTATGTGAATAATTAATTTATATCTTGAAAGGGAGTATATTTTTCATGATGTCCGTGTTAATGAAGATAATTTCCTTAAAAGGATATAAATATGAGAATATCAAACCTCATATAAGATTATGTTGATCAGCTTGGAAGGAGATGGAAGGATTACGTAAGAAGACTATCATCTGATGAATACGTGTGTAGTTATTTGAATAATAAGCTGTTTGTGTGGCAACAATTGATTAAAGGTAAGCTGCATGTAAGACAACAACTGCTTGGTTAAATACCAGCTATTAAGATGTTATGATGAACAGTCGTTTTACCGCCCAAATTGACCAATCATTTTATCTCAAAGCATAATCTTAGCCTATTGCTCTAATCGATTCATGAACACTATAAATACCTCATTCTGAGATAAAATTCTAAGCACTTTTCTAAAACTTCTCTCTTAGAACTTCTCTTTAACCCACCATCTTCATAAATTTTAAGTTCTTCCTCTTGAGCAACTGTCACTTTAGAACAGCCAAGCTTTCAATTTATTCCTCAAAGACGAAGAGGTAAGAGTTTTATACTCCGCTCTGCTCTATTTGATTTTCTCATGCATGAACATTTAAAAATAATAGTCAAGCATGCTAGTGTTTAAGAAGGAGTAAAGCTTCAAAAGCTCTAGTAGTATTCTTTTGCATATTTGTGTGTGTGAATTATGTAAAGAAGTAATACACACAGCAAATAAGTTTATGACGCACCCTAAGTTGGGTTTGTTCATTGTTAGGAAACATCCATGATCTTAAGAAAGGTCCTTCATTATAGTAAAGACAAGCTCTAACTTAGTCTCTAACAACATAATATTAGTCTGCGATGAGTAATAATGTTAGTTTCCGATGACTAATAACGTTAGTCTACGATGACTAATAATAGTCTCTAATGAGTGATAACATTAGTCTCTGATGAGTGACAATACTAGTCTCCGATGAGGAATAATGTTGGTCTCCGATGAGTGACAATACTAGTCTCCAACGAGTAACAATGTTGGTCTCCGATGAGTAACAATGTTGGTCTCCGATGAGTAATAATGTTAATCTCTAATGAGTATCAATGCTAGTCTCCAATGAGTTTGGCGCTGACTTAATGAGTTTGGTGCTGAACAATTATCCACTGACAAGTTTGGCGCTGAGTTACACGTTGGCTAAACAGTTGGCGATGAGTTTGGCGACAGCCCAAAGACTTTGGCAATGGTCAAATAAATTACCGACGAGTTTGGCAATGAACAAATTCCTGTGAGTCATCCCCTGATAGAGGATTATTCCCTGATGACTATCCCTTGACGGAGAGTTTATCCCCTGACGGGTTAGGATTATTTCGAAATGACCATCCCCTGTTTATGCATACTCTCATATTTATTTTTCAAGGCACAAATCTATCATATTATACCAACAACTATGTTTTATAAAACCTTTCACGCACCAGTGTTTTGAAATTAGAATTAGCTAAGGACCAAGGCAAGTATATACTCACTCTACTTCCTTTTAGCTGAATACGTAAGATCATTGATTCGATTTACGTAAATAATTGATGATATTTCTTATGAAAGTTAATTTTTTTCATGGATAAGTAACGTACGATCATTGATTCGATGATGTGAAGAGATGTTGTATATTGAACTAAGTGTTAATGGGTGGTTGCTAGCTGTTTTAAATTCGCTAGCACACCAAATGAAGCCCTATATGGAAATGGAAGACTTATTTCTTACTCTATACTTGTAAAGCATATCCACATGAGTGACTAAAGGCTAGTGGGTGTGAGTGCCTGGCACCAAGGCCATGATAAGGAATGAGAGATCAAGGCATCGGTAATTAGATCCTTACAGACCAATGCTTTCTATGATAACTACGTATGACATGACGGAGTCAAACAATCAGGCTGACCAACTATGTGAGAACCCGAAAATTTTATATGAGTTTGTTAAATGAATTAATGTATGTTGTAATTAATTTCTTATTTTATATACATATGGTAAATCCATATCTTAAGTGAGAATTTTGATGACAATGAGAGGTTCAATTTATTGAAGATAACTTCCTTAAAAGAATATACAAATAAGATTATCAAACCTTGTATAGGATTATGATTAATCAGGTTGGAAGAAGAGGAGAGGGTTACGTAAGATCGGTAGATTACGTGTTTGATTATTAAGTGGGTTGGGTGGCAACAGTTGATTAAGGTCAAATGCATGTAAGACACTAATTGCTTTGTATGTTACCAGCTGTTGAACTATTACATTGAGTAGCTGTCTTACCGTCTTAACTCACCAATCATTTTATATCAAAGCATAATCATAGCCTATTATAAATACCTGATTTGAAATGAATTCTAAACTCCTTTCTCAAATTTCTCTCATAGAACCCCTCTTTCACGTATCATCTTTATAAATTTCCAAGTCTTTCTCTCGGAAAATTATTCTCAGACAAGTTTTAAGTTTCTCCCTTAAAGACGAAGATGTAAGAACCTGGTACTCTACTCAGTTTCTTTCGTACATAGCATCAAAGATATATTAATCATGTATGCTAAGTTTCAAGAAGGAATAAAACTTTAAAGGACTATATTCTTTTGCATTTTCATGTTTATGAGGCATCTTAGGTTGAGTTTGTTGATGAGATAATTCTAGTCTCTGACGAGTTAATGTTAGTCCCTGATGAGATAATTCTAGTCTCTGATGAGTTAATGTTAGTCTCTGACGAGATAATCTTAGTCTCTAATGAAGGAAGTTTAAATTAGTCTCCGATGATATCATCCTTAGTCTCCGACAGGCTAAGTTTAGTCCCTGATGACGTCATCCGTAGTCTCTGATGGGCAAAATATGTTAGTCTCTGATGGCTAAAGATATTAGTCCCCAAGGAGTTTGGTGATAACCAACTGAGTTTGGCGCTGAACAAATGATCCATTGATGAAGTTCAGGGATGACTTACTAAGTTTGACGATGAACAAATCATCCCCTGTCAGCCAAAAGAGTTCGACGATAGTCCAAGTTATCACCCGACGAGTTTGGCGGTGAGAAAGTTATCCCCTGATGGGTAAGTTATTCCCTGATGACTATCCCCTGATGAGAAAATTATCCCCTGATGGCCAAGAGGCTATCCCCTGATGGTCGAGAGACATCCCTTAACGGGTAGTTTACCCACTGTTGTCCAGTCATCCCCTGACGTGGAAGATTTTTCCCCTGAGGCACAGTCTGTCTTTAAAGCTATAAAACATTATTTTCGTAAATTATTTGATAATGTTTTTCCTTCAACCTCAATGGTTCGCATGTCAGATTTGAAACATTAAAAGTTTAAGGACATCACATATGCATTTTCTTTCATAATTCTTATTAAGGTATTAAAATGTTATATGCATGTTTTATAGAATCTTCCACTCATGAGTAAATTGAATTTAATTTTTTGTGCAAAGGGCCGAGGCAAGTATTTACATTATGTGATGGCCTCAAAAATCCCATACTGGACTTCGGGCACCGTCAATAACTAACAAAAGAACAATAATACATCCAAGCATACATAACATTAAATTAGAGAAATAAATATAATTCTCTATTACATTATCCAAAATAAATGAATATTTGACAGCGGAAGTCTATGAGGGGCCCACACAGGCCTTACAATCTAAACCTTTCTATTACAACCTCACATTTCACTCTTCCCCTGAATGCCATCTATAATAGGATGATCAGGAAGCATTCGTTATGCCATTCTCGCCTTGCCTTTGTCAGACGATTCGGCCTTCTTGCCATAACCTGTAAAACATTGGGTAATAGTACCATGAGCGATTTACGCTCGCAAGTATATAAACGAGTATTGAGTATGCTTTGAAAGAGAGGTAATTTAGTGAGCGTAAGTGTTTATGAGGTGTGACGGAAATAAAGTCAACACCTCCTAGTATCTTGACAGAATGGATTCTATGGTCCCCGAGTGATAACGAGGGGTTTGACCCTTTACTTAAAAAAATAAAGAATACTTTCACATGCGCTTTATAACCATGTCCATTTGGCTCACGTGCCCTTAGGAACTCATATCAAACAGTTTATCAGCTAGCCAGCCTGACCACTGTCTGACTTCATCATAATGACATACGTAGTCGATTTGCAGAAACTTTTTGTCTGTGATGGTCCGGTTACCGATGCCTCGGTTCCCATTCCCTATAAATCTTAGGCCCGGGATGTCAGGCAGATGCATCCCACTAGCCTTTAGTTACCCATATGGATATACTTTACAAGTATAGGGTGAAGAATAAGCTTTCTACATCCGTATAGGATTTTCTTTGGCGTGTTAGCGGAATTTAAATGACTAGCAACCGCCCAAAGAGCATTTGATTTAAATACAACATTTTTCACATACATCAGATCAAGGGATAGTACGTTACTTAACTTTGAAGAAATTATATCATGAATATTGACATGCAAAAATCTTGAGTACATTATATATATCGAAAGATTGATCATACGTATTAATTGAAAGAAAAGTAGAGTGAGTATATACTTGCCTTGAGTCCTTAGTGATAATTTAACACTCGTGTAGAAAAGATTATGTAAAACATTTACATGAAATAACGTGAGGAATTTCAACTTAAATAAACATGCGGATGCACATGCGAAGTGTCTGTGAAAGTCTCAAGCTCGTGATTGACTAATTGAGTTGCCATTCGTTGAATTGGGATTCGGTTGCAACCGAATCGGAGTCCGAGAGATTTGTGGAACTTGATAAAACGTCGATCATAGGCTCTCGATAATTTAAATTTAATTATTAGAGGCATTAGATTCATTAATATTAATCAATCCATTTTTGGCTTGAATGATTTTTATTAATCATTTAACATTTATTAAAATTTGTTCCTTAATTATTGTTTAATTGTTTTAATTAAACAATAATCATTTCTTAATCAAAATCTAAATTATAAAAGATTTGGAGATCTTTTGTCAATTATTAAACATTTGTTCTTAAATTATTATTTAATTGCTTTAATTAAATAATAATTATTGGTCATTGAAGTAATTTATTTCTTAATTACTTTTAAATTAAATGATTTATTGATCATTTAATAACCATGTAAAATTTATTCATTAATTATTATTTAATTATTTTAATTAAATAATAATTGGTCTTGAATTCTTAATTTAATTAATCAAGAATTATTCCTCAATTAATCTTAGCTTGAATGATTTATTTAATCATTTAATAAAATTTTAGAGTTTATTCCTTAATTATTATTTAATTTTTTCAATTATAGAATAATTATTTATGAATTAATGGCTCGTCACTTAATTGTGGTAATTAAGAGACTCTAACATCATAAATTATTATAATTTTTAAATCATAAAATTTTAATCATGTAAAGGTTTATTTACATGTCAAAATAATTATCCATAAATCATTTATTGCTTAATTTTTTTAAAAAAAATGTATAGCTATTTCATTTTATTTATTATTATTATTATCATTTTATTTATTTATTATTTTATTATTATTATTATTTTTTAAATTTGGATTGGGCCGGATCCGGGTCGGATCGGGTCAACAGTGGGTCGGACCGGGTCGTGGATCGGGTCAAACCAACCCGCCTTCTTCCCCCTGCAGATTAGGGTTTCGGTCAGGGGGGAGGGGCGGGGGGGGGGGGGGGGGGGCGCCGTTTTCGCCAGAGCCGCGGCTGCCAACCCATCGCGGATGGGAGGTTTTTGGCGGTGGGGGCATCGCCATGGACTTTGCCATAGGCGAATGCACCCCTACGCTTCATGCCACGACCTGAAACTGGTCGGAACGTGAATTCACCGTCTACCACCGGCGAGCTTGCGACCGAGCTCCATTTCACCATTTCTCAACCATTCATGTCGATTCTAGTATGGAAATGAAACTAGAGACTACCATAAATCCATTCATGTATAAATTTCAAGTTTTAATAACACAATCGTAACAAAATTGAAGAATAAACATTAGGTTCTTTTGAAAGTTTCGGCCGAGCTTGAAAATGCGAAATACTTGGCGATTTCTCAAATTGTTTGAGGCAAAATGGTCCTTACAAGTGCAGCAACAAGCTCATAAAATCAATTTGAAGAAATGGTAACGCATCAAGCCAAAATTTCGATTTGAAGAATTAGGGTTCATACGGGTTTTAAATTATTTCTTGAATTTATAATTATTTTTTTGTTTAAACTTTAAAATTTAATAACTCACAACCCATAAATGCTATAAACATGTGCTATATATGAAAATGATGCTGAAAAATTTATTCTACACAATGGTATGAACAGAAATGATAATAAATGTAAAAATACAAGAGTAGTGTGTATACTTCTTTAAAGCTTTAAGTCAATTAAATGTCCAAAACTTCAATAAATGCAAATTTGAATTTAAATCTGTGTTTATTGAGTTTCCTGAAAGGATTTGACTGAAATGGAGGCTAGGGTTTAGTCAAAATGATATATTTATATTACTTGCAAATCATTTTTGGCCATTGGATTGTTTTTTGAAAAATTTACTTGGATTGGAAAGATTTTTCCTTGGATTGAAAACACCTCCTTGTTTTGCCACTTTGAGAAAATGCTGAAATTTGAATTAATAAGTGTTTAATTTAAATTGTTTATTCACTAATTACAATTTTAAATGGTTATACATTGATTTAATGCATAAACCGAAAAGTTTAACCGTATAGGTGAGATAAAAATGTGTTTATGAAATTCTTGTCATGATTAACGTCTCGTAAAATATAAAAGTATCATGTTCGTTTCGATTTATCGCCAGTGGACGTGCGTGCATCGATTAGCGTGATTTAAGCGTAAGCTAAATCGTAAAAATTATTGGTCAATTAAAATGAACGAAAACTTGATAAATAACGAATTTAATATTCGTACATTTTATTAGAATTTTCAGTTTCTCACACATTCAATCTGATGCTTATTTCAATTTAGCGCAGTATCATTTGATTCGATATGCGTGCAAGGCTTTGACTTTATGTTCCAATTTCTTTTATGAACAAGAATGCTATGCTTTAAATTCTGCTAGCATGATATGATTGAATATGCACGGATATAACTAAACTTGATTTATCAGTATTCTTTAGTGCTATATCCGTGCAACAAATGAGAATGATATGACCCTTAATTGGGATGTGCCACATGGTTGGCTAGAGGAAAGGAAAGGTGCTGATTTGTTCTTCACCTGACCTAGAAAAATTATAAGTGACCATGTACATTCACACAAGGAGGGATCATGCGGTCACAATTAGCAGATCCAACGGGTTTAGCCCCCGATGGATATTTTTGAGAAAGTTGTACACAGGTGAATACCTGCCTTTCTTCAAGGAGGATTACACGTTGTTTATCATTAGTGATCCAAAGTTTCTTCAAAGATTTCTGAGGCATTAGTATTGTGTCACTGAGTCTCATAAACAGAATTAAACTTCCATCAATATTCCAGATTTGTTTTTTTGATTTGTTTATATACTTGTTGAGGGTAAATCGCTCATTCTTGTTGAGCTTGATGTCTTGCAGGGCTTGGTCCAAAGGCTAAACCCTCTGACAAGGGGAAGACAAAGATGATCGACTATTGAGTTTTGTTAACCCTATTGAGTGTTGATAAGGAAGGAAGAAAAGAAGATGTTTTGGAAGAGTGATGTTTTGTATTATAATATAGAGATAGAATATCTTCCACTAAGAATGTAATATTTTGGGTTGTAATAACTCTTTACTAATTCCTTTTATTAGTATTTATGTTATGAATGGATGTGAAGTTATCTTTTTCCTTCTCTTGATGAAGCCCAGGTCCAGTAAGGGATTTTGGGGTTGTCACAAACTAGTATGTCGTTTGATGAAGAGGAAGTCAAGTAGTGATCAGGCTGGTCAGATGATGCACTATCTGATGAAGAGAGGGTGTATTCATGGTTTATTTCAAGTAAAGGGTCAACCCCTTGTTATCACTTGGGAACCCTGAAAGTTACATGTTTATGAGATAGCCAGGAGGTGTCAACATTATTTCGCCCAACCTTATTAAACACTAATGCCTTTTGAAATAATTGTTCTCCTTGCTCGAACTACCCCTGCTAATGAATATATATTTGTTGAACGTAAATCGCTCATATGGATTATTATGTTATGTTTTTCAGGTTATGATGAAAAGGCCAAGCCGCCTAATAAAGGAAAGGAGAAAATGGCACAGTGAGAGTTTTTTGATCGCTCTCCTATGGATGGCATTTAAAGGAAAAGTAAAGCGAGAGGCTATCAGAGAAATGTTTAGATTGTAAGGCCGGATGAACCATTTCTAGACTTCCGCTGCTAAATATTTAAGGTTTTGTAATAAAAGGTTATATACCTTTAGTTTATATTTTGAATGTTTGAGTTAAGGTTTTGTAATAGAGATTATATTTATCTTAATCATTGATGTTTATACTTGGTTCAAGATGTTTTTCTGTTGTCAATTTCTAGCAATACCCAAAGTCCAACATGGGATCTTTGAGAGCTGTCACACAATTTCTGACAGCACTTAAAGCCCAACTTGAGATTTTGGGAACCGCCACAGAAGTGATGGTTAAATTGGAGCCTAAAAGGTACCCCCTCATATGGGCAACCTCTAGGCCCCCCATACTTAGCCAAATTTTAGTTCCTTAAGCAATCATCTCTCACAAAGTTTCTCCAAGGTGTTCCAAATTCATAATCCAAGCATGTGGTACTCAAAGGGATGTCAATGAGAGGCCAAAAGAATAAATAAGGACAAAAGAAAGTGAAATTGTGGAGGGAAGCCATGGGCTGCCTCTGCACCCTTATACTTGGGCAAATTTTGGCTAAGTTAAGCTCTTTCAGTATATGTTGCACCCTACAACTCACTCACAAGGTTCCCCAAGTGGAAGGTCATGCATGAAGTCTTCAAAGGCACATTCAAAGAGAGCATTGAACAAGGAAATAAGGAATGGAGGGAACCCTAGAAGTTACCCCCTATAATGGGCAGCCACTAGGGTCTTAGTGTGACGACCCCATAATCCCATACCGGACTAGGGCATCATCATAAGAAGGTAAAGATAACCATTCATCCATTCCCAAATAAATACTGAATAAAAACAGCATTTAAGAGTTATTACAACCCAAGAATTAAGTAATTACAGCGGAAGCTATTACATCATTTCCTAATAACAAAATAAATCTCATCGACTCTTCAAACGTCTTCCTTCTTTCCTTCATTCATTCCTTTCTTTCCTTCATCAGTTCTATCAAAAAGATAAACACTTAGCAGCTTATCATCTTTGCTTTCCCCTTGTCAGAGGGTTCAGCTTTAGCTTTCTGTCCTGCAAATCATTAACATTCAACATGGGTGAGCGTTTTACGCCCAGCAAGTATATACACGTAGAGGCAAATATGAATAATTCAACGAATTTCATCTGGAATCAAAGGAGAGAAATTCAAATTCTGTTTGTGAGGCTTGGTGAAGCAATACCAAGTCCTCGGAAACCTTCAAAATCTTTGAGGATTCACTGATGATATACAACTTGTGATCCCCCCTTGAAGAAAGTCAGGTATACACCTGATCATAACATTCTCAAATATCCAACAGGGGCTACACCCGTGGATCTGCTAACCATACAGTACACAGCTGGCCAGGCTGGACCGCATGATCCCTCTGAGTGACTACGTAGTCAAATAACATTTCCTCTTGGTCAGGTGAAGAACACATCAGCACCTTTCCTTTCCTCTTGCCAACCATGTGGCATAACCCCCATAAGGGGCATCATTCACATTCTCGTTGCATAGACATAAGATTGAAAAAATAGCTGAAATTCAAAGCTCATTTATATCCATGCATCATCATTCATATCATGTTAGCAGAATCAAAAGCATAGCATGCTCATGCATCAGAACAATGAAAGTATAAATCCAACCTTCTACGCATATCGAAACAAATGATAATGCGTTAAACTGAAATAAGCATGAGATTGTGAATATACTTGCCTCAGTCCTTTGCTCACTACCAAATTTAATTTACTCGCGAGTGGAAAATTCTGTAAGAATATACATATCACAAAAATGAATTTATTATCTGGGTTTAAAATATGAGGGAGAAATGCACATGTGATGTCCTTAACTTTTAACGTCTCAATCTGATATAAAACTATTGAGGTTAAGAAATCAATTCAAACATCTTAAAATAATTTAAGAAAATAGCATTTTATAGTTTTTAAAACAAACTGCGCATCAGGGAAGTACTATGCTTTAACTCACTGGAGACTAGTAACCCATCGGGGATTATCAGTCCTTCGGGGATTATTAACCCATCGGGGATTATTAACCCATCGGGGATTATCAACCCATCGGGGATTATCAACCCATCGGGGATTATCAACCCATCGGGGATTA
>CM025784.1:12052220-12097492 GCA_014636745.2 Centella asiatica | reverse complement strand
TTTTCATAATAAGAAAATAATTTCAATATTCACAACTTATAAGAAAAAAATTTTCATAATAATAAAAAAAAATAATAAGCAAAAATAATTAGATTTCATCACGAAATTTATTTACAAATCAGGGTCTTCACACTTAGGCTTAGCCAAAGTTTGTCTATGTAAGCCCTTAATCTCACCATGTGCCGCCCAAAAACTTCCAAACACAAATCCACGTGTGAAGGAATCCAAAGGACACTCAAGGAGAAGGAAACAAGCTAAGGAAGGAAGCAAGGGGCATGAGGGAAGAGGTCCCCCATGAGGGGCAACCTTTAGGCCCCATGCCTTAGAAAAATTTTGACCATTTTAGACCCTTGTACAACTACATTCATTCTCAAAGTCCTCCAAACCTCCATCAAAGTACATGAACACTTAGAGGACATCATAGAAGGACTATTCAAGCCAAGAACTGAAGCAAAACAAATGGGGAACACCCCCATAGGAGGGGGTGGTCTCTAGCCCCCCAGACTTTGTTAAAATTTGATCATTTTTGTGTGTCATTGCACTAAAGGCCTACTACCCATTCCAGATTGCTATGAAACTTCTAACACCATCATCTAGGATACTTTGACATGTTTTGCTCATAGAAAACTTGAAATGGCACAGAAGGATTTGAATATGTCCCAAATGCGGTGTTGGCCTCCCGACAAGACCCCGTGGCAAGGCACCTTGGCACTCCAAAGTCATGCATGGGCAAGTTGGCGCTACATATTTGTTAGGTTTTATAACATTTGATGATGATTGTCTTTAAATTACTTAGATATACAAATGTATAGAAAGTGTTAATTAGTAACACTAAAGTTTTATAGCTAGTAGTTATCTATTTGATTATGATTTATTCATTTGTAATAAAGAGATAGATTTATTTTTGATTGTAAATAACTACTGGAGATTGTATCAAAACTTCAACAAAGTCATATTGTGTTTTGATCTGTCGGAGATTAAGAAAAGGCTTATTGGAGACTAAGGCAACACTTGTCAGAGACTAAGGATTTTGCCTACAAGAGACTAAGTTTTGTCTGTCAGAGACTAATGCTTACGTCATCAAAGACTAAGTCTAAAGTATCAGAGACTAAGTTGACGTCATCAAAGACTAAGCCTAAAGCATCGGAGACTAATAACTCTGTCGGAGACTACACAACCTGATCAGGGACTAAAGACCAAAGACTAAGGTGATGGGGGACTAAGATTGAAGTTGTCGGGGACTAGTCGTGAATTATTGCCTGATGAGATACAAAGTTCGAATTGAATAAGGAATATCTTCCACGTGGACTGAGATATTATTGAAGACGTAACTGGTAAGGAAACTAACCAGAAATCTATTCCTAATCAAAAAGGAAAGATTGTGTTTGATTTGAATAAGGAAGCTGAATCATTATTGATTTAGAATTGGTAACTGAATTAATTACGATTCAGTTTAGGAAGCTATAATTAGGTTTACAGGGTTAGAATAGAGAAGCTGTATAGGTATTCATAGTTTTGTATCTTTTACAATACAGAATAGATGTTGACGATCAAATTATGATTGTTAGAAGTTGTAATCAATTGTTAAAGCAATAAAAAGCAATTGTTTGTAATTTTGTTTTTGTTCTTTAATTTCCGCAAGTAAATATACTTTGAAGAACAGAAATTTGAAAAGATTTCAAAGAACTTGTATTCAACCCCCCCTTCTACAAGTTCTTGGCTATCTCACTGGGAAAACAATTGGTATTAGAGCAGATTTATTGATTTAACTCAATTAACACGATCCAGAGATGGCTAACGACGAAGGAAACAGCTCTAGCATAATGGCTTATGCAGGAAGTCGTGATGGTGGAACCAGGATTCCAATTCTAAAATGAGAAGAATATCCTATGTGGAAACAAAAGATGTACATGCAATTGAGAACAACAAATCCTGACTATATTGCAAGGATTGAAAAGGGTCCTTATCTACCCAGGAAATTTGTTCCTGCTAAAACTGTTGAAGGATCCGTTGTTGCTAAACACTTTGAACTTGCTTCTGAAAGTGACTATACAAACGAAGATAAGTTACAAGTGTTAAAGGATGCTAAGGTTATGAACATACTTTACAATGACATTGACAAAAATATGTTCACAAGCATCATCAACTGCACAACATCTAAGAAGATTTGGGACACCATCAAAGTCCTGTGTGAAGGAACTGACCAAGTCCGAAAGAATAAAAGATCATTGTTGACTCAACAATATGAATTCTTTCAAGCAAAGCCCGGTGAACCAATCACGTCAGTTTATGACAGGTTTAACTCTTTGCTCAATGACTTGAAAATACTTGGAAAGTCTTATGACAATGAAGATGTCAATACCAAGTTCATGATAGCACTCCCAACAAGCTGGGATCCAAAGACAACTGCAGTAAGGGAAGCTCATGACTTGGACATACTCACGCTGGATAGGCTCTATGGAAACTTAAAGATGTATGAACTTGAAGTAGAGCAAAGACAAAGAATGCATGGCAGGGACAAAGGGGCTGCACTAATGGTTGAGAAAAACAAGTCTCAAGAGAAGCCTGATGATGAAACTTCTAATACTAGCTCGACTGATGAGGAAGATGAATTGAGCACTGATGATGACATGGAGGAATTCATGGCATTCATGGTGAAACAGTTTAAGAAATTCAGAGCTGGTAGAAAGGATAAAACATCATCAAGAAAGTTTACCCCTAGAAAAGAAGGTCAAACTGTGACCTATGACAAAAAGAAAATCAGGTGTTACAACTGTGATGGGGTAGGGCACTTTGCCAATGAGTGTAGGAAGCCTAGATCTACTGATAGATCTAAGGATGAAAAATCAAGGAAAACGGGGAATGACTTTGCTGACAAGAAGTTTAAATTAAAAAGCAAAGCCTTGATTACTCAGGGCAAGGATTGGATTGACAGTGATTCTGAGGAGGAAATTGTCAACTTTGCCTTGATGGCTCAAATTGATGAGTCAAGTAATTTTACAAAGGTATGTGATGCAACTCAGAATTTTAATGTGCTTAATTTACTTGATACATCCAGTATTGAAATCATACAAAAAGATATGTTTGACTTGCATGTTAGTTTTAGATCATTAACTATTGAGCATACCAGTGTTAAAGAATCACATGACCATCTCTTGAAAAGAAACAAATTTCTTGAAGAGAGACCGGTACAATTTGACCCTATTAAGTCTGATCTAGACAAAGCTCATCATATGATCAATGCTTTGAAAAAAGAGGGAATTTTACTTAGTCGAACAACTTGAAAAAGCATAGGCTAAGATAAAACAGTGGAATAGTTCCTCTAAAAAGTTGACAGACTTGGTAGGATGTCAAATGATTGATCAAAAGTCTGGACTAGGTTATGATGAGTGCCGAGGAAACAATTCAGATTTAATTGAGACCATTGAAGCTGCTAAATCCACTACTAGTAAGCCAAATGTTTTGAAAAGAATTAATTTTGTTTCTCCTATTAATGAACCCAAATTTATTAACACTTAATACCAACAAGTCCCTGTAAAATCAAAGGTTGATCAAAAGATAGTGAACACTGTTGATAAGAGTGAGAATAAAAGATTAAATATTAGGTTCATGACAAAGACTCAATTAAACAAAAAATTGGAAAATATTCCTATGAAAAAGGCTGAAACATTAGTGGAGTCTAGTAGTAGTAAGAGAAATAGGAATGAAAAGATAGGCATTAATAAATACACAAATCATGCTAGAATGCCTGATGCTCCTAGAGAGACATGTCATATATATGGTAATCCAAATCACATAGCTATGCACTGTAGGAGTAAAAATAAAATTCCTATAATAGAGACTGCACATTCAAAGATAATAAAAGATAAATCACCTGTAAAAAGGTCAAATCATCTTTGCATTAACTGTGAAACTTCAAACCTTGGCAGTCTCTCACAAGAAGAAAGCAAGACTAATGATTGTCCAATTAAAATAAAAATTAATAAAAGACAGTCAACTCACTGACCAGGCATTAATCTTCTTTGAAGACGACATCGAATCCCTTATCATATAGTTGACTTACACTCAGTAAATTGTGTTTTAAGCCATCAACTAGTGATACTTCTGTGAAGATGACATCTCCATGTTCAACACTGCCATAACCCTTTGTATGACCTTTGTTGTCATCTCCAAAAGTGACTTTAGGGCCACTTTTCTCTTCATATTGTTTTAGCAGGGACTTGTCTCCAGTCATGTGTCTTAAACAGCCACTGTTCAAGTACCATGTTTTCTTCTTTTTGCCCTGCACAGTAAAGAGTAACTAGTTAGAAATTTTTGGGACCCAGACTTTCTTGGGTCTTTTCTCACTAGTTGTAGAATCAAGACATGACTCAAACTGAATCGGGGAATGTGATTTTGACAGGAAAAAGAAAAGGAAATTTGTACATTGCAAACCTTATCTCTTTCACTGATCAAATCACATGTCTCTATAGCAAAGCATCAACTGATGAAAGTTGGCTTTGGCACAAAAAGCTTTCCCACTTGAATTTCAAGAATATCAACAAACTTGTGAGGAAAGGATTGGTAGCTGGCATTCCACAATTGGAGTTTACACAAGATGGATTATGTGATTCATGCTAGAAAGGGAAACAAAGAAGTGTGTCATTCAATATCAAACCAGCCACATCAATCACTGACCCTTTATAGTTGTTACACATGGATTTGTTTGGTCAAGTGAATGTGATGTCTATCTTGAGAAATAGATATACTTTGGTTATTGTGGATGATCAAACGAGGTATACTTAGGTAAAATACCTCCATACAAAAGATGAAGCTGCTCAGTTGATAATTGATCATGTCAAGAAGATAGAAACTGAGTCAGGAAAAATAGTAAGGGTGATAAGGAATGATAGAGGAACAAAATTCAAGAATTCCCAAGTTATTGAATTCTGCACTGAAAAAGGAATAACTCATCAATTCTCAGCTCCAAGAACCCCTCAACAAAATGGAGTTGTTGAGACAAAAAATAGAACCCTTATTGAAGTAGCAAGGACCATATTACAAGAGTCAAAGCTTCCTACATATTTTTGGGAAGAAGCTATAAGCACTACTTGCTTTACATAGAATAGATCCTTGATAAACAAAGCATACAACAAAACACCTTATGAATTGATGACTGGGAGAAAACCAACTCTCAAGTTATTACATGTGTTTGGTTGTAAGTGCTTTGTACTAAGAGATTCATCAAAGATAAGAGGAAAGTTTGATAACAAGTTTGATGAAGCAATCTTCTTAGGCTATTCTCTGTCAAGCAAGGCATACAAAGGTCATTGTGGAATCTATACAAGTTGTATTTGATGACAGAAAGATTCCAGGAATGATTGGACAATGATTGCATGAACCTCTCAATTTTGAAAATGAATTGGAAGAATGGGAATATTCTTCAGAGACTAGTGAAAAACCACAAGATAGTAATGATCCCTACAAAATTAAGGGGGAGTTAATAGTTGTGCATGAAGTACCAAGAACTAATGCTCTACCAGAGACTAGAGAATTAGAATCAAATGAAACACAAGAGACTGGTGACATTAATATAGCAACAAAGACTAATGGTTCACCAGGGACTAGTGTCACTTGTGGAGCCCCCGGGAATCCCTCGAGCTGGGCCCCGGACACTGTCAGCGATTTGGGTGACAGTCCCTGAGATCCCCAGTCTGGAACCCCGGGCTGCACCAGAAACTACCACACAACAACATAACAACAACACAGCCAAGCATTAACAACATGCCTATGAGAAATACATTCTCAAAACGTTATTACAAAATCTCAAGGTCCACATCATCTTACAAAACCTCAAAGCCTAAAAATAAACAAGCTACAGCGGAAACATAACTTTAGATGGCTCAAACGGCCTTACAACCAAAACATTCTTATGCCATTCTCTCCTTCTCTCTCTTAGGCGACTCAGCCTTTGCAACATAACCTGAAAAACATTCATAGCATTCCACATGAGCGTTTACGCTCAGCAAGTACATAATCATAAGCAAGAAGAACAGATAATTCAAAAGCTTTAATATTCTTTGAGATCAAGCGAAGCAATGCCAACACCTTGTGATAATGAATAAACATGTATCATTTAGGGTACCCGAGTGATATCAAGGCTAACCCTCTTTCAATAAATCATGATTCGCCCTTTACTCATCAGGTAATGCATCACGTGACCAGACTGATCATTATCTGACTACCTTACACAATCAAATTTCATCCCAGCTGGTCAGCCTCGTCGTTTGATTTATCATTTGACATACGTAGTCACTTGCAGAAAGCACATGGTCTGCGAAAAGTCTCATTACCGATGCCTTGCCTCGGTCTATCATTCTTTATCATCATTGGCCAGAATACCAGGCGAAAGTATTCAACAGCCCCTTAACTTTCCATATGGATATATCTTCTTGTAAACATTTTCTCAATTTTGAATAGCCTTGATGTGCTGAACAATTAAAAGCAGCGACTGCCAACAACACATATTGGCGTGCTAAACAATTAAAAGACAGTGACCATCACAAGCGGAACTATATATCCATACAGAAGTTACTTGGGTATGCATATAAGTTCATGAAATAAAGTGATTGGTTAATCTGGACGGTAAAACGGCTGCTCATCATTATTCTTAGCAGCTAAGAATAAGTAATAAGCATTTTGTCCTTCATGCACATACGTTTAATCCACTTGATGACACACAAACATCTTATTAATCAAATTAACATACGTACACAATGATGTCATCATACTTAGGCTCTTAAGTCCTTCATGAGGTTTAACCTCTTTGGACGCAAAGCTTCTTCAAGCAATTACGGAGGTCACCAAACATAAACATTATTTGTTTTCCCTTGCAACCAGCAACCAACCAAAAATAACCCCTTTAATGGGTTTGAAAATATTTAGACATTCAAAAACATCATATATTTACTATTCATGTTAATATATAAAAAGAACAATATAAATAAATAAATTATTTGTAGATAACCAAATTTTCCAGGTCGTTACATTCTCCCCTCCTTACAATAAGTTTCATCCTCGAAACTTTATTGCTGAAATAGTTGAGGGTACTTTTGCATTATCATTTCTTCTAGTTCCCATGTTGCTTCTTCAACATTATGGTTTCTCCATAAAACCTTTACAGATGCAATTTCTTTATTTCTCAAGATATTTACTTGCCGATCCAAAATTTGTATTGGCGTTTCTTCATATGCAAATTTGGTTGTAGCTCAATGGGTTGGTAGTCAATAATGCCAGAATGATTTCCTCTATAAGGTTGTAGCATTGAGACATGAAAAATATCATGATCATGACCCAGAGCCGGGGGTAGCGCTAGTGGATAAGCTATTTCGCTAATGCGATGGAGTACTTCAAAAGGTCCAATAAAACGAGCACTTAATTTTCCTTTTCATCCGAAGCGCAAAATGCCTTTCCAATGTGAGATCTTAAGCAGCGCATAACCTCCTACCTCTAGTGTTTGATCTTTTCGATATTGGTTTGCATAATGCTTTTGTCGATCTTGAGCTACCCTTATTTTAGCTCGGATTGTTCGGATTGCATTCTCAGTCTGTTGGACTATTTTAGGTCCTTTTAACTTTCTTTCTCCAACTTCATTCCAATACAATGGTGTTCTACACTTTCTTCCATACAAAGCTTCAAATGGTGCCATTCCGATGCTTGCATGATAACTATTATTATAAGCAAACTTGATGAGTGGTAGATGTTCATCCCATCGCCCACCAAAATCCAAAGAACATGCTCTCAACATATCTTCTAAGGTTTGGATTTTTCTTTCGGATTGCCCGTCGGTTTGTGGGTGAAAAGCAGTACTCATGTCCAATCTTGTTCCTAAATACTCTTGAAAGCTCCGCCAGAACCTAGACGTAAAACGAGGATCACGATCAGATACAATTGAAATTGGCACTCCATGACGGCTAAGGATTTCCTTCACGTACAATCTGACCAATTGGTCCATCTTATAGGTGTCCTTAATAGGTAGGAAGTGCCCAGATTTAGTCAATCTGTCCACTATTACCCAGATTGTATTTAATCCCTTTTGAGTTACTGGCAATCCAACTACAAAATCCATTGTGATATACTCCCATTTCCATTCTGGGATATCCAAGGATTGCAACAAACCACTAGGCTTTTGATTCTCTGCTTTAACTTGTTGACAGGTAAGACATGTGTTTACCCATTCAGCTATTTCCTTTTTCATATTAGGCCACCAAAAATTTTGTTTCAAATCCTGATATATCTTGGTTCCTCCTGGATGTATCGAAAACTTAGAGTTATGGGCTTCCTATAGCAGATTTCTTTTTAATTCCAATTTTGTCGGAATCCAGATTCTATTCTCAAATCACATCAATCCATCATCGTGGATCCGACATTTCCCATTTTCTCTCCTTAATAACTTTTCCCTATCTTCCACATACTCTTCTTGAGTTTCCTTGATAATAGTCAGTAAGTTTGGTTTTACACCAACTTCTTGCTCTAACTCTTTCTTTTGTTGAGTTGTGATAACATTTAATTGTAACCTCTCCAAATCCATCCTTACTTCTTCTTGGATTGTTATCACATTCAACCTTTCACATCTACTTAGAGCATCAACCACAACATTTGCTTTACCAGGGTGATAGTTGATCGAACAATCATAGTCTTTAATTAGCTCCAACCACCGTTTTTGCCTCATGTTCAGTTCCTTTTGGGTGAAAATGTACTTTAAACTCTTATGGTCTGTGTAAATCCCACACTTCTCTCCATACAAATAATGCCTCCAGATCTTTAATGCGAAAACGATCGCGGCCAATTCTAAGTCATGTGTTGGGTATCGTTTTTCACAATCCTTAAGTTGCCGAGATGCATAGGCAATAACGTTTCCATGCTACATTAGTACAACTCCTAATCCCTTCATTGAGGCATCACTATAGATCACAAAATCTCCTTTGTTATCAGGTATACTTAGTACTGGGGCGGTGGTTAATCTTTTCTTTAATTCTTGAAAACTCTTCTCACAAGTTGGGGTCCAAACATACTTTTCTGTTTTCCTTGTCAGATTCGTTAATGGAACTGCTATCTTAGAGAAATCTTGAACGAATCGACGATAGTATCCCGCTAATCCTAGAAAACTTCGCACTTCAGTAGGTGTCTTTGGTTGTGGCCAATTTATGATGGCTTCAACTTTGATGGGATCAACCAAAATTCCAGATTCATTGATCACATGTCCTAAAAATTTCACCTCTCTTAACCAAAATTCACACTTTGAAAATTTGGCATAAAGTTTCTCTCGTCTCAATGTCTCCAGTGTTATTCTCAAATGTTCATGATGTTCTTTTCTTGTCTTAGAGTAGATGAGAATGTCATCTATGAATACAATGATGAACTTATCTAGATATGGTTTGAAAACTCGGTTCATTAAATCCATAAAAATAGTTGGGGCATTGGTGAGTCCAAAAGGCATTACCACAAACTCATAATGACCATAACGGGTTCTAAAAGCTAAATTAGAGACATCTTCAGTCTTAATCTTTAATTGATGATATCCTGATCTCAAGTCAATTTTCGAGAAGTACTTTGCTCCCTTGAGTTGGTCGAACAGATCATCAATCCTAGGTAAAGGATACCGGTTCTTCACCGTCACCTTATTCAATTCTCGGTAATCAATACATAACCTCAGCGATCCATCTTTCTTCTTTACAAATAAAGCAGGTGCTCCCCAAGGTGAAACACTTGGCCTAATGAATCCTTGATCCAACAACTCTTGTAGTTGTATCATAAGCTCTTTTAATTCTGAAGGGGCCATCCAATAAGGGGCTTTGGAAATTGGAGCAGTTCCTGGTACTAGCTCAATTCCAAATTCAACTTATCTATCTGGGGGTATACCTGGTAATTCCTCAGGAAATACATCTCCAAATTCCTTTACTACTGGGATATTTGAAATCATTAATCCTTCTATCCTCTTGTCATAAACATGAGCTAAAAATGCTTCACCTCCCTTGCATAACACTTTATTAGCGTGTAATACTGTAAGAAGATGAGAGGGTTTAGTAGACTTACACCCATAAAATGTCACTTTACTATTTGAGGGTGTTTTTAGGGAAACCTTCTTTTTCCGACAATCTATACTAGCTTGGTATTTATGTAGCCAATCCATGCCTAGTATTAGATCAAACTCTCCCAATGGAAAATGTATTAAATTTGCAGGGAAGTCATGCTTTCCGATTCTTATACTACAATCAGGTAGTATCCTCTTGACAACGTACACCTCTTGATTAGCTACTATAACTTCTAGAGGTGCTTCTAAACATTCAGGAGTAAAATTTCTATCCTTAAGAAGACTTTCAGATATGAAAGATCTAGTTGCACCAGAATCAAATAAAGCATGTACTTCAATTGAATTAACCAATATCGTACCTGAAACCACGTTGTCAAACATTAGGGCGTCCTGTGCAGTCATATTGTAAGTCCTAGCTTGAGGTCTGCTAGCTACCATATTAGGTCCTATTAAAGGGGATTTACCCTGATTCTTTCTCAGAGGGCATGAAGTGGAGATATGGCCTTCCCGACCACAAATAAAACATCTCCTTGTAGTTCCAGCTGCACGACTAATTCCTTGTGGTTGATAAAATTGCGGAGGATACCTTGGTTGGGAAACCATTGGTGCCTGAGTTGGACAATTACTAGCAGTATGCCCAGATCGTTGGCATTTGAAACACAAATCGGTTCCTATTAAACATTGGGAAGTTTCATGGTTCCTTCCACATTTACCACAAATAACAATCCTCCTTTTGTTCTCGTTTAAATCCGCACTGAAATTTCTTTTTCTATTATTATTATACCTATTCCCTTCCCGTTGTTTCATTACAACCAAACTGGTTTGTGGTTTTCCTTGTCCTCCCATCCTTTGATTAAGATTGTTACTAAAATAACTTCATTTCTTCTATTCCCTGCGTTTCTCCCAATTGAATTCCCGCAGTAACTTGCCACTTTTCTCTGCTACCTTTGACCTTTGAACCACTTTAGTATAGTTGTTCAGACATAGAATAGCAATCTTATCATGCAAACATGGATTTAAACCATGCTCAAACCTTCTAGATTTCCTTCTTTCCGTATCTACTAAATGTGGAGCATGTCTTTGAAGTTCATTAAACTTCTTCTCATATTCTTCCACACTCATGCTCCCTTGTCTTAACTCTAAAAATTGTTTTCTAGCTCATCTGCAACATTGGTTGGAAAATACTGGCTATAGAAAAATTCTTTAAACTGGGACCAGGTGACAATTTGTTCAATTTCAGGATCTGCTTGTTCATTCCTAACTGCCAATCTCCTAGTCATTTCTAATCGTTCAGTATTCTCCCACTAATAACTAGCTTCTTCTTTCAATAGATGTGTAGCATATTCCGTCTTAAGATCATCAGTTACTCCCGTTATATGAAAAGCTTTCTTTATTTCTTTAATCCAAATTTGAGCGGCAGCGGGACCTCCATCACCATTAAAAGTAGGTGGACAACTATTGGTAAAATCCTTAAATGTCACACTCCTAGGTTGTACTTGTGGAAGTACTTGGTTATTGTTATTCTGAGAGGCTTCCTTAATCATATTTACTAACATGACAAAAGGATTTTCCTGGTTATCATTTTCTGGGTTGCTATTCAGATTGGGGTTCTCTTGGTCAGCTTGGTTGGTAGCTTGACGAGTTCGAGGTCTTCCTCTTGGAGCCATCCTATAAATTAAGGAAAATATAAACTTACTATCGAAAGTTCCTTCTTTCTCTTTAAAGAATAACATATATACAAAAAGGAAAGAAAGAATTCCAAATTAAACCATCATAATATATATATTAAGTAACAAAAGTTACATTATAGCAAATTTGTACAATAAAGCTTCCTTGTTACAACATTAAACAAAAACATAACAACATTGACTACTACTAAAGCCTAATACAAGGGTTGGGAAACAAGTTCGCTCATTGTTCTGCGTGCAAAACGACATGCTCCCTCAACCTTCTCTATAAGGTTATACATCAACTGATCTCGATTTACCATAGTGGGCTAGCACAGCCTAAAATAATGACTAACCGAGATCACAACTTCTGTCAAGGTCTTAGTGAAAACTAAGGACACATCCTGAAATGATACCCTCCAAAGGTCCAACAGTTTGCTAGTTCTTTGATGAGCCATTGACTGACGCATCATGGTGGTATTACGTGTTGCCAACTCTGATTGTGTCATACGGATTCTGCGTTGAAGGTAATAACAAAATCCATTTGGAAAAGGCAAAGGTACTAAATTTTCTGGTGGTGGTACTGCAGGTGCAACATTTGATAAGATAACTGGGGTAGAAACAGCTTGTGGAGTGGCTGACACCGTAGGTAATGTGTGCCTATCAGCAGGGGAACCTCTTATTTGGGAAGTATCCAAGGTTGGAGAATCTGTTTGATCATGGGGTGAGGACGGATTCTTCATATGAACAGAAAAACTTGACCCTTCAAACGGATTGGTTAGGTTTTGCTTAATTCCTTCAGGTTCTGCAGACTCCTTAAAATGTTTATTAGTACCTCAAGGTATTTTAAAATCAAAAACCTGAGTTGGTTTATTCACTCTTTTACGAGGAGTCACACGCCAACATGAACCTACCCTCCCTCGGTTGGCATCCAACAGATGGTGTTTACCAGGCTTGAAGGGTCGAGCAACATTACTACTAGGGATATGCTCCTGCTCTGAACTTTTAATCATAGGTGCCTTGCCCTTATCTACATGTCCTGGAGTAGGTGGATTCATCTATAAAGGAAACATAGCTTAAATCAATGTCAACTTAAACTTTATAATAAAGATCTAACATACATAATATTACTGCAACAGAATATACAATAAATTCAGCATGAATTGATCTATCTTATAACCTTATATCTTATCTAATAACCCATAAACAATCGAGACTCAACTTAGACATCTATCTCTTATTCAGCTCTCCTTATCCTTTCAGTCATTTCCTTACTTTACTAAATCCCAATTTCTATTTTCTAGCAGAGAACAGGTCTCATAGCTGGTGCTTGGCTGCTGTGCTCTGATACCACCTGTGGCGCCCCCGGGAATCCCCCGAGCCGGGCCCCGGACACTATCAGCGATTTGGGTGACAGTCCTTGAGATCCCCAGTCTGGAACCCCGGGCTGCACCAGAAACTACCACACAACAACACAACAACAACACAACCAAGCATTAACAACATGCCTATGAGAAATACATTCTCAAAACGTTATTACAAAATCTCAAGGTCCACATCATCTTACAAAACCTCAAAGCCTAAAAATAAACAAGCTGCAGCGGAAACATAACTTTAGATGGCTCAAACGGCCTTACAACCAAAACATTCTTATGCCATTCTCTCCTTCTCTCTCTTAGGCGACTCAGCTTTCGCAACATAACCCGAAAAACATTCATAGCTTTCCACATGAGCATTTACGCTCAGCAAGTACATAATCATAAGCAAGAAGAACAGATAATTCAAAAGCTTTAATATTCTTCGAGATCAAGCGAAGCTATGCCAACACCTCGTGATAATGAATAAACATGTATCATTTAGGGTACCCGAGTGATATCAAGGCTAACCCTCTTTAAATAAATCATGATTCGCCCTTTACTCATCAGGTAATGCATCACCTGACCAGACTGATCATTATCTGACTACCTTACATAATCAAATTTCATCCCAACTGGTCAGCCTGGTCATTTGATTCATCATTTGACATACATAGTCACTTGCAGAAAGCATATGGTCTGCGAAAAGTCTCATTACCGATGCCTTGCCTCGGTCTATCATTCTTTATCATTATTGGCCAGAATACCAGGCGAAAGTATTCAACAGCCCCTTAACTTTCCATATGGATATATCTTCTTGTAAACATTTTCTCAATTTTGAATAGCCTTGACGTGCTGAACAATTAAAAGCAGTGACTGCCAACAACACATATTGGCGTGCTCAACAATTAAAAGACAGTGACCATCACAAGCGGAACTATATATCCATACAGAAGTTACTTGGGTATGCATACAAGTTCATGACTTGCAACACCCAAACATCATCATTTGGTGTGCTAAGAAATTTAAACAGCTAGCAACCACCCAATAACACATAGTTCAATCATCAACATCTTTTCACATACATCGGATTCAATGATCGTACGTTACTTAATCATAGAAGAAATCATCATTATGCATAGGCATTAACATCATTCATTTACGTATATCGAATTAATGATTATACGTAACTGTAAGAAAGAAAGTGGAATGAATATATACTTGCCTTGGTCCTTAGCTGGTCTTCATTTCCATGGAAGACCTTACAATAACAAACTCAACCTAGGATACCTCATGAACATGAATATGCAGAAGAACGCAGCCTTTCTTTCAAAGCTTTATTCTTCCTTGAAAACTTGGTATGCACGGTTAATACACTCGGATGACATACCAAAAAGAAACAAATAGAGGAGAACTTAATATTCTTATCTCCTGAGTTAACGAAAGAGATCAAAGCTTGATTAAAAGTAATCGTCCAGAAGAAAGAACTTGAAATTATACGGAGATGATAGGTTTAAAAAAAAACTTTGGGAAAGGAAATCTTTAGAAAAGAGACTGAAATGTTCCTCCGAATGAGGTATTTATAGTAGGCTGAGATTAAGCCTTGAAATAAAGTGATTGGTTAATCTGGACGGCAAAACGGCTGCTCATCATGATTCTTAGCAGCTAAGAATAAGTAATAAGCCTGTTGTCCTTCATGCACATACGTTGAATCCACTTGATGACACACAAGCAGCTTATTAATCAAATTAACATACGTACACAATGATGTCATCATACTTAGGCTCTTAAGTCCTTCATGAGGTTTAACCACTCTGGACGCAAAGCTTCTTCAAGCAATTACGGAGGTCACCAAACATAAACATTATTTGTTTTCCCTTGCAACCAGCAACCAACCAAAAATAACCCCTTTAATGGGTTTGAAAATATTTAGACATTCAAAAACATCATATATTAACTATTCATGTTAATATATAAAAAGAACAATATGAATAAATAAATTATTTATAGATAACCAAATTTTCTGGGTCGTTACATCACTGATGCACAATCGGAGACTATCTTGATACCAGGGACTATAGAGATAAACAACTCAAGGGGAGGTAATAATGAAGAAGTCAATGGTTTAGGGGAAGTAGTCTCTGATCATGAAGCTAGATTGGACAACATCAATCTAGAAAATGAAGCCTCATTTTCAAGATCAAATATGCCATGTGCAAGACCATGGTTAAGAGATCATACAACATATTTGATCATTGGAAGTATAGAGGATGGAGTCAAGACTAGAAGTGCAACTCAAAATGAATGTTTATATCTCAGTTTTCTCTCAAAGATTGAGCCAAAGAAAATGGAGGAAGCACTTCGAGATCCTGACTGGATAATTTCCATGCAAGAAGAATTAAACCAATTCACAAGAAACAACGTTTGGAGATTGGTACCCAAACCAAGCAATAGATGAATTATAGATGCCAAATGGGGTTTCAGAAATAAATTGGATGAAACTAGTACAATCACAAGGAATAAAGCAAAACTGGTTGCAAAAGGATATTCTCAAGAAGAAGGAATAGACTATGATGAAACTTTTGCACCAGCAGCAAGACTTGAAGCAATTAGGATTTTCTTGGCATATTTAGCCTACAAAAACTTCAAGGTGTACCAGATGGATGTCAAGAGTGCTTTCCTCAATGGAAAATTGGAAGAGGAAGTCCATGTTCAACAACCACCAGGTTTTGTGGATTCCAAGTTTCCAAATCATGTGTACAGGTTAGATAAAGCACTTTATGGCTTAAAACAAGAACCAAGAGCCTGATATGATACTCTATCTCAATTTTTACTTGAAAACAAATTTGTTAGAGGTATCATAGATAAAACTTTATTTTATAGAATTCAAGGCTCTCACATTATACTTGTGCAAATATATGTAGATGATATTATATTTGGATCTACAAATGAAAAACTTTGTGAAAAATTTTCAAAACTTATGCAGTCTAGATATGAAATGAGTATGATGGGAGAATTAACATTTTTCTTAGGTTTGCAAATAAAACAATCAACTTATGGAATATTTATCAGTCAATCCAAGTATATCAAAGACTTATTGAGAAAATATGATTTGGTTGATTGTGCATCTGCAAAAACACCCATGCCTACTGCCACTAAGCTAGATAAAGATTTAAAAGGGAAGAAAGTTGATATTACTAGCTTTAGAGGCATGATAGGCTCTCTTTTATATCTAACTGCAAGTAGACCTGATATAATGTTTGCTACATGTTTATGTGCTAGATTTCAAGCTAATCCTAGAGAATCACATTTGATTGATGTCAAAAGAACACTCAGATATCTAAAGGGTACCCCAAACCTTGGGTTATGGTATCCCAAAGAATCTGATTTTAAACTAATTGGTTATTCAGATGCTGATTATGTAGGTTGCAAGCTTGATAGAAAAAGCACAAGTGGAAGCTGACAACTTCTTGGAGGCAGACTTGTTTCTTGGTTCAGCAAGAAACAAAATTCAGTTTCTTCTTCAACAGCAAAAGCTGAATATATCGCAGCTGGGAGTTGCTATGCTCAGATCATATGGATCAAAAACCAACTCCTAGACTATGGTTTGTCACTATCCAAAATTCCTATTTATTGTGATAATACAAATGCCATAGCTATAACATAGAATCCAGTGCAACATTCAAGAACAAAACATATAGATATTATATATCACTTCATTAGAGAACATGTAAGTGAAGGCAATATTGAACTGCACTGGGCAACAACTGATAAACAACTTGCAGACATATTCACAAAGCCTTTAGATGAATCTACATTCACTAGATTAGTTTCTGAATTAGGAATGTTGAATTATGCTTCTAAAAATTAATTTCATATTTTGAAAGCAAGTTGTTTGAGTTGTAAGAAGCTAGAATTTAAATTCTCAAAGATGAAGCCGTTCTTAAATGGAAAGAAGTTAAGAAACTAGAATTTAATTTCTAGATTGTAGTTGTTAATAAAAGGACAGACCTTTAGAAGCTAATAATCATTAACTTGATTATTGGAAAAATTTTGAAAAATAGGATTGTAGCAAAGACTAACTTCGATTAGTCTTTGAGAGCATTTGAGTAAGAGACTAACTTAGTCCCTGATAGTTGTTTTTACTTAGTCCCTGACTAGTCAAAAATGGACTATCGGAGACTATCTTAGTCCCCGATCGTTGTTTTTGCTTAGTCCCTGACTAGTCATAAATGAACTATCAGAGACTATCTTAGTCCCCGACAGTGGTTTTTGCTTAGCCCCTGACTACACTAAAATACACTATCGGAGACTACTCGGACTTAGTCTCTTATGAGTGGACATGTCAGAGATTAGGGCAATCTCTGATTGAGGGTAATTATGTAGTTACCCATAATCCACTCAGAATTGCAAACGTTTCGAGCACTTTGATAAAACTAATTTCAAACATCTTTGCAAATCATAAACTCTCAAGCTCTGCAATTATATTTTCCCTCCAAACACTCTGCAATTTAACCCTTTTTCAAAGAAATTCGTCAAAGTTTACACAGATCTCTTCTATGGCAGCTAAAACTGTATGCTTCAAGTTAGGTGACTTTGACTTCATCAAGACTGTTAGGTTTTAGAACATTTGATGATGATTGTCTTTAGATTACTTAGAGTACAAATGTATAGAAAGTGTTAATTAGTAACACTGAAGTTTTGTAGCAAGTAGTTATCTCTTTGTTTGTAATTTGTTTATTATTTGTAAAGAGATACAATTATTCTTTATTTGTAAGTAACTGCTGGAATGGAGTATCAAAGCTTCAGCAAGTCAAAGTGTCTATTTGGTCCATTAGAGTTTACAAAAAGGCTTGTCTGAGACTAGGAAAACTTGTCAGAGACTAAGGATTTTACCTATCAAAGACTAGTTTTGCCTATCGGAGACTAAGTCTAAAAGAGTCGGAGATGAATGCTTACGTCATCGGAGACTAAAGTTAAAAGCATCAGAGACTAATGCTGACGTCATCGGAGACTAAGCCTTAAAGCATCGGAGACTAAATAACTCTATCGGAGACTACATAATCTAATGTCATCAGGGACTAAACGATCAGAGACTAATTGATGACGTCACCAGAGACTAAAGATGAAGCATCAGGGACTAAACGTTATTTATTTTTTGAGAGATACAGAGTTCGAATTGAATAAGGATTGTCTTCCACGTAAAGCAAGATATTATTGAAGACGTAGCTGGTAAGGAAACTAACCAGAAATCTGTTCCTATCAAAAAGGAAAGTTTGTATTTGATTCGAAAAAGGAAGCTGAATTTTATTCAGAATAGGAACTGAGTTAATAGTAATTCAGTTGTTTGAGAAGCTGTAATTACGTTTACAGAGAATTGTAATTTTGAAGCTGTATAGGTTTTTCATAGTTTTGTATCTTTTCATATATAGAATAGAAAAGAAGCTGATGATCATATTTATTATGATTGTTAGAATTTGTAATCAGTTGTGAAATCAATATAGCAATTGTTTATAAATTGATTTGAGTTTTTGTTCTTTATAATCCGCAAGAAAGTTTAATTTCTTAAAGAACAAGAAATTCGAAAAGTATTCAAAGAACTTGTATTCAACCCCCCTCCCCTTCTACAAGTTCTCGGCATCTCACTGGGAAAACAATTGGTATCAGAGCCCGTAATTGAATTTATCCAATTACTACGTTCTAAGAGATGGCTAATGACGAAACAAGCAGATCAAGCATAATGACGTATGCGGGAAGTCGTGATGGTGGTACTAGAATCCCTATTCTTAAACGAGAAGAATATCCTATGTGGAAGCAAAAGATGTACATGCACTTGAGAGCAACAGATCCAGATTATATTGATAGGATTGAGAAGGGTCCTTATCTACCCAGGAAATTTATTCCTGCTAAAACCGTTGATGGATCTGTTGTGGCAGAACACTTTTAACTTGCTCTAGAATGTGATTATACAAACGAAGACAAGTTGCAAGTGTTGAAGGATGCTAAGGTGATGAACATACTTTATAATGGGATTGATAAAAATATGCTCACAAGCATCATAAATTGCACTACATCGAAGCAAATCTGGGATACGAACAAAGTCCTGTGTGAAGGGACTGACCAAGTCCGAAAGAACAAAAAGTTATTGTTGACACAACAATACGAGTTCTTTCAAGAAAAGCCTGGTGAACCAATAACGTCAGTTTATGATAGGTTCAACACTTTGCTCAATGATTTAAAAATACTTGGAAAGTCCTATGATAATGAGGATGTCAACACCGAGTTCATGAGATCTCTTCCTCCAAGTTGGGATCCAAAAACAACAGCCATAAGAGAGGCTCGTGACTTGGACATACTCATACTGGATAGGCTCTATGGGAACTTAAAGACTTATGAACTTGAAGTAGAGCAATGACAACGCATGCATGGCAGGGACAAAGGAGCCGCGTTGATGGTTGAGATAAGCAAGTCTTAAGAGAAGCTTGATGAGGAATATTCCGATGGTAGCTCGACTGATCAGGAAGATGAACTGGATTCTGATGATGACATGGAGGAATTTATGGCATTCATGGTCAAACAGTTCAAGAAATTTAGGGCCAGCAGGAAAGGAAGAAAATCATAAAGGAAGCCTAACCCTAAACGTGATGGTCAAAAAGTCACCTTCGACTTAAAAAAAATAAGATGTTACAATTGTGACGAGTTAGGGCACTTTGCCAATGAGTGTAGGAAGCCTAGATCTAGTGATAGATCTAAGGATGAAAAATCAAGGAAAGACTTTGCTGACAAGAAAGCTAAATCAAAGAGCAAAGCCTTGATTACAGAGGGTAAAGATTGGATTGACAGCGACTGTGATGAAGAAGTTGTCAACTTTGCTCTAATGGCTCGAAGTGACGAGTCAAGTGATTCTACAAAGGTATGTGATGCAACTCAAAATTTTAATGTGCTTAATTTACATGATACATCTAGCATTGAAAGCATACAAAAAGATATGTCTGATTTGCATGTTAGTTTTAGATCTTTAACTATTGAACATACCAATGTAAAAGAATCACGTGACATTCTCTTGAAAAGAAACAACTTTCTTGAAGAGAGATTGGCACAATTTGACACTACTAAGTCTGATTTAAACAAAGCTCATCATATGATTGATGCTTTGAAAAAGAGGGAATATTACTTAGTAGAGCAACTTGAAAATGTTGTTGATAAGAGTGAAACAGAAAGATTAAATATTGGGTTCATGACAAAGACACAACTAAATAAAAAACTGGAAAATCTTCCAGACAAAAAGGCTGAAAAATTAGTGGAGTTAAGCAGAAATAAGAAAAATAGGAATGGAAAAATTGGCATTAATAAATATACAAATTATGCTAGAATGCCTGATGCTCCTAGAAAGACATGTCATGTATGTGGTAACCCCAACCATATAGCTGTTTACTGTAGGAGCAAAAATAAAATTCCTATGACTGAGACTGCATCTTCAAAGAGAATAAAAGATAAATCACCTGTAAAAAGGTTAAATAATCTTTGCATTAATAATGAAAACTCTAAACATGGCAGTCTCTCACAAGCGAGTAGCAAGACTAATGATTGTCCTATTAAAGTCAAAACTGCTAAAAGACAATCACTCAATCTGAGTCAAGTCTTGAGTCTACAACTAGTGAGAAAGGACCCAAGAAAGTCTGGGTTCCAAAAATTCTCAAACTAGTTACTCTCTACTGTGCAGGGCAAAAAGAAGAAATCATGGTACTTGGACAGTGGCTGTTTAAGGCACATGACTGGAGATAAGTTCCTGCTAAAATAGTATGAAGAGAAAAGTGGCCCAAAAGTCACTTTTGGAGATGACAACAAAGGCCATACAAGGGGATATGGCAATGTTGAACATGGAGATGTCATCTTCACAGAAGTAGCACTGGTTGACGGCTTAAAGCACAATTTGTTAAGTGTAAGTCAACTATGTGATAAAGGATTCCATGTCACCTTCAAAGAAGATAAATGCTTGGTGCGTGACAAAGAATCTGATAATGTGATTTTGACAGGAAAAAGAAAAGGAAATTTGTATATTGCAAATCTTATTTCTTTTACTGATCAAATCACATGTCTGTATAGCAAAGCTTCAACTGATGAAAGTTGCCTTTGGCATATGAAGCTTTCCCATTTGAATTTCAAGAACATCAACAAGCTTGTGAGGAAAGGATTGGTAGTTGGCATTCCACAGTTAGAATTTACACAAGATGGATTGTGTGATTCATGCTAGAAAGGGAAACAAAAGAGTGTATCATTCAAGAGTAAACCAGCAACATCAATCACTGATCCATTACAGTTGTTACACATGGATTTATTTGGTCAAGTGAATGTGATGTCAATCTTAAGAAATAGATATGCTTTGGTTATTGTGGATGATCACACGAGGTATACTTGGGTAAAATACCTCCATACAAAAGATGAAACTACTCAGTTGATAATTGATCATATCAACAAGATAAAAACTGAGTCAGGAAAAATAGTAAGGGTGATAAGGAGTGATAGAGGAACAGAATTCAAGAATTCTCAAGTTATTGAATTCTGCACTGAAAAAGGAATAACACATCAATTCTCAGCTCCAAGAACCCCTCAACAAAATGGAGTTTTTGAGAGGAAAAATAGAATCCTTATTGAAGCAGCAAGGACTATGTTACAAGAGGCTAAGCTTCCCACATATTTTTGGGAGGAAGCTATAAGCACTGCTTGCTTTACATAGAATAGATCCTTGATAAACAAAGCATACAACAAAACACCTTATGAATTAATGACTGGGAGAAAATCAACTCTCAAGTTTTTACATGTGTTTGGTTGTAAATACTTTGTACTGAGAGACTTATCAGAAACAAGAGGAAAATTTGACAACAAGTCTGATGAGGCAATCTTCTTAGGTTATTCTTTGTCAAGTAAAACATATAGAGTATATAATCTATGAACAAAGGTCATTATGGAATCAATTCAAGTTGTATTTGATGATAAAAAGATTCTAGGAATGATTGGACAAGGATTGCATGAACCACTCAGTTTTGAGAATGAATTGGATGCATGGGAATATCCACCAGAGACTACTGAAAAACCCCAAGATAGCAATGATCACTACATAATTGAGGGGGAGTTAATTGTTGTGCATGAAGTACCAAGAACTAATACTCTATCAGAGACTAGAGTATTAGATGAAACTCAAGAGACTGGTGAAATTAGTATTCCATCAGAGACTAATGGTTCACCAGAGACTAGAGTCACTGATGCACAATCAGAGACTATATTGACACCAGAGACTATTGAGATAAACAGCTCAGGGGGAGCTAATAATGAAGAAGTCAATGGTTTAGGGGGAGCAGTCTCTGATCATGAAGCTAGATTGGACAACATCAATCTAGAAAATGAAGCCTCAACTTCAAGATCACATCTGCCATGTGCAATTCCATGGTTGAAAGACCACACACCAGATTTGATAATTGGAAGTCTAGAGGATGGAGTTAAGACTAGAAGTGCAACACAAAATGAATGCTTATATCTCAGTTTTCTATTAACGATTGAGCCAAAGAAAATTGAGGAAGCACTTCAAGATCTTGACTGGATAATTCCCATGCAAGAGGAGTTAAACCAATTCACTAGAAACAATGTCTAGAGACTGGTACCCAAACCAAGGAATAGATCAATAATAGGTGCCAAGTGGGTCTTCAGAAATAAATTGGATGAAACTGGTACAATTACAAGAAATAAAGGAAGACTGGTTGCAAAAGGATATTCTCAAGAAGAAGGAATAGATTATGATGAAACTTTTGCACTAGTAGCAAGACTTGAAGCAATCAGAATCTTCTTGGCTTTTACAGCCTACAAGAACTTCAAGGTGTACCAGATGGATGTCAAAAGTGCTTTCCTGAATGGAAAATTAGAAGAGGAAGTCTATGTTTGCCAACCCCCAGGTTTTGTGGACTCCAAATTTCCAAATCATGTCTACAGGTTAGACAAAGCACTTTATGGCTTAAAACAAGCACCAAGAGCCTGGTATGATACTCTATCTCAATTTTTGCTTGAAAATAAATTTGGTAGAGGTATCATAGATAAAACCTTATTTTATAGAAAGCAAGGCTCTGACATTATAATGGTGCAAATATATGTAGATGATATTATATTTGGATCTACAAATGAAAAACTTTGTGAAAAATTTTCAAAACTTATGCAGTCTAGATATGAAATGAGTATGATGGGAGAATTAACATTTTTCTTAGGTTTGCAAATAAAACAATCAACTGATGGAATATTTATCAGTCAGTCCAAGTATATCAAAGACTTACTGAGAAAATATGATTTGGTTGATTGTACATCTGCAAAAACACCCATGCCTACTGCCACTAAGCTAGATAAAGATTTAAAAGGAAAGAAAATTGATATTACTAGCTATAGAGGCATGATAGGCTCTCTTTTATATCTAATTGCACGTAGACCAGATATAATGTTTGCTACATGTTTATGTGCTAGATTTCAAGCTGACCCTAGAGAGTCACATTTAATTGCTGTAAAAAGAATACTCAGATATCTAAAGGGTACCCCAAACCTTGGTTTATGGTATCCCAAAGAATCTGATTTTAAACTAATCGGTTATTCAGATGCTGACTATGTAGGTTGCAAGCTTGATAGGAAAAACACAAGTGGAAGCTGCCAACTTCTTTGAGGCAGACTTGTTTCTTGGTTTAGCAAGAAACAAAATTCGGTTTCTACTTCAACAGCAGAAGCTGAATACATCGCAGCTGGGAGTTGCTGTGCTCAAATTCTATGGATCAAGAATCAACTCCTAGACTATGGTATGTCATTATCCAAAATCTTATCTTTTGTGATAATACTAGTGGCATAGCAATAAAAGAAAATCCAGTGCAACATTCAAGAACAAAACACATAGATATTAGATATCACTTCATAAGAGAACATGTAAGTGAAGGTAATATCGAATTACACTGGGTAACAACTAATAAACAACTTGCAGACATATTCACAAAACCTTTAGATGAAACTACCTTTTCTAAATTAGTTTTTGAATTAGGAATGTTGAATTATGCCTCTAAAAATTGATTAATTTTTGAAAACAAGTTGTTTAGTTGTATGCAACTAGAATTAAATTTCTTGATTGAAGCTGTTTTTTTTTAATTAAACCGAATTTTTTTGAAGCTAATAATCATTAAACTTGATTGTTGGAAATATTTTGAACGCTTAAGAGAAAGAGACTATCTTAGTCCCTGATAATGTTTTTAATTAGTTCCCAACTGAATTAAAAATTTGAACTATCGGAGACTAACTAGTCTCCGATAGTAGTTTTTAATTAGTCCCCGACTGAATTAAAAATTTGAACTATCGGAGACTAACTAGTCCCCGACAGTTGTTTTAATTAGTCCCCGACATCTAAACATTGGGCTTTTAATTCTGCAAAATCTGTTGGTAAAACTTAAATCCGGTAATAAAAATAAAATTTATTATGCTAGGTTTTTGATGATGATTGCTTATTATCTAATCCCTAACCTTAATATTACTGGCATGCAAGTTGTACCACCTGTTGTGCAGAGTAAAAGAATATTTACTGATGTGAAGCATAGATCTGCAAAGGTAAAGGTTCCCTTATTTTTCCCTCCTGTCATGAGATCTATACTCATTGACAGGCTTCAAAATCTTTATTCTTTGCAATTCTTTGAGGATATTGAAAGCCAAAACCCTATTAATCCTCCAACCACTTCACAACAACAATCCCAAGCCCTCACCACAGTTTCCCAAAAGACTGTGGTTGTAAAACCAAAGACAGCCAAGAAGCTTCCAATAAAAAGAAAAATAATTGAGGGAGTAAGTGAGGATGAGGGAGAGCAGGAAGCTGAAGTACCACTTTAGAGAAATAAGAGAGCTATAACCCTTAGCCAAAAACAATCCATTGCTTCTCAAAAAGAAATAGAGGTTATAAGGACAAGCAGTGAACTGTCACCATCCTTCCAAAAGGATGCTGACATTGAAGAAAGTTCCCAACCAGGAACACCCTGTATAGAGTCTGCACAAACTCTTGTTTACCAACAAGAGCAACCAAAAAGAGAGAAAATAAAAGAAAATAGTGACACAAGGAGTGCACACACAGAGTCATATATTGATGTTCCTCAATTTTCAATGTCTGAGGAATAGTCAACACTCCCCATTGTACTTTCTTCTCATTCTTCTCCCATACTTGATTCTTTTGATATTGCAACTTTACATTCTCTTGATTTTTCCCAAGAGGAGCCAACACTCGAGACAAACTCTCAAACATATTCCATGGATAGATCCCTAGCCCAAAATACACAAAGGGAACCCCCTATCCATGCAGTCATATCTACTTCTCCAACCCTCACTTCTGTAGGACAGAGTGTACCCATCCAAATGAGTGAGGATGTGAGAATAAATAGTGAGAGTCAGGCTCCTGACATGGAAAAATGAGAGAATATACACATCCTTGAGAGTCAAGCTTTAGATAGGTTAGAAAAAGGAGAGCATGAGAAGCTAGGTGCCAAACCCCAGGCAAAAGGAGAGGGTGTGAGCAAGGATGAGATCCTTGAAAAAAATAAAAGGGAGAAATCTTCAGCAGGTATATTTTTACAACCTATTGATTCAAGCTCACAAGAAGCTCATGTTTCTTCTGCTCCCTCCACAAATATCCAAATAGAAGAAACTGAGAACATTTCAAGCACAGGGGATGCAACATTAAATGTGATATCTGAAATGTCTATTGCCGACTTTGAAGTTTTATATGGTCTGCACCAAAGACAAGACCACTTTTCTGGATTGAAGACAAGGCTTGTAGATGAACCTGTGCATGAAGAAGCTCCAGAAACAAATGTTGATGAATGGTTGGATGCAACCTATTCCAACACACTGGAGGATGCAGCCGCCCAATTGAGGCAGGATTATATGACCAACATAGGGTCAACTGCTTCTGCACCATCAGTTAAAGATATATTAGAAGAAGTAACCAAGGTGGATAAGAAACACACAAAGTTTCACCACTACTTGGTTACTGGAATAAATGGTGCAGTGAAGAGAATGGAGGAAAGGATGGAGTTGGAGACAGAAAAACTGAGAAGGTGCTCTGAAGGACACTTGCCAAGGAGGACTATCACTGGAATTGATACTCTTATCAAAGACAAGTCCAAGAATGACAGTCGACTTCAAGCCCTAGAAGCCAATATCCAACTCCTGATCCAGAAGCAAGATCTAATGGAACAGCTCTTGATGCAGGCACTACCACATTTGGCCACTTCCTCCATACCCCAAGATGTTGATGTCAAAAAGGGGGAGAGTGGTCATCTCAAACAATTCAAACAACCTGTACAAATATCCAAACCAAACACTGTTCCAGGTTCAACAAATGCTTCCTTGCAGATGGAGTTGCAGGCATTGAAAGATAAAACAATGAAAGAAAATGTTGCACTGCAAGCCTACAAAGAAAATTTTTTAAAGAAGCATGCTGATCTTGAAACAACAACAACAACAACAACAACTTCATCAACAACAACAACACCACCAGCAGCAACAATTCCTCCTTCTTCCAAACCAACTGCAGAAGCCCCAACTTCATCAAAAGACAAAGGCAAAGGTGTCATGGTTGAAGATCCAAAGAAACATACTCTTACTCAACCAGGACAGCCTAAGCTATTGGGGGATGCCATGAAGACTGCTCACTTTCCCACCCCTATTGAACTTGAACTAGGAGGGAAAGTTGAGTTAGTTAATCCTCGAGATCCAAGATTAATAAATGCTGATGCAATGCTTGCTCAGAAACTTTAACAAGAGGAAGACATGGCTGCAGAACAAGAAAAGGAGGAGGAGACTAAGAAGAAGAAATACTCAACAAAGAAGACAAGTGCAAAGAAGGTAGCCATGACCTGCAAAGAAGGTAGCCATGACCAAGGAAAAAACTTCAAGAATAAAACCTACACATCAAGAACCTCCAAGGTTAACTAAGACTGCCGTGGTGGCTATAAGTGGATCAATAAAGCCACAAACAGCTCTATCAAGGAAGCCTTATAAAGTTGAGATGGCCTGTACAAGTGAAATGATCCAAGCTCTAAAAAAGAATACAAGATATATTAACCTGGTCAAGAGCGTAAACGACAAAGATTTACTTCATATATTTTTCAAAGATGGAGATTCTGTAAAGTATGCTAAGCCAGACTTGGAGGGGCAATCAAAAGAAGATTTGGAATGGTTGTTGTCTACAGTACTTGTAACTTCAAAGCTCAACATGGAATTTCTAAGCCAGATCAAGAAGGCAATAAAGGAGATAAAGAGTGTAGACAAAGTGTCAACCGATCTTCCTAAACCAGTACCACTTGGATTGTGGTATGAGACTTTCCATGGTGATAAAGTATTTTTTGACTACAACAGAGACATCAACAAAGTGAGTGAAAATCATATTGAGGGATTCATTAAACATCTCAGGGATGCAGAAGAAGCAACTGAAATTGTTCTCAAAAAGCTGCTGATGGAAAGGTTAGAACAATTAAGGAAAAACAAAAGGAAAGATAAAAGTTGTTGAGCTAAAGGTATGTTGTTTGCTGTAAATGTTTTTAAGCCAGGCTTATAGGATTTAAACCTGAGTCTTGGTGGAAACTGAACAACAGATCAAAGATCTTAGTTCAGAATACATTTGTAGTTAGCAATTCTTTATTCTTTTTCTAAATAATTGTAATGTTGAGTTTTGACATCATCATCAACCTTGAAATTATGTTTATCATTTTGAAATTCATAATTAGGGGGAGATTGTTAGGTTTTAAAACATTTGATGATGATTGTTTTTAGATTACTTAGAGTACAAATGTATAGAAAGTGTTAATTAGTAACACTGAAGTTTTGTAGCTAGTAGTTATCTCTTTGTTTGTAATTCGTTTATTATTTGTAAAGAGATACAATTATTCTTTATTTGTAAGTAACTGCTGGAATGGAGTATCAAAGCTTCAGCAAGTCAAAGTGTGTATTTGGTCCGTTAAAGTTTACAAAAAGGCTTGTCGGAGACTAGGAAAACTTGTCAGAGACTAAGGATTTTATCTATTAGACACTAGTTTTGCCTACCGGAGACTAAGGCTTACGTCATCAGAGACTAATGCTTACGTCATCGGAGACTAAAGTTAAAAGCATCAGAGACTAATGCTGACATCATCGGAGACTAAGCCTTAAAGCATCGGAGACTAAATAACTCTATCGGAGACTACATAATTTGACGTCATCAGGGACTAAACGATCAGAGACTAATTGATGACGTCACCAGAGACTAAAAATGAAGCATCAGGGACTAAACGTTATTTATTTTTTGAGAGATACAGAGTTCGAATTGAATAAGGATTGTCTTCCACGTAAAGCAAGATATTATTGAAGACGTAGCTGGTAAGGAAACTAACTAGAAATCTGTTCCTATTAAAAAGGAAAGATTGTATTTGATTCGAATAAGGAAGCTGAATTTTATTCAGAATAGGAACTAAGTTAATAGTAATTTAGTTGTTTGAGAAGCTGTAATTAGGTTTACAGAGAATTGTAATTTTGAAGCTGTATAGGTTTTTCATAGTTTTGTATATTTTCATATATAGAATAGAAAAGAAGCTGATGATCATATTTATTATGATTGTTAGAATTTGTAATCAGTTGTGAAATCAATATAGCAATTGTTTATAAATTGATTTGAGTTTTTGTTCTTTATATTCCGCAAAAAAGTTTAATTTCTTAAAGAACAAGAAATTCGAAAAGTATTCAAAGAACTTGTATTCAACCCCCCCCACCTTTCTACAAGTTCTCGGCATCTCACTGGGAAAACAATTGGTATCAGAGCCAGTAATTGAATTTATCCAATTACTACGTTCTAAGAGATGGCCAACGACGAAGCAAGCAGCTCAAGCATAATGACGTATGCGGGAAGTCGTGATGGTGGTACTAGAATCCCTATTCTTAAACGAGAAGAATATCCTATGTGGAAGCAAAAGATGTACATGCACTTGAGAGCAACAGATCCAGATTATATTGATAGGATTGAGAAGGGTCCTTATCTACCCAGGAAATTTATTCCTGCTAAAACCGTTGATGGATCTGTTGTAGCAGAACACTTTTAACTTGCTCCAGAATGTGGTTATTCAAATGCTGACTATGCAGGTTGCAAGCTTGATAGGAAAAACACAAGTGGAAGCTGCCAACTTCTTGGAGGCAGACTTGTTTCTTGGTTTAGCAAGAAACAAAATTCAGTTTCGACTTCAACAGCAGAAGCTGAATACATCGCAGCTGGGAGTTGTTGTGCTCAAATCCTATGGATCAAAAATCAACTCTTAGACTATGGTATGTCATTATCCAAAATTCCTATCTATTGTGATAATACTAGTGCCATAGCAATAACAGAAAATCCAGTGCAACATTCGAGAACAAAACACCTAGATATTAGATATCACTTCATAAGAGAACATGTAAGTGAAGGTAATATCAAATTACACTGGGTAACAACTGATAAACAACTTGCAGACATATTCACAAAACCTTTAGAGGAATCTACTTTTTCTAGATTAGTTTCTGAATTAGGAATGTTGAATTATGCCTCTAAAAATTGATTAAATTTTGAAAACAAGTTGTTTAGTTGTGAGTATCTAGAAATTTTAATTTCCGGAATGTAGCTGTTTTTTTAATTAAACAGAATTTTAGAAGCTAGAATTTAATTTCTGGAATGTAGCTATTATCAAGTAACAGAATTTTCGAAGCTAATAATCATTAAACTTGATTGATGGAAATATTTTGAAAGCTTAAGAGAATGAGACTATATTAGTCCCTAATAGTGTTTTTAATTAGTCCTCGACTGAATTAAAAATTGAACTATCAGAGACTAACTAGTCCCCAACAGTTGTTTTTAATTAGTGCCCGACTGAATTAAAAATTTGAACTATTGGAGACTAACTAGTCCCCGACAGTTGTGTTTAATTAGTCCCCGACTAAATTAAAAATTGAACTATCAGAGACTATCTTAGTCCCCGACGTCATTTTTGATTAGTCTCTGACTCAATCAAAAATGAACTATTGGAGACTAATCGGGTTTAGTCTCTTATGAGTGAACTTATCAGAGATTAGGGCAATCTCCAATCGAGGGTAATCTGGTAGTTATCCTACCCACGATCAAAAACGATTCACTATCTTTAGAATTGCAAACGTTTCTCATACTTTGCTAAAAGTAAAATTAAACACATTTGCAATCACAATTTCTCAAAGCTTTGAAATTATTTTCTCTCTGCAAATTCTCTGCAATTTAACCCTTTTTTATAGTTTCTTCAAAGTTCACAGATCTCTTCCAATGGCTGCTAAAATAGTCTGTTTCCAGTTTGGAGATTTTGATTTCATAAAGACTAACCATGCAGGGGTGGCTAACAAGCATGAATTTGGAGCCCAGTATCACCCCTTCGTGGAGTTTCTTCAAAACTCCACACTAACCTACGCCATTTATGAAGCTCCCGTCCAAGCCGCTGAAGTCATCACGGCTATGTGGACCACTGCAACCATCCAGGATGAAAATACTGACTCTCCTGTGGTAAGTTTCAGGTATGATAACACTGTTTATAATATTGACCATACCGTTGTTAATAATGCTTTACACTTACCTGTGTATGAAAACTTTGACTCCCCTGCCTCTGATGAAGAACTTTTTTCAATGTTTAAAAACTTACATTATTCTGCTGAAATTAGTTCTGTTGGGTCTATTACAAGACCCCATCTAAGGCAAGAGTGGTCACTTTTCTTTGATATAATCACTAAAGCTTTTACGTCTAGATGCAGTGGCTATGATGCTATCACTACGCTCACACAACAAATTGCTTTCAGTGTGTTGTATGATAGACATCTAAACATTGGGCTTTTAATTCTGCAAAATCTTTTGGTAAAACTAAAATCCAGTACTAAAAATAAAATTTATTATGCTAGGTTTTTGATGATGATTGCTTATTATCTAATACCAACTGTTTTGCAGAGTAAAAGAATTTTTACTAATGTGAAGCATAAATCTGCAAAGGTAAAGGTTCCCTTATTTTTCCCTCCTGTCATGAGATCTATTCTCATTGACAGGCTTCCAAATCTTTATTCTTTGCAATTCTTTGAGGATATTGAAAGCCAAAACCCCATTAATCCTCCAAACATTTCACAACAACAATCCATAGCCCCCTTCACAGTTTCCCAAAAGACTGTGGTTGTAAAAACAAAGACAGCCAAGAAGCTCCTAATAAAAAGAAAAATAATTGAGGGAGTAAGTGAGGATGAGGGAGAACAAGAAGCTGAAGTACCATTTCAGAGAAAGAAGAGATTAATAACCCTTAGCCAAAAGCAATCCATTGCTTCCCAACGAGCAATGGAGGTTATAAGGAAAAATAGTGAACTGTCACCATCCTCCCAAAAGGATGTTGACATTGAAGAAAGTTCCCAACCAGGAACACACTGTACAGAGTCTGCATAACCTCTTGTTCACCAACAAGAGGAAACCCAAAGAGAGAAAATACAAGAAAAGAGTGACACAAGGAGTGCACACACAGAGTCATCACTTAATGTTCCTCAATTTTCAATGTATGAGGAATAGCTAACACTCCACACTGTACATTCTTCTCCTTCTTCTCCCACACTTGATTCTTTTGATATTACTGATATAAATCTTTTTGATTTTTCCCAAAAGGAACCAATAATCGAGACAAGCTCTCACACACATTCCATGGATAGCTCCCTAGCCCAAGATACACAAAGGGAACCCCTTATCCATGCAGTCACAAGTACTTCTCAAACCCCCACTTCTGTAGCACAAAGTGCACCTATCCATATGAGTGAGGATGTAAGAATAAATAGTGAGAGTCAGGCTTCTGACCTGGAAAAAGGAGAGGATATACACATACAAGAGAGTCAAGCTTTAGAAAGCTTGGAAAAAGGAGAGCAAGATTAGCTGGGTTCCCAACCCCAGGCAAAAGGAGAGGGAGTGAGCAAGGATGAGATCCTTGAACAAAATAAACGAGATAAATTTTTAGCAAGTGCATTTTTACAACCTGTTGAAATCAGCTCACAAGAAGCTCAAGTTTCTTCTGCTCCCTCCATAAATATCCAAATAGAAGAAACTGGGAACAGTTCAAGCACAGGGGATGCAGCCTTATATATTATTTCTGAGATGTCCAATGCTGATTTTGAAATGTTATATGGTCTACAACAAAGACAAGACCACATTTCTACATTGAAGACATGGCTTGCAAATGAACCTGTGCACGAAGAAGCTCCAGAGATCACTGTTGATGAATGGTTAGATGCCACCTGTTCCAACACATTGGAGGAAGCAGCCGCCCATTTAAGGCAGGATTATGTGACCAACATAGGGTCAACTGCCCCTTCACCATCAGTTAAAGATATTCTAGAAGAAGTAACCAAGGTGGATAAGAAACATACAAAGTTTCATCACTTCTTGGTTATTGGGATCAATGGTGTAGTGTAGAAAATAGAGGAAAGGATGGAGTTGGAGACAGACAAAATCAGAAGGTGCTATGAAGGACATCTGCCAAGGAGGACTATTTCTGCCATTGATACACTTATCAAAGACAAGTCCAAGATTGGCAGTAGACTTCAAGCCCTAGAAGCAAATATCCAACTCCTGATCCGAAAACAAGACAGAATGGAGCAACTATTGCTGCAGGCAATTCCACATTTGGCGACCTCCTCTCACCCTAAAGATGTTGATGTCAAAAAGGGGGAGAGTGGTCCATCCAAACCTGTACATACACACAAGTCTGGTCCTATCCTTGATGCTGAATTACAAGCAATGATGGACAGGATCCTAACGAAACATTCTAATCTTGTCGTAGCAACAACAACAAAACAACTTCCAACAACAGCAACATCAGCAGTAACAACAACAACAGCAATAACAGCAGCAACAACAACAACAACAGCAACAACATCAGCTTCTCCTTCTTCCTCTGCACAAGCCCCTATAATCAAAGACAAAGGCAAGGGGGTTATGGTTGAAGATTCAAAGAAGAAAACCACTACTCAACCAGGACAGCCCAAGCTACTGGGGGATGCCATGAAGACAGCTCACTTTCCCACTCCAGTTGAACTGATAGTGGATGGGAAAGTGGAGTTGGTCTATCCTCAAGAATAGAAACTAATAGAATCTGATGCTCTACTAGCTTAGAAACTTCAAGAGGAGGAAGATATGGCAGCAGCTAGGGAGGAGGAGGAGACAAAGAAGAAGAAAATCTTTACAAGGAGATCAAGTCCACATAAAGCAGCCATAACCAAGAAGAAAAATAAAGAGATGGAAGAGGGAGAGAAGAAGTCAAGAAGGAAACCTTTGGTCCAGGAATCTGCAAAGAAACCTGTGATCAAGGCAACTATTAAGAATCCTACCTCTCAAGATCCTCCAAGGTCAACTGAGACTGCTTTGGTGGCTGTGAGTGGACCAACAAAGCCACAAACAGTGTCATCAAAGAAGTCTTACAAGGTTGAAATGGCTAGTACAGAAGAAATCATCAAAGCCCTGAAGAAAACCACAAAGAAGATTGATCTGATAAAGGGTAAAAATAACAAAGATTTTCTCCATGTCTTTTTGAAATATGGAGAGTCTTTGAAATTTGAGAAGCCAGCCTTGGAGGGACAAACTAAAGAAAATCTGGAGTGGTTGCTGACTGTTGTGCTTGAGACTTCTGATCTTAACATGGATCTTCAAAGCCAGATTTAAAAGGTAATGAAGGTGAAGCATAAGGTGGATACAGTGTCGGAAGCTAATCCTAAACCTCTAGGATTATGGTATGATACTTTTCATGGAGAGAAAGTTTTCTTCAACTACAACAGAGACATTAATAGTGTCAGTGAGAGACACATCAAAGGATTTATCAGTCTATTCAAGAACGCTAAAGAAGAAGTTAAATTGATACTGAAAAAGCTGTTGATAGACAGACTGGAGTTGCTGAGGAGAAATAGAAAAGAAAGGCTGGAGTTGCTGAAGAAAAAATAAAAGGTAAACTGTTGTGTTGGAAGGTATGTTGTTTATTGAAATAAGCTGTAATTTTTATTTTTGTTTTTGAAGCCAGACTTATAGGATTTAAACCTGAGTCTTGGTGGAAGCTGAACAACAGATCAAAGATCTTAGTTCAGAATACATTTGTAGTTAGCAATTCTTTATTCTTTTTCTAAATAATTGTAATGTTGAGTTTTGACATCATCATCAACCTTGAAATTATGCTTATCATTCTGATATTCATAATTAGCGGGAGATTGTTAGGTTTTAGAACATTTGATGATGATTGTCTTTAGATTACTTAGAGTACAAATGTATAGAAAGTGTTAATTAGTAACATTGAAGTTTTGTAGCCAGTAGTTATCTCTTTGTTTGTAATTCACTCATTCTTTGTAACGAGATATAATTATTTCTTATTTGTAAGTAACTGCTGGAATGGAGTATCAAAGCTTTAGTAAGTCAAAATGTGTATTTGATCCGTTGGAGTTTACAAAAAGGCTTGTCGGAGACTAGGAAAACTTGTCAGAGACTAAGGATTTTTTATCTATCAGAGACTAGTTTTGCCTGTCGAAGACTAAGGCTTACGTCATCAAAGACTAAGTTTAAAGGAGTCAGAGACTAAAGCTTACGTCATCGGAGACTAAGGTTAAAAGCATCAGAGACTAAGCTGACGTCATCGGAGACTAAGCCTTAAAGCATCGGAGATTAAATAACTCTATCAGAGACTACACAATCTGACGTCATCAGGGACTAAAAGCACCAGAGACTAGTGATGACGTCACCAGATACTAAAGATGAAACATCAGGGATTAATCGTGATTTATTTTCTGAAAGATACATAGTTCGAATTAAAAAGGAATGTCTTCCACATAGTTCAAGATATTATTGAAGACGTAGCTGGTAAGGAAACTAACCAGAAATCTCTTCTTAATCAAAAAGGAAAGATTGTATTTGATTTGAATAAGGAAGCTGAATCAATATTGATTTAGGATAGAAAAACTGAGAAATTAGTTTTTTTTTCAAAGAAGCTGTAATTAGGTTTATAGAGAATTGAAATTCGAAGCTGAATAGTTTTTTCATAGTTTGTATCTTTTCCTATACAAAATAAAAAAGAAGCTGACGATCATATTATTGTGATTGTTAGAATTTGTAATCAGTTGTGAAATCAATATAGCAATTGTTTATAAATTGATTCGTGTTCTTATTCTTTATTTCCGCAAGTTATAATTAATTTCTTGAAAAAAAAGTAATCAAAAAAGGTTAAAAAAATTTTTAATCCCCCCCCCCCCCCCCCTTTACAATTTCACACTCACCAGTTTCTCACTTTCTTTGGATATTTCTCTTAAGATATATTACAAAGCTTCTTTCTAGTGTTTGTGTGCTTCTCTTTTTTGTGATCCGTTGTATATCCTCTCTTATATATTGAGAACGCTTTTGCATATTTCGAAGTTCAGTTGTTGAACCCACATGCTTAGACATGCTGCTTTTTCAACTTGGCCACATATATGTCATATCGATGTCCTTTTGGAATGATGTGTCAGACTGCTGATGACGTTTGTTGCTTCTTTTTCATCCCTTGATCTTTGAGCATTTAATGATCGAGAGTTGTCATTGGACCACCAAACTTCAAGAAATATCTTTCCAATTTGTATCTCTTGCTTCTGTAACAAGCTTTATTGATTTGCGTGTAAGACCTGATGACGAGTGTATGCAATCATAATTATGCAATGATAGCAAGTCCTGATGTGGACTTGATCAATGCTTTCGGATCCCCTGATGATAAGTCCTATTTAAGACTCGATCAGTGCTTCAAACTTCACTTGAGTTATCCAAGTACTTCTTGATCCCCTCACGTTAAGACTCTAAGCATCCATTAATGCAGTGCTGAGCATTTCCCCCGACGGGTTTCGCTGACGGGTTAGCTTGCCACTGTCATACCCTAATAAGTTCCCCTGATGGGTTGCCATGTTACTGTCATGCCCTAAGGCATTCCCCCTGATGAGTTTCGCTTGCCACTGCCATACCCTGACGCGTTCCCCTAATGGGTTGGTCTACCTTTGTCATCCCCTGATGGGTTCCCCTGACGGTTTTAATCACTGAATCTTTATTGATTTTGTTTGGAATGTCTGATGCGCGGAATACTTAAGTGTATTTTTGAGTAACAACAGACATCCCTCTTCACTATCAAGTCCTTTAGAAGTTTCAACTGATGACTTGCCTAGTGTGCAATACTTCATCCCCTGATGACTAAGTTAATCATCAGTAGATGCAAAATGTGTGCATATACTTAGGTTTATAGAACACCCTGAGTATGTACAAATGCACAAACAAAACCGAACCCTCGCAAATAAAAGATCTCTGCATTGACGACATATGTCATTATGATGAAGTTAGACGGTGGTCAAGCTGGCCAACTGATATACTGTTTGATACGAAATTCCTAAGGGCACGTGCACCAAACGGACATGGTTATAAGGCGCATGTGAAAACATTCTTTATTCTTTTAAGTAAAGGGTCAAATCCCTCGCTATCATTCGGGGACCCTAAAATCTATTTTCCTCCATGTTATTAAGAGGTATTGACATTGTTTCCATCCAGACTCAGAAACACTTAGGTTCAATAAATTATTCATCTTTCAAAGCTCACCCAATACTCGATTATATACTTGCGAGCGTAAATCGCTCATGTTGTCATTATCAAATATTTTATAGGCTATGGAGAGAAGGTCGAGTCATCTAGTAAAGGCAAGGCGAGAATGGCATGATGAACGTTTCTTGATCGCCTTCTTATGGATGACATTTAAGGGAAAAGTGAAGCGTGAAGGGATTATCGAAATGTTTAGATTGTATGGCCTGTGTGGGCCCTCATAAACTTTCGTTGTTAGAATGTTAATTTTGGATTAATTGTAATATAGATTTCTATAATTTTTTTCTTATTTATTATTATGCAGGCTTGGATGATGTGTTTCTTTTGTCAATTATTGACGGTGCCCAAAGTCCGGTAAAGGATTTTTGGGGTCGTCACAGTTGGTATCAGAGACCAAGCTCTGGTTATGAGACCACGGTCTCTACCGGATAGTAGAACACGATATTTAGGGTCTTAAGGGACAATGAAGGAACTGTAAGACATAAGGTTAGGAAAAATAGGACGCGAGGACGAATAGATAGACGATGAACATCAGGTAGGCTTTTCCCATTTAGTGAAGCTAGAAAATTTAGGGAATATAAACTTTTAAGTTAAGGACCTAAGTAAAATGTATTCCAAACCACGCATTGCATTAGTATTCATGTCAAACTCTATGTTATGTTGAACCTTGTTCCCATACTGACGTAGGTTATGTTTACTTGTACATGACTTTAAGACAAGATGATAGGGGCAAAGCCCCTATAGTCGTTAGGTATACTGAGGAATGTGTCCTTGACCTCACCCATTCTGACCACCCAGGGAATACAGATATTCACTTGTCCGCACCTAAGATGATGTCGAGACATTGAGGTACACTGTTCAAAATGTACTATCAGACTGCAATGTAAAGATAGGCAAGCATAACCTACTTGCAAACTTAATGCCCTTCCCTTTGGGAGAGTTCGACATGATACTAGGTATGGATTGGTTGTATAAGTACCAAGCTAGTATAGACTGTAAGAGGAAGAAGGTTTCCTTATGAACACCTTCAAATAATAAGGTGTTATTTCATAGAAATAAGACTACCAAACCATCTCACTTCCTCACCATGGTAAAAGCTAAGACAATGATACTCAAAGGATACGAAGCATTCTTAGCTTATGTACATGATGCCGAGAAAGAAGCACCGAAGTTAGAAGATATCCCCATTGTGAGAGAATTCAGAGATGTATTTCCAGAAGAGTTGCCATGATTACAGCTAAACAGACAAGTAGAGTTTGGGATCGAGCTAGTACCAGGGGCTACTCCGATTTCCAAGGCTCCATACAAAATGGCCCATTCTGAGTTGAAAGAAGTTATGGTGCAATTGCAAGAATTATTAGATCGAGAATTCATCAGATCGAGCATCTCACTGTGGGGAGCGCCTTTACTGTTCGTAAAGAAAAAGGATGGATCAATGAGATTATGCATAGATTACCAAGCGTTGAATAAAGCGAAGGAGAAGAATCGATATCCATTACTGAGGATCGATGACTTGTTTGATCAACTCAAGGATGCAAAGTACTTCTCGAAGATTGACTTGAGGTCAGGTTATCACCAATTGAAGATCAAAGATGAAGACATCTCAAAGTCGGCATTTAGGACCAGATATGGCCATTACGAATTCTTGATAATGCCATTCGGACTCACTAATGCCCCAACTACTTTCATGGACTTGATGAACCGAGTTTTCAAGCCATAACTGGATAAGTTCATCATTGTGTTCACATTCTCATCTACTCTAGGACAGAAGAGGAAGATGCCAAACACTTTAAGATGGCATTGGAGATACTGAGAAAAGAGAAACTCTATGCCAAATTCTTAAAGTGCGAATTCTGGCTTAGAGAGGTGAAATTTTTGGGTCACGTGATCAACGAGCATAGCGTGTCTGTGGACCCCACAAAGATTGAAGCTATCACCCATTGGCTGCAACCAAAGACTCCTACCAAAGTACGGAGCTTCTTGGGATTAGCAGGCTACTACCGCAGATTCGTCTAGGACTTTTCAAAATTGGCTATTCCATTGACAAATCTGACAAGAAAGACGATGAAGTATACATGGACTCCAAAATGTTAAAAGAGCTTCCAAAAGCTGAAGGAGATGTTGACTATTGCACTAGTGTTGAGTTTACCGGATGACAAAAGAAATTTCATCATCTACAACGATGCTTTATTGTATGCACTAGGAGTCGTCCTGATGCAACACGACGAGGTCATCGCCTATACATTTCGTCAATTGAAGGACTATGAGAAATGATATCCAACTCACGACATGGAGTTAGATGCTATTGTCTTTGCCTTAAATATTTGGAGACATTACATGTATGGGGAGAAATGTGAGATATATACCAACCATAAGAGCCTGAAGTACATCTTCACACAGAAAGAGCTAAACATGAGACAAAGGTGATGGTAAGGCAAACGTAGTAGCTGATGCACTGAGCAAACGGGAGAGATCAGACGTGATGATAGTTCAGGAAGAGGTAAGGATGGACTTGGAAAGATTACAACTGAACGTTATCACAACAAGGTAGAGATCGGAAATTGAGGAAAAAGTCAGAGCGAGTCCGTAATTATTAGACATAATCAGGGTATCTCAAGAGGACTTCATAGAAGAAAGATAAAAGTTAATCAAAGGAGGAGATGGAAAATGTCGAATCCACGACGATGGTTTAATGAAATTTGAGGATAGAGTCTGGATTCTGGCCAAGGTGGAATTGAAAAGAGAATTATTGCAAGAGGCTCACAATTCTAGATTTTTTGTACATCCACGAGGGATAAAAATGTATCAAAACTTGAAGCAGAACTTTTGGTGGCCAAATATAAAGAGAGAGATATTCAAATGGGTCAGTACGTGTCTCACCTGTCAGAGGGTCAAAGCTGAACATCAAAAGCTAAGTGGACTATTACAATCCTTGGATATCCTAGAGTGGAAATGAGAATACATCATAATGGATTTCATAGTTGGATTACCAACGACATTGAAAGGAGTTAACACAATATGGGTAATAGTGGATAGATTAACCAAATCTGCTCATTTTTTTCCTATCAAGGATAACTACAAGATAAATCCGTTAGTCAAACTGTATGTGAAGGAGATTCTCAGCCGACATGGAGTACTGATCTCGATTGTGTCAGATCACGATCCGCACTTCACATTCAGATTTTGGCGTAGTTTTCAAGACTATCTAGGGACATGATTAGACATGAGTATCGCATTCCACCCACAAACTGATGGAAAATCTGAAAGGACAATTCAAACTTTGGAAGATATGTTGAGGACGTATTCATTAGACTTCAATGGTAACTGGGATGAACATCTACCGCTCGTTGAATTTTCCCACAACAACAGTTTTTATACAAGCATCGGTATGGCCCCGTTTGAAACTCTATAAGGTAGGAAGTGCAGAACACCGTTATATTGGAAAGAAGTTGGAGAAAGGCAACTTGAGGGACTAGAGATGGTCCAACTGACTGAAGATGCAAGTAGAGTCATCCGACAGAGAATGAACGCTACACAGGACCGACAGAAGTAGTACGCAGACCGACATCGGAAAGATCAAGCATTAGCAGTCGGAGGTCATGCACTACTGAAAATTTCGCCATGGAAGGGCATCATGCGTTTCAGACAAAAAGCGAAACTGAGCCCATGCTACGTTGGACCTTTTAAGATACTCCGACGCATTGGTGAAGTAGCTTATCAATTGGCACTACCCCCAGCCTTGGGACATGTACGTGATGTTTTTCATGTGTCAGTACTTCGACCCTATATATAAAGGAGATCACACTGGCATTATCGATTATCAGCCAATTGAGCTTCAACCGGATTTTCTCTACGAAGAGATTCTAGTGAAAATCTTGGATCGACAAGTAAAGATTCTAAGGAATAAGGAGATTCCCTCTGTGAAAGTACTATGGAGGAATCACAATGTTGAATAAGCAACATGGGAACTAGAAGAGATGATGACGCAAAAGTACCACCATCCTTTTCACTAGCCAAGTTTCGAGGGCAAAACTTATAGGTTTTGGGGGCGCGGGGGGAGGGGGGATGGGTGGGGGCGATGGGTGGGGTGGGGAGAAGGGGTGGGGGTGGGGTGTGGGTAGGGGAAGATGTGAGAAACCGAAAATTCAAATAAAATGTTTTTCAATTAAATTCATTTTATTATAAAATTTTCGTTGTGTTCAACGATTGATAGATTTTATGAGTAGGTATACGTGCATTCCACGCAAATCGACACACACATGTCCACTAATGACAAATTATAACGAACATGACGTTATAAAAATTATGAGACGTTAATCATAGTAATAATCGTATGAGTGCATTTTTTTTGGCTCGTCGGAGCGGATAAACTTTTCGGCTTATACATTAAAACAATGCATAACCATTAAAATTCAATTAGTTGCTAAACAAATCAAGTTAAACACTAATTAAATTCAAATTTTCAGTATATCCCTAAATGGCTAAAACAATGGAATTTTTTTTACCAATCTAAGTAAAGTTTTTTAAAACTAATCCAATGGTTAAAAATGGATTGAAACTTATATAAATATAACATTAAGACTAAACCCTAGCCTCCACTTTAGTCAAATTTTTTCATAAAATCCACCAAAAAAAAAATTTAAATTCAGATTTAGAGCATTTATTGAAGTTTTGGGCATATTTCATTAAAGTTTTAAAGAGGTATACACACTGCTCTTTTATTTTTCCATTTCTTGTCATTTCTATTTTTACCATTGTGTAAAATATTTTTTTTCGGTATAATTTTCATATATAACACGTGTACATAGCATTTATGGTTTGTGAGTTATTGATTTTTAAAATTTATTCAAAATAAAAAGAAATATTCCAGAACAAATTGAAGAACACTAGAACCCTAACTTTTTTCGACCGATTTTCCGGCTAGATGCTTGGTTATCTGTTCAAATTGATTTGATAACTTTGTTCCTACTGTTAAGAGCTTCATTTTGCTTCAAACAATTTAAAAAATGGTCAAGTATTTCTTGCGTTCTTGTTCGGCCAAAAGCTTCAAAATACCCAAATGGTTTTTCTTCATTTTCTTTGCGATTTTGTTGTTGAAACTTGAAATACATTGCATGTATGAGTTTCTGGAGGCCCCCAGCTTCATTTCCAGCCTCAAAAACACTTAGGCCCAATAAATTATTCATCTTTCAAAGCTCACACAATACTTTATTATATACTTACGTGCATTAATCGATCATGTTGCTATTATCAAATGTTTGACAGGATATGGAGAAAAGGCTGAGCCGTCTAGTAAAGGTAAGGCGAGAATGGCATGATGAACATTTCTTGATCGCCCTCTTATAGATGACATTCCGGGGAAGAGTGAATCATGAGGCAATTATCGAAATGTTTTGATTGTAAGGCCTGTGTGGACACCTCATAAACTTCCGCTGTTAGAATGTTAATTTTGGATTAAATGTAATAGAGATTTCTATTATTTATTATTATGCAAGCTTGGATGATGTGTTTCTTTTGTCAATTATTGACAGTGCCTGTAGTTTGGTAAGGTATTTTTGGGGCTGTCACAAGCAACGTCTAGGTGACCTATTGTAAATTGGACTGAGTGCCCGAATGTACTTTAGTTTTGTGTGAACTTTCTAGTGAGTGTCTTCTCTTAAGTAAAAAGAGAAGAAGAGTGGAGTAGGGGCTGCTGAACCACTATAAAAATAATGTCTCATCTCTTGCTTATTTTGTTATCATATTTAAATATTGCTTGCTTAGTCTCTTATACTTAAAAGAGGATTTCTTCAAAATTTCTAAGTAAACTTTTCTTAAAACTTGCTTAATCAAGGAATAAGTTTGAAGACAGAAAATTTTTAAGCAAAGTGAAAATTTTGAAAATCCTATTCAATCACCTTCTAGTATTTTTCATTTGTGACCTAACACATGAAATATAAGTTTACTCTTGATCACAGTGGAAATTAAAGTAGAAGAGAAAATGATGAATAACGACTAAAAATGATTGGGCTATCTTCCTTACAAGTTACATAAAAGCCTAATTACCCCTAAATCTTAAAACTAGGAAAATCCCATCAAATCCCGTACAATGGCACAGGCAGCATCACAATTGTGCTACAAGTTGTGTTGCAACAATGGCATTCTATCTCAAGTAGTGGCACAATTGTGCTCCCTGTTGTTCTATGCTATGCTTTTCAACTTTGAATCTTCCTCACTTTTAAGTCTCTATATGATCTCTTTTGCTATCTCAAGTTTCTTTTGGTGCTCTCCATCATTAAAGTAATATATATCACGTACAAAACAATCATAGAAAGCTACCCAAAACATAAATCTTGCAAAAGAAAGAAAATGCAATAATAAGTTCATTAATTCTCAAAAGTGCTTGAAAATTAACAAATTTTAAACTCAATTTGACATCGAATTTCCTATAGAATATCTAAGTATGAAATTCCCCCAAACAGAACATTTGCTTGCCCTCAAGCTAATATAACAATAAAAACAAGGGGAAAGAGCATCTAACCGAAAAAATACAAAGGTAGCAAAGTTTATCAAGGAATTACACAAGATACACAACTCAAAATCAATGGTAATTAAACACTCAAGCATAAGTAATCATCCATAACAAATATTGTTAAGTAAAACTAGGTCTAAGAATCTTATCAATCCTCTCAAAATTTACTTGTAAACTAATAAAGAAGTATTCTTTGTGCATAATGTGCAAGTGTATAAACTCTAAATATTAAGACATGAAACAGACACTCCCCCAATCAATCACTCTAAGTATTCTTAGCCTAAGGAAATACAATTGAAATAATCTCAACTACAACTTTGTGTTGGACCTTATAACATTTGAAAATACACAACATGTCCAACTTTATAACATTGATTCACATACTTTTCGGCTTTTTCTTTTCTTTTTCTTTTTTTTTTCCTTTTTTTTTTTCAATTCTTTTTTTTTTCCTTTTGTTTTTTCATGTCTTCAAAATAGGATGTAACAATTAAGTATAACCCGACACAAGAGAACACAGAGTCAAGGGGGAATAGAGGTATAAAGTCCATCTTAAATATCTTAAAACTAGAGTCAATGTTTAGTATATAAATACTACTTCAAAATTAGCAACAAACAAATAAAGAGAAAATAAACAAAACCAAAATCTTAAAATTAGAGTAAACAAACTTGAACCATGGACTTTCCACTCATAAAATCATATTTAGTGGCCATTGACAATTAGTTACACATCTCTAATAATTACCAAATTAAAAGACACCACATTTGCAATTCTCAAGTTGTTGGTGTATGCAAAATAACAAATAATAACTACTAATAATTAATATAATACGCGTACACTTATTTTTTCAAATTTTCTTTTTTTGTTTTTGTTTTTTCATGAATAAAGGAAATAACAATTAAACGAACTAACAACTTAACGAACAAAAACAACTAAACTAACTAAATACGTAACCACAACAAACATAACTCAAGGACACAAAAATGAATATAACATTGCTCAATCCTCCCCCAAGCCTAATTCATGCAATGTCCCTAGCATATCAAATAAGAAAGAATAAGGATTAGGGAAAAAAAATGGACCGATCAATCTCAAGGAGGAAAATGAAGAAAGCCGAGATGATTTTCCAAATGCGATTGAGCCGAGAGTAGGGATGAGGGAGGTGTGGCCGATTGGGGAAGGAGAAGGGAGAAGGAGGATGGGAAGTCACTCTAAACCTCTAGGTCGGGTGTTCGATCTCAATATCCACCTTCTCTTTGCTCTTACCAACCATGTGACATGACCTAGTAAAGGACAAGACATTTTCATTCATTGTACAGATGCAACGTTCAAGAAGTGGGATAATCAAAACTCAAGTACATCCATACAAAATCATTCATAATATGCTAGCGAAAACTAAAGCATATCATAATCCATCATGAAAGTAATTAAAATAAGTACATCATCACATTTCACTCATATTGAAACAAGAGATAATGCGTTAAATTGAAATAAGTATCAGATTGAATATATACTTGCCTTTGGTCTTCAGCAAAATCAAATTCAACTCACTCGTGAGTGAGGCACTCTGAATAATATGCATATAACATTAGGAATTTATACCTTTAGTAAAGATATGAGAAAAATACATACGTGACGTCCTTAAACTTTTAATGTCTTAATTTGACATCTGAACCGTTGAGGTTTAATAACTATTAATTAATAACATCTTAAATAATTTAAGAAAATAATATTTTATACTTTCAAAAACAAACTGTGCATCAGTGGATAAATGTTGACGCATAAAAGTGGTCATCAGAGACTAAAAATGACAATCGGGGAATAAATTAACCATTAGTAGATAATTTACACGTCAGGGGATGATTGTGTTGGGTTTCGTAGAATAAAACGCAACGGAAAAATACGATTTAAAATAAAACAAAAACGAAACCCAAACCCGAGGATCTATGCGAAACAATTTAATACAGATAGTTTAAGTTTTTACCGATTAATTGT
>CM025784.1:12008475-12037220 GCA_014636745.2 Centella asiatica | reverse complement strand
AATAGAATTCACTTAATGGTAATATATTAAAATTCATTCATATGGTCCACACAAAAATGTTTGCCCAGAAAATTCTCAAGGCGCGCAATGACGAGAATAACAAACAATAATCATAATGTGAAGTTTAAAAACTAATAATAAAAGAGCTCAAATTTATATTGTTTTACATAAAAATAAAGTATGAATCAAGTCTACTTACTAAACCCATGTTGGTAACATGCTCAACAAAACTTTTGGGTTGTAAGCCTTTAGTAAATGGATCCTCTAACATATCATGTGTACTAATATACTCAACGACAATACTTTGATCTTCAACCTTCTCTCTAACAAATAAGTACTTAGTGTCGAGATAAAATCCAACACCGGTGGAACTAGTATTGTTAGAAAAACTAACAGCTGAATTGTTGTCACAATAAAGTTTCAGTGGCCTCGAAATAGAATTCACAACTTTAAGTCCAGAAATAAGATTTCTCAATAATATGGCATCACAAGTAGCGTGATAGCAAGCCACATACTCAGACATCATAGTGGAAGTAGTCGTTAACTCCAGTTTGTGACTCCTCCAAGAAATAGAACCTCCTGAAAGCATAAATATATACCCTGATGTAGATTTCTTGTCGTCTTTACACTTACCAAAATCAGAATCAGAATAACCAACAACTTCAAGGTTATCTGTTTTTCTGTATGTGAGCATAAAATCCTTAGTGCCTTGCAAGTAGTGTAAAACTTTCTTAGCTGCTTTCCAATGATCCAGCTTGGATTAGACTGATAACGTCCAAGCATTCAAGTTATATATGCTATATCTGGGCGTGTGCATACTTGAGCATACATAAGGCTCCCAACTTCTGATACATGTGGAATAAGATTCATTCCATCACATTCTAGTTGATTTTTGGGGCATTGATATAAACCAAAATTATCACTCTTAACAACAGGGGCAACACTAGGAGAACAATTTTGCATCTTGTATTTAGTAAGAACTTTTTGGGACAATCCTAATAGCCCACGAGACCTATCTAGAAGAATTTCAATGCCTAAAACATAAGAGCATCACCAAGATATTTCATATTGAAGTTTGTCGATAGAAAACGTTTTCTCTCATACAACATGTCAATGTTATTAATTGCTAATATGATATCATCAATGTACAAAACAAGTATAAAAAATTTGCTTCCACTAATCTTTAAGTATACACATTGATCTACAAGATTTTTCTGAAAATCAAATTTACCCATCACCTCATGAAACTTAAGGTACCATTGTCGAGAAGCCTATTTTAACCTATATATAGATTTTTTTAACTTACATACCATGTGTTCCTTACTTTTAACCATAAACCCTTCTGGTTGTGTCATATAGACATTTTCATGCAAGTTACCATTAAGGAATGCAGTCTTAACATCCATCTTATGTAACTTTAAATCATAATGAGCTACTAAATTCATAACTATCCTAAATGAATCTTTCCTTGATACTGGAGAAAAAGTTTCATTATAGTCCAAACCTTCCTTCTGAGTGAAACCTTTTGCAACCAATCGAGCTTTGTATCTTTCAACGTTTCCTTTTAGATCTAATTTTGTTTTATAGACCCACTTGCAACCAACAGGTTTTACACGTTGCGGCAATTCTGCAAGTTCCCAAACGTTATTTTTCTCCTTTGATTTCAACTCATCATTCAAAGCTTCAAGCCATGGAGTTGAATAAGCACTAGTAATGGCTTCATTATAAGAAATGAGATCATCAACTTTACTTGAGTCATACCCAATTTCATTAAGATAGGTTACAAAATCATCATAAACAATAGGCTTTCTAGGTCTTTCAGACCTTCGTAATGGCTGCACAATTTCAGAATTAACATTAGTGGCATGGGGTTCATTGTCATGTGGTGGTCTAGGAATTGCATGATTATCAACCATTTCATTAAGTGGTTGCTCTGTATCATCCTCTTGGATTACAGTATTAGGAATATAAGTACTATATTCTTAAAGGTTAATTTTCCTTGGTTCACCACTTCCACTGAAATTACCATTTTCAAGAAATTCTGCATGCCTATGCGAGGGACAGTAAAATCAAAAACCTTTAGATCTCTCTGGATATCCAATAAAATAACAACTAATGGTTTTAAGATCAAGTTTGCTCATTTGGGAATTGAAAATCTTAGCTTCTGCAGGACAACCCCACACTCGAAAGTATTTCAGACTAGGTTTCCTACTTGTCCAAATTTCATAAGGTGTTTTAGGGACAAACTTACTAGGAACCCGATTTAAAATATGAACAGTTGTTTTCAATGCCTCAGTCCATAAAAATTCTGGTAAACTAGAGTTACACAACATACTCCATACCATATCCATAAAGGTACGGTTTCTTCTCTCAGCTACACCATTCTGTTGTGGTGTATTAGGCATAGAGTATTGAGTAACAATCACAAAATAAGGCAAAAGGACCTTTTATTTGTCCTAAATCGGAGTGCTTACCATAATACTCTTTGCCTCTATCTGATCTCACTATTTTAATTTTTCTCTCAAGTTGATTTTCAACCTCAGCTTTAAAAACTTTAAACATATCAAGTGATTCATATTTTTCTTTAATCAGGTATAGATAAGTGTAGTGAGAATGATCATCAATAAAAGTAATGAAAAATTTATGTCCACCAATTCCAAGAGAATAAGGTCCACTTATATCAATGTGAACTATTTCAAGAAGTGTTTTGACTCCTAGTGGCTCCCTTCTTATTTCCTTTCACAAATTTTCCTTTTATACATTCAACACAATGATTAAAGTCAGAAAAATCAAGTGTATGAATTATTCCCTTATTTATAAGATGTTTCACTCTATCTTTTGAAATATGGCCTAATCGTTGATGCTATAATCTGGAAGAATTTTCATTATCTTGTTTTCTCTTGGTTCCACTAATTGGATTATTCTCATTCACATTCATCATAATCAAAGATTCAGCAAAGACATTATCCAAAATTAACTTATTGAGTTTCCCCTCTAAAATACCAGAACCAAGAACTTAAGAGTAACGATAAATAATAATTCTCTTATTTCCAAACGTAAATGTAAAACCATTATCGTCAAGTTTTGATACAGAAACCAAATTATGGGTTATACTTGGAACATAAAGAACACCATTTAAATACAAGGTGAAACCACTCTCCAAAAGTAACAGAAGAGTTCCTACAGCTTCAACTTGTACAATCTCTCCGTTGCCATTTCTAATGGTCATTTCCCCTTTTTGGAGTGTCTTCTTTGAAAAGAATCCCTGTAATTAATTAGTAATGTGAACCATGGAACCAGTGTCAACCCACCATGTATTAGAAGGAACATCAATATGAAAAGATTCATAAATAACATAATAGGAGGACATACCTTTCTTATCAAGCTATTCCCTAAATTTTGCACAGTCCTTCTGAAAATGCCCATAATTCTTATAGAAGCGACATTTAGGACCAGCATTAGTGTTATTACCTGAAGATCCAGCCTTATTTGTATTCTTTTCCTAATTCTTGAAACCTTTTCTATTCTTATGGAACTTCTTCTTATGGAATCCAGTGGTAGTCAAGTGAGCAACATTAGGTTTTTCAACTTTAAGTCTTTCTTCTTCTTAGACACACATGGCAATGAGCTCGCTCGTCTTCCATTTCTCTTTCTGTGTATTATAGTTGATCTTAAAAGGACCAAATTGCGCAGGAAGAGATGTCACGATGAAATGAACGAGAAAACCCTCAAAAATCTCCATGTCCATGCCCTTTAACTTAGAGGTCGCTCATCATCATAATATGCTCACGAACACCACTAACTCCATCATATTTGCTTGTGAGCATCTTCGAAATAAGAGTACTCGCATGAGCTTTTGAAGAACCCTTAAATTGTTCCTCGACAGAAGTTAAGAACTCTTTTGCATTTTCAGAGTCAGGAGTGGCTCCTCGAATAACAACCAAAATAGAGTTCTTCATAATCATAAGAGACATACGATTAGATCGCTCCCACTTTTCATAATCAGCCTTCTGCTCTGTAGTGCTAATGACTGTTGTTGGAGCAGGAGGAATCTTTACATGTAATGCATAATCTAAATCCATAACACCGAGAACAATGTTTACTTGCTCTTTCCATGTAGAGAAATTAGTTCCGTTTAAAGGTTCAATACCAGAAAGATAATTATTGATAGTAGCAGGATTTAATGCTAAAACATGATTAAAATAATAAGAATGCTTATGTAAAATTAAAGAAGTCCACGGTACAAAAACAATTAACAATAACAAACCATTGGACAAAAGTTAGTTACATAAATCTATTTAAAACACCTAGAAAATAGATTTGATGAGAAATTGGTGTACATTATTAATTTTTCGTTGGTCCAATTAATAACATACTAATGATAACTCCTTAACATAATGCAAACATATTTATTCATGCATCACCTTTGGGCAGAAATGAAATAAATATGCAAGTAATGCAAAATTCTATTTAAAAAATACAACTCTAATTTTCCGTTGGGTCAAATTAAAATTGTCTTTTATTAAATATATGTCATGTGACTTTGTCTTATTATAATTATCTCAATTAATAACCTTCCGTTGGGCCGATTATTAATCTTAATAATTAAAAACATCACAAATTACACAATTTAATATACTCAATGATATATCAAAACTTAATGATATATTAATTAATATTGAATATATTATTAAAAAAATTGTATAATTAAAATTAATCCTATTTATTAAAATATATGTACTCATGTACTAGTAATTAAACAGTATATTAACGTGATATGCAAAATAGCACATGAACAAAAACATATACTAAATTGAAAAACACATAAACATGTTACTGTAGTTAATCATTATAATTAATTATTTTGTGGAATTGTTTAACATCAGTTAACAAGTTATTTTTGTAAGTTCTATAATCAAACAAGAATGAATCATTACTATCTTTTGTTTCTTTCAAGTGGTTAATGAAAAAATTTTGTGCATCACAATCTTTCACGACAATCAATTCTTGGTTTTAATAATTTATAAAATCAACTTCTGTACATCCTATATTTTCATAATCATCACTTTGAATTTCAAGAATGCACATAGGATTGTTATATATCTCACAGCATATAGTTTTATAAACTTAATCATATGAACATCTCTGAATTGAAAACATGATTGAGAGATGCACTTCAGTATATAAAAAATAATTGAATAATTATGAATTGAAATTGAAAATAATTTGAATCAGATAATTAATGTCGAATTCAATATATTCTACTTTATGAACAAATATAATTGACTCGGATACCACATGTTAGGCCATTAATAATTATGAATCATTTATTTATTCATAAAGTAAGAATAATGAATATGTGTACCTGAATTGACAGAAGCCATTGACATTGATGTTCGTACAAACTCTTGAGGGAAAAGGTCTTTCCTCTTTCAATAATTAAGATGAAATAATATTTTCGTGTAAAAAATATGAGACGGCAACAGGGATCAAACCCTACATCTATCTATTTATAATAGCCTTTAGGGACACAATTGTCCATCAAATATATAACCCTAAGGCCAATTATGAGATATAATAATTGGATATTAATTATTAACTTATGGGCCTAATATTACCAACCCATAAATTATTTATAAATTAATGCTATAAGTAAACAACCTCATAAATAGTATAGGTCACATAATTAAGATTATATAAAATAATCTAACAATTACCCTATCTTTTGCCATTATATTACTTTTCCTAAGTAAAGAAAGTGTCTTTTCAATTTCAAGTTCTAAGGTGACTAACTTAGGATTGCAAGAATGACTCCCAAGCATACAATGACTAAAAAGTACTAAATAACAATAACAATAAAAACAAAACTTACAACCAATTATTGCGTGAATCCGAAATCAAAGCTCTTCAATACTGTTTCTCCTTTGCTCACGTCCCTTGATTGCTTCCAACTATGTTAACAAAAAAAATAGTAAAACTAGCTAAGGGAAATAAGAAAAAGAACAAGTATCAAACAATATAACCGTGCTTAGTTTCTCTGGCAACGACGCCAAAATTGATCCTCATCATCTAAGCAATCAAAATTAAACAATACTTTAACTAGTAGATAATGATAAGTAAAGGTCAATCCCACAGAGGAACTATGAATAAGTTACTTTGAATGAGATTTTTGTCTTTTTCTTTAATTAAAATTGAAATATAAAATTAACTAAATGAATAAAGTTAAGAACAAAATTAATTGTGTGCAGAAATTTGTATGAATGAATCTATAGGAGAAGAATGTTCTTGAATATGAATCCCTCCTAAGCATTTATCAAATTCTTTAGCAAATATGCATTCAAGAAACTATCTTATCAAATAAAAATTACCGTTGGTTCTATCCTAAGAATAACTCAATTCAACTCAATAAACCATAAACATATACGGATTATAGGGTTTTAGCCAACAATAATCAATAAGCAAGAAAACAATTGTATCTTCAAGAAAAAAATAATTCTCATGAATAAGGATTTGCAATGAACTTGAATATAACATACAAGTTCATTAATATTTGTTAGGGTTAAATGATGATGATGATGTTTAGAGAATAAATTGTGCATCTGTAAATATTTAAGGTTCTTTATAAACCTTAATATCAGCACAAGTTTTGCATCCACTGATGATAAACTTATTCATCAGTGGATGATCAAACACTTCACAAAACAAGTCGTAAAATGGAACATCTAAAGAACTTGACAAAGTGAAGAGGAATGTCTAATGTTACTCGAAAATAGTCAAAGTATTCCGCACATCAGAAATTCCAAACAAAGTTTCGTTGATTAAGAAACCGTCAGGGGAACCCATTAGGGGATGACAAATGCAGACCAACCCGTCAGGGGAACACGTCAGGGTATGGCAGTGGCTGGCCAAACTCATCAGAGGAACGCGTCAGGGCATGATCAAGTCATGTCATCTGTCAGGGCAAAACTTCAGGGTATGACAGTGTCAGGCTAACCAATCAGGGGAAAGCTCAACACTGCATCAGTGGAAGCCATCAGTGTATGTCGTAAGTTATAACATCAGTGGATTAAGAAGCACTGAGTGAAACTCAAGTGAAGGTTGAAACCCTGATCCAGTCTTTAACAAGACTTGTCATCAGGAGATCTAGAAGCACTGATCAAGTTCATCAGGGCTTGTCGTCAGTGGATGGTTATGACAGCATGCACCCGTCATCAGGACTTACACTCAAATCAAAGAAGCTTGTTTTAGAAGCAAGAGATATTAATTGGAAAGATATTTCTTGAAATTTGTTTTGTCCAATGAGAACTCTCGAACATTAAATGCATGCAGATCAGGGGAAGAAAAAGAAGCAATAAAAAACAACAGCAGTCTATCACAAAGGACATCGATGTGATATATATGTGACTGAGTTGAGAAAAGTAGAATGTCTATCAGCACATGGGTTCAACCACTAATCTCTATATATGCAAAGGAGTTTTCATTACAAAAAAAGTACAAGAGAGAGATCAATCCAACAGATCAACAAACAAAGAAGCACACAAATCACTAGAGCAGTTTTGTAATATATCTTGAGAGAAATATTACAAAGAAAGTTAGAAGCTAGTGAGTGTGAATTAGAAGCTGTAATTTTATTACAAATTTTGTAGCTGTTTAATCACATTTGTGATTTTACAGATTTCCAGAAAAACATCAAGTTTTAATACAACTATTTTAACTTGAATTTGTGTGTTCATATTTTATAGTTTTTCTGTTCTTTGTAATGGTTTAGACAATGATATGCTGAATAGTATCATGAATCTTACAACATCCAAATCTATATGGGATACCATAAAAATCCTTTATAATGGAACCGAGGAAGTGAGGGAGAATAAACTGCAGCTGTTGACACAACAGTATGAGTGGTTCACAATGAAAAATGGTGAAACACTCACTGAAATGTTTGACAGATTTAACAGGTTGGTAAATGACCTGAGATTATATGGGAAGGCCTACACTAACAAGGATGTGAACAGAAAGTTCATGAGAGCTCTTCCCATATCATAGGATCCTAAGATGACAGCCATCAGGGAATCCAAGGACATGAATCTCCTGGACTTGGATAGGCTATATGGTACCCTCAAGACATATCAACTAGAGGTTCAACAAAGATCTGAAATGTCAGGGGATGCCAGAAAGCTTAAATCTGTAGCCCTGATGGCTGCCAAGAAGGACAACCAAGAAGCAAGACCCAATGTCTTGATGAAGCAGCAGTCAGGAGATGCTGAACTCGAAGGGGACAATGAAGCTGACTCTAAGGAGGATGAATATACTCCTAAAGAGTTAGAGGAGCTGGATGAAACTATGGTCTTTCTTTCAAAAAGGTTTTCCAAGCTGAAATTCCAAAAGCCTGCGGGATCCAAAAGATTTTCAGCAAGGAAGTCTAGTAGCAAAAAAAACTTTATTAACAAATCAAGAATAAAGTACTACAAGTGCAATGAGATGGGCCACTTCGCAAATGAGTGCCGCAAGGCCACAAAAGAAGGTGACTCCTGGGGTAAAGAAGCTGAAGTGGACTACAAAAAGAAATACTTTGACCTTCTCAATGCCAACAAGAAGGGAAAAGCATATATTAAGTGAAAAAGTTTTCCAAATTAATGAGATAGCAGTTCTCATTCAAATTCTCATCACCTTCCAATACTTTCAAGTTAAACAGACCATATAGTTTAGCATAAGCAGAGCATCCTGTTCCAATATAGCATGATGTGTGAAAACATGTAATTTTGTTCAAGTGGACAAAATATCTAATATGCATGGCCGGTTACATAGAATGATGCAGTGGGTGCATATTTAAAGCAAAAAAATCTTTTGTGTGAATGATACAACAGATGTGTATCTAAAGGTGTATACAGAGAGTGATGCAAGTTCATGTTCTTTTGGAAAGAAGTTCGACAGTCACAAAATCAGTGTTTGCAAGGCAAAACGAACTTAAAAAATATACCAAACCAAGTGTGTGGAATTCCAACACAGGTAATGAAATAGCCCAGTGTTCATTAAGTCATGTGACTGAAAAAAAAAAATTTATTCTTTCTTGATGCAAAATATTATGTTTACATTTTGATCACTGATGTCAACTTATATCATAATCATAAAAGCCTAATATCATGTTTTAGAAATACTCAGTGCAAGGTTCTGAGTGTGTGTGTGTGTGTTGAGACTAAGCAGATTATGGAACATATCTTTTAACATACATGAGTGAGACACTGTGACTGTCAAGAACATATTCAAATATTTATGTATGAATTCTTTTATACCAAGCATATCTCAAGGCAAGAATATGTCAGGACGTTTGCTGCCAGGCCAAGTAAAAGTTGCTTGTACATTTGAAACTCAAGGCAGACATATTCTATGCATATAATATATTCATTTAAGTACGTGTAATGTTCAAGTATATGACGCATGTGTGTGTATATATATGAAATTGTACAGTATTTGAGATTCATTAGTCAACACACTTAATTTAAACATTTGAGCATTATGAACTGCGATACTTATGCATAAGCAATCAAGTACAACTGTCAATGATACTATGGGCAATTTTATCTTTATAAATTTAGGACTTACCAGTTTTGAGAAAATTGATCCTTTTTTGTTAATGATTTTTATGTTTCCTCAGAACTAAGCAAATAGAGTTAATAAAACATGACATAAATGCATTTGTTTTTCTATTGATGTTTCCTCTAAACTAACTCCCTTCTAGTATTGTTTTTCTTTGGAATCATTGACACTTGAATTCGGGAGTTTGGGAGTTTGATGGTATAAGTAAAATGTATTAGGCACTCCTCACATCCATGTATTTCACGATTGCTATGATATTATACTCTATTATTTGCTTAATAATATCCATTTTAGTGCCTTGTGTAGCTAGTGCCAATTAAATAAAGAAAACGAGAAGTGTTAAAAACAAATCTAATTAAACTAGTAGTAAAATTAGAATTTTTTAATCTACATCTTATGGTATTCACATCATGATAGAATGGTTTTCAAAAGAAAATTGGAACCTAAACAATAATTTAACATTTTTAGAAAGAAAGGTGAGTATTTAACCATTAATATAACCATGTAATTATCCAATAATGAAAACTACATAGAAAAATTCGCCTCCTATTTTTCTCAAACCTTAGATAATTAAACATGAAAAAAATTTATAATGATTTTTGGAAAACAGAAAGCAATTATTTAATTAACAAAACTACCTAAAACAACTAATTTAATGAATAACAACAATGTAAACTGTTCAAAATATTTTTTTATTTTTAACTTGGAATCTACAATATTTTTTTATAGGAATCTGAAAGTTCTCATGATCTTTGGATAAAGTCAACCTAGGATGACACAATTTTAAAGAAAATAGTTTGTTATGCTATAACTCAGCATAATCAATAGCCGACGTTATAAAACACTAACATTCATGACCTATAAACTTTTCAAAGCTCTTGCACACCGAGGAATCCGAAAAAAACACATTTTAATTTTTAAGGTTATAAAAATTATTATTAAGCCATTAAAACTACTAAAATGGTAAAAAATGAAATGTACAGCACAAAAAACGAGGTCAAAAATTATTTAAATTTAATATTTGAAAACTATAATTTTTCAAAGTGGTTTTAACATTGTTGGACAAAATTAAGAAAACAATCAACAATTAAAGAGAAAAAACACATTTACAAAATAATTAATAACTCACAAACCGTAACTCAAAAAACTAAGAAATTTTAACTGTGATGTTTATACATTATTATGGAAGAAACAAAATAAACAGATCACACAAAAGGGCACTGTATCACAAAACAGTTCAGCCCTTTGGAAGATTCTCATATGTGTGTTAGTAATGGATTAAGCCAAAGAATATATGAATATATGAATATATGATAAAATTGTATACCTGAAATTGTGTCACACATCATCTATTTATACCCACGTAGGGTCAAGGAATCCTTCTAGGATTTGAATTTATTTAGAAGGTTATTATATTTATCTCTACTATATCTTATATAGAGTTCTATATAGTGCATCTTCTATCTCTTTATTATTTCAATCTTTATCTTGGATTTATCGAATGTAAACTCATAGGTTACTATGGGCCTATTTAATGACATCACTCATTTTCTATTAATGCCCTACTGCATTTATTTTGTTTGTAGTTCACTTTTTGGCCCATATCACTTGCCTCCTAATTTTTTCTATCAATACTTGAAGTCAAAAATTACTTGTATCTCATTTTGGTTTTAAATAGTTTTTTATAAGGGGTCTTGGGTTTCCAGTTAACTTCGGGGTACCACCAAAGTTAACGAGAAAAATTGGCTCTTACTTCGGTGAGTTTTACACCGTTAACTTTGTTAAGTTAGCGGAGTAAAGTACAGGGGCGAGGAGTCTACCCCTTCGTCTGATCAACAAGAGGGTACAATTCCTCCATCAGAACCAATAAACATCGATGTGGAGACAGAAGGGAACCCCTCTAATAATTCTAAGTCAACTTCTAGTCATCCTCCCATTCCCAAAAAACAGAAGGGAGTTATTGTTGGACCTAGGAGGGAGAGCCCAAATTTTAGCAGTCCCCAGGATCTCTTTCTACCTGGGTAGCCTCTTTGCGACGACCGCAAAATCCCTTACTGGATCAAGGCTTCGTCAAAAGAAGGAAAAAGATAACTTCACATCCATTCATAGCATAAATACTAATAAAAAGAATTAGTAAAGAGTTATTACAACCCAAAATATTACATTCTCAGCGAAAGCTATTCTATCTCTATATTATAATACAAAACATCACTCTTCCAAAACATCTTCCTTTCTTCTTTCCTTATCAGCACTCAATAGGGTTAGCAAAACTCAATAGTCGATCATCTTTGCTTTTCCTTTGTCAAAGGGTTCAGCCTTTGGACCATGCCCCGCAAGACATTAAGTTCAACAAGAATGAACGATTTACGCTCAGCAAGTATATAATCAAATCAGAGAAACAAACTGGGATATTGATGGAAGTTCAATTCTGTTTAAGAGGCACAGTGAAACAATACAAATTTAAAGATTACTGATAAATCAAGTTCAGTTATGTCCATGCATATTCAATCATATCATGCTAGCAAAATTTAAAGCATAGCATTCTTATTCATAAAAGAAATTGGAACATATAGTCAAAGTCTTGCCCACATATTGAATCAAATGATACTACCTTAAATTGAAATAAGCATCAGATTGAATGTATATACTTGCCTCAGTCCTTCACACAAAAATCAAATTTACTCGTGAGTGGAAGATTCTGTAAAACATGCATATAACATTTTAATACCTTAATAAGAATTACGAAAAAAAAATGTATATATGATGTCCTTAAACTTTTAATGTTTCAAATCTGACATACGAACCATTGAGGTTAAAGGAAAAACATCATCAAATAATTTAAGAAAATAATGTTTTATAGCTTTGAAGACACACTGTGTCTCAGCGAAAAATCTTCCACGTCAGGGGATCCTTTGTCATCAGGGGATAACTAGTCGTCAGGGGATAACTGGATTTCAGTGGGTAAACTACCCGTCAAGGGATGTCTCTCGGCCATCAGGGGATAGCCTCTTGGCCATCAAGCTATCATTCACTCATCAGGGGATAGTCATCAGGGGATGACTTACCCATCACAGGATAATTTTCTCACCGCTAAACTCGTCGGGTGATAACTTTGACTATCGCCAAACTCTCTTGGCTGTCAGGGGATGATTTGTCCATCGCCAAACTTAGTAAGTCATCACTAAACTTCATTAGTGGATCATTTGTTCAGCGCCAAACTCCTTGGTGACTAATATCTTTAGCCATCAGAGACTAACATATTTTTCCCATTAGAGAGTACAGATTACGTCATTAAGGACTAAACTTAGCCTGTCGGAGACTAAAGATGACATCATCAGAGACTAATTTAAAATTCCTTCATCAAAGACTAAGATTATCTCGTTAGACACTAACATTAACTCATCAGAGACTAGAATTATCTCGTCAGAGACTAACATTAACTCGTCAGATACTAGAATTATCTCATCAGAGACTAACATAGAGCTTGTCTTCGTTTTGATGGAAGGCCTAACTTGAACAAACTCAACCTAGGATGCCTCATAAACATGAAAATGCAAAAGAATATAGTCCTTTAAAGTTTTATTCCTTTTTGAAAACTTAGCATACATGGTTAATAAATCTTTGATGCTATGTACGAAAGAAACTGAGTAGAGTACCAAGTTCTTTCCTCTTCGTCTTTAAGGGTGAAATTTAAAACTTGTCTGAGAATAATTTTCTGAGAGAAAGACTTGGAAATTTATGAAGATGATACGTGAAAGAGGGGTAATAGGAGAGAAATTTTTGAAAGGAGTTTAGAATTCATTTTAAATGAGGTATTTATAATAGGTTAAGATTATGCTTTGATATAAAATGATTGGTCAGTTAAGACGGTAAGACGGCTGCTCAATGTAATATTTCAATAGCTGGTAACATACAAAGTGATTAGTGTCTTACATGTATTCGACCTTAATCAACCATTGCCACCCAACCCACTTAATAATCAAACATGTAATCCACCGATCTTATGTAAGCCTCTCCTCTTATTTCAACCTGATTAATCATAATCCTATACAAGGTTTGATAATCTTATTTTTATATTCTTTTAAGGAAGTTATCTTCAATAAAATTAACCTCTCATTGTCATCAAAATTCTCACTTAAGATATAGATTTACCATTTGTATATAAATAAGAAATTAATTACAACATACATTAATTCATGTAACAAACTCATATAAAATTGTTGGGTTCTCACACTCTTACTAGGGGTGACACAATCCTTGGGGAGCATGGTCCTTCCAAGTAATTTCTCGTGGGGTCGATGCCTCTAGTGGACAAGGAGATCTCTAAGGAAGCTTCACTTCCAACCCTCGTCTCTAACTTTGCTCATACATAAGTTTTGGTAAGTGTTTTACCTTTTGATTTTAACATGTCATTAGTTTTACTGTCGTTAGCTTCTTAAACCTTTCCTTTGTAACAACATCATGTATACGTCGTCGAGCTTACCACCGATGCTGAAAAGTAGTGGGAGAAGTTGGGTTAGCTACAAGAAGACCTTGTAGAGAAGGAGCATCATCTGAAGTTTTCCTAAGTCGAGGTGTGCTCATACTGCTCTGCAAAAAAGGGGTTGGAGAAAGAGATTAAAAGTTCTAAGGAACTTAATGATAGTCTTATTGTTGAAAATCTCTTTCTCAAGTCTCAAATTCAAAGACTAGAGGATGAGCTTAAGAGGGTCCCTACTGAAGTGGTCAAGGAGTACAAAGCTACGCTCAGTTTAAGATAGATGTAGAAGACGCCTGTTTTATTTTTGAATACAAGATTATGTTGGGCAGCTACCACTTGTGCACTAAAAAGGTGTTTTCCCTCTATCCAGACATGGACCACGTGGCTATAATAGAGGATGGGGAGGAAAAGATGTTGTTAGCATGCTGTCGCCATACAAAGAGTCTTGGGGTCCCCCTCAAGCAATTTCCCTTGGAGGTGATGGACAGCGAGGATGACGATGAGGAGGAAAAAGGGTAGCATTTTCCCGGAGATCATCAGGAACAACATGCTCTTTAGTTTTTATCTTGTACTTTTCTTTTGATTATACTTGTTTTTATTTTACCCTTGTGTAAAACTTTTACTCGGGTATGGTAGACAACCCCAAAATCCTTCACTGGATCAGGACTTCATCAAAAGAAGAAAAAGATAACCACACATCCATTCATAGTATAAATGCTGAAAAAAAAGGCAATATTAAAGAGTTATTACAACCCAAAATATTACATTCTCAGTGGAAGCTATTCTATCTCTATATTTTAATACAAAACATCACTCTTCAAACATCTTCCCTCCTTCATTCCTTATCGGCACTACAAAGGGTTAGCCAAACTCAGTAACCGATCATCTTTGCCTTCCCCTTGTCAGAGGGCTCAGCCTTTATATTCTGCCCTGCAAGATATTAAAATTCAACAAGAATGAGCGATTTACGCCCAACAAGTATGTAAACAATTTGGGAAAGCAAATCTAGAATGTTTCAAGGGATTCAATTCTGTTGAGAGGCTTGGTGGAACAATACTAATGCCTCAGAAATCTTTAAAGAATCTTTAGGATTACTGATGATAAACAATTATGTAATCATTCTTAAAACATAACATAACTTCCTTGAAGTAAAAATATCCATCGGGGGCTAAACCCGTTGGATCTACTAACCATACGGTATACAGCTGGCCTCACTGTGTCCGCATGATCCCTCCTTGTGTGAACATACGTAGTCACATAAAATTCCTCTAGGTCAGGTGAAGAACAAATCAGCACCTTTCCTTTCCTCTAGCCATCCATGTGGCATAACCCTTTTAAGGGACATATCATTCTCATCTATTGCACAGATATAATATTGAAAAATAACTGATAGAGCAAAGCTTCTTTATATCCATGCACTTCCATTCATATCATGCTAGCAAAAATTAAAGCATAGCATTCTGTTTCACAAGGAAATTTAAATTTAAAAGTCATAATTTTGTACACATGTCGAATCGATTGATCATGCGCTTAACTGAAATAAGCATAAGAGTGAGAATATACTTGCCTCGGTCCTTTGCAACAAAGATTCAAATTCAACTTACTGGTGAATGAAAGATTCTGTAAATTATGCAAGTAATATTTTAATACCTTAATAAGAATTTATGAAAGAAAATGTGTATGTGATGTCCTTAGACTTTTACTGTCTTAAATAATAACATCATAAAATAATTTTCAGAAAATAATGTTTTATAGTCTTGATGACAGTCTGTGCATCAGGGAATAATTTTCTCATTATCAAACTCGTCGGGGACTGATATCCTTAGCTATTAGAGACTAACATATTTTACCCATCAAAGACTACGGATGACGTCATCAGAGATTTAAACTTAGCTTATCGGAGACTAAGGATGACGTCATGAGAGACTAAACTTAGCCTGTCAGAGACTAAGGATGATGTCATCAGAGACTAAACTTAGCCTGTCGGAGACTATGGATGACATCATCAGAGACTAAACTTAGCCTGTCGGACACTAAGAATGTGAAAACCCAAAAATCTCAATGAAATTTTGATTATAAGGTTTATTTCTTTATTGGTTATAAATAATGAAATTATATTTTCTTAAAAAAAAAAAATTCAATGGCAATGTGATGTCCAAAAGATTTTAAATGTATTTTGAAGCTCAAGTATTTAAAAGGTTATTGCATTCAAGAATTGTCTTGTGAGAGGGTGTGTTCACGCGGGAAAGGGCTCACCAAGTGTGAACAAGATTAGCTACAGTACCCGTTTTTATTTTAAAATCTACTGCGGGGAGACAGTAGCATTTAATGTGCATCACCTCCATCAGTACCATAGAGTAGGCTATGATAAACGACCGATGGGTACTAGCAGCCGTCGCAACCAACCTTTTTCTCATCAGTCACTTCTTTTCTTTTCATAGCCAACGGCTTATATCAAATAAATCCGACGGCCCTTGTTGCTAAACAGGTGACATATATATATCACGTTGGTACAACCCTTGCCCCACTTTCATAAACTTCTATACAGTGTACCACCAAATTCAAATTTACTCTCTAAACAACTGTCCTTTTGGGCAGAACAACTAGAGCTTTTAACTCTTTCTTGTCACCAAGGAGGTAAGAGCATTTCATTAAAGTCCTGCTCTATTTCTTACACTTTTGTTCTGTCATACATACCACGTTTAATACCTTGTTCATTTATTTCCAAAAGTATGACTTGATGCATGTTTTAACGCCCGAAGTTAATGTCATTTATTTCAAAAGCTACCCAAGATGAGTGTAAAAATGTTGACAACCACCTGGTAGACAAACCTTTAACTACCAAAACATTCTTTTGTCAGTAGTTACAACCCCATGTTTGAGTATTCTTCAACCTAAGTTTGAACACTAAACCGTGTCTAGGATGACATGCAGACCATAGGAAATGTTATGTATCACTGAGTGAATGATGAGTTTTGACTTAAGTATGGTTATGGTTACGAACACCACCCTTGGAGGAATGAGGAAGACACTACTGTATCTGATGACGTCAGCCTTAGTCTCCGACAGGCTAAGTTTAGTCTCTGATGACGTCAGCCTTAGTCTCCGACAGGCTAAGTTTAGTCTCTGACGACGTCAGCCTTAGTCTCCGACAGGCTAAGTTTAGTCTCTGATGACGTTAGCCTTAGTCTCCGACAGGCTAAGTTTAGTCTCTGATGACGTCAGCCTTAGTCTCCGACAGGCTAAGTTTAGTCTCTGATGACGTCAGCCTTAGTCTTCGACAGGCTAAGTTTAGTCTCTGATGATATCAGCCTTAGTCTCCGACAGGCTAAGTTTAGTCCCTGATGACGTCATCCGTAGTCTCCAATGAGTTAAAGTGAAGTAATTCCCTGATGCACAGTTTGTTTTTGAAATTATAAAATATTATTTTCTTAAATTATTTTAAGATGTTTTAATTGATTTCTTAACCTCAACAGCTTTTATATCAAATTGAGACGTTAAAAGTTAAGGACATCACATGTGCATTTTCTCTCATACTTTAACTAAGATATTAAATTCATCTTGTGATATGTATATTCTTACAGAATTTTCCACTCACGAGTAAATTAAATTTGATTGAGTGCAAAGGACCGAGGCAAGTATATTCACAATCTTATGTTTAATTGCAAGTTGATGCAAGTATATACATTCAATCTGATGTTTATTCTAGTTGAATGCATTATCATTTCATTCAATATGCGTGCAAGGCTTGAATTATGTTTTAAATTGTTTTTTTTTATGAATGAGCATGCTATGCTTTAAATTCCGCTACCATGATATGAATGATGATGCATGGATATAAATGAGCTTTGAATTTCACCTATGTTACAATACATGGTTGGCAAGAGGAAAGGAAAGATGCTGATGTGTTCTTCACCTGACCTAAATGAATGATAAGTGACTACGTAGTCCACACAAGAGGGATCATGCAGTCCAGTTTGGCCAGCTGTGTACTGTATGGTTAGCAAATCCACGGGTTTAGCCCCCGATGGATATTTTGAGAAAGTTATGCTTAGGTGTATACCTGTCTTTCTTCAAGGAGGATCACATGTTGTGTATCATCAGTGAATCCTCAATGATCTTTGAAGGTTTCTAAGGCCTTGGCATTGTTTCACCAAGCCTCATAAACAGACTTGAACTTCCTTCGACGTTCCAGATACATTCTTTTAAATTGCTTATATACTTCTTCGATGTGTATATACTTGCTGGGCGTAAATCGCTCACCCATGTTGAATTTTAATGTCTTGCAGGACAGAACGCTAAGGCTGAACCCTCTGATAAGGGGAAAGCAAAGATGATAAACTACTAAGTTATTTACTCTTTCGATAAGACTAAGGAAGGAAGGAAGGAAGATATGAAGGAAGGGAGGAAGATATTAGAAGTAGTGTTGATTTTGGTTTGTAATTAAAGATGATGTAATAGCTTCCGCGGTAATTGTATTATTCTTTGATTGTAATAACTCTCTAATACTGCCCTTATCCAGTATTTATGCTATGAATGGATGTATGGTTATCTTTTCCTTCTTTTGACGAAGCCCTGATCCATTACGGGATTTAGGGGTCGTCACAAAGAAAATCCTTCATCAGAGAGTAACATCTATCTCATCAAAGACTAACATATTAGTCATCAGAGACTAACGAATGTCTTATCAGAGACTAAAGTATCTCATCAGAGACTAAAATTATCTCGTCAGAGACTAACATTAACTCATCAGGGACTAGAATTATCTCGTCAGAGACTAATATTAGAGCTTGTGTTTGCTACCATGGAAGGCTTATCATGAACAAACTCAGCCTAGGATGTCTCATGAAAATGCAAAAGAATATAAACTTAGCATAAATCTTTGATGCTATGCACGAAAGAAACTAAGTAGAGTACCAGGTTCTTACCTCTTCGTTCTTAAGGGTGAAATCAAAGCTTGTCTGAGAATAATTTTCCGAAAGAAGAACTTGGAAATTTATGGAGATGATAAGTTTAAACGAAACTCTTAAAAGAGAAATTTTGGTAAAAGAATTAAAATTTTATCTCGAATGAGGTATTTATAGAGTTCAAGAGCAGTAAGCTAAGGTTAAGCTTTAAGATAAGATGATTGGTTAAACTAGGCGGTAAAATGGCTGCTTATCATTACTCTTTAACAACTAACAACTGTTGTCCTACATGCACAATGCCTTGATCGACTACTGCCACTTAAACAACTCTTTGATCAACACGTAGGTATAAAACTTACATAATCCTCTCACCCTCTTCCAAGCTGATCAATATAATCTTATATGGGATTTGCTAGTCCCCTTTTTAATACCTTTTTAATACCTTTTTAAGGAACTTAACCCTCATAAACATGGATATCATATCATCATAAAATTTTCATTGTAGATATGAATTCATCATTCATATCTAAAAAGACTAACCTCCATGCAAAAATAAAATAACACAAAATAAAATTATTTCTTATCATAAAATACATTTAAAATTTTTGGGTACTCACATATGGGGCCTTCTTTCTATCTGTGGCATCCAACTTTTAGTATCTTCATTACTTCCTTTTATTTATTCATTGTTTTTGCAAACAACTCTAATTGAGAACTTGTTTCTTATTCATATTTAATAGATTAATTAGGGAAAATCCCTTACAAAGAAAGAACAACTGAAAACAAAGTTAAAAATTGAAAACTACTGATAATATATCTTAAGTTTGCTTATATGTCATGATCTTGTCACCTTATTGCCTCCCAAAGCCTCAAGCTGCTACGATCTTGGTCTTAACACCCTCTTGACCTGATAAGGTCCTTCCCAGTTGGGAGTCATCTTTTCAACAGCAAATCTCGGATTTGATACATCCATTATCTTGAGCACCAAGTCCCCCAACTTGAAGGCTCTTCATTTTACCCTTAGGTTATAGAACTTTGCCACTACAATCTTATACTCCTCAATCCTCTATTGAGCCTTATCTCTGGCTTCCTTTACGAGGTCCAGCCCAGCTTGTAGAACTTCACCATTCTCGTGCTCATTAAATCCCATAATTCTTATCGAAGGTAATTTGGCCTCCAGTGGGATGATGGCTTTTGTACCATACACAAGGTTAAACGGTGTTTCACCCGTTGTGACATTAGAAGTGGTACAATATGCCCATAGGATGATTTGCAACTCCTCAACCCAGGCTCTTTTAGCTTCTTCGAGCCTCTTCTTTATCGAATCGATAATGATCCGGTTTGTCACTTCTACTTGCCCATTCGCTTGCAAGTGCCCAACAAAATTGAACCTCTGCTCCATATTTAAGTTCTGGTAAAAGGCCTTAAACTTTTTTTCTTCAAACTGTGGCACATTGTCTGTGAGAATAATATATCGCAAGCAAAATCGACATATGATTGACTCCCACAAAATTTTCTTTGCTTTTTGGGCAGTTTAGGCCGATAATGTCTCGGTCTCAACCCACTTTGAGAAGTAGTCTATGGCACTATTAAGTACTTTCATTGCCCTGTCCCATTGGGGAGTGATCCAATAAAGTCAATTCCCCACATCACAAAAGAGATAGGGATACTGATTGAAGAGAGAAGATCTTTCCAAGTAGTCTAACCAATGGAGCAAACTTCTGACACCTGTCACATCTCCTCACAAATTTGATTGCCTCTTGTTATAGTCCTGGCCAATAATATCTTTGTCTCATTATTTTATAGGCCAAAGTTCTTCCACCTAAATGTGACCCACATATCCCAAAATGAACTTCTTGAAGGGTCGATAAGGCTTCAACTAGAGTAAGGCATCTCAGATATCGCAGGACAAATGATCATTTGTATAAGGTGTTGTCGATCAAGGTATATCAAGCTGACCTTACACGGATTTTCCTTGTCTCACTAGGGTCTTGTTGTCCTGGTGAGACAACCTAGAACTTGTAGAAGGGGGGTTGAATACAAGTTCTTGAAATCTTTCTCAAATTCTTGTTCTTTAAAGTAATATAACTTGCGAAAAATAAAGAACAAGATGAATTTATAAACAATTATTTTTATTGATTAAAAATTGATTACAAATACCAACAATTACAAATTGATTGCCAGCTTTAATTTATGTATTGTATATATACAAATAAATGAAAACATACATTTTCTAATACAACTCTGTAAATTTAATTACAGCTTCCAAATCTGAATCGTAATTAAGCTTCTAATCTAATCCTATTCAATTATGATTTTTTTTATGTACAATTGGAATAAGTTCTTTTTTCCAATTCCATGATGAAAAATTATATCTCTAGTCAGTTTCCTAACCAGCTTTGTCTTCAACATATCTTCAATGTCCATGTCAAAGTCAACTTCTAATTCAAATAGAACTTTGTACGGCATCACAGAGTAATCTTCACTTTAGTCTTTGACTGCTTCAACTTTAGTCTCTGATCAAGTATGGTTAGTCTCTGACAACTTAAGCTTAGTCTCCGATGACTTAAGGTTAGTCTCCAATGCTTTAAGATTAGTCTCCAATGACTTAAGTTTAGTCTCCAATGCTTTAAGCTTAGTCTCTGATAACATAAGTTCTAATTTTTGATAAGCTCTTGCCTTAGTCTCTGATAAGACTAAACATAATCTCTAACTTTTTTGAAATCTCTAATGCAGTTCTGGCAATCTCTTATAATACAAATAAACTTACTCTCATATAAAAAAAATGAATTAAATGAATCAGAGAGTAAACTACTAGCTACAAAAATTTAAATGCTAACAACTAGCACTAACTGTACATTTGTATATCTAAGTATTCTAAATACAATCATCATCAAATGTTATAAAACCTAACAATCTCCCCCTATTTATGATTATCAAAGTGATAAACATAAATAAAGGCTGATGATGATGTCAAAACTCAAAAATTACAAGAATAACTTAGAATCAAAAATTTAAAGAATGTTTTAACTACAAATGTACCTGAACTAAGATCTTTGATCCTAAATTCAGCTTCACCAAGACTCATGTTTAAATCCTATAATTCTGGCTTCAAAAATAAACAGCACAACTACAACTTCAACTTTTCTCTTTGTTAATTTCTTTAACCTTCTCTTCTAGCAGCTTTCTGAACTTGATCTCATCTTCATCAATCGAACCCTCAAGTAAAGAAATGAATCCTTCAAGTTCACATTTTCTTACTGTATTGATTTGTTTTTCATAGTCTAAGAAAATTACATCTTCATGAAAATTCTCACACCATAATCCATAAGGAAGTAGAGGAGTTTCTACTCGTGGCAATCTAAATAACTTCTCCATCTCTTCAAGCTTCTTTTGAATTTTTTTTCTGAACTCAAAATTGAGTACAAAATTTTCATGCACAATAGTCAACAACCATTCCAGATCTTTGAATTACCTCATGTCCAGGCTTAATTTAACTAGACTCAGAGTCTCTCTATCTTTCTGAATGACTTTGAGATTCTCCTTGTCTTTTTTATTGTTTTCAAGACTGATGGATTCAACACTCTTCTTGAATGCTTCCTTTAATTCAAAAGTGTTAGCCATTCCAATCCTAGAGATTTTACTACTTGTCGAGGTTTAAAGAGAGTCACCAAAGCAGTTTTAGATTCCTTTCGAGGTTCACTTATCATTGGCTTTCTACTGGCACTTTTCTTAGCCTGCTCAATCTCCTTATTTCTCCTTCTCATCTCTACAGACTTTTGAGCTCTTCTTTTCTTTGTTACCAGTGCCTTTTTCTTTACTACTTCCTCCTCCCTTGTTCCTGCCATCTCCTCTTCTTTTTGTAATTGTTGAGCATATAATACATTAGCTTCCACCAATTTCTACTCTTGAGGAAAAACTAACTCAACATTCCAATCCACTATTAACTCCACTAGAGTGGGAAAGTGAGCAGTCTTCATGACATCCCCTAGTAGCTTAGGCTATCCTGATTGAGGTTGATAGACTTTTTCTTCTTTGGATCTTCAATCAGGATGCCCTTGCCCTTGTCTTGTTTGGTGCTTGGGGTTGTTACAGTGGAAGGAGGAACTATTGTTATTGCTGTTGTTGTTGTTGGAAGACTAGACTTGATGGTTGCATCAAGTTCTCTATTTGCATCTTGAAGTCTTAAAAGTTCAGCCATCAAACTAGCCAATTGTTGTGTATCCTCAAGGACAACTTCTTTTTGTGGAACTTGGACTGCAATAATAGGCCTTGACTGACTACTCTCTCCTTTTTGACATCAGAATCTAAAGGTGTAGGAGAAGCAGTAGCTAGTGTAGGAATTGCCTTATGTAGAAGTTGTGTGAGGTTCTGAATGTTAGTATATAATTGATCGTGTTTGTGCAGAATGGACTGGACATTGGATTCCAATGCTTGAAGTCTCTTCTCTGTAGTGGACTACTCTCGTAGTCTGAGTTCAATGGAATTGAGCATCCTCTTGGGAAGTAGGCCTTCATAGCACCTTCTCATTTTATCCGTCTCTAGCTCCATTCTAGTCTCGACATTTTGAAAGGCAACCTTGAGACCGTTGATCAAGAAGTGCTAAAACTTCATGTGTTTCTTGTCAGTTTTAATCAACTCCTCATAGACTACACTTGGTGTAAGTTCAGCTGCACTAGATCGTAGTGTGGTCAAATAATCTTGGCGAAGTTGGGCAACTGCTTCATCTAATGTGTTTGTGTAGCTTGTATCTAGCCAAACATCCACATCCAGCCAAACGTTCATTTGCAACTCTTATCTTCAATGCTAATATTTGATCTTGTTGTTGTTGAAGTCCATATAAGATTTCAAAATCAGCATTGGACATTTCTACAAGCAATTGTAGAGTTGGATCCCCTGGTTGTGAGCTGCTCTCAATTCCCTCTGGTTGTATAGTTGTTGTTGGTGTAGAGGAAATCTGAGCTTCTGAGGTGGAGGGCTCAACATGTTGGAGAAAGTTACCTATTGAGAATGAAGTTTTCTCTCTATTATTTTGTTCAAGGATCTCATCCTTGCTCATGTGTATGATGTATCTCTCCTTTTTCCAGGTCATGAGCCTGACTCTCTCTAACTATTCTCTCATCCTTACTCATTTGGATAGTGGCACTCTGTCCTATAGAAGGAGGAGGGAAAGAAGAAATATTTGTTGCATCGAGGAGAGGGGGTTCCCTTAAGATAGGAGTGGTTAGGGATCTCTCCAAGGAAAGTGTTTAAGAACTGACTGCCCATATATTTTGAACAAGTGGTTCTTGTGTGTCAGTCTCTGGTGGGATACAAGCAATAGTCTATGGTGAAGAGCTAGTCTCTGGTGGTTGACTAGTCTCCAACCAGTCCAAGTGAGAACTAGTCTCTAATGGTTTAGCTTGATCCACCTGGAGTGTTGGCTCTTCTTGGAAAAAATAAGAAAATTTAAATTGTCAACTTCTAAAGAATCAAGAATAGTAGAAGAGATAGGGGAATGACAGAAATTTAAGGAGCATCAATTTGAATAGAATCTATGTGTGCACTCCTTATGTCACTCTTTCGTTTTGTTCTTTCTCTCTTTGGGCTTACCCCTGTGTATGTACAAGGGTTTGTGGAGACTCTGTACCTATTGTTCCTGGTTGGGAACTTTCTTCAATGTTAGCATCCTTTTGGGAGGATGTTAATAGAGTGTTGTTTTTCCTTTTAACTTCCACTGCCTTTTGAGAGGCAATGAATTGCTTTTGGCTTAAGGTTATTAATCTCTTCTTTCTCTCAGCCTCTTTTAATCCCTTAGCCTCACTGTCACCCTCTTTTGTTTTTCTCTTAATGGTTAACTTTGTGGCTTTCTTTGTTTTTACAACCACAGTCTTTTGAGAGACTGTGGAGGGGGCTATAGATTGTTGTTGTGAAGATCTTGTTGGAGGATCAACAGGGTTTCTTGTTTGTTACTCAAGATACTCAAAATAAGACAAAGAATAAAGGTTTGAAAACCTATGTATGAGAATTGATCTCATGAGAGAAGGGAAGGAAAGAGGAACATTTACCTTTGTTGCCTTCCTCTTCACATCAGTGAATATGTGTTTACTCTGCAAAACTATAGGTACAACTTGCATACTAGTAATATTTAGGTTAGGAATCAGGTAATTTGCAATCATCATCAAAAACCTAGCATAATAAATTTTATTTTTATCACCAGTTTTCAATTAGCCATGAAGTTATGCAGAATTACCAACCCTAAATTTATGTGCCTATCATACAATACACTATATGCAATCTGTTGTGTGAGTGTAGTGATGGCATCATCACCACTGCATTTGGATGTGAATGCTTTAGTGATAATATCGAAAAATAAAGACCACTCCTGCCTAAGATGAGATCAAGTTATGGAACCTACTGATACAATTTCTTCATCATAATGTAAGTTTTTAAACATATCTAGTAATTTCTCATCAGAGGCAGTTAGGTCATATGCATCATGAATAGGTAAATGCAATGCATTATTAATTATTGCATGATCAATAGAATAAATAATATTATCATATTTATAGTTTACCACAGGAGAGTCATCACTCTCATCCTAGATTTCAGTAGTGGACCACATTGTTGTGATGACTTTGTCGGCCTGTGTGGGAGCTTCGTATATGGCATATGAGAGTGTAGATGTTTGTAGAAAATCTACAATAGGATGGTACTGTGCTTCAAACTCATTCTTGTCCGCAACTCCAGCATGGTTGGTCTTGATGAGGTCGAAGTCACCGAACATGAAGCAAACAGTTTGGGATGCCATTGATGATATCTGTGAAAAGCATGAAGAAATTCTTTGCAAAAAGGTTAAATTGCACAGATGTGAGAGAGAAGGTTCTTTGAGTGAATGGAATTGCAGTTGTGTTTGATTTTTCTCTTAATAGAGTATAAAAACATTTGCAATTCAAAAGATAGTGAACGATTTTCAATCGTGGGTATATGTGTAACTACCAATTTACCCATTTTTGATATGAGTCATCAGAGACTAACTTAGTCTTTGCCACGTTCACTCGTCAGAGACTAAAGTAAGTTATTCTCCAATAGTTTATTTTTGATTAGTCGGAGACTAATTAAAAACAACTATCAGAGACTAGTTTTGACTAATCTCCGACAATTCATTTTTAACTAGTCAGAGACTAATTAAAAAAAATAACTATCAGAGACTAATTGCGACTAATCTCCGACAGTTCATTTTTAACTAGTCAAAGGTTAATTAAAAACAACTATCAGAGACTAATTTTGACTAGTCTCCGACAATTTATTTTTAACTAGTTAGAGACTAATTAAAAACAACTAGCAGTGACTAATTAAAAACAACTATCAGAGACTAATTTTAGACACTCACTCAAATTCCATTAGAGACTAAATTAAAATAGTCTCTGTTGTAACTTTGTTTCCAAAGTTATCCAACAATTAATACAATGACTATTAGCTTCAAAAGGTCAGTTCATTCATAACAGTTACATTCTAGAAATTAAATTCTAGTTTCTCATAACATAAAAACTTGCTTGCTAAGATTTTACTTAATTTTTAGAATCATAATTCAACATACCTAATTCATAGACTAACCTTGTGAATGTAGGCTCATCTAAAGTCTTTGTGAATATGTCAGCAAGTTGTTTATCAGTTGTAACCAAGTGCAGTTCAATGGTTCCTACACTAACATGTTCTCTAATGAAGTAATACCTAATATCTATATGTTTTGTTCTTGAATGTTGTACTAGATTTTCAGTTATTGTTATGGCAGTTATATTATCACGATAAATAGGAATTTTGGATAAAGACATACCATAGTCTAGGAGTTGATTTTTGATTCACAGGATCTGAGCACAGCAACTCCATGCTGCAACGTATTTAGCTTCAGCCGTTGAGGTTGAAACTGAATTTTGTTTCTTGCTAAACCAAGAAAGAAGTCTGCCTCCAAGAAATTGACAGGTTCCACTTGTGCTTTTTCTGTCAAGCTTACATCCTGCATATTCAGCATCTGAATAGCCAATTAGTTTAAAATCAGATTCTTTAGGATACCATAGCCCAAGGTTTGGGGTACCCTTTAGATATTTGAGTATTCTTTTAACAACAATTAAATGTGACTCTTTAGGGTCATCTTGAAATCTTGCACGCAAGCATGTAGCAAACATTATATCAGGTCTACTTGCAGTTAGGTATAAAAGTGAGCCTATCATGCCCCTATAGCCAGTTATATCAACTTTCTTTCCTTTACTATCCTTATCTAGCTTAGTAGTTGTAGTCATGGGTGTTTTTGCAGATGCATAATCAACTAGATCATATTTTCTTAGTAAGTCCTTGATGTACTTAGACTGACTAATGTAGATTCCATCAGTTGATTATTTTATCTGTAATCCTAAGAAAAATGTTAACTCACTCATCATACTCATTTCATATTTAGACTGCATTAACTTTGAAAATTTTTTACATAAGTTTTCATTTGTAGACCTAAATATAATGTCATCCACATATATTTGCACAAGTATTAAATCATAACCTAGTTTTCTATAAAAAAGTGTTTGATACCTATTACAAATTTATTTTCAATTAAAAACAGAGAGAGAGTATTATACCAGGCCCTGAGTGCTTGTTTCAAGCCATAAAGTGTTTTATCTAACCTGTAGACATAATTTGGAAACTTGGTGTGAAGACCCGGATTTGTAAATAAATTTCGTTATGAAATTTAATTATTTTAGCTTATCTTCTTCATGAAAATTATTTTCTTATAAGTTGTGAATATCGAAATTATATATTTCTTTTTATGAAAAAAAAAAAAATTTATCTGCAATGTGATATCCAAAAGATTTTTTTTTTTATTATTTTTATTATTTTGTAAAGCTCATGAGGTTATGAGTTGTTCTACCCTTAAAAGAGTGTTTCGCGGGTAGCTACAGTACCCATCTTCTTTTTAAAAATACTTCACTGCTGGAGGGGGGGACAGCAGCATTAAATGCTCATCATCCCTATCATTACCCTAGAGTCAGCTATGAAAGATGACCGAAGGACGCAGCAGCCATTTCAATCACTCTCTCCTTCTTCAGTCATTTCCTTTCTTTTCATAACCAACAGCTGAGATCAAGTTGATCCTACGGTTCTTGTTGTTCAACCAAGTGATATATATACACATCACGCTGTTGTAACCTTGATTCTACCTTTCTAAACTTCCATCAAACTTAAATTTAATTTTCGAGACAGCAGTTCTTCTTGAAGGATAAACCGGAGCATTTATTTTCTTCCTACAGTAAGGAGGTAAGAGCATCTTATTTAAGTCTTGCTAAATTTCTTGCGTCTCTGCTCTACCTACCACCTTTAATACCATGTTCATTTATTTTCAAAAGTATGACTTAATGCATATTCTAACGATCGGAGTAAATGTCATTTATTTCAAGTTGTCTAGATGGGTGTAGTGTTGTTGACAACCACCTGATGGACAAACCTTTAACTACCAAACATTCTGTTGACAGTAGTCGCAACCCCATGCTTGAGTATTCCTTAACCTGATTTTCTTTACCCTAAACCGTGTTTAGGATGGCATGCAGACCAAAAGAAATGTTATGTATCACTGAGAGAATGATGAGTTTTGACCTAAGTGTGGATATGGTTGAGGGCACCACACATGGAGGAGTGAGGAAGACGACCCTGTATCTGAGACAGACTTTAACTTAGTCTCTGACGGGTTTGAGTTAATCCCCGATGAGTTAATCCCCGATGGGTTGATAATCCCCGATGAG
>CM025784.1:11987677-12008465 GCA_014636745.2 Centella asiatica | reverse complement strand
TAATCCCCGATGAGTTAATCCCCGATGGGTTGATAATCCCCGATGAGATAATCCCCGATGGGTTGATAATCCCCGATGAGATATTAATCTCCGATGAATTAAAGCGTAGTAATTCCCTGATGCGCAATTTGTTTTAAAAACTATAAAATGCTATTTTCTTAAATTATTTTAAGATGTTTGAATTGATTTCTTAACCTTAATAGTTTTATATCAGATTGAGACGTTAAAAGTTAAGGACATCACATGTGCATTTCTCCCTCATATTTTAACCCAGATAATAAATTCATCTTGTGATATGTATATTCTTACAGAACTTTCCACTCACGAGTAAATTAAATTTGGTCGTAAGCAAAGGACTGAGGCAAGTATATTCACAATCTCATGCTTATTTCAGTTTAACGCATTATCATTTGTTCCGATATGCGTAGAAGGTTGGATTTATACTTTAATTGTTCTGATGCATGAGCATGCTATGCTTTTGATTCTGCTAGCATGATATGAATGATGATGCATGGATATAAATGAGCTTTGAATTTCAGCTATGTTTTCAATCTTATATCTGTGCAATGAGAATGTGAATGATGCCCCTTATGGGGGTTATGCCACATGGTTGGCAAGAGGAAAAGAAAGGTGCTGATGTGTTCTTCACCTGACCAAGAAGAAATGCTATTTGACTACGTAGTCACTCAGAGGGATCATGCGGTCCAGCCTGGCCAGCTGTGTACTGTATGGTTAACAGATCCGCGGGTGCAGCCCCCGTTGGATATTTGAAAGTTATGATCCGATGTATACCTGACTTTCTTCAATGAAGGATCACAAGTTGTATATCATCAGTGCATCCTCAAGGATATGTGAAGGTTTCCGAGGTCTTGGTATTGCTTCACCAAGCCCATAAACAGAATTTGAATTTCTCTCCTTTGATTCCAGATGAAATTCATTGAATTATTCATATTTTCCTCAATGTGTATATACTTGCTGGGCGTAAAACGCTCACCCATGTTGAATGTTAATGATTTGTAGGACAGAAAGCTAAAGCTGAACCCTCTGACAAGGGGAAAGCAAAGATGATAAGCTGCTAAGTGTTTATCCTTTTGATAGAACTGATGAAGGAAAGAAAGGAATGAATGAAGGAAAGAAGGAAGACGTTTGAAGAGTTGATGAGATTTATTTTGTTATTAGGAAATGATGTAATAGCTTCCGCTGTAATTACTTAATTCTTGGGTTGTAATAACTCTTAAATGTTGTTTTTATTCAGTATTTATTTAGGAATGGATGAATGGTTATCTTTACCTTCTTATGATGATGCCCTAGTCCGGTATGGGATTATGGGGTCGTCACACTTGGGATCTACAAAACCTGATGGTTGTTCAACATAGACCTCTTCTTCCAACTTTCCATTTAAGAAAACACTTTTGACATCTATCTGGTACGCCTTAAAGTTTTTATAGGCTACATATGCCAAGAAAATCCTTATTGCTTCAAGTCTTGCAACTGGTGTGAGGGTTTCTTCATAATCAATTCCTTCTTTTTGAGAATAGCCCTTTGTTACCAGTCTTGCTTTATTCCTTGTGATTGTACCAGCTTCATCTAATTTGTTTCTGAAGACCCACTTGGCACCAACTATTGATCTATTCCTTAGTTTGGGCACCAATCTCCAGACTTTATTCCTTGTGAATTGGTTTAATTCTTCTTGCATGGCTATTACCCAGTCAGGATCTTGAAGTGCTTCTTCAATTTTCTTTGGCTCAATTTTTGACAGAAAACTGAGATAAAGACACTCATTTTGTGTTGCAATTCTTGTCTTGACTCCATCCTCTAAATCTCCAATAATTAAATCTGGTGTGTGATCTCTCAACCATGGTCTTGCAGGTGGCAAATTTAATCTTAAAGATGAGGCTTCATTTTCTAGATTAACATTATCCAATCTAGTTGTTGGATCAAAGACCGTTCGCCCTCAACCAGTGACTTCTTCATTGTTAGCTCCCCTTAAGCTATTAATCTCATCTTGACTGTTTACTTCAGTAGTCTCTGGTATCTCATTAATCTCTAATTGTGCACTTGTATTACCAATCTCTTATGTTTCATTAGATGTTAATACTCTAGTCTCTGATGGAGTATTATTCCTTGGTACTTCATGCACAACCGTTTATTCTCCCTCACCTATTGAGGGAACATAGTCATATAGGGTTGTTTCTTCAGTCTCTGATGGATCTTTCCATGCATCCAATTCATTCTCAAATCTGAGATTTTTATGTAGTCCTTGACCAATCATTCCTAGAATCTTGCTATCATCAAATACCACTTGAATGGATTCCACAATGACCTTTGTTCACAGGCTATACACTCTATATGCTTTACTTGATAGAGAGTAACCTAAGAAAATTGCCTCATCAGACTTATTATCAAATTTCCCTCTTGTCTCTGATGAGTCTCTCAAAACAAAGCGTTTACAACCAAACACATGTAGAAACTTGAGAGTTGGTTTTCTCCCAGTCATTAACTCATAAGGTGTTTTGTTGTAAGTCTTGTTGATCAAGGCCTGTTCTGTGTGAAGCAACCTTTGACTCTTCTAGCGTTGTCCTTGCTGCTTCAATAAGGGTTCTATTTTTCCTCTCAACAACTCCATTTTGTTGAGGGGTTCTTGGAGCTGAGAATTGATGGGTTATTCCTTTTTCAATACAAAATTCATTTACTTGGGAATTTTTGAATTATGTTCCACTATCGCTCCTTATAACCCTTACTGTCTTACCTGACTCAGTTTCTACATTCTTGATATGATCAATAATCAACTAAGCAGCTTCATACTTTGAGTGAATGTATTTTACCTAAGAATACCTTGTGTGATCATCCACTATAACCAAGGCATATTTGTTCCTTAATATTGACATCACATTCACTTAACCAAATAAGTCCATATGTAACAACTATAAAGGGTCAGTGATTGATGTTGTTGGTTTGCTCTTGAATGCCACACTTCTTTGTTTTCCTTTCTGGCATGAATCCCATAAACCTTCTTGATGCCAGCTACCAAGCTTTTTCTCACAAAATTGTTGATGTTTTTGAAGTTTAAGTGAGAGAGCTTCTGGTGCCAAAGCCAGCTCTGACTTGATAGCACCTAATTGTATTTGTCTCTCTTCAAGAAATTTATTTCTATTCAAGAGTTGGTCATGTGATTCTTTAACTCTGACATGTTCAATAGTCAGTGATCTAAAACTAACATACAAATCAGACATATCTTTTTGTATGCTTTCTATACTAGATGTATCAATTAGATTAAGCACATTAAAGTTCTGAGTTGCATCACATACCTTTAATCACTTGGCTCATCAGTTCGAGCCATCAAAGCAAGGTTGACAATTTCTTCCTCAGAATCACTGTCAATCTAATATTTGCCTTCAGTAATCAAAGTCTTTCACTTTGATTTGTACTTTTTGTCAGCAAGATCATTCTTTGATTTCCTGTTCTTTTCATCCTTAAATCTCTCTATTGATCTAGGCGTCTTACACTCATTGGCAAAGTACCCTAACCCATCACAGTTGTAGCATCTTTTTTTTTTTTTGTCAAACATCACAGTTTGACCTTGTCGTTTTGGGATAGGTTTCCTTGATGATCTTCTCCCTTTCCTGCTAGCTCTAAATTTCTTGAATTGCTTCACTCTAAAGGCCATGAATTCCTCCATGTCATCATCAGTGTTGAATTCAGATTCTTCATTAGCCGAGCTTGAAGTATAGGTTTCATCATCAAGCTCCTCATGAGATTGCTTTGTCTCAATAATTAACGCAACCCCTTTGTCCCTGCCATGCATCTTTTGTCTCTACTCTACTTCAAGTTCATAAGTCTTTAAATTTCCATATAGCCTGTCCAATGTGAGAATATCCAACTCATGAGCTTCCCTTACTACAGTAGTTTTTGGATCCCAGCTTGGTGGGAGAGCCCTCATGAATTTGGTATTAACATCTTCATTGTCATAGGACTTTCCAAGTATTTTTAAGTCATTCAGCAAAGCATTGAATCTATCATACACTGATGTTATTAATTCACCAGGCTTTGCTTGAAAGAATTTATATTGTTGTATTAACAATGACCTTTTATTCTTTCTTACTTGGTTTGTCCCCTTATATAGGACTTTGATGGTGTCCCAGATTTTTTTTGATGTTGTGCAATTGATGAAGCTTGTGAACATATTCTTATCCAATCCATTGTAGAGTATGTTCATCACTTTAGCATCTTTCAACACTTGTAACTTGTCTTCATTAGTATAATCATTCTCAGGAGCAAGTTCAAAGTGTTTAGTAATTATTGTTCTTTCCACAAATTTTTTAAGGAACAAATTTCCTTAGTTGATAAGGTCCCTTCTTAATCCTATCAATGTAATCAGGATCTATTACTCTCAAGTGCATGTACATCTTTTGTTTCCAAATAGGATATTCTTCTCTTTTTAAAACTGGAATTCTGGTTCCACCATCACGACTTCCTGAATATGTCATTATGCTAGAGTTGTTTCCTTCATCATTGGCCATCTCTGGATCTTGTTAATTGAATTATATTAATCAAAAGCTCTGATACCACTTGTTGTCTTGGTGAGACAACCTAGAACTTGTAGAGGGGGGTTGAATACAAGTTCTTGAAATCTTTCTTAAATTCTTCTTCTTTAAAGTAATATAACTTGCGGAAAATAAAGAACAAGAACAAGATAAATTTATAAACAATTGTTTTTATTGATTAAATATTGATTACAAATTCTAACAATCATAAATCGATTGTCAGCTTCACTTTTTGTACTATATATATACAAATCTATGAAAACATACATTTTCTAATACAACTCTGTAAATTTAATTACAGCTTCCAAATATGAATCGTAGTTCAGCTTCTAATCCTATTCAATTATGATTTTTTGTATGTACAATTGGAATAGGTTCTTTTTTCCAATTCCATGATGAAAAATTATATCTCTAGTCAGTTTCCTAACCAGCTTCGTCCTCAACATATCTTCAATGTCCATGTCGAAGTCAACTTCTAATTCAAATAGAACTTTGTACGGCATTAGAGAGTAATCTTCACTTTAGTCTCTGATTAAGTATGGTTAGTCTCCGACAGCTTAAGCTTAGTCTCCGATGACTTAGGCTTAGTCTCTGATACTTTAAGATTAGTCTATGATGCTTTAAGCTTAGTCTCTGTTAACATAGGCTTACTCTCTGATAAGCTCTTGCCTTAGTCTCTGATAAGACTAAGCAAAATCTCTAATTTGTTAAAATCTCTAATGCAGTTCTGGTAGTCTCTTATAATACAAATAAACTTACTCTCATATTAAAAAAAATGAATTACATGAATCAAAGAGTAAACTACTAGCTACAAAAATTCAAATGCTAACAACTAGCACTAACTGTACATTTGTATAGCTAAGTATTCTAAGTACAATCATTGTGACGACCCCAAAATCCCTTACTGGACCAGGGCTTCGTCAAAAGAAGGAAAGATAACTTCACATCCATTTATAGCATAAAGAGTTATTACAACCCAGAATATTACATTCTCAACGGAAGCTATTCTATCTCTATATTATAATACAAAACATCATTCTTCAGAATATCTTCCTTTCTTCCTTCCTTATCGGCACTCAAAATGGTTAACCAAACTCAGTAGCCGATCATCTTTGCCTTCCCCTTATTAGAGGGTTCAGCCTTTGTACCCTGCCCGGCAAGACATTAAAATTTAACAAGAATGAGCGATTTACGCCTAGCAAGTATATAAACAATTTGGGGAAGCAAAACTAGAATGTTACTAAGGATTCAATTCTGTTGAGAGGCTCAATGGAAAAATACTAATGCCTCGAAAATTTTTGAAGAATCTTTAGGATCACTGATAATAAACAACGTGTAGTCCACCTTGAAGAAAGGCAAGTATTCACCTATGTACAACTTTCTCAAAATATCCATCGGGGGCTAAACCCGTTGAATCTGCTAACCATACAGTATATAGTTGGCCTAACTATGACCGCATAATCCCTCCTTATGTGAACGTACGTAGTCACTTATGATTCCTCTAGGTCAGGTGAAGAACAAATCAGCACCTTTCCTTTCTTCTAGCCAACCATGTGGCATAACTCATTTAAGGGACATATCATTCTCATTTGTTGAACGAATATAGCATTAAAAAATAATTTATACATCAAAGTTTAGCTATATCCAGCATTTTCATTCATTTCATGCTAGCAGAAACTAAAGCATAGCATTCTCATCATAAAAGCAATTGAAACATAGGAATCAAGCCTTGCAAGCATATCGAATCAAATGATACTGTGTTAAATTGAAATAAGCATCAGATTGAATGTATATACTTGCCTCGGTCCTTTGCACAAAATCAAATTCAATTTACTCGTGAGTGAAAGATTCTGTAAAACATGCATATAACATGATAAATTTAATACCTTAATAAGAATTATGAAAGAAATGCATAAGTAATGTCCTTAAACTTTTAATGTTTCAAATCTGACAAAAGAACCATTGAGGTTAAATAAATAAATTAAACATCATAAAGTAATTTAACAAAATAATTTTTTATAGTTTTGAAGACAAACTGCGCATCAGGGAATAAACGTTGAAGCATAACAGTGGTCGTCAGGGTTTACGAATGACCACCGGAATATAATCTAACCGTCAGTGGATACTTAGCCATCAGGGGATAATAAATCATCAGGGGATAACTAGACATCAGTGGGTAGATTACCCGTTAGGGGATGTCTCACCCATCAGGGGATGATCTCTCGGCTATCAGGGGATAGCCTTCGACCATCAGGATATCATTCACTCGTCAGGGAATTGTCATCAGGGGATGACTTACCCCATCAGGGGATAATTTGTTCACCGCCAAACTCGTCGGTGGCTAGTTGTTCAACGCTAAACTCCATAAGTCATCACTAAACTTCATCAGTGGAAAATTTGTTCTACGCCAAACTTGGTTGGCTATCGCTAAACTCCTCAGGGACTAATATCTTTAGCCATCAGAGACTAAGGAATTTGTTCATCGGAGACTACAGATGACATCATCAGGGACTAAACTTAGCCTGTCGGAGACTAAGGATGACGTCATCAGAGACTAATTTAAACTTCCTTCATCAGAGACTAAGGATTCTTTCTACATATAACTTCCATTCTTTCTACTGCTCACTTCCAACTTTCTCCTTTTCCTCTTCTTTATCCGCTGGGAGAGTGCACTCAACAATGAAATCTGCTAGAGCATGGGCTTTAATGGCTAGATGTGGCTTGTAGGTAACGTCAAACTCCCTCAGCTCCACAGCCCAATTGATCATTGTACTGCTTGCCTGAGGATCGTGCATTACTTTTCTTAAGGGTTGGTCTGTGAGCATAACTATTGAATGAGACTAAAAGTAGGGCCTCAATTTGTGGGCAGTCATTATCAAGGCTAACGCAAAATTTTCCACCTTTTGATATCAGTTTTCGGCCCCATGTAAAACCTTATTAATATAATATATATGTCTTTGAATAGCACTGCGCTAACCGCCACCTCTGGTCTGGTCAAAAGCGGAGGGGAGGTGAGATAGACCTTCAGCTTCTAAAAGGACTCTTGGCAATCCGATGTCCATTGAAAATCCTTCACCCTTTTAAGGGCATTAATGAACGGATGGTACCTGTCCCCCGATCACGACATAAACCTCCCTAAGCCAGCCATCTTTCCATTAGATTTTGAACATCTTTTATAGTTTTTTTTTTTTTTGCGAAGGGGGAGGGGTGTTGCATGCGGGGGCATGTCTAGGACTACCATCAATCCCAAGAACATACCGAAGGCCACTCCGAAGGCACACTTCGAGGGATTCAACTTCATTTTATATTTTTTAAGGATGTCGAAAGACATGGTCAAGTCGGCTACATGATCATCATGTTTCAAACTTTTGACCAACATGTTGTCCACACAAACTTCTATGTTCTTCCCTATAAGGGGTTTAAAGATCTTATTGACCAACTTTTGATAGGTCACTCCAAAAGGCTATCACAACATAGAAGTATAACCCTTGGTCTGTGAGGAAGGATACTTTTGGGACGTCATCCGGCTCCATGCGTATCAGATTATACCTGCTAAAGGCATCTATAAAGTTGAGGAGCTCATGCCCAGCTATAACATCTATCAAAATGTCTATACTTGAAAGTGGATAGCAATCTTTTAGGCAAACATCATTTAGGTCCATAAAATCAATACAAATCATCCATTTTCCGTTGGCATTTTTTACCATCACTAGGTTGGCAAGCTATTCGGGATATAAGATCTCCATATTAATTTTGCCTCCAGCAACTTCTCTCCCTTCGTTTTGATTACCTCTTACCTTTCCGGGGAAAATGACCTTTTGTTCTATTTGATAGGCTTTTTATAGGGGGTCTACATTTAATTTGTGTGTCATGTTTTTTGGGTCTATTTCAGGCATATCGAGTGTTGACCACACAAAAACATCTGTGTTTTCCCTTAAGAAACGAATGAGACTCTTCTTTATCTCTGGACTTAGTTGAGAACCGATATAAGTCACCTTTTCGGGGTCAATATCATTAAGGGATACTAACTCAAGTTCTTCTATGGGCTCAGCCCTCTGTTCACACATCTCATCTCTTGAGTCGAGGGTTTCTATGGGCATAACCTATCCTCCATCCCCGTCAATTTTTAGCGACATTAAATAGCATATGCAAGCTTGTTTTTTATTTAACTTGACTACTCCCACTCCGCTTGGGTTTAAAAATTTCACCTTTAAATGGAAGGTGCAAGGGATGGCTTTAAGCTAATTTAACGTCATTATGAGAACCCAAAAATTCAAATAAATTGTATGAACATTTAATTTGTGTTAATTATGAAATTTTCCTTTCATTTCAATGACTGATAGATTTTACGATTAAGTATATGTGTAAATCACGTAAATCAATGCATGCACGCCCGCTAAAGACAAATTGTAACGAATATGACATTATAAAAGTCATGAGACGTTAATCATGATAAGAATTTCATAATCACATATTTGTCTCATCGGTGCGGGTAAACTTTTCGGTGTATGCAAGAAATCAATGTATAACCATTAAAATTCAATTAGTGGTTAAACAAATCAAGTCAAACAAAAATTAAATTCAAAATTTGTTAGAACTGAATAAGCTCAAGTGTTTGTAGAAGGGGGATGTGGCACCCCCGAAAATCCCCCGAGTCGGGCCCCGGACACTGTCAGCGATTTAGGTGATAGTTCCCGAGATCCCCAGGCTGGAACTTCGGGCTGCACCAGAAAATTACAACACAACAACAACAACAAATAACACAGCCAAGCCTTAACAACATACCTGTGGGAAATATATTCCCAAATACATCAATAAAAACTTAAGGTCCACATCATCTTACAAAATCTCAAAGCTTGAAAAGAAACAAGCTGCAGCGGAAACAAAACTTAAGATGGCTCATATGGCCTTACAACTATAACACTCTTAAGCCATTCTCTCCTTCCCTTTCTTAAGGGACTCAGCCTTCACGACATAACCTGAAAAACATTCATAGCATTCCACATGAGCGTTTACGCTCAGCAAATATATATTCATAGGCTGGAAGAAAAGATAACTCAAAAGCTTTAGTATTCATTGAGGTTGGGCGAAACAATGCCAACACCTCTTGAATAATCAATCAACATATGTCATTTAGGGTTCCCGAGTGATATCAATGGGTTATCCCTCTTTAACAAATAAACCTTGATTTGCCCTCTCTTCATCAGATAATGCATCACATGACCATACTGATCATTATCTGACTTCCATACAAAATCAAATTTCATCCCAGCTGGTCAGCCTGGTCATTTGATTCACTATTTGACATACGTAGTCCTTCGAAGAAAGCATATGGTCTGCGGACAAGAATCTCATTACCGATGCCTTGCCTCGGTTTAACATTCTTTATCATCATTGGCCAGAATACCAGGCGAAAGTATTCAACAGCCCCTTAACTTTCTATATGGATATATCTTCTTGTAAACATTTTCTCAATTTTGAATAGCCTTGACGTGCTAATCAATTAAAAGCAGGGACTGCCAACAACACATATTGGCGTGCTCAACAATTAAAAGACAGTGATCATCACAGGCAGAACTATATATCCATACAGAAGTTACTTGGGTGTGCATACAAGTCCATGACTTGTAACACCCAAACATCATCTTTATCATCATTTGGTGTGCTAGGAAATTTAAACAGCTAGCAACCACCCAATAACACATAGTTCAATCATCAATATCTTTTCACGTACATCGGATTCAATGATCGTACGTTACTTAATCATAAAAGAATTCATCATCATGCATAAGCATTAACATCCTTCATTTACGTAAATCGAATTAATGATTTTACATAATTAGTAAGAAAGAAATTGGAATGAATATATACTTGCCTTGGTCCTTAGCTAAAATTCACTATATCGATTGAAAAAGGTTTCTGCATAACATCATTGTGGGTATATCATGAGAAATTCAAACTTAATAAATGGCTATTCATGTAGAAAATGGTTATCAGGGCATGAAGTTGCCTTATCGGGGCAAATTTTCACTCGTCAGAGACTGCTGACGTCATCTTTACTCGTCGTTTGAGACTATTAAACCCATCAGGGACTGATGATATCATCTTAACCCATCAGGGACTAAGGGTGACGTTATCAGGGACTAATATCTCATCAGGGACTGATGACGTCATCTTAACTCTATCGGAGACTAAGCCTGACGTCATCGGGGACTAACATCAACACAGTCAGGGACTAATGCTGACGTCATCAGAGACTAACATCAACACAGTCAGGGACTAACACAGTCAGGGACTAATGCTGACGTCATCAGAGACTAACATCAACACAGTCAGAGACTAACTTTAGAAGCTGTCTCAGATACAGGGTCGTCTTCCTTACTTCTCCAAGGGTGATGATTTCAACTACAACTCCATAATCAACTCTCAACATTCTTTATGCTATGAGCAACACTTTTAGACACGAAAGGATATAATCCTTTCATAAAGACTTGCTCCTATAACTAAACTTTTCGGGTACCAAGCAAAAAGAAAGGCAAAAGAGAACTTAAAATTCTTACCTCCTGGGTTGACAAAAGAAATCAAAGCTTGTTTGAAAGTGATTGTCCAAAAGAGAGAACTTGAAACTAAACAGAGATGATAGGTTTAAAAAAGAGCTTTGGAAAGGAAATCTTTAGAAAAGAGTCTGAAATATTCCTCCGAATGAGGTATTTATAGGAGGCTGAGATTAAGCTTTGGAATAAAATGATTGGTTAATCTGGACGATAAAATGGCTGCTCATAATGATTCTTAGCAACTAAGCATCGTAATAAGCCTGTTGTCCTTCTTGCACATACGTTTAATCCACTTGATGACACATAAGCAGCTTATTAATCTAATTAGTATACGTAAGCACTAATGTCATCAAACTTATTGTTTTGAGTCCTTTAGAGGACTTAACAAATGCAAGCTTCTTTTAAGAGCTTACAAAACGGTACTGCATGTATAAATAACATCACTTGTTTATTCTTGCAATCAACATCAAACAACTATAGCCCCTTTAATGGGTCCAAAAATATTTATACAACCAAAAGCATCATATAATAACCATATTCGTAAAATAAAATGAGTGAATAAATTATTTATAGATACACAAAGTTTTTTTTTTTCGGTCGTCACAAGGGGGTTGAATACAAACACTACAAACTTTTTGCTCTTTTAAAACTTAATCTACAAAGGCTGGAATAGCTACAATGAATAGAAAAACTTTACTAAAATTAAAGTGAACACACAAACATTCAAGTTAAAATAGTTGTATTATAACTTGGTGTTTTTCTGGAAATCTGTTTAATCAAAAAGTGATTAACAGCTACAATTCTATAAAAAATTAGAGCTTCTTTTTCTCACTTACTAGCTACTGATATTTCTTTGAATATATCTCTCTCAAGATCTATTACAAAGCTTCTTTCTAGTGTGTGAGTATTGTGGCTACTTGGTTGTTTCGTGGAACAACTCTCTGTTTATATGTAGCAGATCAGTTGTTGAATCCACGTGTTAGACATGTTGTTTTTTCAACATAACCGCAGTATGTCACATCATTGTCCTTTCGGAGTAATGTGTCAGATTGCTTTTGGCTGGTGTTGCCTCTTTTTCATCCCCTGATTTTCATGCATTTAATACTTGAGAGTTGTTAATGGACAACCAAACTTCAAGAAATATCTTCCCAATTATACCATTTGCTTCTTTGCCACGTATCAATGATTTTCTTGTAAGTGCTAATGATGAGTAGACTAGGTCATAACAATCCACTAAAGACAATCCCTGATTTTGACTTGATCAGTGCTTTTGGATCCCCTAATGACAAGTCGCTAATGGAGACTTGATCAGTGTTTCACTAACCACCGATGTCAAGCCCTGATGGAGACTTGATTAGTGCTTCATTATCTACTGATTGTTGAGACCTTCTAGTATCCATTGATGACATTTGCTGATGAGTTTTCCTAACGGGTTGATCCTTTGATTCATCCCCTGACGGGTTCATCCCCTTATGTGTTCCACTGATGTGTTCCCTTGACACAGTATTTTAGGTTTCCCCTGATGGATCTTTTTCACTGATGCCTTTAAAAATACTTGTTCTCTTAATCATGATACTTTGTTAGCTTTGCCTGGGATGTCTGATGTGTGAAATACTCATATTCTTTTAAGTAACAACAGTCATTCCTTGACACTGTCAAGTCCATTAAAGTTATCACTGATGACTTGCCTAGTGTAATAGTTTATCCTCTGATGATTGGTTTGTCCATCAATGGATGCAAAACTTGTGCAAATATACTAAGGTTTGTAGAATACCTTAAGTACTTACAGATGCACATTTATTTCTTTACTATATAATTATCATCATCAACATTTATATCTAACAATCCTCCCCCCCCCCCCCCCCCCCCCATTTATGTTTATTAGATTGATAACCATAAATCTAGCTAATGTACTGATAATGATGTCAAAACCCAAATCTATAGACATTAAATAATAAATGTATTTGTATAGTTACAAAGAATAACTATGTACAAGTATATCATTAATCTATTACAGTATTTACACTTCAAACTTCAAGATCCCTCTTTTGTTGAGTAGACACAAAGGGCAATGGATGACTTGATTCAATTGGTTGAGTGTCACTTCCAAGGCCTTGTCTTCTCTGATTTGGATTTTGATTTGGAATCCTGAGTCTATTGTCTTCCCCTCCTACCTTTAGCTGCTCCAGCTCCTTTTGAAGAAGTCTTCTGAAGTTGACAATGTTGACATTTGTGGGTTCTGAACTTGATGACATGTTCATTTTTGTTGTAAGCAATTTGGCTTAGAACATGCATTGATTCCTCCAGGTTAAGCCCATCAACTTCATTGGTTCTTACGTTCTTTTCTTGCCCATTAGTTGTTTTGTAGCATAGATTTAGTGGTCTCTCCAAGGCTATAGGCAAGTGTTAGAGTGTATGCCCTAGTGGCCAATTATGTAATGATTGTGACACTATATTTATGTTATGTTTTGGTTAAATGATAATTTCTTTTATTATGTTTTATTTACTGCATTATATAAATGTTAACATAATAAATGTCCTTAGAAAAATGGTATTAATTATATGGATTCAAGTATGTGACTTCAATATGAGATCATATAGTTATGTTGTATATATCATTATTCTTAAATGTCCCTAGTCGAGTATTATTGTTAGTGGGACAACAATAATACATTGAGACTAGTATGTGGATTGACTGATGGCCACATCTCATTGGTCATAAATATATACGAGATATATTAAGTTGATGCATAGGTACCATGTTAGAGAACAGTGTACTGGACAGACCCATCATGAGAATTCTACATGGAGTATTATGCTATGTGTCATAAGTAATTCTCATAGTGACAATGATGTAATGGTCCTTCGACCTGAAGTCATGACATTTCTACATAAGGAATTATGTGTTTTGACATTGCCAAAATTCACCTTTAACCAGGTGGACGATAAAGTTGATTGTTGGATGCATCATGAGTTATGTGAGAAATGAGAATGATGTAGATGGAATTTAACCCTCCTATAAATTAGGGGTGATATCTATAGGCCTCTTGATTGAGTGAGACTATGAAATGCATGGCCATGGTCAAATAGAGATTTGTTTCATATAGTCTACTCATTTATCAAGAAAACTCAGATTAAATTGTGAAGAGGATGACACATCCATGCCTTGAATTTAATCTTAGATATCAAGGTTAAAAGGATTAAATTATATTGAAACATTGGTCACGAAAAGGTTGCGTCGAATCAATGACTTTATTATTACTTGGGTAACAGTGATGTATTACTAGATGTCACTCACTGTTTATAATTTTATTACTCACTGTTTATAATTTTATAATATGATTTAAAATTATTGTCAACGTAATAATAACCTACAGGGTCGCACACTAAGAACATTCATTTAGGAGATGTAATTTAAATGTCAGTGATTTTAATATATCAATGAGATTGATTTTATTTAAATCATGGCTTTAAATTATATGTATTTAATCTGTATATATATTAGAGTCCCTTAGAAGAAAATATGAATATATATTTATTTGACTTATATATTATTTAAGTAAGACTTGATTAAAATATATAATAAATTTAAAATTCGGATTTTATTCTCCTAATCAGATTAGGGTTTGGAATTACTCTATACACAGCTATATATAGGATATACCAGTTGTTCTCTCAGAGATATACGTTTTCTAAAACCTTAGCCGCTCATCAGAGAGAGACTAGAGTTAAGAGAGAGAGAAACAGATTCAGCAGCTAGTATTGCAATTCTCCTTGCTTCAGATCGTGAGACGATTTGTGGGTGTTCGTGTGGATACCGTAGAGGCGTCGTCCAGTTGGATTGAGGTAAAGATTCAGAGACGTTCAACATCCTCATCAAAGCTTAGGATTCTGCATGTTTAATAGGTAAAATCTTAAACCATCTGTATTAAATTATTTCGCATGGATCCTCGGGTTAAGGTTTTGTTTGTTTTTTTATTTTATTTTATTCCATTGCGTTTTATTTGTCGAAACCCAACAACAAGTTCCTATCGTTGTTGATGGTTTTCCTCAACTTCTCAATCATCTCCCTCAAGTCTCTATTTAGTACCGTTGAGTTTGGCACCATCTTCAAGGCTAGCCCAAGTTGCTCAGCATCCATTCTCCTAAACCAGTCAATAGTGACTGTGAACTCAGACCCATTATCCATTTGTACAATGATTAGCTTTTCCCTTTTGTTGTTTGTTCTGACATTTATGTTTTTTATTGAGAACATGTTAGGTTTTATTAACATTTGATGATGATTGTCTTTAGAATACTTAGGAATACAAATGTATAGAAAAGTGTTGGTTTGTAACACTTTAGTTTTGTAGCTAGCAGTAGTATCTCTTGGTTGTAATTTAGTCATTTTAATAAAGAGATAGATTCATTTTACTTGTATGTACTGCTGGAATACTTGTTGAGTCTGTTCAACAAGTTGTTTAAGTTAATTAGTCCTTCAGAGATTAAATTTGGCTTGTCGGAGATTAAGGGAAAAGTCTATCAGAGATTAAAATTTTGTTCATCAGAGATTGGACTTTGCCCATCGGAGATTGAAGAAATCCTTCATCGGAGATTAAAGATTTGTTCATCGGAGATTGAAGGATTGGTCATCGGAGATTAAAGCTTACGTCATCGGAGATTGTAATTAAAGAGTCAGAGATTAAAGCTGACGTCATCAGAGAATAACACAATACTTCGGAGATTAAAAGCTGGCGTCACCAGAGACTAAAGCCAAAGCATCGGAGATTACTCGAGGTGATCAGAGATTAATTTATTAAAGCATCGGAGATTACTCGAAGTGATCAGAGACTAATTAAAGAAGCTATCGGAGATTAGTCGAGGACTTAATCGCTGATGGAGTTAGAGTTCAAATCAAAGAAGGAAAGTCTTCCATGAACACGTAGATTTTATTGAAGACGTAGCTGACAAGGAAACTTGTTAGAAATCTTTCAATTGGAAAGATTGTATTTGATTTGAATTAGGAAGCTAGGTTTTTGTAAACTTAGTTTTAGAAGCTGTAATTATAAATTACAGAATTGTAATTCGAAGCTGTGTATGTCTGTATAGCATAGAGAATTGAAAGGGTTGTATTATCTCTATATATACAGAATAGAAGCTGACGATCAAAGCTTGTTTTGATTGTTAGAAAACTTGTAATCAATTGTTAAATCAATAAAAGCAATTGTTTATAAAGTTTTGATCTTGTTCTTTATATTCCGCAGAAAGTCAATTTCTTAAAGAACAGGAATTCGAAAAAGTTGTAAGAACTTGTATTCAACCCCCCTTCTACAAGTTCTAGGCCATCTTACTGGGAAAACAGAACATATATGTCAGGCTCTTGTGCCTTTTATCTCTTAAGAATTCAACTAATGTGGGTGGTCCATGTGTTATAGGAGAAGGTGCTTGAGTTTTGGCTTTAGATGACTCGGTTTGGTGGCATCAATGGATGTTGGATTTTCTTTGTCTTTATCCCTTGATGCACCTTTAGGGGATTGAGATTTCTTCGGCTAAGTTTTCCTAGAGGATCTTGGCCTGACACTCTTTTTCTTCTTCTCTTTTTCTTGTTGCTCCTCCTCCGCAGCCTTCTCCTCCTTCTGTTGAAGTTGTTGTGCATAGAATGCATCAGCTTCCACCAACTTCTTATCTGAAGGAAAGACAAGCTCCACTTTCCCGTCTATCAGGGCTTCAATTGGTGTTGGAAAGTGAGATGTCTTCATTGCATCTCCAAGTAGCTTAGGTACTGATTAAATGTGAGTCTTCTTTTTGGGTTCTTCAATCAGAATACCTTTGCCCTTGTCCTTGGCTTTTGGAGCAAGAGCAGTACTCACATCCCCTGTTAGTTGACTTGTGGATGTCATAGCAACAACCCCTGATAATGACTTTGAAGATTTCTCCCCCTTTTTGGCATCATCATCAGTGGATGTTAAGAGTTGGGATGTGACTTAAAGAACTTGTTGTAAAGTGTCAACCATAGAAAGTTACAGAGTTTCCATGCTTGTGAGTCTGATGGAAATGGAAGAAAGTTGTTGGTCAACATTGTCAGCAAGCTTCTTCATCTTGAGCATGGTATGACTTGTGGAAAAGGAGTCGAAAACTTGTTGTACACTATTTATTTTGTTTGTAAAGTGTGTATGTAGTTTATGAGATTCAACGTCCACAAATTGCCCTATCATAATTTGAGACTTGAGGACCTTTATCAGAATAGGGTCTATGGTACATGAGAGCTCCTACTTTAGTAACTGTACAGTATCTGTCATTTGATTCTTTTGAAAGTATAAAAAAACTCCCATTACATGAGGTAAATCATCCATACGAGTGTCATCTTTATCACTCTCAGAAGAACTACAAGTATTTACACAGTCTATATTTTCTCTATTTTCTTTATTTAAATGATCTCATTCTTATCTCCCTCAACCTCTCCTTTTTCTATGCCTTCTAAGGCATCACTATGTTCCTCTCCTTTTTCATTGCTTTCTAAGGCAGTACTCTCTTGCTCTCCTTGTGCCAAGGTCCTCTCATTGGGTTGACCTTGCCTCTCTTCACTAAGTATTTTCTCAGTCTCACTCAAAATTGTCCTAATTGGGCTCCTATAGGTTATGTTATCAACCACTGTGGACAATGTAAGTAATGTATCTGCAAATTGTGTCCACGGAAGTGATTGAGCAGAAGTAGAAGAGATATGTGTATGTACAATAAGAGAAGTATAGGTGTTTATTGAAGAAGTATGTACAATAGGGGGAGTATAAATATTTATTGCATTAGTATATACAGGTGTATTTATGTCCCCTGTTTGATCCTTGGTGACTGAATCATTTAAAAAGGAAGCCTTGATTGTCAATCACTGAGACAATATGAATTGGCTCCTCTATGAAGTGTGAAATTGGAGGATCTGATCTCATAACACTTACTGTTTTATGTCATGACATCTAAAGAAATTTAAAGTGAAGAAAAAGAAGGGAGAGGTGTAGAAGGGAGTGTTGGTTGAATCACTGAGTGAGGAGGTGATTAATCAAAATAAGTTGTGTGTGCACTCACCGTGTAAGATATCTGCAAGTGGCTCTCAAAGACCCTAATGTTATTTTCATCAGGGGCTATGGTCATTGTATGTGCCTCACTCAACTGTGTTCCTAGATGAGGACTTTGTTCAATAATTGAATCCTTTTGGGAAGAGATAATTAGTGATGTTTTTGATTCCTTATTAAGGTCAGTATTCTTTTGGGAGAATACTGTCTGGTTTGTGTTAGGGTCATCACTTATGGTTGTCCTCTTCTTCTTCGTTCTCCTCAAGCCAATCACACTCTCTCATTGCTCCCCTTCGATTGATGAGGTTACTTCAGAGGGTTTTCTTTTAGTACCCTTAGTCTTTTGGGAGACTGAGGGTTAGGCTATTGAGTGGTTGTGTAGAAATTGGTGATACTACTTGGGTAGGCAGAGAAGTAGTAGTGATCTCTGCTATAGTAGTTAAAGTAAAAGAATGTTGTCCCGGTGAGATAGCCTAGAACTTGGGGGGTGGGGGGTGGGGGGCGTTGAATACAAGTTCTTGAAACCTTTTCAAATTCTTGTTCTTCAAAGTATTATTACTTGCGGAAATTAAAGAACAAGAACAAGAATAAATCTATAAACAATTGATTTTATTGATTAACAATTGATTACAACTTCTAACAATAACAAATTGATTGTCAGCTTCAATTTTTGTACTATATATACAAATCTATATAATCATACAACTTTCAATACAACTCTGTAAAATTAATTACATCTTCCAAATCTAAATCGAAATCCAGCTTCTAATCCTATTCAATATATGTTTTTCTATGTACAATTGGAATAGGTTTTTCTCATTATATGATGAAAAACTATTTCTCTCTCTCTAGTTAGTTTCATAACCAGCTTCGTCTTCAATATCTCTTCAATGTTCATGTCGAAGATAACTTCTAATTCAAATAGAACTCTGTACTGCATCAGAGAGAGTAATCTCCACTTTAATCTCTGATCAATTATGTTTGTCTCCGACAGCTTAAATGTAGTCTCTGATGCTTTAATCTTAGTCTTCGATGACTTAAGATTAGTCTCTGATGCTTTAAACTTAGTCTCCGATACTTTAAGTTGTAGTCACTGATCCTTTAAACTTAGTCTCCGATAGACTAAACATAACCTTTGACTTGTTAAAATCTCTGATGCAATTCTGGTAGTCTCTTATAATACAAATTAAATTACTCTCATATAAAAATAAATTACATGAATCAGAGAGTAAACTACCAGCTACAAAATTCAAATGCTATTAACTAGCACTAATTGTACATTTGTATATCTAAGTATTCTAAATACAATCATCATCAAATGTTATAAAACCTAACAATCTCCCCCTATTTATGATAATCAAAGTGATAAAACATAAATCAAGGTTGATGATGATGTCAAAACTCAGAAATTACAAGAATAACTTAGAATCAAAAATTTAAAGAATATGTTAACTACAAATGTATCTGAATTAAGATCTTTAATCCTAAATTCAGCTTCACCAAGACTCAGGTTTAAATCCTATAAGTCTGGATTCAAAACTAAAAATCAACAACTACAACTTTACCCTTCCTTTCTTTTGCTGTCTTTGACTTTATCTTTCAACAACTTTCTAAACTTGATCTCATCTTCATCAATTGAATCTTTAAGTAATGCAATGAATCCTTCAAGTTCACCTAGACTTGCTATATTGATATGTTTTTCATAATGAAAGAAAATTACATCCTGATGAAAATTCTCATACAATAACCCATATAGAAGTGGAGGAATATCTACTCTTGGCAACTTGATCAGCTTCTCCATTTCTGCAAGCTTCTTCTGAATTTGCCTCCCGAATTCCAAATTTGGCACAAAATTTTCAGGTACAACCGACAACAGCCATTCCATATCTTTGAATGACCTCATCTCCAGGCTTGGTTTCACTAGACTCAAAGTCTCTCCATCTTTCTGAATGATTTTGAGATACTCCTTGTCCTTTTTATTCTTTTCAAGACTGATGGACTCAACACTCTTTTTGAATGCTTCCTTCAACTCAAAAGTGTTAGTCATCCCAATCCTGGAGATTTTATTACTTGGAACTGATTCTGATTCATTTGATTCAGCACAGTTACCAAAGCAGTTTCAACTTTCTTTGGAGGCTTATTCATCAATGGCTTCCTCCTGGCCCTTCTCTCAGCCTGCTCAATCTCCTTATTTCTCCTTCTAGTCTCAGCAGACTTTTGAGCTTTAGTTTTCTTTGTTGTCAAGGCCTTTTTCTTTAATTCTTCCTCCTCCCTAGTTGCTGTCATTTCCTCTTCCTCTTGCAATTTCTAAGCAAGCAATGCATCAGCTTCAATTAATTTCTGCTCCTGAGGATAAACTAACTCTACTTTCCCATCCACTATCATCTCCACTAGGGTGGGAAAATGAGCAGCTTTCATGGCATCTCTTAATAGCTTAGGTTGTCCTGGTTGAACAAACTTTTTCTTCTTTGATTCTTCAACTAGAATACCCTTGCCTTTATCTTGTTTTGTAATTGGAGCTGTTGCAGTAGAGGGAAGAACTATTGTTGTTATTGTTGTTGTTGTTGTTGTTATTGTTGTTGTTGTTGTTGTTGTTGTTGTTGTTGTTGTTGTTGTTGTTGTTGTTGTTGTTGTTGTTGTTGTTGTT
>CM025784.1:11939559-11987667 GCA_014636745.2 Centella asiatica | reverse complement strand
TTGTTGTTGTTGTTGTTGTTGTTGTTGTTGTTGTTGTTGTTGTTGTTATTGTTGATAATGTTGTAATACTAGACTTGATGGCTGCATCAAGATCTCTCTTGGCATCTTGAAGTCTTGTAAGTTCAGCCATCAAGCTATCATAACTTATTTTCTCAGGAAAAACTTCTTGTTTTGGAATTTAAACTACAGACCTTGACTGACTACTCTCCCCCTTTTTGACATCAGAGTCAAAGGAAGTAGGAGAAGCAGTAGCTAGTGTTGTTATGGCCTGTTGAAGAAGTTGTGTGAGATGTTGAAGAGCAAGATCAAATTTGTCTTGCTTTTGCATGATGGACTGGACATTAGATTTCAGTGCTTGAAGGCGCCTCTCAGTTGTGGATTGCTCCTTTAGTCGGATATCAATTGAATTAAGCATTCTCCTGGGAAGGTGTCCTTCATAGCAGCTTCTTATTTTTTCTGTTTCTAGGTCCATCTTATTCTCAACCTTCTGGAGTGCAGCCTTGAGACCAGTGATCATGAAGTGCTGGAACTTCGTATGTTTCTTGTCAATCTTGATCAATTCCTCATAGACTGCACTAGAAGTAAACTCAGTTGCACCAGACCCTATGTTGGTTAGATAATCTTGTCTTAATTGGGCAGCTGCTTCATCCAAAGAATTTGTGTAATTTGCATCCAGCCAAGCATCCACATTCTCTTTTTCAATCTCAACAGTCTCAGGTTCATGTGCAGCTTTTGTCTTCAATGATGATATGTGATCTTGTTGTTGTTGAAGGCCATATAAAATCTCAAAATCAGCATTGGACATGTCAGCTAGTAATTGTAAAGCTGCATCCCCTGGATGTGAGCTTCCCTCAGTTTCCTCTATTTGAGTGGTTGATGTAGGAGCAGAGGAAATTTGAGCTACAATGGTGATGGAGGGCTCAACAGACTTGAGAAAATCACCTATGGAGAATGTATTTTTCTCTCATTTATTTTGTTCAAGGATCTCATCCTTGCTCACTCCCTCACCTTTTGCCTGGAGTTAGACATCCAGCTACTTCATCTCTCCTTTTTCTAAGTTGTCTAAAGCTTGACTCTCAAGTGTTTGTGTTATCTCTCCTTTTTCCAGGTCAGGAGCCTGACTCTCAATAATTATTCTCTCTGCCTCACTCATTTGGATAGTATCACTCTGTCCTACAGAAGGAGGAGGTAAAGAAGAAATAGTTGTGACTCCAAGGAAAGGGGTTCCTTTTGTATATCAGTGGTTAGGGATCTCTCCAAGGAAAAGGTTGGAGAACTGACAGCACTTGTACTTTGAAAAAGTGGTTCTTGTGTGTCAGTTTCTGGTGAGATATAAGCATTAGTCTCTGGTGGAGAACTAGTCTCTGGTGGTTGTCTAGTCTCTGACCAGTCTATGTGAGAGCTAGTCTCTGATGTCTTAGTTTGATCCACCTGAAATGTTGGCTCTTCTTTGAAAAAAACAAGAAAATTTGAACTATCAAGTTCTAAAGAATCAAGAATAGGAGAAGAGATAGGGGAATGTACAAATTGGAGTGTTGGTTGCTCCTCAAGAACAGAAATTTCAGGAGCATCAAGTTGGATAGACTCTGTGTGTGCACTCCTTGTATCACTCTTTCTTTTTGATCATCTCTTTCTTTGGTCTTTCCCCTTTGTATGTAGAGGGGGTTGTGTAGACTCTATACCTGTTGTTCTTGGCTGGGAACTTTCTTCAATAATAGCATCCTTTTGAGAGGATGTTAACAGAGTGCTGCTTTTCCTTTGAAACTCCATTGCCTTTTGAGAGGCAATGGATTGCTTTTGGTTTAAGGTTAACGCTCTCTTCTTTCTCTGAGGAGCCACCTCAGCTTCCTTTACTCCCTCAGCCTCACTGTCACCTTCTTTTGTTTTTCTTTTAATGGGTAACTTTGTGGCTTTCTTTGTTTTTACAACCACAGTCTTTTGAGAGACTGTGGAGGGGGCTGCAGATTGTTGTTGTGAAGAAGGTGTTAGAGGATCAACAAGGTTCCTGGTTTTTTGCTCAAGATCCTCAAAATAAGATGAAGTATAAAGGTTTGGAAACCTATCTATGAGATTTGATCTCATGATAGGAAGAAAGGAAATAGCAACCTTTACCTTTGTTACCTTTCTCTTCACATCAGTGAATATGCGTGTACTCTGCAAAACAGTTGGCACTACTTGTATACTAGTGATATTTAGGTTAGGAATCAGATAATTGGCAATCATCATAAAAAAACCTAGCATAATAGATTTTATTTTTATCACCAGTTTTCAATTTAGCCATGAAGTTATGCAGAATCAACAGCCCTAAATTTATGTGCCTATCATACTATACACTATATGCAATCTGTTGTGTGAGTGTAGTGATGGTATCATAACCACTGCATTTAGAGGTGAATGTGTTAGTGATAATGTCAAAGAACAGAGACCATTCCTGTCTTAGGTGAGGTCTAGTAATTAAACCTACGGATGCAATTTCTTCATCATAATGTAGGTTTTTAAACATAGCAAAAATTTCCTCATCAGAGGCAAGAGGATCAAATGTATCATGTATAGGCAAATTTAATTCTTTGTTAATTACTTCATGATTAGTGTTATACGAGACATTATCAAAACTAAAGGTTACCACAGGAGTGTCCTCACTCTCATCTTGAATGATAGCAGTGGACCACATGACAATGATGATATCTGCGGCCTAAGTGGGAGCTTCGTAAATGGCATGTGACATAGGTGAAGCTTGAAGAAAATCCATGAATGGATGGTATTGCATTTCAAACTCATTATTGTCGGAGACTCCAGCGTGATTTGTCTTGATAAAGTCGAAGTTGCCAAACTTGAAGCACACAATCTCGTATGCCATTGTTGATGTAACGACCCGGAAAATTTGTTTATCTATAAATAATTTATTTATTCATATTGTTCTTTTTATATATTAACATGAATAGTTAATATATGATGTTTTTGAATGTCTAAATATTTTCGGACCCATTAAAGGGGTTATTATTGTTTGATTGTTGGTTACAAGGACAAGCAATGATGTTTATGTTTGGTGACATCCGTAATTGTTTGAAGAAGCTTTGTGTCCAGACTGGTTAAATCTCATGAAGGACTTAAGAGCCTAAGTATGATGACATTATGTGTATGTATGTAAATTTGATTAGTAAGCTACTTTAATAGTTGGCTTATTTGCATGAAGGACAGCAGGCTTATTACGTTGCTTAGCTGCTAAGAATCATGATGAGCAGCCGTTTTACCGCCCAGATTAACCAATCATTTTATTTCAAGGCTTAATCTCAGCCTAATATAAATACCTCATTCGAAGGAACATTTCAGTCTCTTTTCTAAAGATTTCCTTTCCCAAAGTTTTTCTTTAAACCTACCATCTCCGTATAATTTCAAGTTCTTTCTTCTGGACGATTACTTTCAATCAGGCTTTGATCTCTTTCGTCAACTTAGGAGCTAAGAATATTAAGTTCTCCTCTGTTTGTTTCTTTTTGGTATGTCATCCGAGTGTATTAGCCGTGCATACCAAGTTTTCAAGGAAGAATAAAGCTTTGAAAGAAAGGTTGCGTTCTTCTGCATATTCATGTTCATGAGGTATCCTAGGTTGAGTTTGTTATTGTAAGGTCTTCCATGGAAATGGAGACAAGCTCTAATGTTAATCTCTGACGAGATATTCTTAGTCTCTAATGAGATACTGTAGTCTCCGATGACGTCATCCATAGTCTCTGATGAAGGAATTATTAGTCTCTGATGATGACATCAGCCTTAGTCTCCGACAGGCTAAAGCTTAGTCCCCGATGACGTTATTAGTCTCTGATGAGTTGTTTAGTCTCCGATGACGTCACCCTTAGTCCCCGATGGGCTTAAGATGACATCATCAGTCCCTAATAAAGCAGTTAGTCCCTGATGACATCACCCTTAGTCTCTGATAAGCTTAAGATGACGTCATCAGTCCCTAATGAGTTCATTAGTCTCTGATGATGATGTCAGGCTTAGTCTTCGATGAGTTAAGATGACGTCAGCAGTCTCTGATGAGATATTTGTTAGTCTCTGACGAGTGAATTTCTTTCCCGACGGGCAACCTCATGCCCTGATGACCATTTTCTAATCTGAATAGCCATCTTTTAAGTATGGATTTCTCATGTTATACCAACAATGATGTTTTACAAAACCCTTTCTCAACCAGTATAATGAATCTAGTTAAGGACCAAGGCAAGTATATATTCATTCCACTTTCTTTCTTACGGATTACGTATAATCATTAATTCGATATACGTAAATGAATATTGTTCATGCCTATGCATAATGATGATTTCTTCTATGATTAAGTAACGTACGATCATTGAATCCGATGTACGTGAAAAGATGTTGATGATTGAACTATGTGTTATTGGGTGGTTGCTAGCTGTTTAAATTTCTTAGCACACCAAATGATGATGTTTGGGTGTTGCAAGTCATGAACTTGTATGCATACCCAAGTAACTTCTGTATGGATATATAGTTCTGCTTGTGATGGTCACTGTCTTTTAATTGTTGAGCACGCCAATATGAGTTGTTGGCAGTCGCTGCTTTTAATTGTTCAGCACGTCAAGGCTATTCAAAATTGAGAAAAAGTTTACAAGAAGATATATCCATATGGAAAATCAAGGGGCTGTTGAATACTTTTGCCTGGTATTCTGGCCAATGATGATAAAGAATGATAGACCGAGGCAAGGCATCAATAATGAGTCTTTTCGCAGACCATATGCTTTCTGCAAGTGACTACGTATGTCAAATGATGAATCAAACGACCAGGCTGACCAGCTGGGATGAAATTTGATTATGTAAAGTAGTCAGATAATGATCAGTCTGGTCAGGTGATGCATTATCTAATGAGTAAAGGGCGAATCATGATTTATTGAAAGAGGGTTAGCCTTGATATCACTCGGGTACCCTAAATAATACATGTTTATTCATTATCACGAGGTGTTGGCATTGCTTTGCCTGATCTCGAAGAATATTAAAGCTTTTGAATTATCTGTTCTTCTTGCTTATGATTATGTACTTGCTGAGCGGAAACACTCATGTGGAATGCTATGAATATTTTTCAGGTTATGTTGCGAAGGCTGAGTCACCTAAGAGAGAGAAGGAAAGAATGTCATAAGAATGTTTTGGTTGTAAGGCCGTTTGAGCCATCTAAAGTTATGTTTCCGTTGTAGCCTGTTTATTTTTAGGCTTTGAGGTTTTTGTAAGATGATGTGGACCTTGAGATTTTGTAATAACGTTTTGAGAATGTATTTCTCATAGGCATGTTGTTAATGCTTGACTGTGTTGTTGTTGTGTTGTTGTGTGGTAGTTTCTGGTGCAGCCCAGGGTTCCAGACTGGGGATCTCAGGGACTGTCACCCAAATCGCTAACAGTGTTTGGGGCCCGGCTCGGGGGATTCCCGAGGGTGCCACAGTTGATACCTGTGAAAAGCTTGAAGAAATTCTTTATAAAGGGGTTAAATCGTACAGATATGAGAGAGAAAGTTTTTAAGTGAATGAAATTGCAGTTGTGTTTTATTTTTGTTTGAGCAAAGTATACGAAACGTTTGCAATTCAAAAGATAGTGAATGATTTTCGATCATGGGTATATGAGTAACTACCAATTTACCCCTCATTAGAGATTGCCCTAGTCTTTGCCACGTTCACTTATCAAAGATTAAAATAAGTAAGGATCCGATACGTTATTTTTAAGTTGTCAGAGACTAATTAAAAATAGCTATCACAGACTAATTTTAACTAGTCTCCGATAGGTTATTTTTAACTAGTCAGAGACTAATTAAAAAAAAAACAAGTATCAGAGACTAATTTTAGTCTCTCACTCAAATTCCTTTAGAGACTAAATTAAACTAGTCTCTGCTACAATTTTATTTCCATAGTGCTCCAACAATCAATACAATGATTATTAGCTACAAAAGATCTGTTTATACATAACAACTGCATTCTAGAAATTAAATTCTAGCTTCTAAAATTCTATCCACCAAGAACAGCTTCAATCTAGAAATTAGATTCTAGCTTCTCACAACTTAACAACTTACTTTTTAAGAATTTGGTCAGTTTTTAGAAAGATAATTCAACATACCTAATTCATAGACTAATCTAGTGAATGTAGATTCATCTAAAGGCTTTGTGAATATGTCAGCAAGTTGTTTATCAGTTGTAACCCAGTGCAATTTAATGGTTCCTTCACTAACATGTTCTCTAATGAAGTGATACCTAATATCTATATGTTTTATTGTTGTACTGGATTTTCAGTTATTGCTATGGCACTTGTATTATCACAATAAATAGGAATCTTGGATAATGACATACCATAGTCTATGAGTTGATTTTTGATCCACAGGATTTGAGCACAACAACTCCCAGCTGCATTGTATTCAGCTTCAGTCGTTGAGGTTGACACTGAATTTTGTTTCTTGTTAAACCAAGAAACAAGTTTGCCTCCAAGAAATTGGTAGCTTCAACTTGTGCTTTTTCTGTCAAGCTTACATCCTACATAGTCAGCATCTAAATAGCCAATTAGTTTAAATTCAGATTCTTTAGGATACCATAACCCAAGGTTTGGGGTACCCTTTAGATATCTGAGTATTCTTTAAATTTATTTTTAATAACCATTGACAAAAATCTAACGTAGTAAACTTGTGATTTTCTAAAAGTATGACTACCCATCTTATTAACAAGATCATCAAAAATCAATTTACCTATATTTATATTTACATTGTTGATAATGACAAAAGCTATTTTTAGAGTTAAAGATGTTATACCTCAAAGTTAGAGAACTTACCTGAAAACACCTTTATTATTGTATCAAAGAGATATGAGATCTCTCTTTTCACATTCACCCTCTTAAGGTCCTTGAACTTCAACATTGCAGTATTTGGAGAGTTGTAGCCCAGTTCCCTCAAGAAGTCGAGCAGTTTAACATCATTCGGCACTTCCACAAAATCTTGTGTGGGTAGCCCTAGTGCAGAATTAATTCTGAAGGGAGTTATTTTACCCTTTTCAAAAGAAATTCTAAACGAGATTCCCTTGACAACTTCAGGCCTTATCACAGAGAACATGTACTTGGAGCTTGACCACAGTTGTGATATTGCTTCACCAAACATCTCGTCATCGGTAAAGATGGCTTCACTACACTCTAAGTTGAGTAGATAGCGCATTATAGGCTTAAAGCAAGCATCTACCTCTTCGATGTTGGAAAAGCCCACAAAATTTGTTGGTGGAATTATTAGGTTCCTTGAAAGTCTTTGAGCAGTGCTTGGTGCCACTGAAACTGTTAGTGGATTGAAAAGCTAGAATTTCTGTGAAAGAGATAGAGAGAAAACTTGAGCAATTGTTAGAGAGAAATTAAATGTTTAGTGTTTCTTCAAGAAGGGAGAATTAGAATATTAATAGATTTTTCAAAAATTTCCCTCTGATGACACGTCATCAGGGGGAGGTGTCTTTTCTATGATGCCACGTCATCAAGGGTTAAAAAGAATCCCCTGATGAAATGTCATTACAGACTAGGTACCTTCCCCTGATGCGTCTAAGCATTTAACCCTGACCCTGATGCACAACCTTTATGACACACCTTGACCCTGATGAATTTTTTTTTAATTTATTATAAATATATATCCATATATCAATAACATTATTAGGAAATTATAAGATGAGTTAGAAATACCAGTACTTAAGCACTTGACAGCTTGAACTAATCCAACAATTTTTCTGGCATGACTCCAGCAAGTTAATTAAACTTTATTTTGCATAATTCACCATTCTTAGCTCTCTCACCAGATGGATAAAGGTGGCTTCATCAAGAGCCTTGTAAAGATGTCTGCCAGCTACTTGTTTGTTTGTACAAAGTGTAGTTCAATGGTTTCATTCATAACATGTTACCTGATAAAGTGATATCTGATTTCTATATGTTTCGTTCTGGAATGTTGCACAGGGTTCTTAGCAATTGCAATGGCACTTGTATTATCACACAAAATTGGAATTTTGTTAAAATCTAGACCATAATCCAAAAATTGATTTTTCATCCATAGGATTTGTGCACAGCAACTTCCAGCTGCAATGTATTCAGCTTCAACAGTAGATGTGATATTGAGTGCTGCTTTTTGTTAAATCAAGATACAAGTCTTCCTACTAGAAATTGATAGCTTCATGTGGTACTTTTTTTGTCAATTCTGCATCCTCCAAAGTCAGCATCAGAATACCCAAGTAATTCAAATTCAGACTCCTTTGGATACCAAAGTCCCAACTCTGTAGTGCCCTTGATGTACCTCAAGATTCTATTCACTGCAATTAGATGAGACTCCCTTGGATCAGCTTGATATCTTGCACAAAGACATGTTACAAACATTATATTAGGCCTACTTGCTGTCAAGTACAACAAAAAACCAATCATTCCCTTATAAGTCTTTATATCAATTTTCTTTCCATTCTTATCAGGGTCAATTTTGGTTGATATGGCCATAGGTGTCTTTGCTACTTTTGAGTCCTCCATGTCAAATTTCTTGAGAAGTTCTTTGGCATATTTTGTCTGGTGTATGTAAATCCCATCAGTGACTTGTCTGATCTGCAGTCCTAAGAAATAAGACAGTTCACCCATCAAACTCATTTCATACTTTCTTTACATGAGCATGGAGAACTTTTCACACAGCTTGATGTCAGTGGATCCAAAAATGATATCATCAACATATATCTGAACCAAGATCAGATGACCTTGATGTTGTCTTCAAATCCTAAAGGTTGTTGTACATATACCTCCTGTTCTAATTTTCCATTGAGAAATGCACTTTTCACATCCAATTGAAAAACTTTAAAGTTTGAATGTGTTGCATAGGCTAAGAAAATTCATATAGCCTGAAGTCTGGCCACTGATGCAAAAGTCTCATCAAAGAAAATCCCTTCCTCTTGAAAATATCATTTTGCCACCAGTCTTGATTTGTTTCTTATAACAATGCCAGCTTTGTCCATCTTGTTTATGAAAACCCACTTAGTACCTATTATAGTTTTGTTTTTAGGTTTAGGCACCCATTTCCATACCCGATTTCTCTCAAATTGATTCAACTCTTCCTACATAGCCATGATCCAATCTGCATCTTGCATGGCTTCTTCAAATTTCTTTGGCTCTATTTGAGAAAGAAAGCAAGCATATAGGCATTCATTAAATGTAGCTTTTCTAGTTTGCACTTTTTGATTAGGATCACCAATAATTAATTTTTTGGTGTGACCCCTAGACCATTTGGGCTTAGAGAGGTATCTTGATGAGCTTGTTTGATTATCATTTCCTCCCTCTAAGTCTGTGCTACTAGCTTCTGAGAAAACTCCTCCTGAATTTATGCTTAAATTAGAATTAAAGTTATCCCCTGATGGTACATTCCCTAACGGATTATCCCCTGATGGAGTATTCCCTGATCTATTATCCAGGAGATTAACTCCATCTATTGATGGGGCTTCGTTGTTGGTTGGTTTGACATCATGAATGGTTAACTCCTCCATTTGTTTGCACTCATCAACTTCATTCTCTTGATAATCAGAATCATCTTCATTTTCAAATATGAGCTCTTCATAAAAACCAGGGTCTTCAAGTCCAGAAATCTCTTAATCACCAAAAGCTACATTTATAGACTCCATCACCAACTAGAGTCTCTTGTTGTAAATCCTGTAGGCCTTAGATGTCAGGGAGTAACCTAGGAAAATGGCCTCATCAGCCTTTGAGTCAAACTTTCCTAAGTTCTCACCAAAATTCCTTAATACAAAGCATTTATATCCAAAAACATATAGGAACTTGATGTTTGGTTTCCTCTCTGTCATTAGCTCATATGGTGTCTTATTGTGAGCCTTGTTGATCAAAGACCTATTTTGAGTGAAGTAGGCAGTTGAAATTTCCTCAGCCCAAAAATAGGTAGGAATTTTTGCCTCTGCTAACATTGTTCTAGCAGTTTCTACCAGGGTTCTATTCTTCCTTTCCACTACACCATTCTGTTAAGGAGTTCTTGGGGCAGAAAATTTATGATTGATGCCTTTCTCCATACAGAATCCATCAACAGTTGCATTCTTGAATTTAGTCCCATTGTCTATCCTCAAAATTCTAACCACTGACCCTGACTCAGTTTCCACTTTCTTTATATGGTCAATGATTTGTTGAGGAACTTCTATTTTAGCATGTTGGAACTTGACCCAAGTGTACCTGGTGTAGTCATCCATAATAACCAATGAAATCTCTTTTTTGATACTGACATTATGTTGACAGGACCAAAGAGATCCATATGAAGCAATTGAATTAGATCCTTGATCATTGTGGCTTCCTTGCTGACAAAGGATGATTTCCTTTGCTTCCCTTATTGACATGCTGAACGTAATCCTTCCTGAACGAATTCCACTTGATGTAGTCCAGTTACCAACTCTCTCTTCACCAAATCATTGATAGTTTTGTAGTTCAGGTGAGAGAGCTTCTTGTGCCACGTTCTACTCTCATCAGGGGTTGCTTTGCTATAGAAACATAACTCTCCATATACTGAGTTAAAATCAAAAATATAAAGATCTCCTTTTCTTATCCCTGATAAGACCAGCTTCCCATCACTTTCATTTGAGATTAAGCATTGATCCCCTTTGAAAGAAATGATGAATCCTTTGTCACACAGTTGACTTATGCTTAGTAGATTGTGTTTTAGCCCATTAACTAGTGTTACATCTTCAAATGTGACATCCCCATTTGCTACTTTGCCATAATCAAGAGTCAGTCCTTTGTTGTTGTCACCAAAAGTCATCACTGGACCAACCTTCTCATTGAATTATGTGAGTAGGGCTTTGTTTCCTGTCATGTGTCTTGAGCAGCCACTATCTAGAAACCAGATTTTTCTGCCTTTGAATTTTCCCCGCACACAAAGAACATTTAATTTGTTTTTGTTACCCTAGTGGATTTGGGTCCTTTAGGTTTAGTCACAGTTAATGGTAAAACAACTTTTTCATTGCTGATGACTTTTGATTTAGGCAGTAAACACACTTTCTCCTTTTTAGGAGCTACATTGTAAGCTTTAGATTTAATAACAGATTTATTGTCTTTACCCTTAGGGTGCATGCTTGAACATTTGGTAAATCATTAGCATATAATATTGTACCAGTCAAAATCTGTGATTTTTCCTTGCATTGATAAGATAGATGATTATTATTACCACAGTTCTAGCACATTTTCCTAAGGGCTTCATGAATAGTGGTGTAGTTGTTGGCTTTGTTCACACATAGTTTGTCATTCCTATTCTTTTTCTTATCCCCTGACAGGCCTTTATCTCTTGAACGGCTTCGACGGCCTGATGCACTTATATTCCCTGATGATTGTGTATTTGAAAGGGGCTTTGAGTGCTTTGACAAAAATAGGTTTCTTGCCACTCCCACCACTTGTGGAAGCGTCACTCATTAGGAAAACATTCTCTTTTTCTAGCTTTGTTAAAGCCTTTATAAACTTGATAGGTTGTATAGGCCTTTTTCCAAAGCTAGCTACATATTCAACCTCAACAGTAGGTTGCTTCACATGAGTCTCCTCATAGCCTAAACCAGATTTATGATCAGATTTCTTGTTGTTTAATTGATCATCTAATATCTTGTTTGACTCATTCCACCTTTTTATGATCTCCCTTTCTTCTCTCAAAAGCTTGGAGGTTCATTCTTCTCTCTTTATGGAACACTCAAGAAGGTTCCTAGTCTTAGAGAGTTCTTTTTCAAGATTCTGAAGTCTAGAAAGTTCTGATTCTAACAGAGTATTTCTAGTGGTCAAATGTTCATTAATTTCTTGTATTCTCTCAGTCTCAGCTACAACACTCCTTAAGGTGTCATAAAGATCTCTTATCTCACAAGTCATTTCCTTAACAATTTTGAAACAATCAGTTTTAGACATGTTAGAGGAAATTTCGAGGTTTACTTGTAAGCTGTTGCTGTCAGTAGATGAGGTCATCAGGGCAAGGTTGACATATTCTTTAGTGTCTTCTTCATCTGAGTCAGCCCAATCCTTTCCCTCTACAATATAAGCTTTTCATTTCTTGTTAGCGTTGAGAAGGTCAAAGTATTTTTTCTTATAATCCACTGTAGCCTCCTTCCCCTTGGACTCACTTTCATTCTTGGCCTTGCGACACTCATTAGCAAAGTGGCCCAACTTATTGCATTTGTAGCACTTTATTCTAGATTTATCAATAAAGTTGTTTGTCCTACTAGGTTTCCTTGTTGAAAATCTCTTTATTCTAGTTGGCTTTTGGAATTTCAGTTTGGAAAACCTTTTTGCAAAGAAGGCCATTTGTTAGAGATAAATAAGGATGATGATGTTTAGAGAATAATTGTGCATCTGTAAATACTTAAGGTATTCTATAAACCTTAATATATCTGCACAAGTTTTGCATCCACTGATGATCAATTTAGACTTCAGGGGATGAACTGCACAACACTATGCAAGTCATCAGTGAAAACCTCTAAAGGACTTGATAGTGAAGAAGGAATGTTTGTTACTACTTAAAAGCAACCAAGTATTCCGCACATCAGACATTTCAGACAAAATCGACAAAGTTTCAGTGATTAAAATCAATCATGGGAACCCATCAAAGGATAACAATGGCAAACTAATCCATCAGGGGAACCCATTAGGGGAACTCGTCAGGGCATGACAGTGACAAGCCAATCCGTGAGGGAAACCCACCAGGGGGAATGCTCAACACTGCATTAGTGGAAGCCATCAGTGGATGTTGTAAGTCTTAACGTCAGGGGATCAAGAAGCACTTGGGTAACTCTACAACAAGAGATTAACTCAAGTGAAGCATGAAGCACTAATCAAGTCGTAAACAGAACTTGCCATCAGGAGATCCAGAAGCACTGATCAAATCCACATCAGGGCTTGTTATCAGAGGATAGTTATGACTGCATACACTCGTCATTAGGTCTTACATGCAAATCATTGAAGCTTGTTATAGAAACAAGATATATAACTAGAAAGATATTTCTTGGAGTTTGGTGGTCCAATGACAACTCTCGATCATTAAATGCTCGAAGATCAGGGAATTAAAAAGAAGCAACTAAAGTCATCAGCAGTCTGACACATCATTCTCAAAGGACATCGATGTGACATATATGCAGCTAAGTTGAAAAAGCAGCATATGTAAGCACATAGGTTCAACAACTGATCTTCTAGATATACAAAAGAGTTCTCATTACATAAAAGGATGAACACCCAACAGGACAACCAATAGAAGGAGGCACACAAATACTAGAGAGATGTTTTGTAATATATCTTGAGAGAAATATTCAAAGAAAATAAGAAGCTAGTGATTGTGAAATAGAAGTTATAATTTATTACAGATTATAGCTGATTAATCACATTTGTGATTAAACAGATTTCTAGAAAAACATCAAGTTTTAATACAACAATTTTAACTTGAATGCTTATGTGTTCATCTTAATATTCACTATAGTTTTTCTAATCTTGTAGCTATTTTCGACAGTGCTTAACAACTTTTTAAAGAGCAAAAAGTTTTGAGTGTTTGTATTCACACTTGAGCTTATTTTGTTCTAACACCATTGTTTCTTCTATTTCTTCTAATTCTTTAGGAGTGTACTCAGTCCCCTTTAAGTCAGCTTCATTGTTCCCATTCTCTTCTTCAGTTTTCTCAGCATCTCCTGACTACTGCTCCATCAAGACACTCAGTCTTGCTTCAACTTTGTTCTTCTTGGCAACCATCAGGGCTCTAGATTAAGCTTTCTGGTATCCCTTGACATTTCAGATCTTTGTTGAACCTCTAGTTCATATGTCTTTAGCGTACCATAGAGCCTATCCAAGTCTAGGAGATTCATGTCCTTGGATTCCCTGATGGCTGTTGTCTTTGGATCCCATGATATAGGAAGTGCCCTTATGAATTTTCTGTTCAATTCTTTGTTAGCATAAGTCTTCCCATACATCCTCAAGTCATTTACCAACCTATTGAATCTCTCAAACATTTCAATAAGTACACCATTTTTCATTATGAACCACTCATACTATTGTGTTAATAGTTGTAGTTTATTTTCCCTCACATCTTCCATACCATCACATAAGATCTAGATAGTATCCCATATTGACTTAGATGTTGTAAGATTCATGATACTATTTAGCATATCATCATTTAAGACATTATAGAGAATACCTGTGACTTTAAGATCTTTCTACACTTTTTCTCTTTCATCTAGAGTCATTTCATCGGTAGTCTTTAGGACTAATCTTTCAGGAACGTTGACTCCATTCACCACTTCTTGAGTAATGAGCTTCTTAGTTACGTGAGGGCCTTCTTCATGAATCTGTAAATATTCATCATCGATTGCTCTGAGATGAACTATCATGCATTGCCTCCAAAAGAAATACTTACCTAGTTCCAACATGGGAACTTTATTATTTCTAGCTTTGTTTGTCATTGATAGAGATCTTCTAGCAAGTGTAGTCTACTAGTTGGCTCTGATACCAATTGTTAGAACTGAATAAGCTTAAGTGTTTGTAGAAGGGGCGGTTGAATACAAACACAACAAACTTTTTGCTCTTTTAAAACTTAATCTACAAATGTTGGAATAACTATAATAAACAGAAAAACTTTACTGAAATTAAAGTGAACACACAAACATTCAAGTTAAAATAGTTGTATTATAACTTGGTTTTTTTTGGAAATTTGTTTAATCACAAAGTGATTAACAACTACAATCCTGTAAAAAATTACAGCTTCTTTTTCTCACTTACTAGCTACTAATATTTCTTTGAATATATCTCTCTCAAGATCTATTACAAAGCTTCTTTCTAGTGTGTGAGTGTTGTGGCTACTTGGTTGTTTCATGTAACAACTCTCTCTATATGTGTAGCAGATCAGTTGTTGAATCCACATGCTAGATGTGATGCTTTTTCAACATAGTCGCAGTATGTCATATCATTGTCCTTTCAGAGTAATGTGTCAGATTGCTTTTGGCTAGTGTTGCTTCTTTTTTATCCCCTGATTTTCATGCATTTAATGCTTGAGAGTTGTTATTGGGCAACCAAACTTCAAGGAATATCTTCCCAATTATACCCCTTGTTTCCTTAACAAGTATCAATGATTTGTTTGTAAGTCCTAATGACAAGTGGACTAGGTCATAACAATCCACTGAAGACAAGCCCTGATGTTGACTTGATTTGTGCTTCTGGATCCCCTGATGACAAGTCCCTGATGGAGACTTGATCAGTGTTTCACTAACCACTGATGTCAAGCCCTGATGGAGACTTGATCAGTGCTTCATTATCCACTGATTGTTGAGACCTTATAGTATCCACTGATGACATTTGCTGATGAGTTCCCCTGACAAGTTGATCCTTTGATGACATCCCCTAACTGGTTCCCCTGACGGTTTCCCCTGACAGGTTCATCCCCTGATGTGTTCCCCTGCTCCCTTGACGGGTTCATCCCCTGATGTGTTCCCCTGATGGGTTCATCCCCTGATGGGTCCCTCTGACAAGGTCATCCCCTGACACAAATACTTCCCCTGATAGGTCTTCTTTCACGAATGCCTTTAAAAATACTTGTTCTCTTAATCACTAATACTTTGTTGGCTTTTCTTGGAATGTCTGATGTGCGGAATACTCATATTCTTTTAAGTAATAACAGTCATTCCCTGACACTGTCAAGTCCATTGAAGTTATCACTGATGACTTGCCTAGTGTAATAGTATATTCTCTGATAACTGGTTTGTCCATCAGTGAATGCAAAACTTGTGCAAATATACTAAGGTTTGTCGAAAACCTTAAGTACTTACAGATGCACATTTATTTCTTTACTATATAAATATCATCATCAACATTTATATCTAACAAAATTTCACCACATCCCTAAATGGCAAAAACAAGACAATATTTTTTTACCAATCTAAGTAAAATTTTTCAAAAATTAATGTAATGATCAAAAATGAATTGCAAGTTATATAAATAGACCATTATAAGCAAACCCTCGCATCCACTTCAGTCAATTTTCTCCAGCAAATCGAACCAAACAAAATCTGAAATTTCATTTAAGAGCATTTATTGAAGATTTAACATTTTTCTCATTAAAGCTTTAAAGAGGTAACACACTGCCCTTTTATTTAAGTATTTATTATTATTTATGTTATTACCATTCTGTAGAATAAATTTTTCACTATCAAATTAATGTATAACACATGTGCATAACATTAGTAGTTTGTGAGATATTGAATCTTAAAGTTTATTCAAGTAAAAATAAAAATTCAAGAAAACAATGAAGAATACTCAAGAATCCTAGATTTTCAAACCGAAATTCCGGTGAGATGCATTTATGTTTGTTCAAATTGATTAAATCACTTCATTCATGTTGTTCATGGCTTCATTTTGCCTCAAAAAATTTTAAGAAATCATCAACCTTTGTGCTTGTTCTTCTCGGTCGAAGTTTCAAAAGACCTGAACTGAGATTTCCTTTTTTGTTGCGATTGTGTTGTTAAAACTTGAAATAGATGCATGATTGTGTTCCTAGCTGTTTCCACTTTCAAATCTATGCTTGTTTCGTTAAGAATTGTTGTGGCGGCCCTAAAAATCCCATACCGGACTTCAGGCACCGTCAATAATTGACAAAAGAACAGTAATAACTTCCAAGCATGAATATCAATAAATAAGAGAAATAAATAGTATTCTCTATTACATTCATCCAAAATAAAATTCTAACAGCAGAAGTTTATGTGGGGCCCACACGGGCCTTACAATCTAAATAATTCAATAATCGCCTCATGGTTCACTTTTCCTCGAAATGCCATCCATAAAAGGGCAATTAGGAAGTGTTCACTATGCCATCCTCGCTTTGCCTTTAGCAGACGGCTCGGCCTTCTCGCCATGTCCTGTAAAACATTAGATAATAGCAACATGAACGATTTACACTTGCAAGTGTATAATCAAGTATTAGTGGGTTCTGAAGTAGGGAAAATTTCTTGGCTTAAGTGTTTATGAGGTTGGACGAAAAAAATGTCCACACCTCTAAATAACTCAAAGGAAAAATAGCTTCCAGGATTCTCGAGTAATAATGAGGGATTTACCCTTTACTTGAAAGAAATATTTGAATCATTCATTTGCCCTCTCTTCATCAAATAGTGTGTCACCTGGCTAGCCTGACCACTATCTGACTTCATCATCTCTTCATCAAATGACATATCAGTTGGTCAGCCTGATAGTTTAACTTCATCATAGTGACATACATAGTCAAAGCAGAAATCTTTTGTCTGCGAGGGTTCAGTTATCGATGCCTCAATTTTCATTACCTATCATTCTTAGGCCTAAGGTGCTAGGCAGATGCAACCCATTAGCCTTTACTTACCCACACGGATATACTTTACAAGTATGGGGTAAGAAAAATTAAGTCTTTTTCTATCCGTATAGGATTTACCTTGGCGCGTTAGCGAATTTGAATAACTAACATCTGCCCAAAGAATGCTCGATTCTAGTACAACATTTTCACGTACATCGAATCAAAAGATCATACATTACTTAACTTTGAAGAAATTTAATTATGAGTATTGACATAAGAATATCTTGGATACATTACGCATATCGAAAGAATGATTATGCGTATTTCAGATTGAATATATACTTGTCTTGGTCCTTAGCAAAAGATCAAATTCAATTCACTTGACATTGATACATTCTGTAACAACATGCATATAACATTAGAAATCTATACCTTTGACAAAGATATGAGAAAAATGCACATGTAATGTCCGTGAACTTTTAATGTTTAAATTTTTTAGATGAACCGTTGAGGTTTAATATGATAATAATAAAAAAAATAATTGATAACATCTTAAAATAATTTAAGAAAATAATATTTTATACTTTCGAAGACAAACTGCACATTAGTGGGTAAATGTTAACACTAAAAAGTGGTCATCAGTGGATAATTACCCATTAGGGGATGTTTAGTCATCGGGGACTAGTTCACCCGTCAGGGGATTATCCACCCGTTAGGGGATGGACCACTTGTCATGGGATAGACTACCTGTCACTAGATAGACTACCCGTTAGGGGATAGTCTTTGACCATCAGGGGATGGTCTTTTGTCATCAAGGGATGATCTTTGATTATCGCCAAACTTGTCGGGTGATAATTTGTTCAGCGCCAAACTCAGTAAGTCGTCGCTGAACTCGTAAGCTAGCGACAAACTTAATAAGTCATCGCTGAACTCGTAAGCCAATGCCAAACTCAATAAGTCATTGTTGAACTCGTAAGCCAACACCAAACTCTTCGGGAACTAATTTCTCATTGGAGACTAAGGAAATTTTCTCATCAGAGACTAACATAATTTTCTCATCAGAGACTAACATTTGTACCCTCGGAGACTAGTATTTTAAACTCTCAGAGTCTAATATCTTTAGCCTATCATAGACTAATTTCATACTGTCAGAGACTAACTTGGAATCTCCCAGGGACTCTTTTATACAATCAGAGACAAACTTCACGCTGACGGAGACTAAGCTAGGACTTGTCTGAGATACAGTGGTGACTTCATCACTCTTTTCTGCAGTGTGTAACATTCTTATTGTCTACTAATTCTTATAGACACTGTTAGACTACAAAAAATCTGGTTAACAAGGATCTAGGCGTGGTGTTTAACCACTGATATATATATATATGAAAAATATATTTGGAAGTTAAAGGTTTGTCTACTAGGTGGTCGTCAACATATCGTACTCTTATCTTGGGTAGCTTTTGAAATAAAAGGCATTAATACTATATGTTAAAAGCATGCATTAAATCATACTTTTGGAAGTGAGTGAACCTAGTATTTTCACAAACATGGCATGCATAACAGAACAAAAAGTGCAGGAACAGAGCAGGACTTTAATATAGTGCTCTTACCTCTTTGGTAGTGAAGGAGAAATTAAAAGCTTGAATTATTCTTCGAGAAAGGCAGTTGCCCTTTGAAAGTGAACCTGGATTTCGTGGGTGGTTGGCTGTATAGAAATGTATGAAAGTGGGGCTAGGGTTATATCCAAATGATATATATATTTCACTTGTCGAGCAACAAGAGTAGTTGGATTATTTGAGATTAGATTTCAGTCGTTGGCTGTAAAAGGCAGTGACAAGTTTTAGAAAGGAGTGATTGGTTAGAAAGGGTGGATGTAACGGCTGCTAGAAGTCAGTCAGTCATCTATCATAGCCAACAATCTAGTGTACTGTTGGAGTAGACTAACTGGTTGACGGGCCACTTGCAACAACTCTGACATAATGTAATTAAACCTTTTGTCTCACAACAGTCTTTGGTTTAAAAATGGGTACTGTAGCTCACACCCGAGTGCCTTCCCATGTGACTACATAAACATGCACTTGAAAATACTTGAATAAAATAATCATTTAAAGATTTGAGCTCAAATATATTTAAAATCTTTTAGACATCACATTGCCATAAATTTTCCATTTAAGATATGAAATTATTATTCATACCGAATATGAAATTAACCTTCACACGTAATATAATTTAATCATAATGTGAAATAAATCATATAACAAAATTCATCTTATTTTTCGGGTTCTCACATCTTCCCCCCCTTAAAATAAGTTTTGTCCTCGAAACTTGACTAATGAAAAAGATGGGGGTACTTTTGCGTCATTGCCTCTTCTAATTCCCACGTTGCTTCTTCAACATTGTGATTCCTCCATAGAACTTTCACGGAGGGAATCTCCTTATTCCTTAGAATCTTAACTTGTTGATCCAGGATTTGCTCTGGAATCTCTTCGTAGCGCAAATCTGGCTGAAGCTCAATCGGTTAGTAATCAATGATGCCAGTGTGATCCCCTCTATAGGATCGAAGTATTGACACATGAAAAACATCATGCACGTGTCCCAAGGCTGGGGGTAGTGCCAATTGGTAGGCTACTTCACCAATGCGTCAGAGTATTTCAAAAGGCCCAATGTAGTGAGGGCTCAGTTTCCCTTTTTGTCTGAAACGCATGACGTTCTTCCATGGCAAAATTTTCAGTAAAGCATTACCTCTGACTTCTAATGTTTGATCCTTCCGATGTTGGTCTACGTACTGCTTCTATCGGTCTTGTGCAGCTTTCATTCTCTGTCGTATGACTCTAATTGCATTATCAGTCTGCTGAACCATCTCTGGTCCCTCAAGTCGCCTTTCTCCGACTTCGTTCCAATATAGCGGTGTTCTGCACTCCCTACCATATAAGGCTTTAAACGGGGCCATGGCGATGCTTGCATGGAAACTATTGTTGTAGGCGAATTCAATGAGCCGTAGGTGTTCATCCCAGTTTCCACTAAAGTCTAATAAACATGCCCTCAATATATCCTCCAAAGTTTAAATTGTCCTTTCAGATTGTCCATCAGTCTGCGTGTGAAATACAGTACTCATGTCTAATCGTGTCCCCAGATAGTCCTGAAAGCTGTGCCAAAATCTGGACATGAAGTGCAGATCGCGATCTGACACAATTGAAATTGGTACTCCATGTCAGCATAGAATCTCCTTCACATACAGCTTGGCCAACTGATCCATCTTGTAGTTATCCTTGATGGGCAAAAAGTGAGCAGACTTGGTTAACCTATCCACTATTTCCCATATTGCGTTAGCTCCCTTCAGTGTTGTCGGTAGTCCAACAACGAAGTCCATTGTGATGTATTCTTATTCCCATTCTAGGATATCCAAGGATTGTAACAGTCCACTTGGCCTTTGATATTCAGTTTTAACCCTTTGATAGGTGAGACACGTACTAACCCATTCGGCTATCTCTCTCTTCATGTTCGGTCACCAGAAGTTTTGCTTCAAGTCTTGTTACATCTTTGTCCCTCCTAGATGTACAGAGAATCTGAAATTGTGAGCCTCTTACAACAATTCTCTTTTTAACTCCACCTTCATCGGAATCCAGACTCTGTCCTCAAATCTCATTAGATCATCTTCGTGGATTCAACATTTTCCATCTTCTCCTCTAATCAGCTTTTCTCTTTCTTTTGCGAAGTCCTCTTGAGCTACCCTAATTATGTCCAATAATTGCGGTCTCGCTTTGACTTCTTCCTCAATTTCCTGTCTCTGCCGTGTTGTGATGATATATGTTCTCTGTTTTCTTTTTCTCTCTCAGAACTCAAATGTTATTTACCCCAGCTTCTCTATGTCTATTTATAGACATAGGTTCCTTGTCTTCCAGGCTCCTTTTTTAAACTACTCCTAAAAATATCTCTGATGTTTACTGGTATTTGCATGCCAACTTGTTATGTAACCTTTCTGGTGTATATTCACTGCAACAGCTTTCTTATTTTTCTTCTCTAGTGATAGGTTATCTGTAGTATATTTCTTATCACTATGAGCTTCCCTAACTTTTGATTAGACAAGCTTCCTTAAATTTCTTCTTGAACACTGTATAAGTTATCTCTGCAGTTTTTACACTTGCAGCTTTATATACATGCTTGTATGTAAATATAACTTATCTCTATAAGTTATTTTTGTAGTGTTCACACTTGCAGTCTTTATACTCATGTGTGTGTATGTATAACTTATTTCCTTGAAGCTTCTTTGGTAGTCAATCTCTCCTTATTGGTCAACCATCCTATCTTAATTCCATCGCCTTTAACTTTGTCAGCCATATGTTATCTTTAGTCTCTGATCATTTATCCCCTGATGGACAGTCTTTGGTGCCGAGAAAGCCATCCCCTGATGACGAGAAACCTATCTCCTGACGCCGAAAAACTTATCCCCTAATGCTGAGAAATCGATCCCCTGATATCCGAACACTTTGGCGCTAGTGTAAATTACCCGACGACCTTGGCGATGAGTAATTTTGGGGCTTGATAAGTTGTAATTTGATCATGTCTTTTATTGTCATTTTCATGTTCTTAAATATTATCCATACTTATTTTGTGTGTTTTGAGTGTTATTTATCTTTAGGAATGCAAAATGGAGCAAAGAGCTAAAAAGTATTTAAAAAGCATAAATCAGTGTTGAATATGACATAAGGCGTGGGCACACTCTGCAGGAAGTCATAAGCTGTCCCCTGAAGGCTTTTGTATGGGATTTTGAGTCAAACTAGGAAATTTAATATCTATTGTAATCTTTTAAGTTGTAAACTCTTGGCATTGAATTTTCCAGCAACTTTACTCTCTCTTGTATATATTCTTCATCTACTATGTGTGGCTAAGTCTATTTCTAGTCGAAGGATATTCAAGGCTTTGATTCTCCATCAATTGTGAGATCTAACTGATTATATCTATTCTGTTATTCTTGGGTATTTGCAATTTCTCTGCTTTCAAGTTTATTATTGTTTTGATTAATTGGGTAGGTGCACAACTATTTAATTGTCAAAATAATATATTGCTTTTTAGAATATCAAATTCGTAATTGTTTGATGGTTCTAATATTTGAAGAAATTAACAACATTGGTTATGGTCAAGTTTTTGATTGTTGTTATGGGATTTTGTGATCTAGTTTAAATGAATCGAACGTTTTGAGTTTGTTGATTAGAATTGGGTCTCTCTAATTCTTAATGTTATTAGTGAATTAAATCATATGATCGTATCTATGGTTGTTCATTGGTAAAAGAAATAATCATTAGATCGTATCTTGGTTACCGATAAATTAAGGAGAGATTGATTGTTGATACATGTTCGACAACTATAACCAATTTATTCTAGGATAATTTCAATTTAAAGAATCAAAGTTGAGAATAATCCTTTGACTAGTTTTCTCATATATATTTGTTAAATCCTTATATTTATTGTTCATGCACTTTATATTACTAGAATTCAAAACCCCCTTTTTATTTTATTTGTTCTTAACAAAATAAATAAATCTTAACCAATCTCTGTGGGTATGACCCTACTATCACCTGCTACAAGCTAGTTATTTTTCATAGTAGGAATTTATTTTTATTGGATTCGACACCCATCGGGGCTTCACTTAACTTCAGCGATAGAGAATTTTCTGATGACTTTGGCAATAGTCACTTTGAGTTTGGCGGTGTTGTAGATTTGCCCGACGACTTTGATGATAGTCATTTTGATTTTGGCATTGTTGTTGATTTGTCCGACGACTTTGGCGACAATCAAAATAACTTTGGTGTTGAGTAATGTTGAGTTTGGCATTAGTCAAATAACTTTGGCGACGATCAAATCTTCTCAAGGCTACTTCAATGTAATAGATAGTCTTTGCCTTAGTCTCTAATAGCTTCAACAATAGTCTCTGGTAGTACAAACCTTAGTCTCCGACAGGCTAAAATTTTTGTCTCTGACAAGCTAAACTTCTTAGTCTTCGACATGCCAAATTTTAGTCTCTGATAGGCTAAATTTTCTTAGTCTCTGACAGACTAACTCTTAGTCTCTGACAGACTAACTCTTAGTCTCTAACAGGCAAAAACTTAGTCTCCGATAGGTTAATTCCTTAGTATCTGATAGACTAATTCTTAGTCTTTGATAGGCTAAATCTTAGTCTCCGATAAACAAAAACTTAGTCTTTGATAGGCTAATTTTGCTTGACTAACTTTAACTTTTGTTGAACTCTCCAAATGCATTCTTTATAGTCTCTAATGCTCACCTGCAGTCTCTGATGGTAGTCTCTGATAGTACACTACTACAAGTACTTGTACAATTACAAAATCTAACAATTCTAAGTGTTATACATCATCATCAAATTCTATAATTCTTAACAATCTCCCCTTATTTATGATTATCAATGATAAGCATAAATCAAGGTTTGATGATGATGTTTTTTTTTATAAGGTTAATTCCTTATTTATGTTTTTTTTCTTCTTCTTAATTTTGAGGTACAAGTTTTTCTCATAGTCCGACCAAAATGGAAGGTGTTTGTTTTCTTAATCTTAAGGTGGACCATCTATTAACTTTTACTTGGTTTATATCTATCGAGCCAATTAATTAACACCATTACTTAGAATTGAATTTAAACATGTAAAAACATAGTTGTACATGAACTTAACAGTGATGGTTTTGTTGTTTCAGTTGCTTAATGCTCAGCCATCAATCTGTTAACAATTTTAACAATTCTCCCCCTATCTTTATCAAAATCACTCTTTGTTCCCCATGCCTTGATCATTCTCTCCCTTTTTGACATCAACATCTTAATGTTGGAAGGTAGAAATCACCAGTATAGGTTAACTAGTAGGAAAAAATTGTTTGAGCTTTGTTTGAAGGCCATTGATTATGAAGTATTGGAGCTTCATTTTGTATTTTCTTTAATCAATGCTTCAAAAATACTCTATGAGTACAGCTACACCCGATCCATGTGTGATCAAATATTCTGATATGAAGTGTGTTGTTGCATCATCAAATAGTCTGTGTTGCTTGTATCCAACCAAACATTCACAAGTTCTTCTCTCAGCATCCTCTAATGTCTGATCACAATGGGGATCAGAGAATACATGAGCTGCAAGGGTGGTGTGTGAAACAATTTCTCTTTATTCTTTTCTTTAAGGATCTCATCATTGCTCACACCCTCTCATTTTGCCTGACTTTTACATGTCAGCCTCTCACACTTACTTTCCCAAAAAAAAATTGCTTTAATTTCTTTTTCCTCACTTTTTTCCAGACACAAGGTCTGACTCTCATTTTGAATTTTCTCAGCTCACTAGAAATATGAAATCTTTCTGTGACCTTGACTGGCGTAGGAGATATAGAAAGTAAATGTTTTGTATAAGTGGATGTTTGATAAAGTACAAGTGCAGTATCCATTAATTAGTTGAGAGCTGTTGTTTGTTTTAGCTTCAAGAATTGGCTTCTTTTATGATTGAACTTGTTAGGTTTCGACAAATAAAATGCAGCGGAATTAAAAAAAACCGATTTAAAATAAAACGAAAGCCTAACCCGAGGATCCATGCGAAACAATTTAATACAGAAGGTTTAAGATTTTACCGATTAAGCTTGCTGGATCCGAAGCTTTGATGAGGGTGTTGAACGTCTCTGAATCTTTAACGCAATCCAACTGGAGGGCGCCTCTACGGTATCCACACGAACACCCCACAAATCATCTCACGATCCGAAGCAAGGAGAATCGCAGTACTAGCTGCTGAATCTGTTTCTCTCTCTCTCTCTCTCTCTTAACTCTAGTCTCTCTCTGATGAGCGGCTAGGGTTTTAGAAAACGTATATATCTGAGAGAACAACTGATATATCCTATATATAGTTGTGTATAGAGTAATTCCAAACCCTAATCTGATTAGGAGAATAAAATCCGAATTTTTTATTTATTATATATTTTAATCAAGTCTTACTTAATTAATATATATGTCAAATAAATATATATTCATACTTTCTTCTAAGGGACTCTAATATATTTATACAGATTGCATACATATAATTTAAAGTCATGATTTAAATAAAATCAATCTTATTAATATATTAAAATCACTGACATTTAAATTATATCTCCTTAATGAATGTTTTTAGTGTGCGACCATGTAGGTTATTATTACGTTGGCAATAATTTTAAATCATATTATAAAATTATAAACAGTGAGTGGCATCTAGTAATACATCACTGTTATCCAAGTAATAATAAAGTCGTTGATTCGACGCAACCTTTTCGTGACCAATGTTTCAATGTAATTTAATCCTTTTAACCTTGATATCTAAGATTAAATTCAAGGCATGGATGTGTCATCCTCTTCACAATTTAATCTCAGTTTTCTTGATCAATGAGTAGACTATATGAAACAAATCTCTATTTGACCATGGCCATGCATTTCATAGTCTCACTCAATCAAGAGGCCTATAGATATCACCCCTAATTTATAGGAGGGTTAAATTTCATCTACATCATTCTCATTTCTCACATAACTCATGATGCATCCAACAATCACCTTTATCGTCCACCCAGTTAAATGTGACTTTTGGCAATGTCAAAACACATAATTCCTTATGTAGAAATGTCATGACTTCAGGTCGAAGGACCATTACATCATTGTCACTATGAGAATTACTTATGACACATAGCATAATACTCCATGTAGAATTCTCATGGTGGGTCTGTCCAGTACACTGTTCTCTAACATGGTACCTATGCATCAACTTAATATATCTCGTATATATTTATGACCAATGAGATGTGGCCATCAGTTAATCCACATACTAGTCTCAATGTATTATTGTTGTCCCACTAACAATAATACTCGACTAGGGACATTTAAGAATAATGATATGTATATATAACATACTTATATGATCTCATATTCAAGTCACATACTTGAATCCATATAATTAATATCATTTTTCTAAGGACATTTAGTATGTTAACATTTATATAATGCAGTAAATAAAACATAATAAAAGAAATTATCATTTAACCAAAACATAACATAAATATAGTGTCACAATCATTACATAATTGGTCACTAGGGCATACACTCCAACAGAACTATCAAAGAATCTGAAATCAATGGAATTATGAAATTTTTCATTGTTTCTAAAGAAATATCAAAGAGAGAAGAAGAAATAATAAGGGTAGAATTTGAATATTGGCTACTCCTCTTGAATAGAGAAAAGAGAAGCATCAATGTGAGACCCTATGTGTGCATTAAGTGACAGGTTGATCATTGATCATAACCTGTTTCTTCTTCTTTCGTCCTTAGAGGTGGACTATTTTTAATAGATATAGCCTTTTGAGAGGTTGCACCTAGAGATGTGCTTTTTCCTTTTAAAACTTAATATTCTTTTGAGAGAATATTATGTCGTCTCCATGGGTTCTCATTGTTCCTTGTTTCTTCCTCTAAATTTCCTCTAAATGCTCACCATCTCCCTCAACTATTGCTAGTTATGGTTGTCTTCTTTTTGCAGCCTTTATCTTTTGAGAGATAGAAGAGGTGACTTTTGATATAGACTTGTTTTTAGAGAGTTTTGCTACTTGGGTAGAAGGAGTTGGATCATTACTAACATCCTTCATTGTAGTAGAATTAGAAGAAATAAAGAATAACATAGTAAAGAGTTATGACATACCTGAATCAGCTTATGACATGATCCTCAAATAAATGATGAATAATAAACACAGGGAATCCTACATAGTATAAAAGTTTCTCTATTATTTATAATCAGTAGTTACTTATCCATTGATAGTTAAACTATTGTAGGATAATTAGCCACTGCTGCATTATCATCAGTTAATAATTATCCTTTAAAGAGAACAATTATTAAAAAATGCTTTACAGTATGATTTCTTATTGATCAATTAATTTTTGTCAAAAGATAAATCCTACTGCTTCAATCAGCTATTAACTAGTCTCTGGTAACTAAGTCATCAAAAAATAATTAATTATTACTACAAATCAGACTTGCACAAAATTTTCAAAGAATTTTATTCACCAAAGTTGAGTATACCTGATTCACTTACCAACCTATTATAGGTGACTTCATCCAATGGTTTGGTGAAAATGTCTGCAAGTTGCTTTTCTGTAGAGACAAAATGTAACTCAATGATACCATTCATAACATGTTCTCGAATAAAATGGTACCTTATGTCAATGTGAGAGCGATGGACAGGATTGTTGGTAATGGCTATGGCACTTGTATTATCACATAGAATTGGAATCTGGTTCAAGGTCAAGCCATAATCCAAAAGTTGATTTCTCAACCATAGAATTTGAGCACAACAACTTCCAGCTACAATGTATTCAGCCTCAGCAGTGGAAGTTGAAATTGTATGTTGTTTCTTGCTAAACTATGAAACTAGTTTACCACCAAGAAATTTACAACTTCCAGTTGTGCTTTTTCTATCAATCTTACATCCAGCATAATGAGCATCAAAATAGCCAACAAGATCAAAATCTGAGTCCTTAAGATACCAATTGCCAAGGTTTGGGGTTCCCTTGAGATATCTAAAAATTCTTTTGATGGTTACTGGATGAGTTTTTCCAGGATCTGCTTGAAATCTAGCACAGAGACAAGTTGAGAACATAATATCTGGTCTACTTGTAGTAAGGTATAAGAGTGAACCTACCATGCCCCTATAGGCTGAGATGTCTACCTTTTTGCCCTTAAGATCTGTATCAATCTTAGTGGTAGTTGGCATAGGAGTCTTTGCAGGTGCTGCATCTTCAAGATTGAACTTCTTTAGGAAATCTTTCACATATTTTGACTAGCTTATGAATATGCCATCAGTTCTTTGGCTCATTTGAAGTCCCAAGAAGAAAGTTAGCTCTCCCATCAAACCCATTTCTTACCTCCTCTACATTAATTTAGAAAACTTTCTACACAAACTTTAGTAGACCCAAATATAGTGTCATCTACATAAACTTGTACAAGTATAATGTTCTGAGCATGTTTTTAAAAAAATAAAGTTTTGTCTATGACACCCCTAGTGAAATGATTTTCAAGTAGAAATTGGGAAATAGTGTCATACCATGCTCTATGTAATACCCCAAATTTAGGTAATTACCATTATAACATTAAGACTGTTAATAAATAAATTTTGATCAAATTTATTTGCGTGTGAGAAATTATTTCTTCATAAATACTAAAAGAAATAATTTTTAGTCTTTTCTGAATTAATTTATGTGGTAATATAAAATTACTACCTTTTTTTAGTTAAGTTTTGGTATAAGATATCACCGGAGCTAATTTATGTGATAGTAATATGAATTGTTACTATTTGATATTATGGAAAGAAGGCTGAGTAATGACTCTGTAATGAGTAAGCATTACAGGTTTTAAGGTTTTCCTTAATGAGTAAGCATATTAAGAGTTGAGTCATTAGTAGGATGTACTACCGTTTGACACCTATTTAGTAACTTATGTAACCGTAATTGTTAGCATATTGTAGTAATTTAGTAGATTTCAAGTCCAAAGTTGATCTAGGTAAGAAATATCTTAGATATTTTCATATTCCTAGCACCTATATAAAGAAAACCTCTACTATTCATTTTCCTCACAACACTCTCAAACACACAAACTCCCTAAACCTACGATAATATTCCTATCACTTGTTCTGCAGTATTGAAAGCTTACCAGGTAAATATTAAGAGCTTTTATCAAGTTATTTGTTTTCATTATTTAGTCATTTGGCTTAAACAGATGCCTGCATGAAACCTTGAATTATATTAGAGATAAACCACATGAATAATCTCTATACTCTTAAAAATATTCTTCATAATGTTAGTCCCCGATAGGCAAAACATGCTAGCCTCCGATGAACAAACTATTAATCTCGGATGAGTTATTTTAGCTATCGGAGGATAAATATCCTCTGAAACTCATCCCTTGATGACCGAGAGTCACCCCTTGATGACAGAGAGTCATCCCCTGATGACAAGACTCATCCCCTAATGGCCAACTAATTTTGGCGATGGCCAAATGAGTTTGGTGACAGCTAAGTGAGTTTGGCGATAGTCAAATAGATTACCGACAAGTTTGGTGATGAACAAATCATCACTTGACAACCAAGAGAGTTTGGCGACAGTCAAGTTTAAATACCAAGGAGTTTGGCGATGAACAAATCATCCCATGATGAGTAATATCCACTGATAGGTAGTCATTCCCAGACGAACAATGCATCCCCTGACGGGTAATATATCCCCTGACGAGTAGTGTATCCCTTAACGGTAAATATCCCCTGATAAGTAATTCATTCCTTAACAGCTATCCCCCGATGACTGTAAGCTATTCCCTGACGACTGACAGTTATCCCCTGATGGCTATAAGCTATACCCTGATAGCATAAACCTTATCCCCTGACAAGTATGATCCATCCCCTTATGTAGACTTAGCATGACTTAAATATTATATAAGCATAGTGGTAGTGTATAATTGTAATTCCTTTTAATCATTTATAAATCATAAAACAGCTCTCGCAGGAACAATTAAACCTATCATACGTGGTCACCGGTCAAGGCAAGTAATGCATTTATTATTATTCTTTCAAAGTATAACTTAGTTGTTCAATTATACATAAAATTATTTCCAAGTGATATATTTATCAGTTTTTCAATATATCTCACAATTATTTATAAATGTAAGTATGATGTTTATTTCAAATTAAACACACGATCAATCAATCCGATCTATGTTAAGCTATGGCAATCAAGTTCTTAAACCTTTCTTCTTACGTATATATAATTGTTTCCTATACGTACTGATAGAGAATTATTTTAATTATTCAGCTAAAGCTAATACCATTTTGAAAAATGCTTGATTTTAATATCTTGTTTACAAGCATTTATCTGTTTTATGTCAATACATGACATCTTGAGCTATTCAGTCCAGCTTATAAGGTTAATAAATACCTTATGACCTTCACTAAGACTACAAGGGTGTTGTGTGATCGCCTTGGACAGTCCCCTGAGGTGTCACAACCCTCAATGAGATTGCAAGGATGCTATATAATCACCTTGGTAAATTTCACTGAGGTGTCGAGATCTATCCACTATCTTTACAAGGGAATCAACCAGGATATGAGAATGGGATACTTTATTCTATCGAGCCCTTGTGTATAAATATGAGTAGGGGAATCAACCCGGATATGAAAATGGGATACTCTATTCTGTCGGGCCCATGAGAATGTAGATGTAATTAAGTCTACTATTAAATGTCATATGTATGTACATAGAAGACCACATTGAAATAGCATTAGCCCGCTATTGTCGTGTGGTAAGAGATATTCTTAGTAGGTCCTTGTGCCGAACAGAATTGATGATCGAGTAAGTCATAGTACTGAAAAGACATCATGAGAGATATGTTCAAGTAAGTCATAGTATTGAAAGACATCTGAGAGCTTATGTGGATATTCCTTATTTCCTCATTTTAGATGCATGATATTGCCAACATTTCTCCTTATCTGAATCCAACAGTTGAGATCTTAATATTTTCATGTTATTTTGAAAACAATATTTTTTTTTAAAACTGGTTTCATATCCGGATTTATTGTAGTTGCCCTATATTACATTACTTGTTGAGCTTTTGTTGCTTATACTTGTTTGATTCTCTTTCAGCTAAACCCGAGAAAGGAGATAGTTCCAAGGGTAAAAGAAAGGTCATATCAGTGCCAGTAGATCTGGCTGTCCAGGGCTCATAAATATGATTTTTGGTTGGTTAGATCTTATTATGTTTTCAAGAAAAGATATGTTATTCAGCTGCTAAGAATTTTCGAAATAATGATTGTAATAATCATTGTGTTTTAATTATTATAAAGGAAAGAGGTTTTTGTATGAAAGCTCTTTGTGCCCCTTTTTGACAACCCAGTTTACCGCCAAAGGCCTAAGTCTCAACAGTTCATATTAAATAGGTCTATGGCTAGGGAAACTGGGGCTGCCACACTCTAGGTACTTGCTTCAAACCATAAAGTGCCTTATCCAGTTTATAGACATGATTGGGAAGCTTGAAATCTTCAAACCCAGGAGGTTGTTGGACATACAACTCTTCTTCTAGCTTCCCATTTAGAAAAGCACTCTTGACATCCATCTGGTATACTTTGAAATTTGAGTAGGCTGCAAAGGCTAGGAAAATTCTGATTGCTTCAAGTCTTGCCACAAGTGCATAGGTTTCGTCATAATCAATGTCTTCTTCCTGTGAATACCCTTTAGCAACCAGTCTTGCCTTATTCCTTGTTACTATACCAGCTTCATCCATTTTGTTTTTGAAAACTCATTTGGTGCCAATGATAATTCTGTTCTTAGGCTTTGGCACAAGTTTCTAGACTTTGTTTCTCTTAAACTAATTGAGTTTTTCTTGCATAGCAATCACTCAATCAGGATCCAACAATGCATCCTCAACTTTTTTAGGCTTAGTTTGACATAAGAAATTTGAGAATAGACACTCATTTTGAGTAGCTTTTCTTGTTTTTACACCACACTCAGGATATCCAATGTTTAACTCAATAGGATGACTCCTGTTCCACTTCCTTTGCATTGGCAGATTTGTTCTTGATGAAGAGGCTTCATTTGTGGTATTTTCATCATATGTTAAGCCAATGGATTCATAAGAAACTCCCCCTGAGTTGCTGCTTGTCTCAATAGTTGAATTTTCAGTCACATTGTTTTCATCACTTCCCGAAATTGCATTGGATGGAGATGCAATATCAGTATTGGATGGAGTGATGTTTTCACTTGGTACTTCTATAGCAGCATCAAGTTACTGTTCATCATCATCTGAGTCCCCTGAATAGTTTTCATTTTCAAATTTTAGAGACTCAGTTTTATCATCATCTTGTAGTCCTGGAAATTTAGAATCATCAAATGTAACATGTATGCTTTCCACAATTTTTTGTAGTCTGATGATGTAAATTATGTAGGCTTTGCTTATGAGTGAGTACCCTAGAAAAATTCCTTCATCTGTTTTAGCCTCAAACTTTCTAAGGTGCTCACTGTCTCTTAGCACAAAGCACTTACTTCCAAAGACATGCAATAACTTTACAGTTAGTTTTCTGTCTGATATTAACTCATATGGAGTTTTTCCTTGTATTTTGTTGATCATATACATATTCTAATTGAAGTATGTAGTGTTGATTGCTTCAGCCCATAAATAGGTAGGCATATGTGCATCTTGAAGCATAGCTCTTGTTGCCTCTATAAGAGTCCTGCTCTTTCTCTCAACCACTCCATTTTGCTCTAGAGTTCTTGGGGCTAAGAATTGATGTGTAATTCCTTTATCAGCACATAAATTTCTCAGTTCTGTAATTTTGAACTCTGTTCCATTGTCACTTCTAAGAGTTCTTACTTCTTAGTTGGACTCTTTTTCAACTTTATTGATGAAGTCCATGACTATTTGAGGGATCTCATCTTTGTTATGCAGAAACCTCACCCAAGTGTATCTTGAATAGTTATCCACCATTACTAAAACAAATCTTTTCTTTGAGACTGCCACAACATTTGCATGTCCAAACAAATCCATGTGAATGAGTTGTAGAGGATTTGTAATGGATGTAGCAGTCTTTCTTTTGAATGAGGACTTCACCATTTTTCCCTTTTGACATACCTCATACAATCCTTCTTGAGAGAATTCAAGTTGAGGCAGTTCTCTCACCAACTCCTTCATCATAAGAGAATTAATTGTCTTATAGTTGAGATATGACAGCTTCTTATGCCATAGCAAACTCTCATTGCTTGAGGCTTTGCTGTAGAAGCAGAATTAAGGTCAGCTAGGTAGAGGTTCCCTTTTCTTAGTCCTGAAAGAGCAAGATCTCCAGTCTTTTTGTGAGTAATGAAGCATTGCTCATATTTGAAGCTAACATGGAAACCCTTGTCACAGAAATGATTGACACTCAGTAGATTATGCTTGAGGCCATCAACTCATGCTACTTTTTCAATGATGACATTACCAGCTTCCAAACTGTCATATCCCATAGTGAGACCTTTGCTGTCATCTCCAAAGGTCACCAGTGGGCTAGCTTTTTCCTTTAAGTGTGATAGTAGGGCTTTATCACTAGTCATGTGCCTAGAGCAACCACTGTCCAAAATCCACACAACTTTGCTCCTTTACTTGCCCTGCATTCATAAAGCACTTAAGTTTTCTTTGGTACCCAAGCTTTGTTAGGTCCATGAGCTTTAGTAGGTACATAATTTTTATCAACAATTCTAACAACATTCAACATATCATTTTCCTTATCAAGTTTTAAGTTAGCCTTGACTTCCTTCTTCACCCATTTTTGAACAGGAACAAATTTATTTTTAGCTTTTGGGGGATGAAGTGTCCTTTATGACCTTAGGAGAACTGACATTGTTTCTCCTTGCCTTTGGAGGATTAGGAGTCTTGCTTTTGGCTTTTTACATAACTTGATATTTACAAGTTTCATGAGAAGTATTCATCATATTAAAACAGTTGGATAAAACATTTATACCACATGACATACATTCAAACTTGTCACAACAATCATAAGCTCTATGTCTCAATGGAGTGTTGTCAAATTTTTATTTTTGACAAAAATGGTTGGAAGTTGTCCTAGATTTATTGGTGCACTTATGTGTCAGGTGGCTGACAGAGTTACAATTTTTGCACTTTTTCCTAGGGGCATTAAGAATAGAATCATAGTTACTGTTTTTGTTTATTCCTACTTTCCCATTTCTATTTGGTCTTTTCTTTTTATCATGTGAGCTACTAGGAGAGTTATTGTTTTCTTTTACTGTCTTAGTTTTAATAGTAACTACCTTTTCACTCCTATTTTCTTTCTTAACTTGTTTTGACCTACTTGGGAGATTCCTATTTTGCTTTACATTTTGGGATTTGATTTCCCTAACAAGAACCTCCTTTTTGCTCACAGATTCTTTTTTATTGTGAATTTGTTTCTCATCTTCGAGCATCAACTCATGCTTGATAAGGATATCTTCCTTCTGGACAGACTCAGGTACAAAAGTTTTGTATAAGGGAGTCTCAACCTTTTTAAGGACACTGAGAGTAGATTCCTTCTCAAATTGAACAGTCTCATCACTATTTCTTACAATAGGTTTCTTTCCTGTTTTCTTGTTAGAGTTATAGCCTATTCCTACTTTTAATCCTGTGACAGAATTATCAAGAATTTCTTTAATGATGTCAGTAGACTTCTTAAAGGCAACAATCTTAAATTCATTTTGAGATAATTCTTTTCTCAGGAATTCCTCAATCTCTCTAGCACATTTAACTTTGTTCTTTAAATATTCTTACTTTAAAGACTCTAGTGTGATATATGTTAGTTCAAGTTCTTCATTTCTAGCAGTCAATGTTTCAATTTTAGTTATTATCTTAGCATTTTTTTCATTGGAAGCAACTAAGCTAGTATGAATTTGAAATAAGTCTACACTAAGTTCTTCAACAGTTCTTTTATATTCAGAGTTAGACATTCTAATACTAGAGAGATTTGGTACCTAAATGTTCTTCCTTGAACTTTCATCAGATGAGTTGGCCATAAGTGCCATGTTGACATACTCCTCTGGTTCTTCTTCATCAGAATCATCCCAGCTTTTTCCTTCAGTAATATATGACTTTCCTTGCTTTTTCAGGAGCATGCCATACTTCCTCTTGAGCTATCAGTCCTTGGTAGATTTGGATTTCTTTGGCTTTTTACACTCTATAGCAAAGTGTCCTAACTCATTACAGTTGTAACATTTGATTTTTGATCTATCAATGCTCGCAGTATTATAACCTCATTTGAAACTGGTTTTGGAGGCACTGCTTGAGTTGGATCTAGTTGCTTGAGGACTAGACTTGTTGAATCTTGAGTTTCTTTTGAATATCAGATTCTTGAACTTCCTTGCCATGTAGGTCATGGTTTTGTTTTCAAGTTCGTCTAGCTCTTCTAGAGTGTAGTTGTCATCATCTTCACAATCTTCAATCTCTTTGAACAGATTTTTCTCTTGGCATTTTTCAAGTTCCTTTTCCTTGTCTTTTGTAATAAGGACTCTCTCTTCCATTCTGCTGTCTTCAGTTGTCAGGAGTGTTGTGCCTAAGTTGGAGCTACTATTTTTCTTGTAGATACTTCTTTTCTGAGCTTGTTCCAGCTCATAGGTCTTCAAGATTCCATAAAGTTTATCTAAGGAAATTTGTGTTAAATCTCTTGATTCTCTAATTGTTGTAGTCTTGTTTTCCAGATGATCTAGGAGGGTTAACATAAACTTTAGATTGATCTCATCATTATCATACCTTTTTCCATGTAAGTGGAGGTAATTTATAAGTTTATTGAATCTTTCAAATACCTCAATTATGCCTTCATTTGGTTTTGCCATGAAGGTTTCATACTAAGTTACAAGAATCTGCTTTTGGTTCTTCCTTACTTCTTCTATTCCCTCACACAGAACTTCTAGAATGTCCCAAATTTGCTTTGCAGATGTGTTGTTCATAACACTGTGATATATCACCTCATCTAGTGCTTCACTTAAAATGAGTTAAAAGTCTGTATCCATTGATTCCTTCTCCCTCTCTGTATCAGTATACTCAAAGGGATCCTTAGGCTTATAGTGTTGCTCTTTAACATTTCCATCTTTTATAGTTTCATAAACATGTCTCATAGGGATGATAGGCCCTTTCTCAAGAATCCCTGGATACATGGGATTTTGGGTGCTGATGAACAACATCATTTTTCTTTTCCACATGTTATTGTTCTTTTCAAGAATAGGGAATTTGATGCTTGCAATCTTCTTGGTACTTATCTTAGATCTTTTATAGTTAGTAAAAACTATCCTACAATTTGATGCTTGCAATCTTCTTGCTACTTATCTTAGATCTTTTACAGTTAGTAAAAACTATCCTACTCTGATACCAATTGTTTTTACCGGATGAGTATTGTAGGGGGGGAGGGGGGGGGGGGGTTGAATACAATACTCTTAACTTTTTGCAAACAATAAACAAAAGGAATTAATAAGTATTGTATTCTATTGTACCTTCTGTATGTTAAAGAAAAAGAATATAATAGAGAACTTAAAACAACAAAGAAATTTCAAGACTAATAAAGTTTATTAATCTCAAGGTTTTTGCTACAACCTGATTTTTCAATCAGCTACCTTTTTTGAAACAAGTGTTTCAGTTTCTATTACAAGAGAAAAATCTATCTATGTATCTTGACTATGTATTTTTCTCTATGTCTGTTCTGAGATATGTTCTCTGTTTTCTTTTTCTCTCTCAGATCTCAGTGTTATTTACCTCAACTTCTCTATGTCTATTTATAGACACAACTTCCTTTGGCGCTTCACAAATTATCCACTGATGCCCGAGCACTTTGGCAGTAATGTAAATTACCTGACGACTTTAGCGATGAATAATTTTGGGGCTTCACTTGGCTTTAGCGATAGAGAATTTTTCGATGACTTTGGCGATAGTCATTTTGAGTTTGGAGGTGTTGTTGATTTGCCTGACGACTTTGGCAATAGTCATTTTGAGTTTGACATTGTTGTTGATTTGCCCGACGACTTTAGCAATAGGCAAATGACTTTGTCAACAGTCAAATGACTTTGGCGACAGTCAAAATAACTTTGGTGTTGAGTAATGTCGAGTTTGGCGTTAGCCAATTAACTTTGGCAACAGTCAAATCTTCTCGAGGCTACTTCAATGCAATAGAGAGTCTTTGCCTTAGTCTCTGATAGCTTCAACAATAGTCTCTAGTAGTACAAACCTTAGTCTTTGACAGGCTAAAATTTTAGTCTCTGATAAGCTAATTTTCTTAGTCTCTGACATGCCAAATTTTAGTCTCCGATAGGCTAATTTCCTTAGTCTCTAACAGACTAACTCTTAGTCTCCGACAAGAAAAAACTTAGTCTCCGATAGGTTATATCCTTAGTCTCTAATAGACTAATTCTTAGTTTCTGATAAGCTAAATCTTAGTCTCCGTTAGACAAAAACTTAGTCTTCGATAGGCTAATTTTGCTTGACTAACTTTAACTTTTGTTGAACTCTCCAAATGCATTCCTTGTAGTCTCTGATGCTCACCTGCAATCTCTAATGGTAGTCTTTGATAGTACACTACTACAGGTACTTGTACAATTATAAAATCTAACAATTCTAAGCGTTATACATCATCATCAAATGCTATAATTCTTAAGAATTAGTCAATAACAGGCTTGAGAATTTTATAAACACTTCGCATGTGCATTCTCATGTGTAATTAAGTTGAGATTACTTATGTTATTGAATGTACATGCTTTATAGAGTTGTTCGTTATGCAAGTTATTAAATCTAAGATTCACTAAGGACCCAAAACAAGTATATACTCACTCTACCTTCTTTCAATTAATACGTATGATCATTCTTTCGATATACATAATGTATCCAAGATATTATTATGTTAATATTTATGCTTCAATTTCTTCAAAGTTAAGTAACGTACGATCCCTCAATCCGATATATGTGAAAAATGTTGTACTAGAATCAAGTATCTTTTGGATGACTGTTAGTTATTCAAATTTGCTAACATGTCAAAGTAAATCCTATACATATGTAGAAAAATGTTTTACTGGATATGGCGAGAAGGTCAAACTATCTGATAAAGGCAAAACGAAAATGGCATGATGAACGCTTCCTGATCTCCCTCCTTTGGTTGACATTTAGAGGAAGAATGAAGCATGCGACTATTATTGAGATGTTTAGATTGTAAGGCCTGTGTGAGCCTCACATAGACTTCACTGTTAGAAAATTACTTTTGGGATAATGTAATAGAGATTTTTATTATTTCTCTTATTTAAATGATATGCATCATTTGTGATGTTACTTTTCTTTTATCAATTATTGACGATACCCGAATTCCTGTATGAGATTTTTGGGGTTGTCACAGTTGCCCTTTCGAGGATAATATTATATGAAGATGGCACTTTCACTACCAGAAAATTCACCATCATCGTGACATGCTTAGGATCGTACCCCATGGTGACAGATAACAAAATAGTACCTTTTATTTTTGTTTTCACCCCCGTGAAGCTGTATAATGGAGTTGGAGATGGAGTGAGCTGGGATTCATCATATCCCATATCCTTGAAGGCCTGATAATATAACACGACAACACTATTACCACTATTTATCAACACCCTTTTCACAAGAAAATTTTTGACTGCCACCTCAATAACCAATGGATCGTCATGTGGGAAGTTTACCCCTTCAAGATCTTCATCACCAAAAATTATTGATAGGTCCATTTTAGCTTTCATCGGGGGAGCTTCGACAACCAACACTTCCCCGACATAGCTTTCTTTGAAGAGTTTGAATTTCCTCCTACTGTCAGTCCCCTGGAGATTACATTAATCACTCCCCATCCAGGTTGATTATCTCGCTCCTAGTTTTTTGGGTGCTCTCGCCTCTCTCTCTCTCTCTCTCTTTCTCTTTCTCTTCGAGGCTTAGTTCGTTCCTTTTGTACATACCGGGCCAACTATCCTCTTCTCATGAGAAATTCGATTTCATCATTCGACTACTTGTAATCATTGGTGTTGTGACCTTTTTTGAGGGATCGGTCCTTAGTGGCTTCGCCATTGGATATATAATCTTAAGCAATTTCCAGTAATATTTGGCATCTTGACTGCGTTAACGTGGTATACTCATTGAACCTTTGGCTTATGATTTTCTTAGAAAGGGGAGTTTCTCCCTTAATCTTTTTCCCCGACTTAGGGACCTTTGACTCCTCTACTTTCCTTTTCTTATCATCCGTTTTTCCTATTTATTTGATGATGAATTTTTCCACCATCATATACTTGTCCGCTCGACCCTGTAGCTCATTCATCGAGGTGGGGGCTTCTTAGCCAGACTCATTTTCAAGTGCTCGTTAGTTGTTCCATTTATCAGTGCCACAGTGGCAATTGACTAATCCAATCTAAGGACCTTCAAAACTTCTTTAGTGAACTATGACACATAGTCCCTAAGGTTTTACCTTTTCTTTGGCGAACATTCATCAATGAAACCGAACTTTTGGCATGCATCTTTCTTCCAATGAATTGATGAGGAATGAAAATCGGTATTTCTTTAAAATCTATTCCGGCGTTTAGAAATTAGTTAATAGCTATAAAAAACTATTATCAATTCTTATGACAAAAAAAAATCATAATCCAATAATTTAATATAATATTCTTTAAAAAAAATTTCATTTTTTTATGTGGAACACTGGATCGAATATAAAACAATCTATTTCATTGGTATGGTTACTTTCTTCGTCAGAACCCAAATCAATCTCCGGAAAAGACCTAGAAGAGGCAATGAAGTTGAGAAGACTCGTCACAATTCCCATATTTTCAGTGCTTGTGCTAGTGGGTTTCATATATTACATCACAGTATTTATTTTCCTAGAAGATTGGCTAGGATTACATAGCTCAGCTGGTTCTTTAAACACCCTAATCTTCACGGTCTTGGCCTCTTTCACTCTCTTCACTTTCTTAGTGTGTGTTGTCACCGATCCTGGTGGTGTCCCATCTGGGTATGTCCCTGATATTGAACACAGTGACTCTTCGGATCAGGAATCCAGGAGGACTGTAAGTTTTTGCTATGCTGCTTTTTTATTTTGTTTTAAAAGAATGATATTGATGTAACCCGTTTGTATTTTCTGTCCGGATCAATCATGGGTGCCTTTGGTGTTTGATTTTGATTTAATAGTTGTGGTTGTTCTTGCTTTGAATTGAGCTGAACTTCTGTAATTGGATTATTTTTTGTTCATTTTTTAAAGGTGTTCTTAGAATTTAGGATAGGCATTCTAACGGAATTGAATCTATTATCTAAAACAGTCTAGAAGCTATCTAATATTAAAGAGTGAATTATTCCAAGTCTTGGAGCCCTCAGAAAGTACTTTAATATGTACATTAACTTTCAGAACCAATATACATTAACTTTCAGGAATAAGTACATATAATGTGAATTTTTTTTTGTGTGTGTGTGTGTGTGTCTCTCTCTCTCTCTCTCTCTATATATATATATAAAGGGAAATTAGTTGTAGCTCAATTTTCTAATTCACCCACTAGTTTTATGTTTATGAATCCACAATCTATTTGGAAAATCCAGCCATACAAATATTGAAAGAGTATAAAAAAGTTTAGGGGTTTATGAATTTTCTCTATCTTTTTGTGGTGTATAATATGGTTTTTGTAACCACGTAAAATTAGCACATTTTCGAGGGATATCCTGAGATTTACATGATCATAAAAACTATGTAAATGAGTTCAAAAAAGTTCACATATCGTATTGTTTTTGCATGCTCTTTCAATCATTACAGTTAGGTTTTTGTCATATACTATATTTTGGAGGCCGAAGCATAACACGAACAGCTAGGATCACAAAAACGAGCTATAACTCATTTACTTTTTTCCATATGTATATATATGCACACTGACACGCATAAATCTATATATCATACATGCCTACATGTTCTCTTTGTGGTTTGAGTTTAGTCAAGCAACCTAGGGTTTGGTTTGATATTTTCTCTATAATCATAAACCTGAATTACTTCCTTTTTTGTTTTTTATTACTCTTATTTCTTTAAGCATGTTTCAGGATGTACAATTGAGGCGCTGTGAGAAGTGTTCTGCACACAAGCCTCCCCGAACTCATCATTGTCGTGTCTGCAAAAGGTGTGTCTTACGAATGGTGCGTGCCGTTTCATCTGTTCATAAAAAAACTAAATATGTTTTATTTGTGTTAATCACTGTTAGAGGTTCAATTAGAAATCTAAACCCACTTTTTATCTTTTGATGCAGGATCATCATTGCTTGTGGATAAATAATTGTGTTGGGCATAGAAACTATAAAGCCTATTTTATTCTTGTGTTTTATGCGACTATGGCAAACATATATTCTTCGGTATCTATATTATATCCTCTTTTATGGCAAACATATCCTCTCTTTTGAATCCTCCTGTTGTTGTTCATATATCCTCTTGTTGTTGTTACTGGTTATTACTATTTTTTCTTCTTTCACTAGATGTTTTAACTTGCTTTATGACCAAAAGTTTGCCATCTATAGGTTATTATTGTTTGTGGAGCAATTCTGAAGGACTGGGATATCGATGGAACAATTTTCCTCAAGACCTTTTATGTAAGTTTGTAATATAAACAGTGACTGATCTGTTGATTGAGTAGTTTAGTGGTGGTTTTACAATGGAGTGTTTGATCTGTAGTCATAAACCTTTAACTTTTCTGCACATTGAGTTTCAATTTGTCCTTAGAGGACTTCATTCAGAGTTCAGCCTGTTGTAGTCCTGTGTGTGCATACTTCTTACTTTGACCTTAAATTTCAATTGCACCTGCAAAGTCTGTAGGAATCATTCAACAAAGGAATCATTTGTACAGTTGGAATTTTAGAAACATTGCAAAATTATAAAAAAATTACTAAGAATCGAGGATTCTTCTATAGGTTATCGAATCCCGAAATCCCATTCTTAAATTCTTGGATTCTTCTAATTATGGTGTGATTCTTCTGAGAATTCTTGTGTAGTTTATCTTTTGTTTTGAATGATGAAATACTGCAAATACAACTACTTTTATATGTTGTACTAGTTAGTGTAATGTAATTTGAAAAGACTAGGAAATTATTACAAAAATGAGAATGATTTTGTTTTTCTTGTATAATTCGATGTTTTAATATGTATAAATTTATATATGTTCCAAATTGACAAATCCCCATTTTGTGAAAATTTTCGAACAATTGAATCCTGTATGACGAACCTGAATCCTTGCTTCTTAGAAAAATTACTACAGCCCGTTTTTAATAAATAGGCTGCAACCTATTTCCCGTTTTCCCCATATATATATATATATATATATATATATATATATATATATATCAATGGAGAGAGGGAGAGAGACACACACACACACACACACGCCCAACACGCATATGCCCATCTATGTTTATATATTGTATAAATATATCATATATGCATATGCATATGTATGTGTATGCACACACACACACACATAATACATGCGCATAAATAGTGGAAATGATTCATAGCAAGTGGTTTCTGTGGATTCTCTTTTATCTACCACATCTAGCATAGCTCATTTGAATCCAGGATTAAGAAAAATACCTTCATTAGCTGAAATTTAGTGTGATTGGTTAGAGTGGAAGATATTTGAAATTGAAGACCAGCTACTCCTACCTACTGCTGGTTTTTATAGCAGAAGGGTGAGAAACCCTGATCTACGAGGAAGTGAGAGAGAAACCTGCTGTGAGACCACAATCCCAGCTATAAAATAACAGCAAATGACGGAATTTTTTATCTACCACCCCCCCCCCCCCCCCCCCCCCGCCCTAACAACACACACACACCCCTCCCTCTTCTGCTCTTTTCTCTTTGGTACACAGTGGTAGGCAGTGATTGATGCTTGCAGCAGTTGACAACAGGGGCTGGTGGCGGTGTTCATGGGTTGATATTGTTTGGTTAATTGAGTTACGGTGGGTTTTACAATTGGGGGCTAGTGGCGAGGACAAACCGTTTTTTTAGGTGAATTAATATTACTGTCTATTTTTCTATTGATATATAAATTTACACTTTTTCATTAAGTTTAATATAATCAACACATGATTATTCCTTAACAACCATTTTAATTACCATATGAGGATCAAATATTAAAAAATCAAAAGTAAACTTGTAATTTTTATTAAATTACAAAGTATCTACTGTGTTTGTATATACATATATTGTGTATTAATATATCTCTTTCTCCATAGAAAGTTAAGCATATTGTATATACTTATTATTACTATTTTTGACTTGCAAATTTCATTGCTCTCCAGCAACCATAACTTATAGTAGAGAGATGTAGGATGGACAGCATGTGCTACTAAATTGATGTGGTACTATTCCTCAAAAAAACCTCTGAGTAGTATTCGTATGTCTTCCACTAAATTGTCATCAATACTCATAAAGCCGGGGTGAGTAGACAAGAACAATTTAAACCTTGATGGAGTTTGGAGATGTATGTATCTTAGTATATCTCAAATACAAAAATTATGTCAGGAAATTTAAGATTTGGAGTTAATATAGCTTGTGATGGGACCACAAATTAAAAGATCATCTTACATTTCTTTTTGTGTGATTTTATTATTTATAACTTGGACAAATTAATCTAATTAGCTGGTATTTATATATAGTTCTAATTGATATGTAGTTTATTATATTACAGTTTTGTTAGGTCCGATAATTTATGGGCTTATGTTTTTGTCATCAGGTTTTATTTTATTACTAGGGTTTGTTCCATGTAAATACTAAATACTTTTGTAATGTCCCTTAGACATATGCTTCAATGTTGAAGTTATTCTGTTATTGGTTGCATTCAATACTTTATCCCTTTTTCTGTTGGAAACTCTAGGGTAGTGATTCTTCTGCGTTGAATTGCCTAGTTCTTTTAATATGTTGTTGATTTTGCTATCTTCAATCAAATAACTATTCATCATTTTTTGTCGTACATTAGCGTGCCCTACAATTGGTAAAAAATTCATTGGACTTTGCACATGTATTAAGTTTTTGTTTTGTTGTTTTAGTAGGTTTCTTTTAACAATTCTGTAGTGTGTAAGGTTTGGTTTTCTGAGTTAAGTAACAGGGTGTGTTAATTAATGTCTATCGTGGTGACAATTTTGCATGAATGTCATCTACCTTATATTCCTTGTTTTGTTTGGACAGCTACAAATAAAAGTAAATGATGCAAAACTGTTTTATTGTAGGCAAAAGAGTGCCACGAGATTAAGGCCAGGGATTATTATTAGTATGATGTTAAAAATGAGAGTGAGAACGACAGAGAGAGCTACAAGTAAAATTCAATGTTAATGTTGAAGAACTGCTTGATTTATGAAGCAGTTCTTCGTGTTGTCTTGCTGTCCTTTTCTCATCTAAATTCACCTTATTTTCAAATTTACTCTCTAAAGCACTTCTATAAGACCCTATACCTAGAGCTAATATCATATAACCCAATTGAGACATTGTGGAATAGGCTAAACCTCTCTTAATGTCTTTTTGAGCAAGAGCTAAAGTAGCTCCTAATAATACTGTTATTATCCCTACCAAAGAAATGAAATTCATTATGTGAGGGATAACTATGAAAAGAGGAATAAGCCGAGCTACAAGAAAAATTCCCGCTGCTACCATAGTAGCAGCATGTATAAGAGCCGAAATGGGAGTAGGTAACTTTTTTGTTCTCTCACTTCCATCTATTATTCTCATGTTTTGCTTTCTTTGCTCTTCAATATATACTGAAGAAAAACAGATCAAATTATATTTTCAGATTTGTTGTGCGGTAATGTCTGTTGGATTAAGTTTTACACTAGGCACTCTCTTGGGGTGGCATATATACCTCATCACCCGCAATATGACAACAATAGAGGTAAGTTGTGAACATCATCAACATCAGATACACTGCATGGATATTGTTTCTTTATGGATGATGATCTCTGAACTGGAATTTTGGTAGTATTACGAAGCTGTACGTGCAGAGTGGCTGGCTAAAAAATCCGGGCAGACCTATCATCATCCTTTTGACGTTGGTTTTTATAAAAATATTTCTTTGGTATCTTTCTGTCTCTCTGCCTTCTTTCTGTTCATTTTGATTTGTTTTAGGTGTTTAATCCTTCATGCATTCACAATTTCCCAAGCATTCCAAAACTACATACTTCCTTAGTTAAAAAAAAAAGAGCTAACATTTGGGAATAAGATTTATTCCAAAAAAAGAGTAACATTTACATAATTTTTTCATTATAATATTATATTTTATAAAATTTGTCATTACAATCTTTTAATCTTATCTTTAATTGAACATTCATAACAAATTTCATGAAAAAACCTTATTATTGGTACATACAATTGGTAATCAAAGATGCAAAATTAATATTTGTCAAAAATTTAAATGTTACTCTTTTTGTGGTACGGAGGGATTATCTATTTGTCTTTTCAGTCAGTTCCAAAGTTTGAGATGTTTTAATAAACAATGCAAGTCTGCAATATGCTATATATCCCTAGTAGATTGAACAATTTCATGTTATCATTAGTCCATGTCTATCAAATTATTTGGACATGTGGAAGGAAAAATGTCTCTGATAACTGTTATAGAAATGTATTTCTAATTAAGGGAGGAGGCATTATATTCATCATTATGACGAGCCATTTTCTTGTTTATCAGATATTAGGCCCAAACATGGTGAAATGGTTATTTCCCACTGCAGTGAGCCATCTAAAGGACGGAATCCACTTTCCTACTGCTCGAGATAGCTTATTGTAGCATTCTCAGTATCATACCATAGATAGGTCTTTAATTTTGATTCAGAAAAGCAAAATTACTATGAAGCATATGATCTGTCATTCCATGAGAGACGACATAGAGATTTTGCTCTAGGATATTCTGAAGTTATCGTATATACAAGAGAAAATTTGTATATGAACTGTATTGACTGCACATAGTTTGTTATAAGTAGTTGTTAAATTGAATCATGAAACCATATCTGTTTACCGTTCCATCTTTTCACTTAAATTCCAGATAATTGGCAACACATAGTTTAGTTCATCATGGAGTGAATTCTTATTGTATATAGAGATTTTAAGTTCTGTGTAAACAAGTCACAGTAATTAATTCACTGATTATATAATAAGGATGCTTTTGGTTTAAATCTAGTTCACTTTATTCCCATGCATACATGGTCCTCTGTTTCTGACTGTTTTGCAGTGTGCGCGCTCATGTACATGTGCTGATTAGCAGGTGCAAGTGTGTACACACCGGTGTGCACTAATTGATGTTTCTGAAGTGGGAAACTTTTAGTGAACAGAGTAAGACCCTGGCTAAAACTCAAAGCCTGCAAGTTCAGGTGCTGAGCAGCTGAGCTCGCATGCAATGTTAGGATTGCATGAATTGGAGGAAGTGGAGTCCCAAATTATGGAAAACTCATTGCGCCCTTACATGTAATGTCTGATCTCTTCCTTGGTCCCTACAATTCATGCAAATTTGAACCTCGTGATTGGAATGACTCATTCTATTTTTCTGTTATAACCTTCTCAAATTCATCCTCGTTTCGTCTTTCCCTGTTATCTTTCGCCATCTCTCATCTTTATTTCATTCATGGGAAAGCGTGCCAACTCGGTCTCCGTCGGGTTGGAAATGTAAACTTGGGCTTCGGGTTGGGGTTTTGTGCAGGTCTTTTAACACATTTGAAGTTTCTGTTGGGATTCCAAGTGATGCTTTTTGTCAATAGCTTCTGGAAGTACCAATATGAGTTTGTGAGGTAATCAATCCACGCTGCAGATGCTTATTACCAACCCTATAAATAGTGGAATCTCGACCCTAAAACAACACCTTCAAACCATAACCCTCTGAGTTATGCATTTTCCTCTCGTCATTTATTATTATTATTTTTTGTGGGTACAAAGTTCAAATATTTGTAATACAGTTTGCATTGTTTGAAAATATTTCATTTCAAAATTATAGCATTGTTTGTGAAATTATATAATTCAAATTAAAGATATAAGTTCAAACAATGCAAACCGTATTACGAATATTTGAAGTTTGTACCCACAATAAAATAAAATAATAATAAATAAACAGAAATATGATTAATGATATAAGTTCAAACAATGCTATAAGTTTAAAATTAAAGATATATTTTATTTCACATAAAATAATTTTGTGAAATTATATAATTTAAATTTAACTGAATTTTTAAATTTTTTTTAAAGTATCATGAATTACAGGAAGATCATTCTTAATATAAACTTCTACACTTTTATATTTTTTTATGATTTGAAATTATACAATTTCACAATAATACTTGAGATGATCGAGGATATTGTCAAGTTCATTGACTCGTTTTTAAAACAATTAAAATGCATGCTACTCGATCAATAGGAGAAATGATAACGATTTTGATCGGGAAGCGAATGATTGAAAGTATGGTTGTGTAACCAAGTTGTGTTTGATTTGATTAAAATGTATTTTTTGACAATTTTTAATTTTATATATTTGGTTAAAAATTACATGTAGAAATAATAAGTTTTTCTCATTAAATTTATTATGAATATTCAATTAAAGATCATATAAAAATATTGTAATGACATTTTGAAAAAATAATATTATAATGAAAAATTATGCAAATATTATTCTTTTTTTTAACAAATTTAATTCTCAAATATTACTTTTTTTTTTTTGGAACAAACGGTAGTATGTGAATGGAATAGGTTGATAAGAAGAAAAATGGAATGAAAGATAAGATCATAAAATTATAAGGAAGTATGAAAATAAAGAAATAGTAGATTACGTGTAAATTTAGTTGTGATGAAATAAACAACGAAGTATGAAAATAAAGAAATAATAGATTGCGTGTAAATTTAGTTGTGATGAAATAAACAACCTCTATCTAAGACGATGAGTTTAAACCTACACATAAATTATTAAAAAAAAAAATAAATCTTACACAAATAATCCAACAAATAGTAAAAAATTTATTTTATTCATATATTATTTCACTTCATCAAACTAAACCAAAAGTAACATGCGAAAACCAACTTCAAGTGCACTTATTAGTGTTCCCTGATATGTGGAATGTGATCTACACGCCAAACGCACTAGCATTTTTTTTTCTCTCTTAGTGTATCAATTATTTCGGGTAATAATTTTTTGTAGGTAGGGTATTTGATAGGACGAATTAGAGACATGATCTATATAAGATCCACTAAAAGATGTTGGTTGCGATTAATATATATATATATATATATATATATATATATATATATATATATATA
>CM025784.1:11863594-11923118 GCA_014636745.2 Centella asiatica | reverse complement strand
GGATTCCAGAGCTTTAAGGACAAATTCAATCTCTAATAGGTTAGCTGTAACAAGTTGTGACCAGTAAAAGGTGATGATCTCCCCTTTTGTATTTTTGAATTCAACACCCATGGGACTTGTGATCATCTTTGGATATTGTTTGAATCCTTTTACTGGGGGCACATCCCTTACTACTGCTACATTCCCATCCTCAGCTCTGGTTTCTTCAATCTCCTTTAGCACTCTCTGTATTAGCAGGATTCTGAATTGGATGACATGTTCATTCTTGTGATAAGTAATTTGGCTTAGAACATGCATCGCTTACTCCAGGTCAAGCCCATCAACTTCTTTGATTCTTATGTTTTTCTCTTGCCCATTAGCTGTTGTGTAAAAAAGCTTTAATGGTCTTTCCAAGGCTGTGGGCAAGCTCCTTTCATCATTGATGGATTTCCTCAGCTTTTCAATCATCCCCCTCAAGTCTCTGTTTAGCATTGTAGATCTTGACACCAAGTTCAGGATTAGCCCTAATTGTTCAGTATCCATTCTCCTAAACCATTCAGGGGAGACTGTGAACTCAGACCCATCTTTCATTTATAAAATTATTAACTTCTCCCACATGTTGTTTGTCTTAACATTTATGCTTTTTTATAGAGAACATATAAGTTAGGTTCTTGCGCCTTTCATCTCTTAGGGATTCAGCCAATGTGGGTGGTCCATATAGTATAGGAGAAGGTGCTTGCTCCAGATGACTTGGATGTGGTGGCATTAGGGGATTTTGGTTTTTCTTTATTTTTATCCCCTGATGCACCTTTGGGGGATTGAGGTTTCTTTTGCTGAGTTTTCCTGGAGGATTTTGGCCTGACACTCTTCTATTTTTGCTCTTCTTCTTGTTTCTCCTCCTCCGCAACCCTTTTCTCCTCCTGTTGGAGTTGTTATGCATAGAGTGCATCAACTTCTACCAACTTCTTGTCTTGAGGATAGACAAGCTCCATTTTTCGTTCTATTAATACTTCGACAGGAGTTGGAAAATAAGCTGTCTTCATTGCATTTCCAAGTAGTTTGGGTCCTAATTAACTACAGTTCTTCTTTTTAGGTTTTTCAATCAGGATACCCTTACCCTTGTCCTTGGCTTTTGGAGCAGAAGCAACATTCACATCCCCTGATAGTTGTCTTGTTTGAGTCTCAACAACAACGCCTGACGACGGCCCTGAGGATTTCTCCCCCCTTTTGACAACATCATCAGTGAAAGTTGAGAGTAGGGATGTGACTTGAAGAACTTTTTGCAGAGTGTCAGCCATTGATTGTTGTAGAGACTCCGTGCTTGCTAGTTTGGTGGAGAAGGCAGAGAGTTGTTTGTCAACATTGTCAACGAGTTTCTTCATCTTGAGCATGGTTTGGCTGGTGACAAAGGAGTCCACAACTTGCTGTACATTATTTATTTTGTTGGTAAAATATGCATGGAGTTTCTGAGATTCCACATCCACAGATTGCCCTTTCATTATTTGTGACTTGAGTACCTTGGTGAAAATGAGATCTGTGGTCCTTGAAAGCTCCTGCTTCAGTAACTGTACAGTGTCAGCCAGTTGATTCTTTTGAAAGTATAAATCAACTCCAATGAACTGGGGTAAGTCATCCATTGGAGTGTCATCTTTATCACTCTTAGAAGAACTAGAAGTATATATAGTATCTACAGTTTCTCTATTTTCTTTATTTACAAGGATCTCATCCTTATCTCCCTCAATCTCTCCTTTTTCTGTGCCTTCTAAGGAAACTCTCGAAGACTTTCCTTTTTCTTTGCCTTCTAAGGCAATACCCTCATCCTCTCCTTTTGCCAAAGTCTTCTCAAGGGATTGGCTTTGCCTCTCTTCACTAAGTGTTCTCACATCCTCACTCAAAATTGTCCTAGAAGGGCTCCTATGGGCTATGAGATCAGCAACTGTGACCAATTCAAGTAAATTATGTACAATATCTGGTTCCACAGAAGTGATAGAGGAAGGAGTGGAAGTCAATTGTGTATGTACAATTGGAGAAGTATATGTTTCTATAGAAGAAGTATGTACATGTGGGGGAACATAAATGCTTATTGTAGTAGTATGTATAGGTGCATTGTTGTCCCCAGACTGTGTCACAGTGAGTGTATCATTTAAAAAGGAATCAACCATTTGAACATGTTGATTATCAATCACTGTGTCAGTGAGTGTTGGCTCCTACAAGAATTGAGAAATTGGAGAATTTGATGTCATGACACTTAGAGTTTGTGTCATGATATTTGAAGAAATTTGAGGAATTGAGAAAGATGAAAGAGGTATAGAAGGGAGTGTTGACTAGATCATCTAATGAGGAGGTGATCCATCAAAAAAAGTTATGTGTGCACTTACTATGTCAATTATTTGCAAGTGGCTCTCTGAGACCCTGATGTTAATTTCATCAGGGGCTATGGTCACTGTTTGTGCCTCACTCAACTGTGTCCCTGGTTGGGGACTATTTTCAATAACTAATTCCTTTGAGAGGATCTAGTTAGAAATGTGCTTAATTCCTTATCAAAAACAGTATCCTTTTGAGAGGATACTGCCTGGTCTGGCTGTATGGTTACTCTCTTGGCCACTTTCTTCTTCTTCAATATCCTTGAGCCAATCACTCTCTCTCCTTGCTCCCCCTCACTTGTTGTGGTTCCTTTAGAGTGGTTTTTTTTTGGTACCCTTAGTCTTTTTGGAGACAAAGGGTTGTGTTAATGAGAGTGGTTGTGTTGAAATTGGTAGTACTACTTTGGTAGGCAGAGAAGTGGTAGTGATCTCTACCATAGTAGTTGAAGGAGAAGAAATAATATGTTGAGAAGAAGAAGGGAGAACTCGAGATACCTGTTCCATGTGAGATGGAAGTACAAATGGTTCAGCGGTGTATGATTTCTTTATTATCTCTTTGAACAGTTTCTTTGTTTGCGTATGATTACACTTGCTAAAAGATCTTGATCTATGGCCAACAAAGCTGGAAATAGTAAAGTCCTCATATTGGAAAGGGGAAAGTACTTCTTCTAGAGACAACACATGATAGTTCATCTAAGAGCAATCGATGATGAATACCTATAGATTCTAGAAGAAGGCCCTCACATACCAAAGAAACTCATTCCTCAAGAAGTGGTGAATGGAGTCAATGTCCCTATAAGATTAGTCTCTATAGCACCTTAAAGACATATGAACTAGAAGTTCAACAAAGATCTGAAATGTCAGGGGATGCTAGGAAGCTTAAATCTATAGCTCTGATGGCTGCTAGAAAGAACAAAGAAGAAACAAGACCAAGTGTCTTGATGAAGCAGTAGTCGGGGGATGCTAAAGAAAGTCTTGAAGAAGAAGAAGCTGACTCAAAGGAGACTGAGTATACTCCTAAAGAGTTAGAAGAACTGGATAAAACCATGGCCTTTCTAGCAAAAAAGTTTTCTAAGCTGAAATTTCAAAAACCATGAGGGTCAAAAAGATTTTCAGCGAAGAAACCTAGTAGCACCAAAAGCTTTATTGATAAATCAAGAATAAAGTGCTACAAATTGTGACTTTGCAAATGAGTGTCGCAAGGCCACAAAAGTTGGTGAATCCAAGGGAAAAGAAGGTGATGTGGACTACAAGAAGAAATACTTTAACCTTCTTAATGCCACAAAGAAGGGAAAAGCTTATATTGCAAAGGGAAAGGACTGGGCTGACTCAGATGAAGAAGACACTGAGGAATATGCCAACCTAGCCCTGATGGCCTCATCCACTGACAGTAGCATCTCACAAGTAAGTCATGAAATTTCCTCTAACATGTCTAGAAATGATTGTGTTAAAACTATTAAGGAAATAACTTGTGAGATAAAAGATCTTTATGACACTTTAAGGAGTGTTGTAGCTGAGACTGAGAGAGTACAAAAAATAAATGAGCATTTGACTGCTCGAAATACTTTTTCAGAATCAGAACTAACTAGACTTGAGAATCTTGAAAAAGAACTCTCAAGAACTAAGAATCTCCTTGACTATGCTGTTAAAAGAAAGGAATGGACCTCAAATCTTCTGAAACAAGAAAGGGAAGTCATAAAGAAATGGAATGAGTCAAGCAAGAAACTGGATGATAAATTAAATTGTCAGAAATCTAATCACAAATCTGGTTTAGGCTATGAAGATACTCTAGTGAAGCAACATCCTATTAAGGTTGAAAATGCAGCTAGCTTTGGAAAAAGGCCTATACAACCTATCAAACTTGTAAAGGTTGTGACAAAGTTAGAAAAAGGGAATGCTTTCCCAATGTGTGTAGCTTCCACAAGTGGTGGGAGAGGCAAGAAACCTATTCTTTCTGAAGCACTCAAACTCCCAATCAAGAAGGGACTAGACTGTGCATCAGGGGATAAGAGTGCATCAGGCCTTTGTAGCCCTTCAAGGGATAAAGGCCTGTTAGGGGATAAGAAAAAGAATATGACTGGAAAGTTAGGTGTAAAAAAAGCTATTAACTACACCCCTATTCAAGAAGCCCCTAGAAATGTGTGCTGAAACTGTTGTAATAGTAATCATTTATCTTTTCAGTGTAAGGAAAAACCACAGATTTTAACTGACATTATCTTATATGTTGATGATTTACCTTTCAAGCTTGCATGCACCCTTAAGGGTAAAGAAAAGAAAAATGCTGGTAAATCTAAAGTTGTTATTGAAGCTCCTAAAAAGGAGAAAGTGTGTACATTACCAAAACCAAAAGTCACAAATAATGAAAAAGATGTATTAACTGTGACTAAACCTAAAAGGCCCAAAACCACGTGGGTACCAAAAACAAATTAAATGTTATTTGTGTGCAGGGAAAAGTCAAAGGCAATCAAATCGGGTTTCTAGACAGTGGCTACTCAAGACACATGACAGGAAACAAAGCCCTGCTTACAGAGTTCCAAGAAAAGGTTGGTCCAATGATCTCTTTTGGTGACAATAGCAAAGGATTAACTCTTGGTTATGGCAAAGCAGCAAATGGGGATGTCTCATTTGAAAATGTAGCACTAGTTAATGGGCTGAAGAACAATCTATTAAGCATAAGTTAACTATGTGATAAAGGTTACATCATTTCTTTCAAATGGGATCAGTGCTTAATCTCAAAAGAAAGTGATGGGAAGCTAGTCTTATTAGGGGTAAGGAAAGGAGACCTCTACATTGCTGATTTTAAGTCAGTGGATGGAGAGTCATGTTTCTACAACAAGGCTACCCCTGATGTGAGTAGACTATGGCACAAGAAGCTCTCTCACATGAACTACAAAGTTATCAATGATTTGGTGAAAAGAGAGTTGGTAACTGGACTACCTCAAATGGAATTTACTCAAGAAGGATTATGTTCAGCCTGCCAACAAGGGAAGCAAAGGAAATCGTCCTTTGTCAGCAAGGAAGCCACAATGATCAAAGATCCAATTCAACTGCTACATATGGATGTCTTTGGTCCTGTTAACATAATATCAGTATCAAAGAAAAGATTTGCAATGGTCATTGTGGATGATTACACCAGATATACTTGGGTCAAGTTTCAAAATGCTAAGTCTGAAGTACCTCAACAAATCATTAACCATGTAAAGAAAGTGGACTGAGTCAAGGTCAGTGATTAGAATATTGAGAACAGATTATGGAACTAAATTCAAGAATGCAGTTGTTAATGGATTTTGTATGGAGAAAGGCATCAATCGTACATTTTCTGCTCAAAGGACTCCTCAACAGAATGGTGTAATGGAAAGGAAAAAATAGAACCCTAATAGAAGCTGCTAGAACAATGCTAGCAAAGGCAAAGATTCCTACCTATTTTTGGGCTGAGGCAATATCCACTGCTTGCTTTACTCAAAATAGATCATTAATCAACAAAGCTCACAACAAGACCCCATATAAGCTAATGAAAGGGAGAAAACCAAACATCAAGTTTCTACATGTTTTTGGATGCAATTGCTATATGTTAAGAAACTTTGGTGAGAACTTAGAAAAATTTGATCCAAAACCTAATGAAGCAATTTTCCTAGGTTACTTCCTGACATCTAAGGCCTACAGGGTTTATAAAAAAAGACTCCAAGTGGTGTTGGAGTCTATAAATGTAGCTTTCTATGATCAAGAGATTTCTAAACTTGAAGACCCTGGTTTTCATGAAGAACTGAGATTTGAAAATGAATATGATTTTGATTGTCAAGAGTATGAAGCTGATGAGTGCAGACAAATGGAGAATTTATCCATCCCTGATGTCAATCCAAACAACAAAGAAGCCCCTACAATAGATGAAATTAACTTCTGGACAACAGATCAGGGAATACTCCATCAGGGGATAATCCATCAGGCCATGCATCATCAGGGGATAACTTTAACCCTGATTTAAGCATCAACTCAAGGGGCATTTTCTAAGAAGCTGGTAGCACAGACTTAGGGGGAGGAGATGATAATCAAGCAAGCTCATCAAGACACATCTTTAAGCCCAAATGGTCTAGGAGTCACACAACAGATTTGATTATTGGTGATCCAAACAAAAGAGTGCACACCAGAAAAGCAACATCTAATGAATGCCTATATGCTTGTTTTCCTTCACAAATAGAGCTAAAGAAATTTGAAGAAGCCATTCAAGATGCAGATTGGATCATGGCTATGTAGGAAGTCCTAAATCAATTTGAAAGAAATCAAGTATGTAAGCTGGTGCCTAAACCAAGAGATAGAATTATAATAGGTAGCAAGTGGGTATTTAGAAACAAGATGGATGAAGCTGGCATTGTTATAAAGAACAAAGCAAGACTAGTTGCAAAGGGATATCTTCAAGAGGAAGGGATTAACTTTGATGAAACTTTTGCACCAGTAGCCAAACTTGAGGCTATAAGAATTTTCTTGGCCTATGCAGCACATTCAAACGTTAAAGTTCAAATGGATGTGAAAAGTGCTTTTTTAAATGAGAAATTAGAACAGGAGGTATATGTTTAGCAACCTTCTAGATTTTAATGCTCAAAATTCCCAAATCATGTGTACAAACTGGAAAAGGCACTTTATGATCTGAAGCAAGCTCCAAGGGCTTGGTATGACACACTGTCAAAATTTCTGGTGGATAACAAGTTTACAAGATGTATCATTGACAATACATTGTTCTTCAGACAACACCAAGGTCATTTGATCCTGGTGCAAATATATATTGATGATATCATTTTTGGATCCACTGACACTAGACTGTGTGAAAAGTTCTCTAAACTCATGCAAAACAAGTATGAAATGAGCTTGATAGGTGAATTGTCTTATTTATTGGGGCTGCAGATCAAACAAGTCACTGATGAAATTTATATTCATCAGACAAACTATGTCAAAGATCTTCTTAAGAAATTTGATATGGAGGACTCAAAAGTAACAAAGACACCTATGGCCACAGTAACCAAAATTGACCCCGATAAGAATGGAAAGAAAGTTGATCTGAAGACTTATAGGGGAATGATTGGATCATTGTTGTATCTGACAGCAAGTAGGCCTAAAATTATGTTTGCAACATGTCTTTGTGCAAGATATCAAGCTGATCTAAGGGAGTCTCATCTCATTGCAGTGAAAAGAATCTTGAGGTATATCAAGGGCACTATAGAGTTGGGACTTTGGTATCCAAAGGAGTCGGGATTTTAATTAGTTAGATATTCTAATGTTGACTTTGGAGGATGCAGAATTGACAGAAAAAGTACAACAGGAAGCTGTCAATTTTTGGGAGGAAGGCTTGTATCTTGGTTCAGCAAGAAGCAACACTCAATCTCAACATCTACTGCTGAAGCTGAATACATTGCAGCTGGAAGTTGCTGTGTACAAATCCTATGGATGAAAAACCAGTTATTGGATTATGGTCTGAATTTCAACAAAATTCCAATTTTGTGTGATAATACAAGTGCCATTGCAATTGCTAAAAATCCTGTGCAACATTCTAGAACTAAACATATAGAAATGAGATATCACTTTATTAGAGAACATATCTTAAATGGAACCATTGAACTTCAGTTTGTACCAATAAGCAAGCAGTTGGCAGACATTTTCACCAAGGCCCTTGATGAAACCACTTTTTTCAATATTGTGGGAGAGTTAGGCATGGTGAATTATGCTAAATTATATTCAAAAACATTGCTAGAAACATGTCAGAAAGATTGTTGGAATAATTCAAACTATCAAGTGCTTAGGCTCTGGTATTTCTAACTTAGCTCATGAAATTCCTGATAAATTTAATTGATGTGTGATTATATATGTTAAATATGTAAATATGTACATATACTTCTATGTTTTTGTTCATTTTTGTCTAATGCATCAGGGTCAGGGTCTCTATCCAGAATCATCAAGGTCAGGGTATCCTTCCCACACTTCAGGGTCAGCATATCTGTTCCGAACATCAAGGTCAGGGTATGTATATTCATCGAACATCAGGGCCAGGTAAAAGGCTTTTGACTGCATCAGGGGATTGTGTCAAGTCTGTGATAATAATTCATCAGGGAATTCTCTTGTCCCTGATGACGTGTCACCACAGAATTGATATGACACCTTGATAGCGTGTTTTCAGGAATAGTTTTCAAATGTCAAAAAGGCGGAAATTTATACTCTCTCTCTCTCTCTCTCTCTTTCTAAAATACCTCAAAACATTTAACCTGTCTCCGATATTTGCTCTAGTTTTCCTTCTCTACCTCTCTTATTCACAGAAACCCTAGAACCTCAAATCTCAAACAAATTAAATGGAACCTAGCAATGTTCAACAAATCCCATGGAACCTGGTGATCTCACCCACAAACTATGTGGGATTTTCAGACATTGAAGAGGTACATGATTGCTTCAAGCATGTAATGAACTATCTACTCAACTCTGAGTATAGCAGAGCAATCTTTACCAATGAAGAAATGTCTGGTGAAACAATCTCCCAACTTTGGACAAGTGCAAAATTCATGTACTCCACAACCAGGCCTGAAGTGGTAAAGAGAATCTCGTTCAAAATTTCTTCTAAAAATAGTAAAATAACTCCTTTCAGAATTAATTCTACATTGGGGCTACCTACACAAAACTTTGTGGAAATACCAAGTGATGCCAATCTGCTTGACTTCTTGAGGGAATTGGGATACAACGCGCCAACTTCTATAGCATTGAAGTTCAAAGACCTCAAGAAGGTCAATGTAAAGAGGGAAATCTCCTATCTCTTTGACACAATAACCAAGGTGTTTTTAGGTAAGTCCTCTAACTATGAGGTGATAACATCATTAACTTTTAAAATAGCTTATGCCATGATTAGGAATGTAAAAATTAATATAGAAAAATTAATTTTTGATGATCTTGTAAATAAAATGGGTAATTTTAATTCTAGAAAACAGGAAGTTTACTATGTTAGGTTCCTGTCAATGATTATAAAAGATCAAATTACTAATCTTTCTTTTGAGAATGACATTGTTGTATAGAGTTATAAACAAACAAAGAAATTATTTGTAGAAATAATAAGGAAATCCTATACCGCGGAATCATTTGTACTTCCATCATATATGGAACAGGTATCTCGAACTCTCCCTTCCTCTTCTGAACCTATTACTTCTTCTCCTTCAACTACTATGGCAGAGATCACCACCATTTCTCTGCCTACCCAATTAGTACCACCAATTTCAACACACCCACTCTCATTAACTCAGCCCTTAGTCTCCCAAAAGACTAAGGGTACCAAAAGAAAACCCTCTGAAGGAACCACAACAAGTGAGGGGGAGCAAGGAGAGAGAGTGATTAGCTTAAGGAGATTGAAGAAGAAGAAAGTAGCCAAGAGAGTAACCCTACAACCAGCCCAGGCAGTATCCTCTCAAAAGGATACTTCTTTTGATAAGGAATTAAACACATTTCTAACTAGTTCCTCTCAAAAGAAATTAGTTATTGAAAATATTCCCCAACTAGGGACACAGTTGAGTGAGGCACAAACAGTGACCATAGCCCCTGATGCTATTGACATCAAGGTCTCTGAGAGCACTTGCAGATTACTGACACAGTGAGTGCACACACAACTTTTTTTAATGGATCACCTCCTCATTCGATGATCCAGCCAACACTCCCCTCTACACCTCTCCCATCTTTCTCAATTCCTCAAATTTCTTTAGATATCATAACACAAACTCTGAGTGTCATGACATCAGATTCTCCAATTTCTCAATTCTTGGAGGAGCCAACACTCACTGGCACAGTGATTGATAATCAACATGTTCAAATGGTTGATTCCTTTTTAAATGATTCAATCACTGTGACACAGTCTGGGGATAACAATGAACCTGTACATACTACTTCAATAAACATTTATGTTCCCCCACATGTAAATACTTCTTCTATAGAAATATATACTTCTCCAATTGTACATACATAATTGACTTCCACTCCTTCCCCTATCACTTCTGTGGAACCAGAAACTGTACATAATTTACTTGAACTGGCCACAGTTGCTGATCTCATAGCCCATAGGAGCCCTTTTAGGACAATTTTGAGTGAGAATGTGAGAATACATAGTGACGAGAGGCAAAGTCAATCCCCTGAGAGGACTTTGGAAAAAGGAGAGAATGAGAGTACTGCCTTAGAAGGCAAATAAAAAGGATAGTCTTCGAGAGATGCCTTAGAAGACACATAAAAAGGAAAGATTGAGGGAGATAAGGATGAGATCCTTGTAAATATAGAACATAGAAAAAATATAGATACTGTATATACTTCTAGTTCTTCTAAGAGTGATAAAGATGATACTCCAATGGATGACTTACCTCAGTTCATTGGAGTTGATTTATACTTTCAAAAGAATCAAATGGCTGATACTATACAGTTACTCAAACAAGAGCTTTCCAGGACCACAGATCCAATTTTGACAAAGGTGCTCAAATCACAAGTAATGATAGGGCAATCTGTGGATGTAAAAAATCAGAAACTTTATACACACTTTACAAACAAAATAAATAATGTACAGCAAGTTGTTGACTCCCTTGTTACTAGCTAAACCATGCTCCGAATGAAGAAACTTGCTGACAATGCTGACAAACAACTTTCTGACTTCTCCAACAAAATGACTAGCATGGAAACTCTACAACTGTCAATGGCTGACACTCTACAACAAGTTCTTCAAGTCACATCCCAACTCTCAACTTCCACTGATGATGTTGTCAAAAAGGGGGAGAAATCTTCAGGGCCATCGCCAGGGGTTGTTGTAGAGAAGCCCTCAAATGATCAACCATCAGAGGATGTGACTGCTTCTGCTCCAAAGGACAAGGGCAAAGGTATCATGATTGAGGAACCCAAAAAGAAATCATATACTCATTTAGGGCCTAAGCTTCTTGGATATGCCATGAAGATAGCTCACTTTCCAACATCCGTTGAAGCAGTAATTAATGGGAAAGTAGAGCTTCTCTTCCCTCAGGACAAGAAGCTTGTGGAAGCTGATGCACTCTATGCACAACAACTCCAACAAGAGGAGGAAAGGGTTGTGGAGGAGGAGACACAAGAGGAAGAGCAGAAAAAGAAGAGTGTCAGGGCAAAATCCTCTAGGAAACCTCAACCAAAGAAATCTCAGTACCCCAAGGGTGCATCAGGGGTTAAAGACAAAGAAAAACCAAAATCTCCTGATGCCACCAAATCCAAGTCATCTGAAGCCAAGGATCTAGCACCTTCTCCTATACCATATGGACCACCCACACTAGTCGAATCCCTAAGAGATGAAAGGCACAAGAACCTGACATTTATGTTCTCAATAAAAAGCATAAATGTCAAGACTAACAATAAAAGGGAAAAGCTAATCATTGTACAACTGAAAAATGTGTCGCAGTTCACAGTCACCCTTGACTGGTTTAGGAGAATGGATGCTGAGCAATTAGGGCTAATCCTGAACATAATTTTCAAATCAACAATGCTAAACAGAGACTTGAGGGGGATGATTGATAAGCTGAGGAAAGCCATCAATGATGAAAGAAGCTTGCCCACAACTTTGGAAGGACTATTAAAGTTGTTCTTCACAACAGCTGATGGGCAAGAGAAAAGCATAAGAATCAAAGAAGTTGATGGGCTTGACCTGGAGGAAGCGATGCATGTTCTAAGCCAAATTGTTTATCACAAGAATGAACATGTCATCCAGTTTAGAATCCTGTTGATACAGAAAGTGATAAAGGAGATTAAAGAAACCAGAGCTGATGATGGGAATGCGACAACAGTAAGGGATATGCCCCCAGTAAAAGGATTCAAAGCATATCCTAAGATGATCACAAACCCCATGGGTGTTGAGTTTAAAAATGCAAAAGGGGATATCATCACCTTTTACTGGTCACAACTTGCTGCAGCTAACTTGCTAGAGATCAGAACAGTCCTTGAAGCTCTGGAATCCAGCAGAAATGTCAATATTGTCAATTTTAGAAGACTTCTTCAGAAGGAGTTGGAACAACTAGTAGCAGGAGGAGAAGATAGCAAGCTCAGGATTCCAGATCAAAACCCAGATCAAAGAAAACAAGGCCTTGGAAGTGACTCTCAACTAATTGAATCAAGTCATCCATTGCCCTTTGTTTCAGCTCAAAGAAAAAGGGATCCTGATGTCTGAAATGTATAGTTTGTAATAGTGATAGGAAATACTTGTATAGTTACTTTCTTAATTCATACAAGTAGAATAGAAAAGATCAATACAATTTTGTTAATTTTCTGTTGATAATGTAAAGTTTTGGTTTTGACATCATCATCAGTGCATCAAATAGATTTATGGTTATCAAATTGATAAATCATAAATAGGGGGAGATTGTTAGGTACAAATGATGATGATGTTTAAAGTTTTCTTTGTGCATCTGTAAATACTTAAGGTATTCAATAAACCTTAATATAGCTACACAAGTTTTGCATCCACTGATGCTCAATTTGGTCATTAGGGGATGAACTACTCTACACTAATCAAGTCATTAGTGAAAACATCTATAAGACTTAATAGTATAGCAGATCTGAAGTTACTTACAAGCCTTTGAGTATTCCACACATCAGACATTACAGAGGAAATCGACAAAGTTTCAGTGATTAAAACCAATTAGGGGAACCCATCAGGGGAACGCGTCAGGGCATGACAATGGCAGGCCAACCTGTCAGGGGAATCTATCAGGGCATGACAGTGACAAGGAACCCGTCAGGGGAAATGCTTAACACTGCTCAATGGAAGCCATCGGTAGATGTTGTAAGTCTTAACATCAGGGGATCAAGAAGCACTTGGGTAAGTCTACAACAATAGATTAACTTGAGTGAAGCATTAAGCCCTGATCAAGTCTTAAATAGGATTTGTCATCAGGGGATCCAGAAGCACTGATCAAGTCCAAATCAGGGCCTGTTATCAGGGGATAGTTATGACTGCATATACTTGTAATCGGGTCTTATATGCAAATCATTGAAGCTTGTCACAGAAGCAAGAGATATAATTGGAAAGATATTTCTTGAAGTTTGGTGATCCAATGACAACTCTCAATCATTAAATGCTCAAAGATCAGGGGATGAAAAAGAAGCAACAAATGTCATCAGCAATCTGACACATCATTCCAAAAAGGACAACGATGTGACATATATGCGGCCAAGTTGAAAAAGCAGCATGTCTAATCACGTGGGTTCAACAACTGATCTTCTATATATGCAAAAGAGTTCTCATTACAAAAAGTGGATATCCAACGGATCAACCAATAGATAGAAGCACATAAACACTAGAGAGAAGCTTTGTAATATATCTTGAGAGAAATATTCAAAGAAAGTTAGAAGCTAGTGAGTGTGAACTTGAAGCTGTAATTTATTACAGATTGTAGCTGACTAATCACATTTGTGATTAAATAGATTTCCAGAAAAATATCAAGTTTTAATACAACAATTTTAACTTGAATGCTTGTGTGTTCATCTTAATACTCATTATAGTTTTTTTGTTCTTGTAGCTATTTCTGGCAGTGATTAACAAGTTTTTCTTTAAGAGCAAAACGATTTGAGTGTTTTTATTCAACCCCCCCCCCCCCCCCCGGGCTCCCTCCCCCTCTACAAATAGTTGAGCTTATTTAGTTCTAACAATATCCTTTTGAGAGAATATTAAGCAGTCTCCAAGGGTTCTCATTGTTCCTTATTTCTTCCTCATAACTTCCTCTAAATGCTCACCCTCCCCCTCAGCTATTGCTGGATGTGGTTGTTCTCATTTTACAACCTTTATCTGTTAAGAGATAGAGGAGGTGGCTTTTGATATAGACTTGTATTAGAGGGTTTTGCTACTTGGGTAGAAGAAGTTGGATCATTACTAACATCCTTCATTGTAGCAGAATTAGAAGAAATAAAGAAGATAATCTCAGAAATTAAGAGTTTAATTTCTACTACTAGTAGGTAATTATCCACTGATGAGTAATTCATGAGGGGATAAATTATCTACTGCTACTTTCAACTGATAATTTTAAAAAAAAATATTATTTACTACTACAATCTTATCAGTCATGCACAAGATTTTCAAGGTTTTATTCAGCAAAGTTGAGCATACCTAACTCACTTACTAACCTGTTGAAGGTGGCTTCATCCAAAGGTTTGGTGAAAATGTCTGCAAGTTGCTTCTTTGTTGGAACAAAGTGAAGTTCCACTGTACCATTCATCACATGTTCTCTGATGAGGTGATACCTGATGTCTATATGTTTTGTCCTAGAGTGTTGCACAGGATTCTCTGTAATGGCAATAGCATTGGTGTTATCACAATAAATAGAAATTTGATTACACACCATACCATAGTCCATTAACTGAGTTCTCATCTATAAGATCTAAGCACAACAACTCCCAGTAGCAACATATTCAGCTTCAGCTGTTGAGGTTAACATAGAATGTTGTTTCTTGCTAAACCATGACACTAGTTTGCTTCCAAGAAATTGACAGCTTCCTGTTGTGCTTTTCCTGTCTATTTTGCAACCTACATAATCTGCATCTGAGTAGCCTATTAGCTTGAATCCAGAATCTCTAGGATACCAAATTCCAAGATTTGGAGTACCCTTAAGATATCTGAATATCCTTTTAACAACAATCAAATGAGATTCTCTAGGGTCAGCCTGAAATCTAGCACATAGACATGTAGAAAATATTATATCTGGTCTACTTGCAGTTAGATATAAGAGTGAAACTATCATTCCTCTATAACTTGATATATTAATTTTCTTTCCTTTTAAATCAGTATCAAGCTTAGTGGATGTTGCCATGGGTGTTTTAGCAGTTGAAACATCTTCCAAAACAAATTTCTTTAAAAAATCTTTGATATATTTTGATTGACTGATAAAAGTACCATCAGCGGTCTATTTAACCTGCAGACCTAAAAAGAAATTTAGCTCACCCATCATGCTCATCTTATATATACTTTTCATCAGTTTTGAGAATTTAGAACATAAATTCTCATTAGTAGAACCAAATATGATATCATCTACATAGACATGAACAAGTATTATGTCACCATTATATTTTCTACGAAAAAGGGTTTTATCTACAATACCTTTTGTGAAATGATTTTCAAGTAAAACTTGAGATAAAGTATCATATCATGCTCTTGGTGCTTGTTTAAGTCCATGGAGTGTTTTATCTAACCTATAGACATGATTGGGAAATTAATGATCTTCAAAGTCAGGAGATTGCTAGACATACACCTCTTCTTATAGTTTCCCATCAGAAAGGCACTCTTTACATCCATCTAGTACATTTTAAAATTTGCATGAACAACATAGGCAAGGAATATCCTGATTGCTTCCAATCTTGCTACTGGTGCAAAGGTTTCATCATAGTCAATCCCTTCTTCTTGTGAATAACCTTTTGCAACTAGTCTGGCCTTGTTCCTTATCACTGTACTAGCTACATCCAACTTGTTTCTGAAGACCCATTTAGTACCAATTATTGATTTGTTCTTTGGTTTTGGCACTAGTCTCCAAACTTTGTTTCTTACAAAATGATTGAGCTCCTCTTGCATAGCAATCACCCAATCAGCATCTTGTAATGACTCCTCAATCTTTTTAGGTTAAATCTTTAACAAAAAGTTGAGGTATAGGTATTCATTCTGAGTAGCACTTCTTGTTATCACACCTTCAGTTGGATCTCCTATAATCTGCTCCATAGGATGATCTCTTGTCCATTTTGTCTGTGGAGGAAATCTTCTTGAAGAAGAAGCTTCATTTGTTCCTTGTCCTCCATGGTGTAAAGTGCTTTCAGCTTCTTGAGAAGCTCCCCCTGAATCAGTGGATATTTCTAGATTGGAGTTTAAGATATCCCCTGATTCATTATCCACTGACAGTGGATTATCCCTTGATACAGTGCCATTATCCACTGATACTGCATTTTCCTCTGATAAGGCTTTCTCAGCATGTATTGAATTATCCACTGACAAGGTAGCTTCGTAGGGTTCAGCTTTATCATCTAAAGAGTTTAGAAGATCCACTTCATCTTCATTTTGAAACCTTAGGATCTCATGATTTCTTTCATCTTGCATTCCAATTATCTTCTGATCATCAAATGCAACATGAATAGATTCCATTACAGTGTTCAGCCTAAGGTTGTAGACTCTATATGCTTTGCTTGTTAGAGAATAACCTAGAAAAATTGCTTCATCAGCTTTAGGTTCAAATTTTCCTAAGTTTTCACCTTGACATCTAAGCACAAAGCATTTGCCACCAAATACATGAAGAAATTTAACAATAGGTTTCCTACCTATCATTAGCTCATAAGGAGTCTTGTTGTGAGCTTTGTTGATCAAGGTCCTATTTTGAATGAAGCATGCAGTTGAAATTGCTTCAGCCCAAAAATAATTAGGCAGCTTGGCTTCCTCAAGCATGGTTCTGGCAGCTTCAATCAAAGCTCTATTTTTCCTCTCAACTACTCCATTTTGTTGAGGGGTTCTTGGAGTATAAAATGTGTGAGATATTCCTTTGTCCACATAGAAACATTCCACTTTGGAGTTCTTGAATTCTGTTCCATTATCAGTTCTTAGAACTCTAACAGTTACCCCAGATTCAATTTGAACTTTCTTGATGTGATCAATCACCAACTGAGTTGCTTCAATCTTGGCATTCTAAAATTTTACCCATGTGTATCTGTGATGTATTTGATCTGGTAGGATCAAACACAGGTTGCGGAAAATAACTTTAGGAAGACTTCGTAAAGAAATCAAACACCAAGAAATCAACATTAAAGGATCAATCTGTTTTAGTTTCTTGAAGAATTTAATTACCCGCAAGCTAAAACAAATCAGTTGTGAAAGTATAAAAGAATTAACCACCAATTTTTAGGATAATCGTAAGTAAAAACTCATGCAATTTTATTAATCAAAAGTCTCCCTTAACATACATCATGAACAACTATTTATAAGCTGAATAAAAGTCCTAATCCTAATTGGAAAGAATATTACAAAGGAAAAAAATCTAATCCAGCTATGGAAAGAACTATACAACGAAAAGAAATCTAATTTGAAAAAGAGTCTAATTAAACAAGGAAAGAATAGAAACAAACCTATTACAATTAGAAAACTAATAAAAATAATTTAACAAACTGCAACCGAGGAAATAGTCCCTGATGGGTTAACTGGAATTAGTCTCCGACAGGCTTAATTTGCACTTAGTCTCCGACAGTATAATTTATACCCTGACAAGCTTAGTCTCTGAAAGTATAAATTATCCCCTGACAAAACCTTAGTCCCCGATGACCATTTTATCCCCTGACACGCGTAGTCTCTGACGACCATTTATTCCCTGACGCACGCAGGAACATCCCCTGATGCGAGGCTCGGCATCCCCTGATGCGTGTAGGAATATCCCCTGACGTCTGTTTCTCAGCCACAATAGATTTACTTTAACAATCTTATGTTACTAAAAATACAAAACTAGAACCTAACTAAAAACTGATTACAAGTTAATTAACCTTAATTAATCCAATGGATCATATTCCCCTTCTTCGAAAACAATTGTCCTCAATTGTTGAACACCTTTAAGTCAAACACAAGAAGTAAAAACCCCCCAATCTAACTATTAAGTTAACTGCTACTAAGTACAACAAAAATTAACACAGTGAAAAAGATTCCACCAATTTCTTGCCTCTATCAAATGGAATATGCGTCGCAAATTGAATTGGATACCAGCTAACCAATATGATATTATTGCCATGGTCAAGGTAGACCTTTACCTACTGCAATCCCCGATCAACATAAGACTTTGCAGTTGCTCCCCAAATTTTACATGGTTGCCAAACAACATCCTTCTTGTAAATTTGTGGACTTAGCGCAAGCCTAAGCAAAGTATATCCATAAAACAAAGTAACAGTAATCACCACATTCTTCCGAGGCGGGTTTGACTCAGACTTGTCAAAGAAAGTACTCGAAGCATCCTTGGGATTAGCAAAATCATGTTCCATGCTTTCAGAAGGTTCACCATGAGTTTGGTCAGCTTCTGAAGGTTCTGAATTTGCTTGCAAAATCCTTCGAACAAGTAGTTGTGAACCACATGTTTCAGGTTCTTCTTCAGAGTCAACTTCAAACTCCTCATCAACCTCTTTACACACCCTTTGCTCCCCTTCTTCAGTTGTTTCTATCTCCTTGGAAGCATAGGTTGCCTCAATTTCTTCAATGTCACACAAGGTCATGACTCTATTGCTAGGACATTCTCGTTGCACATGGTCATATCCCTTACACTTGAAGAAAATTTTCCTATCTCCTGAAGTTAGGGTGCAGATTTCTTCTCATTATCTTCCTTGAACTTGTTGAGGTTTGGAGTAAACTTAGCAACAGGTTGTGCTTCTTTCTGCTCCTCTAGTCTCTCCCATTCAAAACTCTGATGCTGGGCTTTTCATATCTGATTCGTTGAGCTTTAACATGTTTCTCCACTCGCATCGCCACTTTACAAATTTCTTCAAAAGACTAATAAGGTTACAGTTTAACCTTTTCAGCAATATTGGAATTTAGTCCAGTTAAGAAATGTGCAATCTTGTGTTCAACTCTCTTTTCTAGATCACAGAGCATCGTTAACTTTTCAAACTCCATCGTGTACTCCTCAACTGAAAGTGCCCCTTGTTTGAAACTTTGTAATTTTACGGCCATTCAATCTTGTGAACTAATCTTGCATGAAGTCAACAGGAAGGAACCGTTTCTTCATTCTGTTTCTCAATGCTTCCCACGACTCTATCCATGCCTTGCCTTCTTTTCTTCTTTTGGCTCCTAGATTTTCATACCACAAGTTTGCATAACATGTGAATTTCAGCACAGCCAACTTGAATCTTTTACGATTATAGTAATCCTTATAATCAAAGATTCGTTCAATACGTTGTAACCATTCAAGAAAATTTTCTGGTTTCATACTTCCATCAAATTCTGGAACATCTAGACGAAAACCTTTGTCATCATCAATGTTTTCCCTCAGCCTCCGTTGTACCGGTCTGGCCACTTCTTCTTCTTCTAAATCTGAAGAGCGAACAGATCTCGTACTTTTGTTTGGGCTTGTAGATGTGTTTCTCCGATCCAATCTGGTGAGGATCTCATTCGTCTTTTCTGTTCGGTCGTTGATTTTTCTGTCACGACGTAAATTCTGTGCTTGCTCCATGGTAAGTCCCCGTGGAATTTGTTCTTCTTCTCCAGCCATTGATGTTGCAGGTTGTAGAATAATGCAAGAACAACTCGTCCACCAAAGCTCTGATACCAAGATGATGTATTTGATTTGGTAGGATTAAACACAGGTTGCAGAAAAAAACTTTAGGAAGACTCCATAAAGAAATCAATCACTGAGAAATCAATACTAAAGGATCAATCTGTTTTAGTTTCTTAAAGAATTTAATCACCCGCAAGCTAAAACAAATCAGTTGTGAAAGTATAAAGGAATTAACCACCAACTCTCAGGATAATCGTAAGTAAAAACTCACACAATTTTATTAATCAAAAGTCTCCATTAACATACATCATGAACAACTATTTATAAACTGAATAAAAGTCCTAATCCTAATTGGAAAGAATATTACAAAGGAAAGAAATCTAATCCAGCTATGGAAAGAACTATACAACGGAAAGAAATCTAATTTGAAAAAGAATCTAATTAAACAATGAAAGAATAGAAACAAACCTATTACAATTAGAAAACTAATAAAAATAATTTAACAAACTGCAACCGAGGAAATAGTCCCTGATGGGTTAACTGGAATTAGTCTCCGACAGGCTTAATTTGCACTTAGTCTCCGACAGTATAATTTATACCCTGACGAGCTATTTTTCCATTTTTGTTACCTTTCCTAACTCCAGTTAGAGCTATTTTTCCATTTTTGTTGTTACTCAAGCATTGTTCATCCTTGAAAGTAACATGATAACCTCTGTCACATAGTTGGTTGATACTAAACAAGTTATGCTTAAGACCATCAACTAGTGCTACACTTTCCAAGATGACATATCCATTTGTGACTTTGTCATATCCCAAGGTATATCCTTTGTTGTCATCTCCAAAAGAAACTCTTGGACCAGCTTTCTCCTCATATTGTTCAGCAGGGTCTTATCTCCAGTCATGTGTCTTGAACAACAACTATCCAAGAACCAAACTTGTTTGCTCATGCCCTGCCCACAATAAACACCTAAGTTAATTTTGGAACCCAAATTTGCTTGGGTCCATTGACATTTATAGCAGTTAACTTAGTAAAAGTTGCAGGTTTTTCAGAATTTTCATGTTTTTTTCACCCACTGCATAGAAGAAATTACTTTCTTCTTAGCCTTGGGTGATTCAGATTTTACCATTAACTTTTTAGGAGGCTTTTCATAACTGTTTTTAACCATTTTAGCATGCAATTGGTTCTTAACAGTTAATGTGTTCTTATCAGGGGATGGTTGTCTAGCAAGCATGTTCCTGGGTACATTTTGACATTTAAAAGCAAGGTGGTTAGGATTTCCACACTTACAATATACTTTCCTAGGAGGATTAATGATAGGAGAATAGTTAGTGATCTTGTTAATCCCGTCCTTACCATTTTTGTTCTTCTTCAGATCATTATCCCCTGATGAGTGAATCAACTTTCTATTCCCTGATGAGTCAATTTTCATCTAATTGGAGCTTTTGTCTCTTGACTCATTTAACTTCCTTTCTAGTTGAATCTCTCTTTGTTCTAGCACCTTCTCCTTAATCTTTTCCTTAGTAGCTCCTACCTTAACAAATTTTAATTTCTTAAGAGGGTGGACAGTAGGTACAGGAGTACTCTTGCTAGTGCTAGCTTCACTAGTTCCAGTGATTGGCAATTCCTCAATCACTGGTTGCTTTTGTTGGGCCTTATTATAGCCTAGTCCCTCAGTCTGACTAGTACTATATTTTTTAATGGTTTCCCTCACTATCTTGGAGGAATTGGTCCATTCCTTTATGAGATCTTTCTCTTCTTTTAGTTTGGCCCTAAGCCATTCTTCTATTTCAGGAGCACAAACAAGTCTCTCATTGGTTTTCCTTCACTCCTCTCTAGCCTCTTCTAGCTTAATTAGTTCAGTCTCTAGTAAGGAATTCCTAGTGACAAATAGATCATTAGCCTTTTGAATTCTTTCATTCTCTCTTACTGAACACCTTAATGTAGCATACAGATTGTAAATTTTAGTTGACATTTCTTTTATTTTTAATTTACAATCTGAAAAAGACATGTTAAAGGGATCAGCTTTTACCTTAGTGCCCTAAGACAAGCTGCTGGATCCAGATGATGTCCCATCAGATAATATTGCCATAAGTGCAAGATTGATGAATTCCTCATCATCTGATTGGTCTGAATCTACCCAATCCTTTCCCTCTGCAATGAATGCTTTATTCTTCTTGTTGATGACTTCAAAGTATTTCTTTTTGTAATAGTCATCATCCTTCTTGTCTTCTCTAGTCTGTTTGATAGACTTTTGTTTGTTGCATTTATTTGCAAAGTGTACAGGCTCTTGATAGTTGTAACATGTAATCTTTGATCTGTCAATAGCACCAAAGTGGACGGGCTTCCTTATTGGTGTTGTCTTTCTGAAGTCCTTACCCTTCTTGAATCTTAGCTTTTTGAATTTTCTTACCAAGAAGGCCATTGCTTCACCAACAGCCTCTTGTTCCTCTGGAGTATAGATTTCTTCATCTTCACTATCCATACTCTCAGCTCCACTTGCCTCAGCTTCACTTTTCTCTTCAATGAGAACTAATTTCCCATGAAGCTTCTTACTCGAACTCCCAGCCACAAGTGCCACTGATTTGTCATTTATATGGTCTTGAATTAGACTTTCTCTTTGTTGAACCTCTAACTCATAAGTTTTGAGGTTCCCATAGAGCTTCTCCAAGGATATTGAGCTCATATCCTTGGCTTCCCTTATGGCTATAGTTTTGGCATCCCAACTCTTTGGCAATGCCCTTATAAGTTTCAGATTCACATCCTAGTTGGCATAACTTTTGCCAAAGATCCTCAAGTCATTAATTAACCTGTTGAATCTATCAAATAAGTTTGTTAGAAATTCACCAGGTTTGCTTGTAAATAGCTCATACTGTTGGATCAACAAGGACTGCTTATTTTCCCTTACTTCCTCAGTCCCTTCACACAACACTTATATTGTCTCCCAGACTTCTGTGGCAGACTCATAATTAATAACACTGTTAAACATGTTATTGTCCAAACTTTATAGAGAATGGTCATGACTTTAGCATCCTTCATGGAGTCTTCTTTTTCTTCAGTTGTCATGTTTTTTAGGAGTTTGGGGATTGAATGCTCAGGAACTACTTCGCCATCTATTGTTGCCAAGGGAACAAGCTTTATTGGTTTAGGAGGTCCTTCTTCTAAGATTGTTATGAAGAAAAGATATGTAGATTTGAGATGCATGTGCATCCTTCTCTTCCATAAGAAATACTCCTCCCTCACCAACAGTGGGATCTTCACATTTCCACTTTTGTTACCCATCGTAATCGTCTAGTATGTATGTTGTGAGAACCCAAAAAATTTTAAATGTATTTTACGATAAGAAATAATTTTATTTGTTTTATTTTATTTTTACATGGATATTAGTTTTTTTTTAAAAAATATGAATGATGAATTCATATCTACAATGAAAATTTTTATGCTGATGTGATATCCACGATTATGAGGTTAAGTTCCTTAAAAAGGTATCAAAAAAGGGATTAGCAAATCCCATATAAAATTATATTGAACAGCATGGAGGAAGAGGAGAGGGTTACGTAAAATTGGTGATTACGTGTTTGATTAGGAATTGTTTAGGTGGCTAAGTCTTCATGCATGTAGGACAGCAGCTGTATGTTGTCAAGAAGTTATGATGAACAACCGTTTTACCGTCCAAATTAACCAATCATTTTATTCCAAAGCTTAACCTTAGCTTACTGCTCTTGAACTCTATAAATACCTCATTTGAGATGAAATTTTAATACCTTTACCAAAATTTCTCTTTTAAGAGTTTCGTTTAAACTTATCATCTCCATAAATTTCGAAGTTCTTCTCAGACCAACTTTGATTTCACCCTTAAGAACAAAGAGGTAAGAACCTGGTACCCTACTTAGTTTCTTTCGTGCATAGCATCAAGGATTTATGCTAAGTTTATATTCTTTTGCATTTTCATGAGACATCCTAGGCTGAGTTTGTTCATGATAGAACCTTCCATGATAGCAAAAACAAGCTCTAATATTATACTCTGACGAGATAATTCTAGTCCTGATGAGTTAATGTTAATCTCTGATGAGATATTGTTAGTCTCTGATGAGATGCTGTTAGTCTCTGATGAGATGTTGTTAATCTCTGATGAGATATTGTTAGTCTCTGATGAGATGCTGTTAGTCTCTGATGAGATGTTGTTAGTCTCCGACAGGCTAAGTTTAGTCTCTGATGACGTTAGCCTTAGTCTCCGACAGGCCAAGTTTAGTCTCTGATGACGTCAGTCTTAGTCTTCGACAGGCTAAATTTAGTTCCTGATGACGTCATCCTTAGTCTCCGATAGGCTAAAGTTTAGTCCTCGATGACGTCATCCGTAGTCTCTGACAGACAAAATTTCTTAGTCTCCGATGGAGGAATTTCCTAGTCTCCGATGGGAAAAATATGTTAGTCTCTGATGGCTACGGATATTAGTCCCTGACGAGTTTGATAATGAGAAAATTATTCTCCGATGCATAGTCTATCATCAAGACTATAAAACATTATTTTCTTAAAATTATTTTATAATGTTATTATTTAAAACAGTAAAGTCTAAGGACATCACATATACATTTTCTTTCATAAATTCTTATTAAGGTATTAAAATATTACTTGCATAATTTACAGAATCTTTCACTCTCCAGTAAGTTGAATTTGAATCTTTGTTACAAAGGACCGAGGCAAGTATATTCTTACTCTTATGTTTATTTCAGTTAAGCGCATGATCAATTGATTCGACATGCGTACAAAATTATGAATTTTATATTTAAATTTCCTTGTGAAACAGAATGCTATGCTTTAATTTCTGTTAGCATGATATGAATGAAAGTTCATGGATATAAAGAAGCTTTGCTCTATCAGCTATTTTTCAATGTTATATCTGTGCAATAAATGAGAATGTTATGTTCCTTAAATGATTATGCCACATGAATAACTAGATGAAAGGAAGGGTGCTGATTTGTTCTTCACCTGACCTAGAGGAATTTTATGTGACTACGTACGTTCACATAAGGAGGGATCATGCGGGCACAGTTAGGCCAGCTATATACCGTATGGTTAGCAGATCCAACGGGTTTAGCCCCCGATGGATATTTTTACTTCAAGGAAGTTATGCTTTGTTTTAAGAGGGATTACACAATTGATTATCATCAGTAATCCTAAAGATCCTTTAAAGATTTCTGAGGCATTAGTATTGTTTCACCAAGCCTCTTAATAAGAATTGAATCCTTTGAATCATTCCAGATTTGCTTTCCCAAATTGTTTATATACTTGTTGGGCGTAAATCTCTCATTCTTGTTGAATTTTAATGTCTTGCAGGGCAGAATATAAAGGCTGAGCCCTCTGACAAGGGAAAGGCAAAGATGATCGGTTACTGAGTTTAGCTAACCCTTTGTAGTGCCAATAAGGAAGGAAGAAAGATGATCTGAAAAGTGATGTTTTGTATTATAGTATAGAGATAGAATAGCTTCAGCTGAAAATGTAATATTTTGGGTTGTAATAACTCTTTATTATTGTTTTTTTTCCAGTATTTATAATGAATGGATGTGTGGTTATCTTTTCCTTCTTTTGACGAAGCCCTGATCCAGTGAGGGATTTTGGGGTCGTCACATATGTCAACTATAAAGCTCTGATACCAATTGTTATTCCCGGATGAGTAATTGTAGGGGGGGTTGTTGAATACAATTTTAACTTTTTTTCCCAATGTAAAGATCAAGATATAATTTGTAAATTAATTGCGGCACTATTAAACAAGACAAATTATATCAATCAATAAGAATGTATTTTATTGATATTGGAATCTGAAATTACAATCTGGTTATCAAAATTGATACCAGCTTCTGAAATTTGTTCAAGTATGAACAGCTGCTATCTAGAAATGAATTTCTAGCGTCTCAAGTTATGGAAAACTTGCTTCCCAAATTCTATGAATTTGTTGCGTTAGATTTCAGAGTGTTTTTGTATTTTGTATATCTCTGTCTTTCTTTTCCTGTGTTGTGAATATATATTTACTTGTATACTTTCCACACAGCTTCCTCTTATGATCTTTTCTGCTTTTTAACAACTACTCTCATCAATTAGAGTAGCTTCTCTTTATCAATAGTTGTAATAACTCTGTTACCTAACATCTCTGTTATGTCACATCACCGTTATAAAATTTCTTAGCTTTCACAGATTAGCTTCCCAACCTTGTTAATCCAAATGTAACTTGGTTATGGATCTTTGGTCGGCTTCTAGTTCATTTAAGAACTCTGGTAGAGGTGTGATGTGTCAAGTCATTTATCTTTTGATGTGACGTTGTTCATTAGTGGATATTTATCCCCTGATAACTTTGTTCATCAGTGGATATTTATCCCCTGACGACTTGTCCCCTGATAACTTGTTTTACTTATAACTTATCTCCTGACCAGCTTTGTTGGTAGTCAATCTCTCCTTATTGGTCAACCATCCTTATATTAATTTCACTGCCTTAATTTTATTAGTCATATGTCATCTCCTATGTCATCTTTAGTTTCTGATTATTTATCTCTTGATAGACAGTTTCTAGTGCTGAGAAATCTATCCCCCTAATGACGAGAAATCTATACCCTGATGCTAAGAACTTGTCCCCTGATGTCGAAAACTTGTCCCCTAATACTCGAGTACTTTAACACTTCACAATTTATCCATTGATACCCGAACACTTTGGCGCTTAGTAATTTTGGGCTTCACTTGATTTCAGCGATAGAGAATTTCCCGATGACATTGGCGATAGTCATTTTGAGTTTAGCGATGGTCAAATCTTCTCAAGGCTACCTTAATGTATTGGAGTTTTTTTGTCTTAGTCTGTGGTAGCTTCAACATTAATCTCCAATGAACAAACACTTGGTTTCTGAAAAACTTAGTCTCCGACGAACAAAAACTTAGTCACTAACGAACAAAAAACTTAGTCTCCGACAAACAAAAACTTAGTCTCTGACGAACAAAAACTTAGTCTCCAATGAACAAAAACTTAATCTCTGATGAACGAAAACTTAGTCTTTGATTCGCTAATTTTGCTTAACCAACCTTGACTTTTGTTAAACTCTTCAAATGCATTCTTTGTAATATCTGATGGTCTCCTGCAATCTTTGATGGTAGTTTTTGATAGAACACTACTGCAGATACTTGTACAATTACAAAATCTAACAATTCTAACTTTATACATCATCATCAAATGTTATAATTCCTAACAATAACCGATCACATGATTAGTCTTTTATAACTAGTAAACTGCTCATTGTAATTAAAGTGGTATAAAAAAATACATTAATAATATTTTCCTTGTTATCGTTTTATCTATAAGACATAATTAAACTAGGGTTGCCTTCCTAGAGCGCTTGTTTAAGTTCTTTAGCTCAACCCCCGATCATAAATCACGGAAGCATATACACGAGCTGGGAAAATAACTCATCCTTTGGAGACAATTTTAGTACACTATTCATTAACATCAGAAGCGGTAAACACTGAATCCAAAAATATATAATTAATTTGACATGTGAAGCAAATAGTAAGAAATTTGAATCTTCTGCATCTTTTTCTGTTGATGAGTTTGGTATCTTCTTTCTTGTGTCTAATTCATCCAACTTTGGTGATAAAAAAATTGGGGATGTAAGCATTTTCTTTCAAGTAATTCATATTCTCCATGATTACTTTTGGGTTCGTCTTCTCTCTATTAGTACTCATCAAGCAAGCTTCCAATGTATCCTTTTCTAGAACTTTGAACGATGAATGAATCACTTGATGCAAAAGGTGAAAGAAGTGATTTTATTTATGCGCACGTCGCCGTGTAATGGATAATAATTGGTTAATAGTTTTGTGTTATTCATGGGAGCAACTTATTTATATCGATGCATGATTTATTCATGTTATATATATTAAAAAAATTAACAAGCTAGTATCTAGTTTTAAAATTTTTTAATAAACAAAAATATAAAATTTTATTTAAGAGAGAGAAATCCTTGAATCATGAAAACATGCAATAATACCGAATATGGTACACAAAAACTCAACCCATTAGTTATTCATAGTGTTAAGGAAATCGTCCCAATCAACTCGGCAAGATAGATAGATTCATTGCACCTAGTCGCCTCCATATATAGTTGCATTGGGGAAAATTCAATACCTATTTAAATTGAATTTTAAATTACGTCTCTAGCTAAGTAGCTCCCAAAGTCCCAATGATCAATACACTGATCACATGCAAAATTTGGAACGATTACTATTATAACGTAAAAAATATACAATAAGAAAGGAATAAAAATATAGTTATCCATTGAGGTTTCAATACTTCACTTGAAAATTTAGATTCAACTTTTGTTGTTAATAGTTTCTCTTGATAAATAAAATTTAAATATTATTAATAAGTTCTTACATAATAGATAAATTTTAAATATTATAATATAATATCCTCGACACATGCTTTTAGTTATGAATAAATCTATTTACACACTTAAATTCACTTTCATTCTTACAAACCAAGATAAATTTTATCGTTCTGTTAATATAATCTATTAAGAATTGTCTCTTTCTAAATTAAAGTTTTGAAATTATTTAGATAAAGTGACATAATCTACAAATATACATAATCTACGAGCGTTGATGAGAATTTTTGTGAATTTAATTGTATACGTAGATATACCCATAAGTTATTAAAGAAAAATATGAAAACAAAATTGTATGCTAAATGTAGTTTTTATTACGAGTAAAATTTAGAGACATTTGTCCTATATCCAAATTTTATTATTTTTATGTACGAGTAATATTTTGTCCTCATCAATTGTGAAGGATAATCAAGCCAGTGTACGAGTCAAGATCATGATCCGTGACTTTTGGGATAAGCATGTGAGATGGCTATTTTATTCTTTATTTCAATTATTTATCAATATGTCTTATTATATGAATGATAATAATTAGATGTAACATCATGTGTGTGTATATATATATATTATAATGCTGCGGGCTGTCCATGAACTGCAATGACAAAATGTATGATAAGACAGCTAATATAGCCATTACATTTTTACAAACATATACTTGCACGATATTTTTGTTATGAGGTGAGGGCGTAGAATATTATAATCATACAAGATATTGAACTCATAAAATTATTAATTATTGATTCAATCGAATTTAATAGATGGTTCAATCAAATATAAATTCATTAAATATAACTCTTAAATTTTTAATAATTAAAATTATTTCATTAAATATTTTAAAATTTTATTAAATCGATTCATCAGTTTACAAAAAGACAAAAAACATAATTTTAAGAAATAAAATGAGAAAACTCACTTAGCAAAAAAAAAAAGACTCAATGCGACTGATTTTTTCCAATTTTTTCTTGAACCATTAATTTTAATTAAACCGACCGAACTCATGACCGATTCACGATTAAACTGATCGAATCGACCGATCTTATCCCATTTTGATAACATTGGAGTGTAGAGTACCACAAGATATCTTAAATAAATCATATAAATTATTTGTTGCACTTTATTTATACTAGTAACATGGGGACACGTTGTTTTCATGGGACAATTAGATAAAATGGTATAACTTAAAAGAAAAAAAAGAGAGAGAGAGAGAGTTACATTTTAAAATATTATTTAATATTTTTGTAAATTTTTATGATTAAAATTTTATTTGAATTTGATTTATTTTGATTGTAAATAATTAATGAACATTACAAAATACATTTAGATTCCAACAAAATAACTTTTTATTATATAATATTTTTTTTAAACTCTTGTTATAAATTGAATATTAAAATTTTACAACTTAATACAAATAAAATATAATATAATTTTTTATGAAACGGATTCGAAGTATCATTTAAAAATATATATCATCTTTTCTTATAGATATATCACCTCTTAATTAATTTCAATTAATAAACTAAATCGTACAAAGGAGAGAAATGGAATGAACGAAGGTATATGCATATAGTTGCATTCGAAATCGTTGGATTAGAATTTGGAACGGACTTTAAACTATTATTATAATTAAGAGGTATATTTGGACTTTAAATACGAAGTATTACCAAGGAATATAATTAATTTCCTTTTAATTAAAGCTACAATTTAATATCCATAAAGGAGGCTGAAAAAGGAGACTATGTTAAATGCATGTCCGCATCATATATTCGTATGTACCACGAGATATCGATAGAAAAATGAGATTTTTATATATAAAAAAATATTGAAGTATAATTTGCACCCTAAATATTATTATAAATGTTAATTTTTACTCAAAATTTACACATGAATAAAATGTCCCGCATTTAATTCAAATTTAAATATGAGGTATAAAAAAAATTCAGACTAAATTATAGGGTGCAAATTGTACTTTAGTCATAAAAAAGTAAGAAAAGAAGTGTTAGTGATAACATATACCACATATTAATAGTGAAATATTTTAAAATATATATATAAATAGTGAATTAAGAGTTTTATTTTATGTTTTTTTGTTGCAGGGGAAGTAATTAAATACAAATTGACTCATACTTTGATCAACAACTATCTTGTAGAAACATTTATATACTGATAAAATTTAAAATTCAGATTCCTTCACAAAATAATCGATGACTATTTTGACCAATAAGAAGACAATTTTTACTTTTAATTTTCAATTATAGATGTACTTTTTTTTTTCCCCTGGTTACAAGTTATAGCTGTTTACGTTCTCTTGTTGTCTGCAATAATAATTGGTGTGACGGGGAAAATAGTGCACAAACAAATCATGCATGTGATGAGTATATCTAGCTATGGACAAGATGCAATGAGCAAGATTTGTATCTTTCAATTATTCCTTGTACTTCATCCGACCTAATTCATATCAAATTCAATTTACTACGTTTCGATTACAATCATGTGAAGTGGATATTTATGAACCAGTATACTTTACTCATACTAATATCATTTATGGTTTGTGGACTCCTTTCATTACGTGGTGATTGGGAATTTTGAGAGAGAAGATTAGAAGACTTAATTTTAATAAAATAAAATAAAAAGTAACGGAACATTAAATAAGTTCACTCTCGCCCTTCCTCTATCTCCTTTTTTTGGTTTTTTTTTTTTTGGGATTATGACATTACGGTACTAATTTGAAATTTTCTGCATAAGAAAGTCACTCAAATTTTAATAAACAAATAAGTACTACTTTTTAAAAATATATTACATTAATATCAACTTTATCGCACGTCAGTATATCTACTACCACAAACCTACTGTCTTAAATACATACTATCACGATATACCTATTATTTATAAATAAATATTTTCTCAATATAGTTACTATTATGATATATCTATTATCTCAATATACCTACTATTACGATATATTTATTATCTTGATACACTTATTGTTGATATATACATACTGATACGTCAAATTAACGTACCTAGGATTAGGGCTACAAGCTCCCCAGATGTTGATGAACCTTGACCACAAATTTAATGCTCTTATTAACCTGCAAAAGAAAATCTTCCAAGAATTGTGGGGTTCAGCACTTTGGAAGACTCTCAAGTGTGTCTATTAGCAAAAGATTTTATTGTTAAGAATATTGTATTGTAAGACTACATAACTGGTAACATGTTATCTATCTTGTATTTATACATACATGGGACATAGGAGTCCTTCTCGGGTTATGATGTGGAGTCCTTCTCGGGTTATGATGTGGAGTCCTTCTCGGGTTATGATGTGGAGTCCTTCTCGGGCTATAATGTGGAGTCATTCTCGAATTATGATGTGTTCTGGGAGGTTACCACTCTATTTCTATTATCCTTTAAATAGAAATTGAAGAAAGATCTTTATTCATTTATTATCTCTGTCTTATCTCAAGTTCATTGAATGTAGACCTATTAGTAACTATAAGCCTCTTCGATGTCATTACAATGGTCCATTAATACTCAACTAGCATTTATTAAATTCAGGACTATTTCTTTAGCCCATATCACTTGCCCCCTAATTTTTGCTTATCAATCTTTGAAGCCAAAAATTGCTAGCATCTCACTTAAACGTAATAATTAAAAACTCCTTTTTTTTTAACGGGGTCATAGCCTCCCCGTTAACTTCGGGTACCTCAAAGTTAATGGCGAAAAACGATCCTTACCCCGACAAGTTTTACCCCGTTAACTTTCACATTTTAATGGGGCAAACTCAAGCTTGCTACATTAATTTTTTACCCCATTAACTACAGTAAGTTAACGGAGCAAACGTTCAATTGCCTCGTTAATTTTTGTTCTGTCAACTTTTGTAAGTTATCGGGGCAAATTAGAGGGTGCCTTGCTAACTTTTACATCGTTAATTTTGCCAAGTTATTGGGCAAATAGGCAATTACTTCACTAGTTTTTATCCTGTTAACTTTATTAAGCTATCAGGGCAAATCAGAGAGTGTCTCGCTAACTTTTACATCGTTAATTTCGCTAAGTTATCGGATCAAATAGGTAATTACTTCGCTAGTTCTTACCCGGTTAACTTTATTAAGTTTTCGGAGCAAACATGCACGCGTACACTGGGCTTTAGGATTCAAATTGTTATTATTAATATATATATATATATATATATATATATATATATATATATATATATTCATTTCATGGGCTTCTTATTTTTATGGCCCATTCATGGGCTTTTTATCTCCATTGTCCATTCATGGGCTTTCGAATACCATCGGTCGAATAATCTTTGACCATTGGATCAAATTGATCTCAAAGGTTACACTTCTTTCATTTGTGGCTATATATTTCCCTCAAGAGGTAAGTGAGTTTTACTTTTTACTCCGAAAAGTTTCCTATCATAAGTTACTACTTCCTTTCCTTTTCTCGGCGATTGCCAACATACGTTTGCCACCACAAGGCGATTTTTGGAGGGTATTTACCACCACAAAACGATTTCTGGAGGGTATTTACCACCACAAGGCAATTTCTGGCGTGCCTTTGCTACCCTCATTCAAGCGGTGTTCTTTGTGTTATGCACTTTGTTAATCAAGTTCATCATAACCTACCTTTTACAATTGTCATGGATTCAGGTAACTCCACTGAATCTATTTATTCACGTATTTTCACTTTTGATATTCCATTTGTTCGCCCCTTAGACTCGATTCCCCCTATTCGGGCCTTAGGAGGCTCATCTTCAACCCATGGAGAGAGTGAAACACCTATAACCCAATCTATCTCTTCTAGGCCCAGTGAGTCTAGCATCGATCATGTCATTAATATCCAAAGTCATAGGTCTGCCCACGATGTTGCGGACACTGCTAAGGATGAAATCTCAAGCAATCACAATTTTAATGCCTATAAGAATATTTCTTCCATTATTTCGGAATCAAAACTCCATAAATATACCCTCCACCACTGTATATATGCCCCCTATTCCCTTAGATTAGCGATCGAGACTAACAGGGCCTGCAATGTCGGCACAGACTTGCGCTTTTTTTTATAACTAAAGTCATGCTCAGATCCCCCCTTCATGAGTTTATTCCCCGCCTACTTAGGAGTTACCCTATCCACCTGAGCCAAGTTACCCCAATGGATGACAGGTGAACTATGCCTTCTTGCTTAGATGTGTACAAAAGAATAAGCCTCCATCAGTCTGTGTGTTTCAATATATGTTCCAACTGAGTCACACCAGGTGTAATAATGTTAGTTGGGTGTATTTTCAACACCGCAACTTAGTTTCTAAACTGTATGATATCTCTACTTTAAAAGACTCTGTCCCTAGTTGAAAAACCAAATTTTACTATCTCCACTGGGATGGGGGGAATTGGAGTGACATTCTTCCCCCCAAGGTGGAACATTTTGTATAGAGATAAAGTGAATTGGGTCATGTCAAAGGCAGAGAAAGAAATGGTCAAAGAGTTGGCGGCGGACGGGGCCAATGAAGATAACATGCAGGATCTCCTCTTGGAGAAGAACCTCATTAAATGGGGTCTCAACCCTGTAAAAGACCAAAGTATTTTCTCAACTATTACTTAACTTATGTTTTTATTTTTACTATCGAACTTAACCAACCCTTCTGTTTTTCTCAGGTATGGAGCAAGCTAAAGTTGTGTCTTCGAGAAAGGCAAAAAGCAGAAAATCTGCTCACAAGAGGCAAAGGGGTGAGGAATGTACCCCTTCTTTTGAACAACAAGGGGACACAATTCCTCCATTTGAGCCAATTAATGTTGACGTGGAGATGGAGGGTGCCCCCTCTCATGCCTCCGATCCCATGGATGTTCTTCCGCCTCTCCCAAAGAAGCAGAAGGGAGCTACTGCTGACCCTAGGAGGGAGGTCCCCATTTTCACCAATCCACAAGATCATTTTCTACCGAGATGGCCCATTACCCCGGGTGACACTATCCTTGGAGATCATGGTCCCGCTAAGGAATTTCTCATTGGGTCGGTGCCCCCGATGGACAAGAAGATTTCCAAGGAAGCTTCGCTTCTAACCCTTGTCTCCAACTTTGCTCATACCTACGCTATGGTAAGTGCTTCTCTTTTGAATTTTGAACCATCATTGGTTTTACTATTACTAACTTTTTCATTCTTCTTTTGAATTATAGCATCACATGTATGTCATTAAGCTTACCACCCATGCTGAAAAGCAATGGGAGAAGCTCAACAAGCTAGAGAATGACCTTGCGGAGAAGGAGCGCTAGTTGAAGATGTTTAAGATGAGGTGCACTCTTACTGCTCCGCGAATGAGGGTTTAGAGAAAGAGATAGAAAGTTCTAAAGAACTTAATGATACTCTCATTGCTGAGAATCTCTTTCTTAAATCCCAAGTTCATAGGCTAAAGGAAGAGCTTAAGAGGACCCTGCTGACGCGGTCAAGGAATACAAAGCCTCAGTTTAGTCTCAAAAAAATGCAGAGGAATTCTGTCTTGACTCAGAGTACAAGATAATACTGGGCAGCTACCACCTTTGCACTGAAAAGGTGTTTTCCCTCTATCCTGACGTAAACCTCGAGGCTATAATGGAGGAGGGATAGAAAAAGATGTTATTGACACGCCGCCATCATGCAGAGAGGCTCCGGGTCCCTCTTAAGCAAGTTCCTTTAAAGGTCAAGGACAGCGAAGATGACTAGGAGAAGGAAGGGGAGGACCCCCACAAGGATGATCAAGGGCAGCAGGCTTCTTAGTTGATTTTTAATTTGTATCCAGTTATGTTTATCGTTATGTAAAACTTTATAGGCCACTGGGCTTTATTTATAACATTCAACTTTCTTGAACACTCACATTATTTTTCTTACTCATTTATCTCTATTGCAAATAGATTCAAAAGCTAACATTTTTTTCTTTAATTCATGTTGGCTAAAATAAAGAGGGAAATCCCTTTGTAGAACTAAGAATTGTAAATCATTGATAATAAATTTTAAGATTTATTACATGTCATGACCTCGGTACTTCCTAGCCTTCTATAGTCTCGAGCTGGTATGACCCTGGCCTTAGTATCTTTTTGACTTGGTAGGGGCCCTCCCAGTTAGGGCTTAATTTGCCAATTGCATCCCTTGGATTTGATACTTCCATTTTCCTGAGCACTAGGTCCCCTTTCTTAAAGGCTCTTCCCTTCGCCCTTAGATTATAGAATTTGGTCACCACTTTCTTATATTCCTCAATTTTTCGCTGAGCTTTATCTCTGACATACTCCACCAGGTCCAATCTAGCCCATAAACCTTCGTCATTCTCTTGCTCATTGAACCCTACAATCCTTATTAAAGGTAATCCTGCTTCCAAGGGGATGATGGCTTCTATACCATACACAAGGTTAAATGTTGTCTCAGCTGTTGCAACCTTACAAGTGGTCCGATAAGCCCATAAAATAGTATGCAACTCCTCCATCCAAATTCCTTTAACTTCTTCGAGCCTCTTCTTTATCCCATCAATGATGATCCGATTTGTTACCTCTACTTTACCATTCGCTTGTGGGTGTCCAACAGAGGTAAACCTCTGCTCAATGTTCAGATTCTAGTAGAAAGCTTTGAATCTTCTTTCTTCGAATTGTGTTCCATTGTCTGTGACAATAACCCAAGGTAAACCAAAATGACATATGATCAACTCCCACAAAAATTTCTCTACCTTTTGGGCAGTTTGGGTTGCTAGAGTCTCAACCTCAATCCACTTCAAGAAGTAGTCTATGGCCACTATTAAGTACTTTTGTTGGCATGTCCCAATAGGGAGTGGTCCAACGAAATCAATTCCCCACATCGCAAATGTAACGACCCAGAAAATTTGTTTATCTATAAATAATTTATTTATTCATATTGTTCTTTTTATATATTAACATGAATAGTTAATATATGATGTTTTTGAATGTCTAAATATTTTCGGACCCATTAAAGGGGTTATTGTTGTTTGATTGTTGGTTGCAAGGATAAGCAATGATGTTTATGTTTGGTGACATCTGTAATTGTTTGAAGAAGCTTTGCGTCTAGACTGGTTAAATCTCATGAAGGACTTAAGAGCCTAAGTATGATGACATCATTGTGTACGTATGTTAATTTGATTAGTAAGCTGATTTAGTAGCTGGCTTATTTGCATGAAGGACAACAGGCTTATTACGTTGCTTAGCTACTAAGAATCATGATGAGCAGCCGTTTTACCGTCCAGATTGATCAATCCCTTTATTTCAAGGCTTAATCTCAGCCTACTATAAATACCTCATTCGGAGGAACATTTCAGTCTCTTTTCTAAAGATTTCCTTTTCCAAAGTTCTTCCTTAAACCTACTATCTCCGTATAATTTCATGTTCTTTCTTCTGGACGATTACTTTCAATCAGGCTTTGATCTCTTTCGTCAACCCAGGAGGTAAGAATATTAAGTTCTCCTCTGTTTGTTTCTTTTTGTATGTCATCCGAGTGTATTAGCCGTGCATACCAAGTTTTCAAGGAGGAATAAAGCTTTGAAAGTAAGGCTGCGTTCTTCTGCATATTCATGTTCATGAGGTATCCTAGGTTGAGTTTGTTATTGTAAGATTTTCCATCGCAGCAAAGACAAGCTCTAATGTTAGTCCCTGATGAGGTGTTCTTAGTCTCTGGTGAGATATTGTTAGTCTCCGATAAGATGTTGTTAGTCTCCGATAAGTCTTTGATGAGTTAAATAGTCTCTGATGAGTGAAATTTTTTTCCCGATGGGCAACCTCATGCCCTGATAACCATTTTCTTTATGAATAGCCATCTTTAAAGTATGGATTTCTCATGATATACCCACAATGATGTTATGCAGAAACCTTTTTCAACCGATATAGTGAATTTAGCTAAGGACCAAGGCAAGTATATATTCATTCTACTTTCTTTCTTACTGATTACGTAAAATCATTAATTTGATTTACGTAAATGAATGATGTTGATGCCCATGCATGATGATGAATTCTTTTATGATTAAGTAACGTACGATCATTGAATCCGATGTACGTGAAAAGATGTTGATGATTGAACTATGTGTTATTGGGTGGTTGCTAGCTATTTAAATTTCTTAGCACACCAAATGATGATGTTTGGGTGTTGCAAGTCATGAACTTGTATGCACACCCAAGTAACTTTTGTATGGATATATAGTTCCGCTTGTGATGGTCACTGTCTTTTAATTGTTGAGCACGCCAATATGTGTTGTTGGCAATCGCTGCTTTTAATTGTTCAGCACGTCAAGGCTATTCAAAATTGAGAAAATGTTTACAAGAAGATATATCCATATGGAAAGTTAAGGGGCTGTTGAATACTTTCGCCTAGTATTCTGGCCAATGATGATAAAGAATGATAGACCGAGGCAAGGCATCGGTAATGAGACTTTTCGCAGACCATATGCTTTCTGCAAGTGACTACGTATGTCAAATGATGAATCAAACGACCAGGCTGACCAGCTGGGATGAAATTTGATTATGTAAGGTAGTCAGATAATGATCAGTCTGGTCAGGTGATGCATTATCTGATGAGTAAAGGGCGAATCATGATTTATTGAAAGAGAGTTAGCCCTTGATATCACTCGGGTACCCTAAATGATACATGTTTATTCATTATCACGAGGTGTTGGCATTACTTCGCCTAATCTCGATGAATATTAAAGCTTTTGAATTATCTATTCTTCTTGCTTATGAATATATACTTGCTGAGCGTAAACGCTCATGTGGAATACTATGAATGTTTTGCAGGTTATGTCTTGAAAGCTGAGTCGCCTAGTAAAGGGAATGAGAGAATGGCTTAAATATGTTTAAGTTGTAAGGCTGTGTGAGCCATCTAAAGTTTTGTTTCCGCTGCAGCTTGTTTATTTTCAAGCTTTGAGGTTTTGTAAGATGATGAGGATCTTAAGATATTGTAATGATGTTTTGAGAATATATTTCTCATTTAAGTGTTGTAAATGCTTGGTTGTGTTGTTGTCATTGCTGTGTTGGGAAGTTGTCCTGCAGTTTTCCTGGTGTGGCTCGGGATCCCAGCCTGGGGATCTCGGGGATTGTCATCCAAATTGTTGGCAGTGCCCGAGGCCCGGCTTGTGGGTTTTCCGGGGGTGCCACAGCAAAAGGAATGGAGACATTGATTGAAGAGAGGAGCTATGCGGGTTGTCTAACTACTGGCGCGAATTTCTGACACCTCTCACACCTTTTTATAAATTCAATTGCTTCTTGCTACATTCCTAGCCAATAATATCTCTGTCTCATTATTTTATAGGCCAAAGCTCTTCCACTCAAATGTTGTCTACATACCCCAAAGTGAACTTCCTGAAGAGCCGACAAAGCTTCTAGTGGTGTGAGGCACTTAAGATATAGTAGAACGAATGATAGTTTATACAACATATTGTTAATCAGGGTATATCAAACTAATCTTATACGAACTTTTCTTACTCACTCGGGTCTTCTGGCAAGACACCTTTTTTAAGATATTGAAGGATGGGGGTCATCCAACAAATCTCCTGCTCGATCGGTACAACCAACTTTGCGTCTATGATAGGCACCTCTACCTCTTTCGCATAAATCCTGTTTACATATTCTTTTAGGTTCTACTAGCCAATTTCGATAGGGCATCCGCCTTTTCATTCTGTCCTCTTGGAACATGGTGGATACCACATTTTTCGAAAGTGGTTATCATAACTCTCACTATGGTGAGATATTTAGCCATCTTCACATCTTTTGCTTCATACTCCTCTTTCACATGTTTGACCACTAACTGAGAGTCAGTATATAGTTGTATATTCTATACCCCCCAAAGCTTTTGTCAAGTTCAGTCTGGTTGTCAACATTTCGTATTCTGCTTCATTATTAATAGCACGAAACTAAAAGAGAGGGCATATTTTACTTCAAAACCTTCAGGGCTAATAAGGATTAATCCTGCACCACTGCCCTTTGCGTTAGAGGCTTCATCTACATACAACGATGTTGATAAACCTTGACCACGAATTTAATGCTCTTATTAACCTGCAAAAGAAAATCTTCTAAGAACTGTGGAGTTCAGCCCTTTGAAAACCCCTCGAGTGTGTCTGTTAGCAAAAGGTTTTACTGTGATATGAATATTATATTGTAAGATAACGTACTTGGTAATGTGTTATCTACCCTGTAATTATACATACTAGGGACACAAAAGTACTTCTCGGATTATGATGTGGTCTGGAAGGTTAGTATCCCTGTTTCTATTATCCTTCAGATAAAGATTGAAGAAAGATCTTTATCCATTTATTATCCCTACCTTATCTTAGGTTCATTGAATGTAGACTCATTAGTAATTATGGGTCTCTTCGATGTCATTACGATGGTCCATTAATACCCAACTAATATGTTAGGTCCCAAAGGGTAAAAATACTAGAAGGGGGTTGAATAGTGTTTTTCAAAAATTAAGTCTTGCTTAGAAAACTTTACTGATTTAAACGCTTCTTACTTATAAAAGAGTTTCTTATGTTTTGAAAAGATTTAGCAGCGGAATAGTTAAGCAAGGAACCCCTTAGTTTTTAGAAAGAAAGGTTAATGGCTAAAAGGAGTAAAGATAATAAGTCTTTGCTGATAGAGTTCAGCAGAACTTAAGCAAAGCGCAGAACAAAGAAAGTAAGTAATATGAAAGATAAGCAGGAATAGAGATGAGAATTTTTATAGTGGTTCGGACTAAGTCTACTCCACTCTTCTTCTCTTTTACTTGAGAAGGCTATCACTAAAAGTTGTTCACACAGAACAATCAGCAGGCGTGTTCACACAGAACAATCAGCAGGAAGACACTTAGTCTAATTTACACTAGGTCACTTAGACCAGATTAGTCATACAGACTCTAAGCAGATTGAGTAAATATTGCTTGCTATCTCCAAGTAGAGTGCTCCTTAGTTGAGCAAAATGATAACACTTGTTTAAGATTTATGATGTCTTGCTGAAATCTTTAATATGTTAGAGTGTTTGGTTGTTCAGTTTTTCAGTTTTTGCTCAGTTGTCATAAATGAAATTTATGACTCCTATTTATACTACTTCAGAAAATCTATCCGTTGAGAATTTGAATTAGATCCGTTGGAGTGTACTGATCTTGATGTGATATTGTACCTTTACGGCTGTCCTTGTTTAGTTTAAAAAATTAACCGTTATTCTATCTTCTAGTGTCTTTCTGAAGAGTCTCCTAGAAGTTGACTAAATAGGGGTAAAGATAACTTTTCTGATAACTTAACTTTGATCATGCAAAGAATCTTACTTACTTAAGTCCTTACTTATTTTCATTCTAAGCAGGACTATACTTGGAAAATTCTTCATGTCTTTAGAATCTTCAGTGAATTCATCATATCAGCAGATTTATCATATCAGCAGACTTCAATGAATTCGTTATATCAGCAGACTTCAATGGTAATCAAACTCCTTACTTAGCTACATATTATATCCACCTAACAAGTTGGATATTTTTTTAAATCCTTTTACAATATTTAAGTAAAAATTATATTATATCATCAATTCTTATATATTAAACAATAAATAAATGTTTAAACAATAATAATAATATAAGTAGGAATGCAACAAGATAATATTTATTAAATTTAGGACTATTTCTTTAACTCATATCACCTATCGAGAGGATAGAGAATTACATGATGATAAAGTATGCATTAAATTGTTGATTTTGATTATGATATGATATAAAATAGTTGTGACGGTAACATATCGTTTTCGCCACTGATAACTACATTTATCATTTGCAACATGATTCGAATATTATTTAAAAAATTCATGAGTCAGAATAACGACAATGATAAACTTCTATGAATACCTACATAATAATAAGATAAAATATATACTCTTATATTTGTTATCTCATCAATTATTTTTATAAGAATCATCATCACATCCGTCCTAACAAATTACAAATAGTAGGTATTATTATTTCATTTTCAGATTCACACACAGTTGTTATTTTATTTACAGACCGTAGGTATTTTATTTTCGTCATTTTTAGATAGTAGATATTTTATTTTTAGATAATAGGTATTTTATTTTTAAGATTATGAACAATAGGTATTTTATTTGAAGAAGAAAGATGAAGATGAGAACTAGGAATGATAAGTTAAAACGTGATCTATCATAAGTGCAAATTTATCGTGTGGTAGTTAAAAAATATCATTTTTATGGAGAATTTGTATTGACTATTATTACAAATAGAAATAACTAGATGCGTAAAGATTGGATTTTTAATTATCAAACTAATTAATTATTCTCACATATCAATGATTAAATACGAGTTAGATAAGTAACATAGATAAAGGAAAAGACCAAGAGATGAACATTTTCTAAATTTGCCACTGCAACTAGAGTAGTACTACCAAGTAGTATTGAAAATAAAAATAGTTTTAAAAAACGAATAATTTTTTTATTATAATTTCTAAAAATTGTCATTACAATATTCTAATCTTATCTTTAATTGGAGATTCATAACAAATTTTATTAAAAAACTTTATTATCTATACATGTAATTCTCGTCAAATATACAAAATTAATATTTGTCAAACGTCCAAATATTATTCTTTTGTAAAAGGGAGAGAGTATTAATTATTAAAAGTTGAGCACTAAATTTTATTACCTCTGTTTCAAATTTAGGCCTCCATTTTAATTTGTGAGTTGAACGGTAATATATTAAACTTCCATGTATGATTTCTGAAAATTTTAAATACAAATTATGTAGTAATCAATTTTTTTTGTCATAAACTATAAATTATAATAATTATACCAATCAAAATCAACTAAATTAACATTAATTTAAAATTTAATATGCATTAACTTAAAAATCAAACATATTTCTGATTTTAAAATGAAAAATCCGATTATGATACTCAATGAATAACACTATAGTAAGTAAAAAAGAATTAAGTTATAATCCCTTCATATGCCGTTGTGTTTTTCGGTTATACTTTTATTGAATTTAAGATAAATAGAATTGATACAATTTAATGAATATAATATACAAATATTTTTCCAAATATATTACATTTTGACACTTCGTGGTGGTGGAACCGTGGAGTTGTATAAGAATACAAATTCATCTTTCTCCACATGAACAACATTGGATAGGAATCCGAATAACAGTGAATCATATCTTCTGGGCCGGTGGGGCACACGTGGGCCATAGTTCATAAGCAAGATGTTATTTCATTGAATGTTAAGTTCCTTGAGCAAAATTTATAACAAAAATTTACGGCCACGTGTATTTTCTGTTTTGTTTGTTACAAATTGACGTCTTAAATATGAAGAAAGAAGAAAAATAAAAAGGTTTAATGGTGGCTAGATCATTACTACTCCATTTATATATCAAATCATAGATCAGTCCGACTTAATCGATGTGTGAGAATGATAAGACTGACAGTACGATCGAATTTTGTTTTGAGTTAGATTTTATAAATTTTAAATTATTACGATATAATTTATATTATAAAAATTTTAAATTTTAAAATTTAATTCAAAACAAATAAAATCATAAAATGTGGAGTTGAATCACATTTACATTAGACATTAATTCTTTCTTGTCTTTCGAGGAAGAAATAACCATTTTTTCCATCGATTGTCTCTTGTTATAAAGCGGACCTATCTTCCCCAACCGCTTCATTTGTGAAGCTTCACTGCAACAACATTTCTTATTTAAAAAGATTATAGGTTGGATTGTTTTAATTTTATCACATATATAAGTATTACTAATTTCATAATTTTATTAAATTAGATTAATTTTATAAATTCAAATTTAATCTCATATATTTTTATTCATATATATATCTTTATTTTTTTTATCAATATAATGCTATTATATTCATTAATAATTTCATCACATATGACTTATAATTTTTAATAAAATTTAAAAGAAAAAAAAGATAATAAAATATAGTACTTAAGAACTACAATGAATATTGTGTCTAATACTATATTTTAGATTATTCATTAATATTTTCTTAAGTTGGGTTACAATTTTTAATTAAATTGAAGTAAAGTTAACATAATTTATAATTTAAACTTGAATTTAAATATATTATCTTACATATTCAAACTATTAAAATATATTATCTTATATTTACTCATATATATTATAGATATTATGTTAATTATAAATTTGAAAAAATATTTTAAACATCCAAATACAAAGTTAGAGAGATTATACAGAAATAAAATATAAAAAATATTTAAAACATTTATATCATTACAAAATATATTTTTAAATCATATTAAAACTACAAACTGTTTAGAAACTAAAATTGAAATATATGGTAAATCTTAACAATTATTAACTAAAAGAAAATATAATAAATACATATAATAGAATCCACTTGACAATTATTAAACGAATAAATCTACTCAAGCAAGTCACAATTTAATTGATTATAATTAAAAATGTTAATTAAAATAATTATAACAAAATAATGATGATAAATGTTAATAACCCCAAAAATATAATAATTGGACAAAAATAGCTCAACTAATAAAATAAATAATACTTAATTTGAGTTAAACAATATAATTTTGATCAAAACATTAATTTTATTTGTATAATTTATAATGTGTTTATGTATATACTTCAAATAATTAATTATGATAATATATACTTTCAAAGTTACTTAATATACACTTAAGAATTGTTATACTTATTTAATGGAATTAATTTTAAATAGATATGATAATTATGTTAATTAAACTATCAAATATCACATTTAATTTTTTGTCCATAATTTCATTATTCATGCTTATAAAGTTATTTGTTATATTATGTTAGGTCCCAAAGGGAAAAAATACTAGAACGAGGTTGAATAGTGTTTTTCAAAATTTAATTCTTTCTTATAAAATTTGCAATTTTAAAGCACTTCTTACTTATTAAAAAAGACTATCTTATATTTTGAAAAGAGTTAGCAGCAAAATTTATACCAAAGAACTCCTTAATTTTTAAATTAATGGCTTAAAGCAGCAATGCCAATAAGTCTTTGCTAAATGAGTTTAGCAGAGACTATGCAAAGTAAAGATAAAAGAAATAAGCAATATAAACGATAAGCAACAAAGTAAAGTGAGCAAGAGAATTTTTATAGTGGTTCAGTCTAAGCCTACTCCATTCTTCTTCTCTTTACTTGAGAAGACACTCACTAAAAATGTTCACACAGAACAATAAGCAACAGGACACTAAGTCCAAAAATACAATGGGTCACTTAGACCAGATAGTCACACAGACTAGTAGCAGATAAAGTATCTTTCTTTCTATCTCTAAGCAGTAAACTCCTTGTTGAGCAGATTAGATAACACTTGTTCAAACTTGAATTTGTGTCTTGCTAAATTCTTAGAATCTCAGATTGTCAGAGCAATTTCTTGGTTGTTCAGATCTCATAAATGAAATTTATTGCTCCTATTTATACTACTCCAAAAATCTATCCGTTGAGAATTTGAAATAGATCCGTTGGAGTTGTACTGTTGATAGTGATTTGTGCCTTTACGGCTGTTCCCTACTTAGTTAAAAAAGATAGCCGTTATTTTGTTTTTTAGTGTTTTTTGAAAAGTCTTCTAGAAGTTGACTAAGAAGGACAAGAGGTAGAGTTTTTTTTCTGACAATCTCGATTGGATAAAGGTAAGATATCTTGCTATATCAATTCTTACTTATTTCCATTATAAGCAGGACTGTCCTTGAAATTTTCTTTACATCTTCAGCATATTTCCTGATCGATAAGTAGAGTTTTCATTTGTGATCAAAATCCTTACTTAACTAGCAGAATATATCCACCTAACAAGTTGGATATTTTTCTAAATCTTTTTACATCATATAAGTAAGGATTATATTACATCATCAATTCTTATATCAATAAATATAATTCTTTAAGCAATAGTAATATAAGCAGGGGTGCATCAACAATCTTCCCCTAATTGATGATGTAAAAACGAGTTATTTTGATCACCACAGCAAGCAACAAGATTCATTTCATTTCATAAAACAAAATTCTTGCTACTCTTCACTATTAGCAGATCCTTATTGATCTTCTTCTCCAAACTTCAGCAACTCTAGTCTTATCCTTTCTTCAGCCTCCTCCCTTTCTCTTCTTAGAGCCTCCTTTTCTTGCTTCCTTCTCTCCATCCTTTCCTTCTTGAGGTTGTACTCCCTTTCATTTTGTTGGTCTCTGAGTCTTTTCATTTCCAACTCACACTGCTTGATTTTGGATTCAGAATTTTTAATGCTTGCAAGTAGTTTGAGGCTTTCAGCGGGCCCTGACTTCTTCGTCATCACATCCACTTCTTCAAGTGTCTTTTGCAATCCCATATATGGAGAAGGATTGATAATTTGTACCGCAGAATTAGGGATGTGTTTGGGAACTCTTCTTCTGGCCACAACATTGGGAGTCGCAGCAGGAGCAGGAGTTAAGGCTTGATCTTGTTATTGTGCTGCCACATCTGGATCTCTCTCCACATTTTTGATATCATCAGCCATTAGAGGGAGAAAGTCAATCAGCTTGTTGAGAGTCAGCAAAATATGATCATGTTTACGCTCAATTTTGTTAATTCTATCTTCAAGCTCAAAAGCAGGAGGAGGGGCCTTTGAACTCTGAGCAGATTTAGCAGGCTATGAGTTAAGATTTGCTAAAACCTTATCCATTTTGGAGTCAAGTTCAGCAAGCCTTTTCTTTGTGGACTTGGAGGAGTGTGAGCGAGCTTACTTTGTTGGTTTAGAGGTAGCAGAAGGAGGTTTGGAAGGATAAGAGTCCTCAAGCTTTACTGGAACAAAAGATTTCCCAGAAGCAAACGGTCTAATTCTGGCACAAGAAAGTTCTTCAGAGAGGAGGTCAACAGGAGGAATGTATCCTTCAGCAGCAGGAATATTGGCAGTAGGGATGATGGTGAACCTGTGTTTGCGCATGTCCATTCGAAGTCTTCTGGCTAAGGCAGCAACAGTGTCATCAACATGTGGAGCTAAGTCAATCATATTCTGGGCTGCCCTCCAAGGATTTTCAATAAGCACCATGAATTTTGGCACCCTTCTGAAAGAATCGGAGATTGCGCGTATGCCCATTCCACACCAGTAGGCATGGAGCATGGGTAGGAAGAGGAGAAAATCAGCAAGGAGCATATACAAAAAGAAGTCATCATTCAATCCAAGCCATAGTCGTTTACTCCTTACTGATGCTTTAGAAGGGATGATTTCTTCTTGAAGTTCTCTTATGGTGATTGCGGAAGTTCCATAGATGTTGCTTACATTCTCAGAAATGAAGTCCTTGTATTTTTTAGCAAGCATCCGATCTAGAAAGTGCTCATAGAGCACAATTTCCTTTTCTGCACGAGTGTAGTATGATGTATGCCTAACAGGTGCATCAAAGCCAAGTTCTTTTAGTCTCTTTAGCAAGATCCGTCGAAAATGTCTTACTGTGAGGTCAAAATCATAATCAAGAAGGCAATAGTCATTTTGAAGGTCAATACTGTTGTCCTCAGTTAGGTCTCTTTTGACCATCCTGATTCCAGCAACACTTACCTTAGACATTCGCTCGGTGTCTGTCTCTTTGTGAGCTTCATCCCCCTCAACAGCAGGCTCCTTATCAACAGGAAGTATGTTGATATTTTCTTCATGGTCCATTCCTCCACCAGTAGGCTCCCCCTCAGCAAGTACTTGGATTGGGGAAAGGCCACTAGGTCCTTCCAAGAGTTGTTCAGCAAGGTATTCGGATTCAATCCTGCTTGTTCTACATCTTTTATAAGTAATGCTCAGATGAGTTCTTCCAGTTACTACTCCATTCGCCTCTATACAAGGATCTTATCTGAGTTACTGTTAGAGTCATTGCTGCTTAACTCTCTAATCTTCTTCCTTTTGCCTTTCCCTTTTTCAGCAATGTGTTTTCTTTTTGGAGGGGGCACATTTTCTCGAATAACAAAGCCAAACAGAACCAATCTTCGAGCAGCAGAAGGTTTGGTGGTGGGAAGTGGAGTCTCTACTATCTGATCATTGTAAAATTCTTCCTCTGTGATGGGCTCTAGTTTGATCAGATCAGCAAGATGTATGTCTGTTTGCTGTTGTGCACCAGTGATTTTGATGTCAGCAGCATCGTCCTTAGTTTTTGGACCTGTGACACTATCAGGTGTGTCAGCAAGCTCCATAACTTCGGTGATGTTGACCAGTTCAGTGGGTATGACAACATTACTTGCTGATGGTAGTTCAGCAGTGGGGGTAGGTTGATCAGCTGCACTGATTGCGCTAGTAAAAGAGTTAATTTCCTTGAAGAGTTCGTCAGATGAACTCTTCTGAGTATCAGCAGGAATCACTAGTGACTGGGCAGCAGGATAATAGTTGTTGATTTCTTGGAAAATATCATCCTCTGCTGATACAGTGGTAATGGGGACAACAAAGGGTATATCTTACTGGTCTGGTTCTTGCTCATCATCAGTGGGGGGCTCAATATCATATCCTCCTTCAACAATAGCCTTGGAAGCAGCGTCTTCATCGTATAATTCCATGAAAAAATCATACATTTCTCTTTCCTCGGAATCGAGGGTGGCTGGGTCAAAGTCTAGATTAGCAACAACTGCCTTAGATTTCTTTTTAGGTCGCTGTATTTGAGCATCAACATGTCTCTTCCTACTAGGTTTGGTCATACCATCAGGGTTGGTGGCAACAACAGTTTGTCGTACAACAGGACGTTCTACATCCTGCTGTCCTTCAGCAAGGTCTTCAGCCTAATTAGTGGACTTCTTTGTCCTCCTTTCAACAGCTGCTCTTGCTAGGGCAGCAAGGTTACGTTCTTAATTTTGCAAAATGGAAGGGGTGATTATTTTGCTCTTGGGCAATTTCTTTGATTTGGTCCCTGCTAAGAAGTTGTCTCCTAGAATTCCCTTGAGTAGCAGGGATAGTGTTTGTCCATGTCTGACCTTTGTTTTCTTCTTGCTGGAGAAGAATTCTTTGATCAGATCGAAGAAAATATGGGCCCAATTTATTTTCTGCTCAGACTTCAGCAGGGATACTAGGGAGATAACCCTTGTTGATGCCTCATCTTGAGATGTGAATTTTCACAACAAGGTCTTGTGAATGATATCCATAAGGAATTCTCATTTCTTTGGGAAATCCTTCCTCTTCTTGGTGCTATGATTTCTTACATAACCAAGGTCTGCTAGCACAACAAGGACTAGTGTAGGTGGGGGCAATAGTCCCTGACTTGTCATCTGGAGCGTGTCCCTGATGTTTGTTGCTATAATCAATATTTGTTGTCCATTCACTCGGCCACTAATGTTGTTGTCTTTTACTTGTACACTTCGACAAAATTCCCTTATTATTTCTTCATAGATGGGGCAATCAGTAGAGATCACATAGCGGATCCCGCTATTCCTCAACAGCAATATAACCTCTCGAGTATCAGCATCTTGTTAATCATCAGCAAAGGAGTCTAGGTCAATAATAGACTTAGATTCAATCTTATCAAGCCAGTTTGCCATCCTGTTGTGTGTTGATGGAAAAAGTGGTGGTTTTAGGACAAAAAGTGGTGGTCTCGACAGATTTTTAGAGAGAGAAAGTTTTAGAAAGAGTTGAAAGCGATTGAAGGTAAAAAGAAATGAGGGGTGAAAGTGTTTATATAGGGGGTGAAAAGAAGTTGAAGAGGTTTAGAGTAGTTACTCAAATGAGTAGTGAAGGTGTTAGTGGGAGAAAAAATACGTGGGTAGTGGTGAGAATTAATTATCAAAAAGACAACTGTCATAAATAGATAATGGGGCAGAGTGGCATTAAATGCGGAGAGAGAAATAAACGGCTAAAGTGATGATGGGCTAGTTTTATGGCAATAAAAGTGGAAGTGACCAAAAAAAAATTGGCAAGTCATTGAGGTGACAACAGGATATGGTTGTAAGTCTTTACTAGTGATAAGGATTGATGGAATACAACAAATAAAATATATCCTGCTTATAGTCAGCAAGAGCCACCGTCCTTGCTGGTCTCTATTGCCACTAAGAGTCTGAGATGAGCAAGGAGTTTGAACTCGTAAGCAGCAAGAACATCCTTTGCTTACCGCATAAGTAAGGTCTTTGACTTAGTTTCTAAAACAACACTTTTATCGAGGAGGCTCCCCTTTTTGTGAAATTTACAGCAGGGTCGATGTAGATTGGGACAACAACATTGATGAATGTTGCTCAATATCAGCAGGTAACCTACATCAGCAGAGACTATCCATTAGCAGCATCTTCGAGGTTTCTCCTTTTTGATGGACTTCAACAGGATTAAATGAATTGACACAACAACATTGAAGAATGCTTTTTAGTTATCAACAGGATCTTTTCCTTCACCTGAGCAAGGAGTTTATCGAATTGCTAAGGACATAAGTCCTTGCTTAAGAAAATAGAATGTTAGTACAACAGACTCTTACTCTAAATTTAGCATGACTAATTCATTTATTAGTTTATTGAAACGATTTTCATCCAAGGGTTTTGTAAAAACGTCAGCTAATTGATTTTTAGTAGGAATATAATTTATATCTATAGTACCTTGTTGTACATGATCTCTAATAAAATGATGCCTTATATCTATATGTTTAGTCATAGAGTGTAAAATAGGATTATAAGCAATGACTACAACATTAGTATTATCATAGAATATAGGGATAAACTTGAAATCAAACCTATAGTCAGCAAGTTAATTTTTCATCCATAGAATTTGTGCAACACAACTTCCTGCTGATATTTACTCAGCTTCAGCAATGGAAGTTGATACAAAATTTTGCTTCTTGCTGAAACATGAGACAAATCTTCCTCCTACAAATTGACATGTACCACTTGTGCTTTTTCGATCAATTTTACACCTAGCAAAGTCCGCATCCGAATATCCAGCAAGGTTGAAGTTAGAATCTTTTGGATACCATATTCCTAAGTTAGGAGTTCCTCTGAGATATCTAAAAATTCTTTTAACAGAAGCTAAATGTGATTCCTTGGGGGTTAGATTGAAACGTGCACAAATACATGTAGCAAACATAATGTTAGGTCTGCTTGCAGTTAAGTAAAACAAGGATTCGATCATACCTTGATAGCTTGTTATATCTACGGATTTACCTTACTCATCTTTATCCAACTTTGTTGATGATGACATGGAAGTTTTCATAAGACTTGTTGTCTTCAATCCGAACTTCTTAAGCAGGTCTTTGGTATACTTGAATTGACTTATGAAAATTCCATCATTGTTTTGCTTAATTTGAAGTCCAAGAAAGAAATTTAACTCTCACATCATGCTCATCTCAAATTTGCTCTGCATAAGCTTAGCAAATCTTGCACAAAGTTTTTCGTCAGCAGAACCAAATATTATATCGTCTACATAAATTTGTACTAACAATGTTTTATCTTTATGTTATTTAATGAATAAAGTCGTGTCAACTTTACCTCTACTAAACCCTTCATTAACTAAAAAGGAAGATAGAGTATCATACTATGCCCCTGGTGCTTGCTTAAGACCATATAAAGCTTTTTCAAACCTATATATATGGTTAGGATGAGAATGATCAGCATAACCTGGAGGTTGCTCAACGTATACTTCCTCCTGAAGTTGCCATTCAGAAAGGCACTTTTGACATCAATTTGAAACACCTTGAAGTCTTGATAAGCAGCATAAGCAAGAAAAATTCTTATGGCTTCAAGCCTTGCTACTGGAGCAAAGGTTTCATCATAATCAATCCCTTCCTCCTGTGAGTAGCCTTTAGCCACAAGTCTTGCTTTGTTCCTTGTGATGATTCCATCTTCATCCATCTTGTTCTGGAATACCCACTTGGTGCCTATTACTGTATGATTTCTTGGCCTGGGAACTAGATTCCACACTTTGTTCCTGCTGAATTGGTTTAGTTCTTCTTGCATAGCAAGGATCCAATCAGCATCAGCAAGAGCATCCTCAATTTTCTTTGATTCCATTTGAGATAGAAAACTTAGAAAACTATTTTCATTTTGAGCAGATCTTCTAGTCTTTACTGAACTTGTGGGATTGCCAATTATCAAATCTTCTAAGTGAGATTTGGTCCACTTCATTCTCCTTTGTAGATCTGTTCGAATGTCTTGCTGCTTTAGTTCCTCCAGTTTAGGTTCATCATCTTTTACTTCAGCATGGGTGCTTTCTATTGGAATATTGCCTTCTGAAGGTTCTTTAGCAAGATCTTTGTTAGTGCAACATAAGCACAAGTGTTTGTAGAAGGGGGGGGGGGGGATGAATACAAACACCTAAAACTTTTCGCTCTTTTAAACTTAAAAGTGCTTACTGGAAAACAGTTGTAACAAACAGAAAAACTATAAGAAATGAACACAGATTCAAGTTAAAATAGTTATATTAAAACTTGGGGTTTTTTCTGGAAATCTGTATAATCACAAATGTGATTTACAGCTACAAATTCTGTAAATAAAATTCATAGCTTCTCACACTCACTAGCTTCTAATTTTCTTTGAAATATTTCTCGCAAGATCTATTACAAAGATTCTCTCTAATGTTTGTGTGCTTCAGTATTTGTTTGATCTGTTGGATAGATTCAATCTCTGTATTTTTGTAATGAGAACTCCGTTGCTTATATGTTGATCAGTTGATGAAATCACTTGCTTGAGACGTGCTACTTTTTTTTTCAACTTAGCCGCAAGTATGTCACATCGTAGTCCTATGTGTCAAACTGCTGCATGCTTTGTTGCTTCTTTTTCTTCCCCTGATCTGTGTGCATTTAATGCGAGAGAGATCTCATTGGATCAAAAACAAACTTCAAGAAATATCTTTCCAGTTGATATTTCTTGCTTTTGTAACACATTACATTGATTTCCGTGTAAGTACTGATGACGGGTGCCTGCTGTCATAACGATCCACTGACTGCCTGCCCTGATGGACTTTGATCAGTGCTTCTGGATCCCCTGATGCTTATTGACTGGATCAGGGCTTTAACCTTCACTTGAGTTTCACTCAGTGCTTTTTGATCCTGATGGTTATGACTGACGGCATATACTGATGGCTTCCACTGATGTCAAGTTGGTCATTCCCCCTGATGGGTTGCCCTGACACTGACATGTCCTGAAGTGTTTCCCTGACGTGTTGGTCTGCCCTCGTCATACCCTGACAGGTTTCCCTAATGAGTTCCCCCTGATGGGTTCCCCCTGATGGGTTCCCCCTGATGAAACTTAATCAACGTAACTTTGATTAGAATTTTTGATGTGCGGAATACTTTGACTGTTTACAAGTAGCATCAGACATTCTTCTTCACTTAGTCAAGTCCTTTGAATGTTTCTGTTTTCTAACTTGTCTTATGAAGAGATCGACCATCCACTGATTAATAAGGTTATTATCAGTGGATGCAAAACTTGTGCTGTTCTTAAGGTTTATAAAATACCTCAAGTATTTATAGTTGCACAATTTATTACATAATCATCATCATCATCATTTATCTCTAACAATCTCCCCCTATTTATGTTTATCAATTTGATAACCATAAATCCCTAGATGCACTGATGATGATGTCAAAACCAATACTAAATACATGAAAGAATTTTGAATGAATTAATAAAAGAATTTCTGTACAAGTATTTTCCTATAACTATTACAAAAAGAATGTTGTATTAGACATCAAGATCCCTTTTCCTTTTTGCTGAGACAAAGGGCAATGGATGACTTGATTCAATCTGTTAAGAGTCACTTCTAAGGCCTTGCCTTCTTTGATCTGGGTTTTGATCAGGAATCCTTAGTTTGTTGTCTTCTCCACCTGCTTCCAGTTGCTCCAGCTCCTTTTGAAGAAGTTTTTTGAAGTTGACTATATTGACATTGCTGTTGGATTCCAAAGCTTCAAGGACAGATTTTATTTTTAGAACATTGGCTGCAGCAAGTTGTGACCAGTAGAAGGTAGTGATCTCCCCCTTTTTATTCTTGAATTGAACACCCATGGGGCTAGTGATCATTTTTGGATATTCTTTAAATCCCTTCACTGGTGGCACATTCCTTACTGCAGTGTTCCCATCATCAACTTTGGTTTCTTCAATCTCCTTCAATACTCTCTGAGTCAGCAGGATTCTGAACTGGATGACATGTTCATTTTTGTGATAGGCTATTTGGCTTAGAACATGCATTGTTTCCTCCAAGTTTAGGCCATCAACTTCTTTGATCCTTATACTTTTCTCTTGTCCATCAGTGGATCTATAGAATAATTTCAGTGGACTTTCCAATGTTGTGGGCAGGCTCCTTTCATTGTTGATGGCTCTCCTCAGCCTATCGATTATCCCCCTTAAGTCTCTGTTAGCCTGTGAGGATCTTGGAATCAGATTTAGGACCAGTCCTAATTGCTCAGCATCCATTCTCCTAAACCAGTCCATTGCTACATTGAATTCTGACCCACTCTTCAGTTGAACTATTATTAGGTGATCCCTTCTATTGTTGAACCTGACATCTATGCTTTTTATGGAGAACATAAATGTCAGGTTTTTACGCCTTTCTTCTTTGAGAAATTCAGCTAGAGTGGGTGGACCATATTCTTTGGTAATAGGAGAAGGTGTTTTGTCCTTGGTTTCAGATGACTTCTTTGTAGTGGCATCAGGGTCTTCAGTTTTATCTTGATTTTTATCCCCTGATGCACTTTTAGGGTTCTAAGATATTCTTGGCTGAGGTTTCCTAGAGGTCCTGGGCCTGACACTCTTCTTCTTCTTTACTTCTTCCTCCTGTTCCTTTGCCATTTCCCTCTCTTCTTCTTCTTGAAGTTGTTGTGCAAAGATTGCATCAGCTTCTACTAACTTTTTATCTTGAGGGTAGACCAGCTCCATTTTACCATCAATTACAACTTCAACGGGTGTTGGAAAGTGGGCTGTCTTCATGGCATCTCCAAGTAGCTTAGGCCCTAATTAAGTGTTGGATTTCTTCTTGGGTTCCTCAATTAGGATTCCCTTGCCTTTATCCTTGGATTTTGGAGCAGGAACAGGAGCAGTCACATCCCCTGATTGTTGATTTGAATTCTCAACAACATCCCCTGACGATTGCTTGGTTGATTTCTCCCCCTTTTTGACAGCATCATCAGTGGGAGTTGTGAGTTGGGATGTGACTTGAAGAACTTGTTGTAGAGTGCCAGTCATGGAATGTTGCAGAGTTTCCATGTTGGTCAGTTGGGAAGTGAGATCATCGAGCTTTTTGTCAACAGTGTCAGCTTGTTTCTTCATTCTGAGGAGAGTCTGGCTGGTGACTAGGGAGTCAACAATTTGCTGTACACTTTGGATCTTTGTAGAAAAATGTGTATACAATTTTTGATTTTCTATATCTATTGACTGACCAATCATGATCTGTGACTTTAACACTTTGATCAAGATTGGATCAGTAGTTCTAGCTAATTCTTGCTTTAATAACTGTACAGTGTTAGACATCTGGTTCTATCGAAAGTATAAATCAACTCCGATGAGCTCGGAAAAATCATCTTGTGGAGCATCATCTTCATCACTTTCAGGGTAGAAGTAGTATTTACAGTAACTGGGTTTTCTCTCTGTTCTTTATTTACAAGGATCTCATCATCTCCTTTTTCTTTGCCGTCTAAGGCATCACTCGTATTCTCTCCTTTTGCTTTGCCTACTAAGGTAGTACTCTCTTGCTTTTCTTTTGCCAAAGTCCTCTCAAGGGTTTGACTTTGCCTCTCTCCACTAAGTATTTTCTCAGTCTCACTCAAAATTGTCCTAGAGAGGCTCCTATGGGCTTGGAAATCATCAACTGTGACCAGTTCAAGTGATGTATGTACAGATTCTGGTTCCACAATTGTGATAGGAGTAGGAGAAGAAGTAAAGTGTGTATGTATAATTGGAGAAGTGTATGTTTCTATAGAGGAAGTATATACAATTAAGGGTACATAAAGAGTTATAGCTGTAGTATGTATAGTGGAGTCTATGTCCCCTGTTTGATTATCAGTGTTTGTATCAAGTAAAAATGAGTTAACCATTTGAGAGTGTTGACTACTAAACACTGTTTCAAAGAATGTTGGCTCCTCCACGAATTGAGAATGTGGAGAATCTGATTGTATGACACTTAATGTTTGTGTCATTATATCTGAAGAAATTTGAGGAACAGAGAAAGAAGGAAGTGGTATAGATGGGAGTGTTAGTTGAATCACTGAACGAGGAGGTGATTCATCAAAAGATGCTGTAGAAGAATACTTATGACTTAAGTCGATCTTATTAAGAAGCTTCTGAGCTACAACATCTTAAGTGGTGTGTGCACTCACTGTAGAGAATATCTGCAAGTGGCTCTCAGAGACCCTGATGGTAAGTTCATCAGTGTCTATGGTCAGTGTATGTGCCTCACTTAATTGTGTCCTTCGTTGGGGACTAATTTCAATAACTAATTCCTTTTGTGAGGAACTAGTTAGAAATATGTTTAATTCCTTATCAAAAGCAGCATCCTTTTAAGAGGATACTGCCTGGTCAGGTTGTTGGGTAACACTCGTGGCTCCCTTTTTCTTCTTCTTCAATCTCCTCCTATAGCCAATCACTCTCTCTTCTTGCTCCCCCTCAGTTGTTGTGGTAACTTCACTGGGTTTTCTTTTAATCCCAACAGTCTTTTGGGAGACTGTGGGTTAGGTTGTTGAGAGTGGTTGTGAAGAAATTGGTTGTTCTACTTAGGTAGGCAGAGAGGTGGTTGATTTCTCTGCCATAGTAGATGAAGGTGAAGAATGTATAGTTTGAGAAGTAGAAGGTGTAGAATTTACTACCTGTACCATATGCTGTGGAAGAGCAAATGATTCGACTGTATATGATTTCTTTATTATTTCTACAAACAGTTTCTTTGTTTGCTCGTAAGTCTGTACAGGTATATCATTCTCAAAAGAAAAATTAGTAATCTGATCTTTAATAATCATGTACAAAAATCTAGCATAATATATTTCAGATTTCCTATTATTAAAACTACCTAACTTATTTACAAGGTCATCAAAAATTATTTTTCCTATATTTATATTCACATTTCGAATTATTGCAAAAGCTATTTTTAAAGTTAAAGAGGTAATGACCTCAAAGTTAGAACACTTACCTGAGAACACCTTGGTAATGGTGTCGAAGAGATAAGAAATCTCTCTCTTCATGTTCACCCTTTTGAGATCCTTGAACTTTAACACTGCGTTGGGAGCAGCGTTATAGCCCAGTTCCCTCAAGAAATCCAGCAGATCTGCATCACTGGGTGCATACACCAGATCTTGAGTAGGTAACCCCAAAACAGAGTTAAGTCTGGAAGGAGTTATTTTCCCTTTCTCAGACGAAACTTTGAATGAGATACCCTTTACCACATCAGGCTTGGTGGTGGAGTAGATGAACTTGACACTTGTCCATAGTTGTGACAGTGCCTCCTCCGACATTTCTTCATCGGTAAATATGGCTTTACTATACTCAGAGTTGAGTAGATAGTTCATTATCGGTTTAAAGCATTCACTTACCTCATCAATGTCAGAGAAGCCCACATAGTTCGTGGGTGGGACTGTCATGTTCCTCTGAATTTGTTGACGTGCCATGGATGTTTTGAAGATTTGAAGTTCTAGGGTTTCTGTAAAGACAAGAGAGAAGAAGAAGAAAAAAAACTCGAGCAAATATCAGGTAGAGATTAAACGTTTTGGGGAGTTTCAAAAAGTAGGAGAGATAGAGTATTAATACCCGTCTATTGACGTTTGAAAACTTCTCCTGAAAACACGCTATCAGGGAGTCAGTTCAGTTTCTGTGATGACACGTCATCAGTGAGAGAAGAACTTAATGATGAGCTGTCATCACTTAACTGACCTTGAAACCCGATACAGAAAAAAAATTTAAAACTTACCCTGATGATTCACTGTATGTTACCCTGATGCACAAGACGGACACCCTGACCCTGACACACAGTTAAAACAAAAACCAAACAACAAAATGCAGAATATACAAGTATATACATATTTACAATTTGAACATATATAACCACATATCAATTGATTTTATCTAGAACTTATGAAATGAGTTAGAAATACCAAATTTTAAGAGTTTGACTCTGACCCTGACGCATAATTCACCATTCCCAGCTCTCCCACAAGATTTGAAAATATGGCTTCATCAAGAGCTTTGGTGAATATGTCTGCCAACTGCTGATTTGAAGGTACAAACTGTAGTTCAATATTCCCATTCATAACATGTTCCCTGATAAAATGATATCTGATTTCTATATGCTTAGTTCTGGAATGCTGCACTGGATTTTCAGCAATGGCAATGGCACTAGTGTTATCACACCTTATTGGAATCTTGGAATTGTTCAGTCCATAATCCATTAGCTGATTTTTCTTCCATAGAATTTGTGCACAACAACTTCCAGCTGCAATATATTCAGCTTCAGCAGTAGATGTAGAGATTGAGTGCTGCTTTTTGCTGAACCAAGCTACAAGCCTTCCTCCTAGAAATTGACAGCTTCCTATTGTACTCTTTCTATCAATCCTGCATCCTCTAAAGTTAGCATCAGAATATCCTAGCAATTCAAATCCAGACTCCTTTGGATACCAAAGTCCCAACTCTGTAGTGCCCTTGATATATCTCAAGATCCTTTTCACTGCAATGAGATGAGATTCCTTTGGATCAGCTTGATATCTTGCATAAAGACATGTTGCAAACATTATGTCTGGCCTGCTTGCTGTCAGATATAGCAATGATCCAATCATTCCCCTGTAAGTCTTCAAATCAACTTTCTTTCCATTCTTATCAGGGTCAATCTTGGTTGTAGTGGCCATAGGTGTCTTTGCTACTTTTGAGTCCTCCATATCAAATTTCTTGAGAAGTTCTTTGGCATATTTTGTCTGATGAATGTAGATTCCATCATAGTCTTGTTTAACTTGCAATCCCAAGAAGTAAGATAACTCACCCATCAAGCTCATTTCATATTTGCTTTGCATGAGTTTGGAGAACTTTTCACACAGTCTTGTGTCAATGGATCCAAAAATGATATCATCAACATAAATTTGAACCAAAATCAGGTGACCTTGGTGTTGTCTGAAGAACAAGGTCTTGTCAATGATACCTCTTGAAAATTTGTTTTCCACCAGAAACTTTGACAGTGTATCATACCAAGCTCTAGGTGCTTGCTTCAGTCCATAAAGTGCCTTTTCCAGTTTGTAGACATGATTTGGAAATTTTGAGCATTCAAATCCTGGAGGTTGTTGGACATACACCTCCTGTTCCAATTTCCCATTTAGAAAAGCACTTTTCACATCCATTTGATATACTTTAAATTTTGAATGTGCTGCATAGGCTAAGAAAATTCTTATAGCATCAAGTCTGGCTACTGGTGCAAATGTCTCATCAAAGTCAATCCCTTCTTCTTGAAGATATCCTTTTACAACCAGTCTTGCTTTGTTTCTTACAACAATGCCAGCTTCATCCATCTTATTTCTGAATACCCACTTAGTACCTATTATGATTCTTTCTTTGGGTTTAGGTACAAGCTTCCATACTTGATTTCTTTCAAATTGATTTAGCTCTTCCTGCATAGCCAAGATCCAGTCTGCATCTTGAACAGCTTTTTCAAACTTCTTTGGCTCAATTTGAGAAAGAAAACAAACATATAGGCATTCATTAGATGTTGCTTTCCTCGTCTGCACTCTTTTGCTTGGGTCACCAATAATCAGATCTGTTGTGTGACTTCTGGCCCATTTGGGATTAGAGATGTGTCTTGATGAGCTTGCTTGACTATTATCTCCTCCCCCTAAGTCTGTGCTCCCAGCTTTTGAAAACTCTCCCCCTGAATTAGTGGATAATTCAAGGTTCGAGTTATCCCCTGATGGTGCATGTCCTGATGAATGATCCCCTGATGGAGTATCCCCTGATCTGTTGTCCAAGAAATTGACTTTATCTGCTGACGGGGGGACTACATTGTTTGGATTGACATTAGGAATGGATAAATTCTCCATTTGTCTGCACTCATCGGCTTCAGTCTCTTGATAATCATTTTCATCTTCATTTTCAAACCTGAGTTCTTCATGAAAACCAGGGTCTTCAAGTCCAGAAATCTCTTGATCATCAAAAGCTACATTTATAGACTCCATCACCACCTAAATTCTTTTGTTGTAAACCCTGTAGGCCTTGGATGACAGAGAATAACCTAGGAAAATTGCTTCATCAGCTTTTGGATCAAATTTTCCTAAGTTCTCACCAAAATTCCCCATAACAAAACATTTGCATCCAAATACATGGAGGAACTTGATGCTTGGCTTTCTCCCTGTCATTAGCTCATATGGTGTCTTGTTGTGAGCCTTGTTGATTAGAGATCTATTCTGAGTAAAGCAAGCAGTGGAAATTGCTTCAGCCCAAAAATAGGTGGGAATCTTTGCCTCTGCTAGCATTGACCTAGCAGCTTCAATCAGGGTTCTATTTTTCCTTTCCACTACACCTTTCTATTGAGGAGTCCTTGGAGCAGAGAATGTATGATTTATGCCTTTCTCCACACAAAATCCCTCAACAGCTACATTTTTGAATTCAGTTCCATTATCTGTTCTCAACATTCTAACCACTGACCCTGATTCTGTTTCCACCTTCTTGATATGGTCAATGATTTGTT
>CM025784.1:11799673-11862292 GCA_014636745.2 Centella asiatica | reverse complement strand
ATGAATACAAACACCTAAAACTTTTCGCTCTTTTAAACTTAAAAGTGCTTACTGGAAAACAGTTGTAACAAACAGAAAAACTATAAGAAATGAACACAGATTCAAGTTAAAATAGTTATATTAAAACTTGGGGTTTTTTCTGGAAATCTGTATAATCACAAATGTGATTTACAGCTACAAATTCTGTAAATAAAATTCATAGCTTCTCACACTCACTAGCTTCTAATTTTCTTTGAAATATTTCTCGCAAGATCTATTACAAAGATTCTCTCTAATGTTTGTGTGCTTCAGTATTTGTTTGATCTGTTGGATAGATTCAATCTCTGTATTTTTGTAATGAGAACTCCGTTGCTTATATGTTGATCAGTTGATGAAATCACTTGCTTGAGACGTGCTACTTTTTTTTTCAACTTAGCCGCAAGTATGTCACATCGTAGTCCTATGTGTCAAACTGCTGCATGCTTTGTTGCTTCTTTTTCTTCCCCTGATCTGTGTGCATTTAATGCGAGAGAGATCTCATTGGATCAAAAACAAACTTCAAGAAATATCTTTCCAGTTGATATTTCTTGCTTTTGTAACACATTACATTGATTTCCGTGTAAGTACTGATGACGGGTGCCTGCTGTCATAACGATCCACTGACTGCCTGCCCTGATGGACTTTGATCAGTGCTTCTGGATCCCCTGATGCTTATTGACTGGATCAGGGCTTTAACCTTCACTTGAGTTTCACTCAGTGCTTTTTGATCCTGATGGTTATGACTGACGGCATATACTGATGGCTTCCACTGATGTCAAGTTGGTCATTCCCCCTGATGGGTTGCCCTGACACTGACATGTCCTGAAGTGTTTCCCTGACGTGTTGGTCTGCCCTCGTCATACCCTGACAGGTTTCCCTAATGAGTTCCCCCTGATGGGTTCCCCCTGATGGGTTCCCCCTGATGAAACTTAATCAACGTAACTTTGATTAGAATTTTTGATGTGCGGAATACTTTGACTGTTTACAAGTAGCATCAGACATTCTTCTTCACTTAGTCAAGTCCTTTGAATGTTTCTGTTTTCTAACTTGTCTTATGAAGAGATCGACCATCCACTGATTAATAAGGTTATTATCAGTGGATGCAAAACTTGTGCTGTTCTTAAGGTTTATAAAATACCTCAAGTATTTATAGTTGCACAATTTATTACATAATCATCATCATCATCATTTATCTCTAACAATCTCCCCCTATTTATGTTTATCAATTTGATAACCATAAATCCCTAGATGCACTGATGATGATGTCAAAACCAATACTAAATACATGAAAGAATTTTGAATGAATTAATAAAAGAATTTCTGTACAAGTATTTTCCTATAACTATTACAAAAAGAATGTTGTATTAGACATCAAGATCCCTTTTCCTTTTTGCTGAGACAAAGGGCAATGGATGACTTGATTCAATCTGTTAAGAGTCACTTCTAAGGCCTTGCCTTCTTTGATCTGGGTTTTGATCAGGAATCCTTAGTTTGTTGTCTTCTCCACCTGCTTCCAGTTGCTCCAGCTCCTTTTGAAGAAGTTTTTTGAAGTTGACTATATTGACATTGCTGTTGGATTCCAAAGCTTCAAGGACAGATTTTATTTTTAGAACATTGGCTGCAGCAAGTTGTGACCAGTAGAAGGTAGTGATCTCCCCCTTTTTATTCTTGAATTGAACACCCATGGGGCTAGTGATCATTTTTGGATATTCTTTAAATCCCTTCACTGGTGGCACATTCCTTACTGCAGTGTTCCCATCATCAACTTTGGTTTCTTCAATCTCCTTCAATACTCTCTGAGTCAGCAGGATTCTGAACTGGATGACATGTTCATTTTTGTGATAGGCTATTTGGCTTAGAACATGCATTGTTTCCTCCAAGTTTAGGCCATCAACTTCTTTGATCCTTATACTTTTCTCTTGTCCATCAGTGGATCTATAGAATAATTTCAGTGGACTTTCCAATGTTGTGGGCAGGCTCCTTTCATTGTTGATGGCTCTCCTCAGCCTATCGATTATCCCCCTTAAGTCTCTGTTAGCCTGTGAGGATCTTGGAATCAGATTTAGGACCAGTCCTAATTGCTCAGCATCCATTCTCCTAAACCAGTCCATTGCTACATTGAATTCTGACCCACTCTTCAGTTGAACTATTATTAGGTGATCCCTTCTATTGTTGAACCTGACATCTATGCTTTTTATGGAGAACATAAATGTCAGGTTTTTACGCCTTTCTTCTTTGAGAAATTCAGCTAGAGTGGGTGGACCATATTCTTTGGTAATAGGAGAAGGTGTTTTGTCCTTGGTTTCAGATGACTTCTTTGTAGTGGCATCAGGGTCTTCAGTTTTATCTTGATTTTTATCCCCTGATGCACTTTTAGGGTTCTAAGATATTCTTGGCTGAGGTTTCCTAGAGGTCCTGGGCCTGACACTCTTCTTCTTCTTTACTTCTTCCTCCTGTTCCTTTGCCATTTCCCTCTCTTCTTCTTCTTGAAGTTGTTGTGCAAAGATTGCATCAGCTTCTACTAACTTTTTATCTTGAGGGTAGACCAGCTCCATTTTACCATCAATTACAACTTCAACGGGTGTTGGAAAGTGGGCTGTCTTCATGGCATCTCCAAGTAGCTTAGGCCCTAATTAAGTGTTGGATTTCTTCTTGGGTTCCTCAATTAGGATTCCCTTGCCTTTATCCTTGGATTTTGGAGCAGGAACAGGAGCAGTCACATCCCCTGATTGTTGATTTGAATTCTCAACAACATCCCCTGACGATTGCTTGGTTGATTTCTCCCCCTTTTTGACAGCATCATCAGTGGGAGTTGTGAGTTGGGATGTGACTTGAAGAACTTGTTGTAGAGTGCCAGTCATGGAATGTTGCAGAGTTTCCATGTTGGTCAGTTGGGAAGTGAGATCATCGAGCTTTTTGTCAACAGTGTCAGCTTGTTTCTTCATTCTGAGGAGAGTCTGGCTGGTGACTAGGGAGTCAACAATTTGCTGTACACTTTGGATCTTTGTAGAAAAATGTGTATACAATTTTTGATTTTCTATATCTATTGACTGACCAATCATGATCTGTGACTTTAACACTTTGATCAAGATTGGATCAGTAGTTCTAGCTAATTCTTGCTTTAATAACTGTACAGTGTTAGACATCTGGTTCTATCGAAAGTATAAATCAACTCCGATGAGCTCGGAAAAATCATCTTGTGGAGCATCATCTTCATCACTTTCAGGGTAGAAGTAGTATTTACAGTAACTGGGTTTTCTCTCTGTTCTTTATTTACAAGGATCTCATCATCTCCTTTTTCTTTGCCGTCTAAGGCATCACTCGTATTCTCTCCTTTTGCTTTGCCTACTAAGGTAGTACTCTCTTGCTTTTCTTTTGCCAAAGTCCTCTCAAGGGTTTGACTTTGCCTCTCTCCACTAAGTATTTTCTCAGTCTCACTCAAAATTGTCCTAGAGAGGCTCCTATGGGCTTGGAAATCATCAACTGTGACCAGTTCAAGTGATGTATGTACAGATTCTGGTTCCACAATTGTGATAGGAGTAGGAGAAGAAGTAAAGTGTGTATGTATAATTGGAGAAGTGTATGTTTCTATAGAGGAAGTATATACAATTAAGGGTACATAAAGAGTTATAGCTGTAGTATGTATAGTGGAGTCTATGTCCCCTGTTTGATTATCAGTGTTTGTATCAAGTAAAAATGAGTTAACCATTTGAGAGTGTTGACTACTAAACACTGTTTCAAAGAATGTTGGCTCCTCCACGAATTGAGAATGTGGAGAATCTGATTGTATGACACTTAATGTTTGTGTCATTATATCTGAAGAAATTTGAGGAACAGAGAAAGAAGGAAGTGGTATAGATGGGAGTGTTAGTTGAATCACTGAACGAGGAGGTGATTCATCAAAAGATGCTGTAGAAGAATACTTATGACTTAAGTCGATCTTATTAAGAAGCTTCTGAGCTACAACATCTTAAGTGGTGTGTGCACTCACTGTAGAGAATATCTGCAAGTGGCTCTCAGAGACCCTGATGGTAAGTTCATCAGTGTCTATGGTCAGTGTATGTGCCTCACTTAATTGTGTCCTTCGTTGGGGACTAATTTCAATAACTAATTCCTTTTGTGAGGAACTAGTTAGAAATATGTTTAATTCCTTATCAAAAGCAGCATCCTTTTAAGAGGATACTGCCTGGTCAGGTTGTTGGGTAACACTCGTGGCTCCCTTTTTCTTCTTCTTCAATCTCCTCCTATAGCCAATCACTCTCTCTTCTTGCTCCCCCTCAGTTGTTGTGGTAACTTCACTGGGTTTTCTTTTAATCCCAACAGTCTTTTGGGAGACTGTGGGTTAGGTTGTTGAGAGTGGTTGTGAAGAAATTGGTTGTTCTACTTAGGTAGGCAGAGAGGTGGTTGATTTCTCTGCCATAGTAGATGAAGGTGAAGAATGTATAGTTTGAGAAGTAGAAGGTGTAGAATTTACTACCTGTACCATATGCTGTGGAAGAGCAAATGATTCGACTGTATATGATTTCTTTATTATTTCTACAAACAGTTTCTTTGTTTGCTCGTAAGTCTGTACAGGTATATCATTCTCAAAAGAAAAATTAGTAATCTGATCTTTAATAATCATGTACAAAAATCTAGCATAATATATTTCAGATTTCCTATTATTAAAACTACCTAACTTATTTACAAGGTCATCAAAAATTATTTTTCCTATATTTATATTCACATTTCGAATTATTGCAAAAGCTATTTTTAAAGTTAAAGAGGTAATGACCTCAAAGTTAGAACACTTACCTGAGAACACCTTGGTAATGGTGTCGAAGAGATAAGAAATCTCTCTCTTCATGTTCACCCTTTTGAGATCCTTGAACTTTAACACTGCGTTGGGAGCAGCGTTATAGCCCAGTTCCCTCAAGAAATCCAGCAGATCTGCATCACTGGGTGCATACACCAGATCTTGAGTAGGTAACCCCAAAACAGAGTTAAGTCTGGAAGGAGTTATTTTCCCTTTCTCAGACGAAACTTTGAATGAGATACCCTTTACCACATCAGGCTTGGTGGTGGAGTAGATGAACTTGACACTTGTCCATAGTTGTGACAGTGCCTCCTCCGACATTTCTTCATCGGTAAATATGGCTTTACTATACTCAGAGTTGAGTAGATAGTTCATTATCGGTTTAAAGCATTCACTTACCTCATCAATGTCAGAGAAGCCCACATAGTTCGTGGGTGGGACTGTCATGTTCCTCTGAATTTGTTGACGTGCCATGGATGTTTTGAAGATTTGAAGTTCTAGGGTTTCTGTAAAGACAAGAGAGAAGAAGAAGAAAAAAAACTCGAGCAAATATCAGGTAGAGATTAAACGTTTTGGGGAGTTTCAAAAAGTAGGAGAGATAGAGTATTAATACCCGTCTATTGACGTTTGAAAACTTCTCCTGAAAACACGCTATCAGGGAGTCAGTTCAGTTTCTGTGATGACACGTCATCAGTGAGAGAAGAACTTAATGATGAGCTGTCATCACTTAACTGACCTTGAAACCCGATACAGAAAAAAAATTTAAAACTTACCCTGATGATTCACTGTATGTTACCCTGATGCACAAGACGGACACCCTGACCCTGACACACAGTTAAAACAAAAACCAAACAACAAAATGCAGAATATACAAGTATATACATATTTACAATTTGAACATATATAACCACATATCAATTGATTTTATCTAGAACTTATGAAATGAGTTAGAAATACCAAATTTTAAGAGTTTGACTCTGACCCTGACGCATAATTCACCATTCCCAGCTCTCCCACAAGATTTGAAAATATGGCTTCATCAAGAGCTTTGGTGAATATGTCTGCCAACTGCTGATTTGAAGGTACAAACTGTAGTTCAATATTCCCATTCATAACATGTTCCCTGATAAAATGATATCTGATTTCTATATGCTTAGTTCTGGAATGCTGCACTGGATTTTCAGCAATGGCAATGGCACTAGTGTTATCACACCTTATTGGAATCTTGGAATTGTTCAGTCCATAATCCATTAGCTGATTTTTCTTCCATAGAATTTGTGCACAACAACTTCCAGCTGCAATATATTCAGCTTCAGCAGTAGATGTAGAGATTGAGTGCTGCTTTTTGCTGAACCAAGCTACAAGCCTTCCTCCTAGAAATTGACAGCTTCCTATTGTACTCTTTCTATCAATCCTGCATCCTCTAAAGTTAGCATCAGAATATCCTAGCAATTCAAATCCAGACTCCTTTGGATACCAAAGTCCCAACTCTGTAGTGCCCTTGATATATCTCAAGATCCTTTTCACTGCAATGAGATGAGATTCCTTTGGATCAGCTTGATATCTTGCATAAAGACATGTTGCAAACATTATGTCTGGCCTGCTTGCTGTCAGATATAGCAATGATCCAATCATTCCCCTGTAAGTCTTCAAATCAACTTTCTTTCCATTCTTATCAGGGTCAATCTTGGTTGTAGTGGCCATAGGTGTCTTTGCTACTTTTGAGTCCTCCATATCAAATTTCTTGAGAAGTTCTTTGGCATATTTTGTCTGATGAATGTAGATTCCATCATAGTCTTGTTTAACTTGCAATCCCAAGAAGTAAGATAACTCACCCATCAAGCTCATTTCATATTTGCTTTGCATGAGTTTGGAGAACTTTTCACACAGTCTTGTGTCAATGGATCCAAAAATGATATCATCAACATAAATTTGAACCAAAATCAGGTGACCTTGGTGTTGTCTGAAGAACAAGGTCTTGTCAATGATACCTCTTGAAAATTTGTTTTCCACCAGAAACTTTGACAGTGTATCATACCAAGCTCTAGGTGCTTGCTTCAGTCCATAAAGTGCCTTTTCCAGTTTGTAGACATGATTTGGAAATTTTGAGCATTCAAATCCTGGAGGTTGTTGGACATACACCTCCTGTTCCAATTTCCCATTTAGAAAAGCACTTTTCACATCCATTTGATATACTTTAAATTTTGAATGTGCTGCATAGGCTAAGAAAATTCTTATAGCATCAAGTCTGGCTACTGGTGCAAATGTCTCATCAAAGTCAATCCCTTCTTCTTGAAGATATCCTTTTACAACCAGTCTTGCTTTGTTTCTTACAACAATGCCAGCTTCATCCATCTTATTTCTGAATACCCACTTAGTACCTATTATGATTCTTTCTTTGGGTTTAGGTACAAGCTTCCATACTTGATTTCTTTCAAATTGATTTAGCTCTTCCTGCATAGCCAAGATCCAGTCTGCATCTTGAACAGCTTTTTCAAACTTCTTTGGCTCAATTTGAGAAAGAAAACAAACATATAGGCATTCATTAGATGTTGCTTTCCTCGTCTGCACTCTTTTGCTTGGGTCACCAATAATCAGATCTGTTGTGTGACTTCTGGCCCATTTGGGATTAGAGATGTGTCTTGATGAGCTTGCTTGACTATTATCTCCTCCCCCTAAGTCTGTGCTCCCAGCTTTTGAAAACTCTCCCCCTGAATTAGTGGATAATTCAAGGTTCGAGTTATCCCCTGATGGTGCATGTCCTGATGAATGATCCCCTGATGGAGTATCCCCTGATCTGTTGTCCAAGAAATTGACTTTATCTGCTGACGGGGGGACTACATTGTTTGGATTGACATTAGGAATGGATAAATTCTCCATTTGTCTGCACTCATCGGCTTCAGTCTCTTGATAATCATTTTCATCTTCATTTTCAAACCTGAGTTCTTCATGAAAACCAGGGTCTTCAAGTCCAGAAATCTCTTGATCATCAAAAGCTACATTTATAGACTCCATCACCACCTAAATTCTTTTGTTGTAAACCCTGTAGGCCTTGGATGACAGAGAATAACCTAGGAAAATTGCTTCATCAGCTTTTGGATCAAATTTTCCTAAGTTCTCACCAAAATTCCCCATAACAAAACATTTGCATCCAAATACATGGAGGAACTTGATGCTTGGCTTTCTCCCTGTCATTAGCTCATATGGTGTCTTGTTGTGAGCCTTGTTGATTAGAGATCTATTCTGAGTAAAGCAAGCAGTGGAAATTGCTTCAGCCCAAAAATAGGTGGGAATCTTTGCCTCTGCTAGCATTGACCTAGCAGCTTCAATCAGGGTTCTATTTTTCCTTTCCACTACACCTTTCTATTGAGGAGTCCTTGGAGCAGAGAATGTATGATTTATGCCTTTCTCCACACAAAATCCCTCAACAGCTACATTTTTGAATTCAGTTCCATTATCTGTTCTCAACATTCTAACCACTGACCCTGATTCTGTTTCCACCTTCTTGATATGGTCAATAATTTGTTGAGTTACTTCTAATTTAGCATGCTGAAACTTTACCCAAGTGTATCTGGTGTAGTCATCCACAATAACCATTGCAAATCTTTTCTTTGACACTGACATAATGTTGACAGGGCCAAAGAGATCCATATGTAACAATTGAATTGGATCTTTGATCATGGTGGCTTCCTTGCTGACAAAGGATGATTTCCTTTGCTTCCCTTGTTGACATGTTGAACATAATCCTTCTTGGATAAACTCCATTTGGGGTAGTCCAGTTACCAACTCTTTGTTCACTAGATCATTAATTGACTTGAAGTTCAGGTGAGAGAGCTTCTTATGCCATAGCCTGCTTTCATCAGGAGATGCCTTGCTATAGAAACATGATTCTCCATTTACTGAATTAAAATCAGCAACATAGAGATCTCCTTTTCTTATTCCTAACAAAACCAGCTTCCCATCACTTTCATTTGAGATTAGGCACTGATCTCCTTTGAAGGAAGTGATGAATCCTTTGTCACTTAGTTGACTTATGCTTAGCAAATTGTGCTTGAGCCCATCAACCAGTGCTACATTTTCAAATGAGACATTCTCATTTGCTGCTTTGCCATAACCAAGAGTTAGTCCTTTGCTGTTATCACCAAATAAAATTACTCGACCAGCCTTTTCTTGGAATTCTGTGAGCAGGGCTTTGTTTCCTGTCATGTGCCTTGAGTAGCCACTATCTAGATACCAGATTTGATTGCTTTTGACCTTTCCTTGCGCACAAGAAAACATTTAAATTGTTTTTGGTACCCAATTTGTTTTGGGTCCTCTAGGTTTAGTCACAGTAATAGGTAATGCAACTTTATCTTTACTGGTGACTTTTGGTTTTGGCAAATTTAAAACTTTCTCCTTTTTAGGAGCTTCAACATATGTTTTTGATTTCTCAACAGTTATTTTGCCTTTTTCCTAGGAGGAGCAGGCTTTAACAGTTGGTAAAACATCAGCATTCAAAATTGTGCCAGTCAAAATTTGTGGTTTTTCTTTGCATTGAAAAGATAAATGATTATAGTTACCACAATTCTAGCACACTTTTCTAGGGGCGTCATGAATGGAAGAATAATTGCTAGTTTTATTAACACCTAGCTTACCATTTCTATTCTTCTTGCTTTCCCCTGACAGGCCTTTTTCCCTTGACGTGCTACAACGGCCTGATGCACTCTTTCCCCCTGACGACTGTGTATCCACTGATGCACAGTCTAGTTCTTTCATAATTGGAGGATTGAGTGCTTTGGCAAGAATAAGTTTCTTGCCTCTCCCACCACTAGTGGAAGCTTCACTTACTAGGAAAACATTCCCTGATTCTACCTTTGTATCTGCCTTAACAAACTTGATAGGTTGTATTGGCCTTTTTCCAAAGCTAGCTGCCATCTCAACCTCAATGGGAGGTTGCTGCACTTGAGTCTCTTCATAGCTCAAACCAGATTTTGGATCAGATTTTTGACTTTTTAAACGATCCTCCAGTTTCCTGCTAGACTCATTCCATCTCTTAATGACTTCCCTTTCTTGACTAAGAAGATTCGAGGTCCATTCCTCTCTTTTGATAGCACAGTCAAGAAGATTTTTAGTCCTTGAGAGTTCTTTTTCAAGACTCTCAAGTCTGGAGTTTTCTGATTCTAAAAGAGTGTTCCTAGCAGATAACTGTTCATTTATTTTCTGCACTCTCTCAGTTTCAGCGACAGCACTCCTCAGGGTGTCATAGAGATCCTTTATCTCATAAGTCATTTCCTTAACAGTTTTAACACAATCAGTTTCAGACATGTTAGAGGAAATTTCGAGGCTTACCTGCGAGCTGCTACTGTTAGTGGATGAGGCCATCAAGGCTAGGTTGACATACTCTTCATTTTCTTTTTCATCAGAGTCAACCTAGTCCTTTCCCTCTGCAATATATGCTTTTCCCTTCTTGTTTGCATTAAGAAGGTCAAAGTATTTCTTCTTGTAGTCCACAACAGCTTCTTTGTTTCTGGATTCACCATCTTTTGTGACCTTGCGACATTCGTTTGCAAAATGACCCAGCTCATTGCATTTGTAGCACTTTATTCTTGATTTGTCAATAAAGTTTTTCGTGCTACTGGGTTTCCTTGCTGAAAATCTTTTAGATCCCGAAGGCTTTTCGAATTTTAGCTTGGAAAACCTTTTTGCAAGAAAGGCCATGGTTTCATCCAGCTCCTCTAACTCTTCCGAAGTATATTCTTCCTCCTTGAAGTCAGCTTCTTTGTCCCCTTCTATGTCAGCATCTTCTAGTTGCTGCTTCATCGAGACACTTGGTCTTGCTTCTTGTTTGTCCTTCGTGGCAGCCACCAGGGCTACAGATTTAAGTTTTCTGGTATCCCCTGACATTTTAGATCTTTGTTGAACCTCTAGTTCATATGTCTTGAGAGTACCATACAGCCTATCCAAGTCTAGAAGATTCTTGTCCTTGGATTCCCTGATGGCTGTTGTCTTAGGATCCCATGATATGGGAAGGGCTCTCATGAACTTTCTGTTCACATCCTTGTTAGCATATGCCTTCCCATATAATTTCAGGTCATTTACCAACATGTTAAATCTGTTGAACATTTCAGTGAGTGTTTCACCATTCTTCATTATGAACCACTCATACTGTTGTGTCAACAGCTGCAATTTATTTTCCCTCACTTCCTCAGTACCATTACCAAGGATTTGTATGGTATCCCATATAGATTTAGACGTGGTAAGATTCATGATACTATTCAGCATATCATCCTCTAAACCATTATACAGGATCCCAGTGACTTTAAGATCCTTTTTCACCTTTTCTCTTTCCTCTATCGTCATTTCGTCAGTTGTCTTTGGGACAATCTTTTCAGGAATACTGACTCTATTAACGACTTTTATAGGAATGAGCTTCTTAGGAACGTGAGGTCCTTCTTCTAGAATCTGCAAATATTCATCATCAATAGCTCTAAGATGAACTATCATTCTTTGTCTCCAGAAGAAGTATTTGCCCCTTTCCAACATGGGTACTTTACTGTTTCCAGCTTTGCTGGCCATAGATAATGATCGTTTTTAGCAAGTGAAATCTCCTAAGTGGCTCTGATACCAATTGTTAGTGCAATATAAGCACAAGTGTTTGTAGAAGGGGGGGATGAATACAAACAACTGAAACTTTTCGCTCTTTTATACTTAAAAGTGCTTACTGGAAAACAGTTGTAACAAACAGAAAAACTATAAGAAATGAACACACAGATTCAAGTTAAAATAGTTCTATTAAAACTTGGGGTTTTTTTTGGAAATTTGTATAATCACAAATGTGATTTACAGCTACAAATTCTGTAAATAAAATTCACAGCTTCTCACACTCACTAATTTCTAATTTTCTTTGAAATTTTCTCGTAAGATCTATTACAAAGCTTCTCTCTAATGTTTGTGTGCTTCAGTATTTATTTGATCTGTTGGATAGATTCAATCTCTGTATTTTTGTAATGAGAACTCTGTTGCTTATATGTTGATCAGTTGATGAAATCACGTGCTTGAGACGTGCTACTTTTTTTTTCAACTTAGCCGCAAGTATGTCACATCGTAGCCCTATGTGTCAGACTGTTGCATGCTTTGTTGCTTCTTTTTCTTCCCTTGATCTGTGTGCATTTAATGTGAGAGAGATCTTATTGAATCAAAAACAAACTTCAAGAAATATCTTTCCAGTTGATATTTCTTGCTTCTGTAACACGTTACGTTGATTTCCGTGTAAGTACTGATGACGGGTGCCTGCTGTCATAACGATCCACTGACTGCCTGCCCTAATGGACTTTGATCAGTGCTTCTGGATCCCCTAATGCTTATTGACTGGATCAGGGCTTCAACCTTCACTTGAGTTTCACTCAGTGCTTCTTGATCCTGATGGTTATGACTGACGGCATACACTGATGGCTTCCACTGATGTCAAGTTGGTCATTCCCCCTGATGGGTTGCCTTGACACTGACATGTCCTGAAGTGTTTCCCTGACGGGTTGGTCTGCCCTTGTCATACCCTGACAGGTTTTCCTGATGGGTTCCCCTGATGGAACTTATTCAACGTAACTTTGATTAGAATTTCTGATGTGCGGAATACTTTGACCGTTTACAAATAGCATCAGACATTCTTCTTCACTTAGTCAAGTCCTTTGAATGTTTCTGTTTTCTGACTTGTCTTGTGAAGAGATTGACCATCCACTGATTAATAAGATTATTATAAGTGGATGAAAAACTTGTGCTGATCTTAAGGTTTATAAAATACCTCAAGTGTTTACAGTTGTACAATTTATTACATAATCATCATCATCATCATTTATCTCTAACAATCTTCCTTAGTTTCTGCAGTCTATTGACGTTCATCATATCTTGCTTAGCTATAAGAGGGAGTGAACCACTCGGTTCCTCATGGTTAGATTCATCAAATATTACAAGGATAGATTCTTCAACTGTTAGAATTCTTTTATTGAAAATATGAAAAACCTTGCTATGAGTGGAATACCCTAAGAAAATACTTTCATCAGATTTTTCTTGAAATTTAGATAAGTACTCCTTACCATTGTTGTGGACATAGCAGGGACATCCAAATATATGAAAATAGCTGATGTTGGGCTTTCTTCCTTTCCATAGCTCTTATGGAGTCTTGCTTAGAGTTGGATGTATGAGAGAATGATTTTGTGTATAGCAGGCAATATTCACTACTATTGTCCAAAAATACTCAGGGAGTTTAGCATCAGCAAGCAATGTTTTTCCTGCTTCTTCCAAAGTTTTATTCTTCATTTCAACCATTCCATTTTGCTGTGGAGTTCTTGGTGCTGAGAAGTTGTGAGATATTCCTTGCTTATCACAGAATTCAGTAAAGCTTCCAAAGTCAAATTTTTTTTCCATGGTCACTCCTTATTGACTTGATTCTAAGTTTCTTCTCATTTTGCACTTGTCTGCTGAATTTCTCAAACTCTACTAGTGCATCATTCTTGTGAGCAAGAAATAATGCTCATGTATATCTTATGAAATCATCAACAATACTGAATTCGTATTTCATTATACCAAGACTAGTTGATATAGGGCCAAACAAATCAAGATGTAATAGTTGAAGAGGCATAGAGTTTGATTTTTCAGGTTTGCTTAAGAAATATTGTTTTGTTTGCTTACCAAATTGGCAAACTCTATATGGTTTTTCTTTTTCAAAAGAAAATTTAGGTAAACCTTTTACTAGTTCTTTAGCAGCAAGTTTTGAAATCGTTTTAAAATTTAAGTGTGAAAGTCTCTTATGCCATAACCAACTAGCACCTATTGATGCTTTAGCAAGAAAACAAGTTGTTTCAGCAGGACTTAGCTTAGCCAAATCTACTACAAAACATTACCCTTTCTTAAGCCATAAACCTTCATAGAATTTGTTTGAAGTTCTCTTACTTGAAAATGATTGTCTAAAAAGGTGACCTTATGCCCTTTATCACACAACTGACTATACTAAGCAAGTTGTGCTTGAGATCTTCCACATAAGCAACCTTGTTGAAGCAGACTATTTCATTTCCTGCTGAACCATATCCTTTAGTTTTTCCAGAACTATTATCTCCAAAAATTACTTGAGGTCCATCTTTCTGCTTAAAATTGGTGAGTAAGGCTTTGTCTCCTGTCATATGTCTTGAACATCCACTGTCCAAGAAACAAATTTGTTCCTTGCTCACAACCTAAAATTTATATGCAGAGTCACTTTGATACCCAACAAGACTTGGGTCCAGTTAGGTTAGTACCCTTGAGGACCCATACTTGTCTTATTTTTGGTCTTCGAGACCCAACAGTATAGTAAGGATCTGCAAGGCAAAGAGAAGCAATGTGACTTATCCTATGGCAGCAATAACATCTCAAATGCATCATGTTGTGTTGTGTGTGTTGCTTACCTCTTCTCTTTGGTTGAGGTGGTTTCTAGTGATTGCTCCTAACCCAACCTTTGCTAAATTCCAAATTCCTTGCTTTGTTGTAATGATGAGCAGGGAGAACATGATTCTTGCTAAACTTTCCTCCTTTGGCCCATTTACGATGTTCCTACTTATGATTACAATTAGCAGGGAATTTTTACTTTAGCAAGGTATAATTTCTATTACCCTTGGTTTTAGTAGAAGGTTCACACTCTGCTGAATGAATGGAGATTGTTCTACTGATAGATTCAGCTTCACTTTCTCCACTTTCTTCAGCAGGAACTTCACAAGTTTCGGATCCATTTCCTCCTCGATCTAGCAAGCTTCTTTGACTTTTCAGCAAAACACAAGCATTAAAGGATGATTTGTTCCATGTGGAGATTGTTGTTGTTCATTCCTCAACTTAGGAGGTTAACTTAGACTCTCTCTCTTGAGAGTCTCTGAGATGTTGTCTAAGCAGACTCCTTTCATCATCAGCAGCAATTAACTCCAAATTCTCAGCTCGCACCTTTTCAAGTGTAAGTAGGATTTCAGAGTTCTTGCTCCTTAGCTAATCAGACTCTGCTGAAGCAGTTCTCAACAATCTTCTATAGCGATGCCACTAAAATACAACATCCTTAAGCAAGGAGCGCAACTCAGCTTCAGTAATGTCAGCAGAATCGAAATCAAATACCTCAGTTAGATCTACTTCTTTGATGGCTTCCGACTCTTTAGCCATTAAGCAGATGTTGGCGACTTCTAGTCCTATGCCTTCTAATTCACTCTCACTATCGCTCCAAGATTTTTCAGCAAGAAGTCCCTTGTCTTTCTTGGAAGAGTTATTCGTTTGCTGATATTTCTTGTGATACTCTTTTCCCTTGCTCTTATCATTAGCAGGGTATTTTCTCTCCTCCCTTGTTGTGCTTCAATAATCAGTAGCATAGTGTCCTCGTTTCTTGTAGTTGTAGCAAAGAACTTTTGAAGAGTCTATCTTGCTGCTACTTCCATTTCTTCTAAAATTTCCTCGGTCTTTCCTCAAAAATCTTCTGAACTTCCTTGCTAGCATAGCCATGTCTTCGTCACTCTTTCCAGATTCTAAGTCTGAGTCTGCTACTTGCTTAGGCTCAATAGCTTTTAAGGTCACTCCTCTATCTTTCCTTCTAGGTTCAGATGTGGATTATCTTTGAGCTAGTTCCATTTCATAGGTGAGCAGGTTTCCATATAGTTGTTGAAGATCAGTAGCATGTAAGTTCCTCAATTCCTTTACTACAATGGTTTTAGGATCTCACTGTCTTGATAATGATCTCATAAACTTGAGATTGATGTCCTTGGTGTCATAGGTTTTCCCTAAAGCACGTAGATTATTGAGTAGGACAGTGAATCTTTCATACATAGCAGTAAGGTTTTCTCCTTACTGCATATTGAGCATTTCATATTGTTGTATAAGCAAGAATTGCTTATTTTTTCTGACTTCTGTTGTTCTTTCATTGAGAATCAGCAAGGCATCCCATACTTCTTTAGCAGAGGTGTAGTTAGAAACACTTTCAAACATTTATTCCTCAAGAGCCATGAAGAGAATGTTCATTTCCTTCTTGTTGAATCCTACTAGTTTCTTTTCTTCATCCATTCATTCCTTTCTCTGCTTTGGTATAAGCTTGTTTGGATCAACAAGGTTTATTTTTTCTAGTATGTAAGGCCCAACCTTTATTGTTTCAAATAATTTCTCATCAATAGCATCCATGTACACCTGTATTCTTAATTTTCAGTTAACAAATCTATCTCTAGTACACATTGGGGTTTGCTACCAAAATCACTTTTTAAGGCCATTTTATTTGGATCCTCTCGAGTTGTAGGGCTTAACAAAGAGTGTTAAGCTCTAATACCACTTGTTAGGTCCCAAAGGGAAAAATACTCGAAAGGGGGTTGAATAATATTTTTCAAAATTTAAGTCTTGCTTATAAAATTTGCAGTTTTAAACAATTTGTGCTTATTAAAAAAAATTTCTTATATTTTGAAAAGAGTTAGCAGTGAAATTTATAGCAAAGAGCCCCTTAGTTTTTAGATCAATGGTTTAAAGCAGCAATGTCAATAAGTCTTTACTAAATGAGTTTAGCAAAGACTGTGCAAAGTAAGGATAAAGGAAATAAGCAATGTAAACGATAAGCAACAGAATAAAGTGAGTAAGAGAATTTTTATAGTGGTTCGGTTTAAGCCTACTCCACTCTTCTTCTCTTTACTTGAGAAGGCACTCACTAAAAATGTTCACATAAAACAATAAGCAGCATGACACTAAGTCCAAAAATACAATGGGTCACTTAGACCAGATAGTCACACATACTAGTAACAGATGAAGTATTTTGCTTGCTATCTCTAAGCAGAATGCTCCTTGTTGAGTAGATTAGATAGCACTTATTCAAGTTTAAATTTGTGTCTTGTTGAATTCTTAGAATGTCAGATTGTCAGATTAATTCCCTGCTTGTTCAAATCTCATAAATAAAATTTATTACTTCTATTTATACTAATCCAAAAATCTATCTGTTGAGAATTTGAAATAGATATGTTGGAGTTGTACTGTTGATAGTGACTTGTACCTTTACAGTTGTTCCTTACTTAGTTCAAAAAGATACCCATTATTTTGTCTTCTAATACTTTTTGAAAAATGTTCTAAAAATTGACTAAACAGGATAAGAGGTAGAGTTTTTTTTCTCATAATCTTGCTTGGATTAAGGTAAGAGATCTTGTTATATCAATTCTTCCTTATTTCCATTATAAACATGATCGTCCTTGGAATTTTCTTTACATCTTCGGTATCCTTCCTGATCGATGAGCAGAGTTTTCATTTGTGATCAAAATCCTTGTTTAACTAGTAGAATATATCCACCTAACAAGTTGGATATTTTTCTAAATCATTTTACATCAAATAAGAAAGGACTATATTATATCATCAATTCTTATATCAGTAAATATAATTCTTTAAGTAATAGTAATATAAGTAGGAGTGCATCAACATATTATATTCATATATTTTATTTTAAAATTTTCTAATTATGGATTTCGTTACTCCTAATATATAGAAGTAGGAATTGAGGAAAGTAAAAGCGAATTAGGAGTATTTGGTGAAAGTAGAAGTAGATTAGGAAGATAATAATAGAATAAAAAAATTGAAGAGGGTAATATTGGATAAAAAAAGTGCGGAACCATAATATAAAAAAAATATGTTTGTGCTTTTAAATATACTAGGTTTGTTGCCCATGCCAAGAATGAGTTCCATTTTTCATAATTGTATATTTGTATAAACTAATTATAAAAGTTAAACAAATTTGAATAGTTTTAATTATTGTAAATAGTAACAATGTTTGACTTGTCGATTTAATTAATTTATTTTTTTTTCCAATTTTTTATAAGTATTTTTTAGTTTATTTGAATGTATACTTAATAAGTTTTTAACATGATTTCTCATAATTATATATTTTAGTATATATTTAATAAAATTTTATTACAATAAAAAGTTAAGAATTTAGAACTTTATATAAATTGGTTTATTACTTAAGAATTGTAATTGATTACAAATTAAATTTTAATTAGATAACGGATAAGTGATTTTATTAAATTTTAATTGGATAAGTAATAAATGATTTTAATTTGATTTTTCTTAACTCGTTCATGATCGATTTTATTAGATGTTAAACCAAGTTAGAACGGTAATATAGTTAATTTAGGCATTTATTTAAGAAGTTATGAATAAAATATTGATTTAACTTTTTATATATAAAAAATGATAATAAATTACGTTATACTGTACACTATATAAAAAAAGATAATAAATTACGATATACATTAAACTATTATAATCTAAAACTTTCAGAATTTAAACTAAAGTAAATATGACCTATATAATAAACACCTAGGCATTCAGCGAAGACAAGCAACTATATGGGATGAGATAGCCTGTACCAAGGGTATTTTATCCACTGTTATATAAACATAAAAAGGTTCCACAAATTCAGTTATTTTTAGTTCTTCTAAATTTAGTAATCAAAATCTTACGTGTCAAGTTCTTAACATTTATATTAGGGGATGGGACATGCATTAGAGTAGGATAACTGCTCTTCCCCTATATAAACAACGACAATCTCATACACTATGTAACTGCCAACGAGGCATATATAGTGGTTAGTAATTGCTCTTCTCGTTTAGATTTAATTGCCCTAACTTGATTTTTTATAGTTAAATTGATTATATTTAAAATGTAAATATCTTTTTATATTTATTGAAGACACATAATTTGTATAATTACATTGAATATACTATCAAATTGAAATTTTATAATTTTTAAATATAAAATATATTTATCAGATTATGAGTTTTAAAATCAAATTCTGACTTCCTCATGTCTCTCACATCGGCCATATAAAAATAATTTAACAAGAATGTACCCAGATAAATGATAATTAACTATATTTTTTATCATATACTTTCTCTATCTCAAAAAAAATTGTCTAACTTACGATTTATATATACTTTTAGGTACGATTTAGTATATGTTAAATATGTTATTTAATTTATTAAAAATTATAAAATAAAAATATAAGAGTTGAAAACTAATATTATAAAAAAATTTAAACTATTTTAAATATTTAACACATATTTAAATTTTACACAAAACTACGTGTTGCTAGCGTTTGAGAACGGAGGAAGTACATAACTATTAATGTTTGACATTTGAGATTGATTTTAGAAAACATAATCGAAGTAGTATAATTTACACACACCTAATAATCTAAGTATAATTTGTACACGTATAGTATATGCCCTAAATTATACCTAATTTTTAATTAATATTACGTATAATATTTGACCTACCTCTTAAGTTGTATGGCAACCTATTTTTGTCGTTTCGAACTAATTAATAGAATTCGTTGCATCCAAATCTGAGCTGGTTTGATTATGTTTTGGATACTATCCTCTCCATTTTAAAATATATGATATTTAATTTTTTTCACGTAATTTTAAATAAAATTTAGTACATATTAAATATTTTATATAATTATAATTTTTATATTATATTAATTTTTACTTAAAATATTTTAAATTTTAAATTTTAAATTTTTAAAATTAAAAAATAAAATTTTTAATATATATTAAAATTTATCTAAAAATACGTATAAAACGTGAAACCTCCTGCATTTTAAATGGAAAGAAAAGTACAGAGTCACAAACTACTTTGTTTAGCACGTTTTTCTAATTGTTTTCAAGTCTCTACGAGACATCCATATCACAAGACCTGAGATTTCCATTAGTCTCCTCCAACTGTCCAGGACTTCTCCAGATATCATGTTAAATTTACCCCTTTACTCAATAAAATTACCACTTTGCCCTCACTATGACTCAACTAGCATCTAGAACTTCCACATTCTGGTCATGATGATATTTCTTTTACTAGGTACGCACTTGGTCCTCAATACGACCGTGTTTTATGAAACAATTCCTTTTAATTATATTATAATTTAATATTATCATTTTTTTCAATTTTATAATATTAAATAAAAATATATAATTTTAAACTGATTAAATATTTATATTATAATAATTTTATAAAAAATAACAAACTTAGACATTTAATATTATATTATTTATATATCAGATTGTACACGTACATATCTAATACTTTTTAAAAATTTATTAACAATATTTAACAAAATGTAACTTTTTAATTTATTTTGTTTGATTAGATAATACTGTAATTCTATTTGTTCTAATTAATTATATATAAAATTAGTTACGAATAAAAATATTTCATATGTCAGATTTGTGGAAGGTTTTATTGTTAAAAATATTCTCATTTTCTAACTTTTTTCCTTTGTTAATTATATTAGTTAATTTTTTTCATTTTAAAAGTTTATTTTCTCCAATTATAGATTTTTTATTATAGCAAATTTTTAAGACATTATTTACAATTGAAGATTTCAAAAAACTACTAATTATCTACTAATTCTAAAAGACATTGTTCTGAATTATAGCATTTGATGACGATTTATAATACGTAAAATTGTTAAATTTGAAATTGTACTAAAAATTGTTAATGTGTTATATAAAAATCAGCAGATAAACTGCAGTTGATTTTGTATAAATATTATCCTCCGACAGAGTAAACTATTCATCAGTGGATAATAAAGAGGCCAATGAACTTATCCTCCGATAGTGTAAAATGTGCATCAGTGCATAATCAGAGGATAAATCCTAAAGCAACCAGTCAAATGATGATTATATTCCTTAGTGGATAAAGTATTCATCAGCGGATAAATGACTATTGGCAGAAAAAATATTCATCAACAAATAAATGTTCATCAGCGAATAAATATTCATCAACAGATAAGTGACCATAAACAGATAAAATTCTTCATCAGCAGATAAATAACCATCAGCAAATAAAGTTGTTCATCAGCAGATAAAATAGTCATCAACATATACACAATAATCTAATGAGATATTGAAGAAAACGTATGACTGACTAGAATGCAGCAGAGTCCTAAGTCGATTAAGGTTATGAAGTTAAAAGGGAAGTTGGTTCAATACAGAGAGATTACGTACCAGAAACATTACATAACAAAGATAACGTAACAAAGAGATTATGTAAGTGTTATTACAATTATCAAAGACAGACAGAGATATTTTTCAAAAAAGGTAATAGCGCAGATGTTCACCTATGAATAGATTAAAGAAAAAAGTTGTATATATATCAGATTGTTGAGCATAGCAAAAGGAAGAATATGTAGAGAGAGAAGTTTTACTTGATTTACAGAAATAGCACGAGAGATAAAAAGAATCAATTAATAGAGATAAGTTGTAATTGATTTACTGTATCAAATACACAGAGAGTTAGACATTGAGGGATACAGAGAAGCAAGTTCTTGGAACTTAGAGAAACAAGTTTTTAACTTGAGTAGTTAGAAATTATTTATTAGGTTTGCAGTTGTTCATCACTGAATAAATTTAAGAAACTGATATCAATAGTTTTTGGTTACAATATATTTCAAATTTAAGATCAATAAAATATATTTTTTATTAATTGATATAATTTGTCTTGATTATAATTACATAATTAATTTACAAATTATGTTGTGATCTTTACATTGAGTGAGAAATCTAAGAATTGTATTCAATCCTCCTTCTACAATTACTCATCCACGAATAACAATTAGTATCAAAGCCTTCTAGTTGACATATCTACTAGACGATCAAGATGAGTAGTAAAAGTGATAATGTAAAGATCCCACTATTGGTGAGGGAGGAGTATTTCTTATAGAAAAGAAGGATGTATATGCATTTGAAATCTACATATCCTTCTTACACAACGATTTTGGAAGAAAGACCTCATAATCCAATGAAACTTGTTCCAGTGACAACAATAGATGACCAAATAGTCCCTGAGCATATAATTCTCAAACTCCTAAAAGATATGACAGATGAAAAGAAGGAACACTTTATGAAGAATGCTAAAATTATGACAATTCTCTATAATGGTTTGGATAATGACATGTTCAACAGTGACGTTAATTGTGAGTTTGCCAAAGAGGTTTGAGAGACAATTCAAGTCTTATGTGATAGAACAGAAGAAGTAAGGGAGAACAAGCAGTCCTTGTAGATCCAACAGTATGAGTTGTTCATAAGAAAACCTGGTAAATTAGTAACAAGTTGTTAGAACTAAAGAGTCTAAAGTGTTTGTAAAGAGGGGGGGGGGGGGGGGGGGGGGGGGGGGGGGGAAAACAAACACTCAAATTTTTTTTGCTCTTTTTGAAAATTATTAAGGACTGTTGGAGATAGCTACAATATCAGAAAAATGATAACAAATAATAAGATGAACACACAAGCATTCAAGTTAAAATAGTTGTATTGAGACTTAAGGTTTTTCTGGAAATCTGATTTAATCACAAATGTGATTAATCAGCTACAACTTCTGTAACAAGTTACAGCTTCTCTGTAAAGCTACAGCTTCTAAATCATACACACTAGCTTCTATTTTCTTTGAATATTTATCTCAAGATATATTACAAAGCTTCTCTCTAGAGATTTGTATGCTTATGAGTTTGTTGATCTGTTGGATTGATGTTTTGTGTAATGAGAACTCTTTTGCATATAAAGAAGATCAATAGATGAAACCACGTGCGTAGACGTGCTGCTCTTTTCAACTTTGATGAATATATGTCACATCGTTGTCCTATGTGTCAAACTACTGCTACTTTTGTTGCTTCTTTTTCATCCCCTGAATTGCGTGCATTTAATGTTTGAGAGTTGTCATTGGACCAACAAACTTCAAGAGATATCTTTCCAGTTAATATCTCTTGCTTCTGCAACAAGATTCATTGATTTGCGTGAAAGTCCTGATAACGGGTGTATGCTGTCACAACTATCCACTGATGGCAAGCCCTGATGTGAACTTGATCAGTGATTCTGGATCCCCTGATGACATGTCTTGTCAAAGACTGGATCAGTGCTTCAAACTTCACTTGAGTTTACCAAGTGCTTCTAGATCCCCTGATGTTATGTCTCACGTCATACACTGATGGCTTTCACTGATGTAGTGCTAAGCATTCCCCCTTCTGGGTTAGCCTGACACTGTCATACCCTGATGTCTTTCCCTGACAGGTTGACATGTCTTGTTCATGCCCTGACGCGTTCCCTCTGATGAGTTTGGCTTGCCTTTGTCATACCCTGACGCGTTCTCTTGACGGGTTGGTCTGCCTTTGTCATCCCCTGATGGGTTCCCCTGACAGATTCCCTTGATGGTTTTTAATCATTGAAGCTTTGTTGAATTCGTTTAGAATGTCTGATGTGCAGAGTACTTCAACTGTCTTTGAGTAACAACAGACATTCCTCTTCACTTATCAAGTCCTTTAGAAGTTCCATTTTATGACTTATCTTATGAAGTGTTGATCATCCCCTGATAAATAAGTTTATCATTAGTGGGTGCAAAACTTGTGCAGATATATTAAGGTTTATAAGATACCTTAAGTATTTCTAGATGCACAATTTATTCTCTAAACATCATCATCATCAGCTCTGGTTTCTTCGATCTCCTTTATCACTCTTTGTATCAGTAGTATTCTAAACTGGATGACATGTTCATTTTTGTGATAAGCAATTTGGCTTAGAACATACATCGTTTCCTCCAGGTCAAGGCCATCAACATCTCTGATTCTAATGCTTTTCTCCTGCCCATCAGTTGCTCTGTAGAAAAGCTTCAGTGGTCTCTCTAAGGTTGTGGGCGGGCTCCTTTCATCGTTGATGGCTTTCCTCAGCTTCTCAATCATCCCCCTCAAGTCTCTGTTAGCCGCTGATGATCTAGAAATTAAGTTTAGGATTAGCCCCAATTGTTCAACATCCATTCTCCTAAACCAATCCATAGTTACTGTGAATTGGGATCCACTATTTAGTTGAACAGAGATTAGCTGATCCCTTTTGTTGTTGAACCTAACATTTATGCTTTTTATTGAGAACATAAATGTCAAATTTTTGCGCCTTTCGTCTCTTAAGGATTCAGCTAGAGTGGGTGGACCATATGCTGTGGTTATAGGAGAAAGTGCTTGATCTTTGGCTTCAGATGACTTGGGTTTGGTGGCATCAGGGTCATCAGTTTTTTCTTAGTTCTTATCCCCTGATGCACCCTTGGGATTTTGAGATTTTCTTGGCTGAGGTTTCCTGGAGGATCTTGGTCTGACACTCTTTTTCTTCTTTTGTTCTTCCTCATTTTCCTTTACCATCTCCCTCTCCTCCTCCTCTTGAAGTTGTTGTGCATAAAGTGCATCATCTTCAACGAGTTTCTTGTCTTGAGGAAAGACCAGCTCCACTTTTCCATCAATTACAACTTCAACAGGTGTTGAAAAGTGGGTTGTCTTCATGGCATCTCCAAGTAGCTTAGGCCCTGATTGAGCGTATGATTTCTTCTTTGGTTCCTTAATCAAGATGCTTTTGCCTTTGTCCTTGGGTTTTGAAGCAGGAGTAGGAGCAGTCACATCCCCTGATGGTTGAGATGATGGCTTCTCTCCAACGTCCCCTAACAATGGCCCTGAAGATTTCTCCCCCTTTTTGACAGCATCATCAGTGGAAGTTGAGAGTCGGGATGTGAGTTGAAGAAGTTTGTTTAGAGTGTCAGTCATTGATGGTTGCAGAGTTTCCATGCTTGACATTTGAGTAGTAAGATCAACAAGCTTCTTGTCAACATTGTCAGCTTGTTTCTTCATTCGGAGCAAGGTCTGGTTGGTTACAAGGGAGTCGACAACTTGTTGTACACTGTTTATTTTTTTTGTGAAGTGTGTATAGAGCTTTTTATTTTCAATATCTACAGATTGCCCAATCATAATTTGGGATTTGAGCACCTTGGTCAAAATCAGATCTGTTGTCCTTGAAAGCTCTTGTTTTAGTAACTGTACAGTATCAGCTATTTGATTTTGCTGAAAGTATAAATCAACTCCAATGAACTGGAAAAAATCATCTGCTGGAGTATCATCTTCATCTTTTTCAGAAGAGCTGATATTGTTTTCTATATTTATAGTAGTAGTATCAAAATTTTCTCTATTTTCTTTATTTACAAGGATCTTATCCTTATCTCCCTCAATCTCTCCTTTTTCTGTGCCTTCTAAGGCATCTCTCGAAGACTCTCCTTTTTCTTTGCCTTCTAAGGTAGTACTCTCATCCTCTCCTTTTGCCAAAGTCCTCTCAGGAGATTGACTTTGCCTCTCTTCACTATGTATTCTCACATCCTCACTCAAAATTGTCCTAGATGGGCTCCTATGGGCTGTGAGATGGGCTCCTATGGGCTGTGAGATCAACTACTGTGGCCAGTTCAAGTAAATTATGTGCAGTTACTAGTTCCACAGAGATGACAGGAGAGGAAGTGGAAGAAATTTGTGTATGTACAATTGGAGAAGTGTATGTTTCTATAGAAGAAGTATGTACAGGTGGGGGAACATAAAGAGTTATTGCAGTAGTATATACAGATGAATTTATGTCCCCTGGTTGATCAACAGTGATTGTATCAAGTAAAAATGAGTCAACCATTTGAGTGTGTTGACTATCAATCATTGTGTCAGGGAGTGTTGGCTACTCCATGAATTGAAAAATCAAAGAATCTGATCTTATAACACTTACTATTTGTGTTATAATATCTGAAAAAATTTGAGGAATAGAGAAATAAGGAAGTGGTGTAGAAGGGAGTGTTAGTTGGATCACTGAATGAGGAGGTGATCCATGAAGAGAGGTTGTGTGTACACTCACTGTGTCAAATATCTGCAAGTGGCTCTCAGAGACCCTAATGTTAGTTTCATCAGGGACTATGGTCAGTGTATGTGCCTCACTCAACTATGTCCCTGGTTGGGGACTATTTTCAACAACTAATTCCTTTTTGAGAGGAACTGGTTAGAAATATGTTTAATTCCTTATCAAAAGTAGTATCCTTTTGAGAGGATACTGCCTGGCTTGTCTGTTGGGTAACACTTGTTGCCACCTTCCTTTTTAATCTCCTATAGGCAATCACTCTCTCTCCTTGCTCCCCCTCAGTTGTTGTGGTGACCTCAGTGGATTTTCTTTTAGTACCCGTAGTCTTTTGGGAGACTAAGGGTTGGGCTATTGAGAGTGGTTGTGTGGAAATTGGTTGTACTACTTGGGAAGGCAGAGAAGTGGTTGTGATCTCTGCCATAGTAGTTGTAGGAGAAGAATTCACAAGTTGGGAAGTAGAAGGAGAAGTACGCAATACCTGTACCATATACAATGGAAGAGCAAATGGTTCTGCAGTATACGACTTCTTCATTATTTATACAAACAATTTCTTTGTTTGTTTATAAGTTTGTACAGTAATATCATTTTTAAAAGAAAGGTTAGTAATTTGATCCTTAATAATCATATATAAAAACCTACCATAATAAACTTCTAATTTCCTAGAATTAAAACTACCCATTTTATTTACAAGATCCTCAAAAATTATTGCATAAACTATTTTCAAAGTTAAATAGGTTATTACCTCAAAATTAGAAGACTTACCTGAGAACACCTTTATGACGGTGTCAAAGAGATAAGAAATCTCTCGTTTCACGTTGACCCTCTTGAGGTCCTTAAACTTTAACGCTATACTGGAAGCAGCGTTGTAGCCCAGTTCCCTCAGAAAATTAAGCAGCTTAGCATCAAATGGTATTTGCACAAGGTCTTGTGTAGGTAGCCCCAGAGCAGAATTAATTCTGAAAGGAGTTATTTTACCCTTTTTGGAAGAAATCTTAAATGAGATTTTCTTAACCACATCAGGCTTTGTTGTGGAGTACATGAACTTTGCACTTGTCCACAATTGTGACAATGCTTCCCCAGACATTTCTTCATTGGTGAAGATTGCTTGACTATACTCAGAGTTGAGTAGATAGTTCATCATGGGCTTGAAGCAATCATTCACCTCTTCAATGTTGGAGAAACATAATTTGTGGGTGGAACCACCAAACTCCTCAGAAGTTGTTGAACATTACTGGGTGCCATTGATGCTGTTGAAGATTTGAAGTTCTAGGGTTTCTATGAATATGAGAGAGAGACAAAGAAAACTCGAGAAAATATTAGAGTCAAATTAAATATTTTGAAGTGTTTTAGAAAGAGAAAGAGAGTGAGTATAAATACCTGTCTTTTGACGTTTGAAAACCATTCCTGAAAACACGCAATCAGGGTGTCATATCAGTTCTGTGATGACACGTCATCAGTGAGAGAAGAATTCCCTGATGAGTTGTCATCACATTACTAGACATAATCCCCTGATGCAGTAAAAAGCACTTTACCTGACCCTGATGTTTATTGTATATACATACCCTAACCCTGATGCACGAGTCGGATGCCCTGACCCTGATGCACGAGTCGGATGCCCTGACCCTGATGCGCGAGCCGGATGCCCTGACCCTGATGCGCGAGCCGGATGGCCTGACCCTGATGCGCGAACCGGATGCCCTGACCCTAATGCTCGAGTTGAATGCCTAAACCCTGATGCATCAGTTTAAAAACAAACACAAATAAACAAAAATACACAATACACAAATATATACTTGCATATTTACATTATTAACATATATAATCACATATCAATTAGTTTCATCAGGAACATATGAGATGAGTTAGGAGTATCAAAACTTATGCATTTGATAGTTTGTGTTGTTCCAATAACCTTTCTGACAAGACTTTTAGCAAGATTATTGACTTTCATTTTGTATAACTCACCATTCCCAGCTCTCCCACAAGATTGAAGAAAGTGGTTTCATCAAGAGCCTTGGTGAATATATTTGTCAGCTGCTTGTTGGTAGGAACAAATTGTAGTTCAATAGTTTCATTCATAACATGTTCCCTGATGAAGTGATATCTGATTTCTATATGTTTGGTTTTGGAATGTTGCACAGGATTTTCAAAAATGGCAATGGCACTAGTGTTATCACAACTGATTGGAATTTTATGGAAATTCAGGCCATAGTCCATTAACTGATTTTTCATCCATAGAACTTGTTCACAGCAACTTCCAGCTGCAATATATTCAGCTCAGCAGTTGATGTTGAAATTGAGTGCTGCTTTTTGCTGAACCAAGATACAAGCCTTCCTCCTAGAAACTAACAGCTTCCTGTTGTACTTTTTTTGTCAATTCTGCATCCTCCAAAGTCAGCATCAGAATATTCCAACAATTTAAATCCAGACTCCTTTGGATACCAAAGTCCCAACTCTGTAGTGCCCTTGATATATCTCAAGATTCTTTTCACTACAATGAGATGAGATTCCCTTGGGTCAGCTTGATATCTTACACAAAAACATGTTGCAAACATAATATCAGGCCTACTTGCTGTTAGATACAACAATGATCCAATCATTCCCCTATAAGTCTTCAGATCAACTTTATTTCCATTCTTATCAGGGTCAATCTTGGTGGCAGTGACCATTAGTGTCTTTGCTACTTTTGAGTCCTCCATGTCAAATTTCCTGAGAAGTTCTTTGTCATACTTTGTCTGATGAATGTAAATTCCATCAGTGACTTGTTTGATTTGCAGTCCCAAGAAATAAGATAATTCACCCATCAAACTCATTTCATACTTACTTTGTATGAGTTTGGAGAACTTTTCACACAGTCTAGTGTCAGTGGATCCAAAGATAATATCATCAGCATATATTTGAACCAAAATCAGATGACCTTGGTGTTGTCTAAAGAACAATGTCTTCCACCAGAAACTTAGAGAGTGTGTTATACCAAGCTCTGAGAGCTTGCTTCAGTCCATAAAGTGCCTTTTCTAATTTGAATACATGATTTGGGAATTTTGAACTTTCAAACCCTGGAGGTTGTTGGACATACACCTCCTGTTCCAATTTCCCATTAAGAAAGGCACTTTTCACATCTATTTGATAAACTTTGAAGTTTGAATGTGCTGCATAGCCTAAGAAAATTCTTATAGCCTCAAGTCTGGCTACTGGTGCAAAAGTTTCATCAAAGTCAATCCCTTCCTCTTAAAGATAACCCTTTGCAACCAGTCTTGCTTTATTTCTGATAATAATGTCAGCTTTATCCATCTTGTTTCTAAATACCCATTTGGTACCTATTATAATTCTATCTTTGGGTTTAGGTACCAACTTCCATACTTGATTTCTTTCAAACTGATTCAGCTCTTCTTATATAGCCATTATCCAATCTGCATCTTGAATGGCTTCTTCAAACTTCTTTGGCTCTACTAGTGAAAGAAAACAAGCATATAAGCATTCATTAGATGTTTTTTTTCTGGTCTGCACTTTCTTGTTTGGATAACTGATAATCAAATTTGTTGTGTGACTTCTAGACCATTTGGGATTGGAGATGCATCTTGATGAGCTTTCTTGATTATCATCTCATCCCCCTAAGTCTGTGCTCCCAACTTCTAATAAAACTCCCCCTGAATTAATGCTTAAATCAGGGTTCAAGTTATCCCCTGATGGTGCATGCCCTGATGGATGATCCCCTGATGGAGTATCCCCTGATCTGTTGTCCAGGAAATTGACTCTATCTATCAAAAGGGCTTCAAAAGTGTTTGGATTAACATCAAGGATGGATAAATTCTCCATTTGTGTGCACTCATCAGTTTCATTCTCCTGACAATCACAATCATCTTCATTTTCAAATCTTAGTTCTTCATGAAAACCAGGATCTTCAAGTCCAGAGATCTCTTGATCATCAAAAGCTACATTTATAGACTCCATCACCACCTGGAGTCTTTTGTTATAAACCCTGTAGGCCTTTGATGTTAGGGAATAACCTAAGAAAATTGCTTCATCAGCCTTTGGATCAAATTTACCTATGTTTTCACCAAAGTTTCTCAATGTATAACATTTGCATCCAAAAACATGTAGAAACTTGATGTTTGGCTTTCTCCCTGTCATTAACTCATATGGTGTCTTGTTGTGAGCCTTGTTGATTGAGGACCTATTTTGAGTTAAGAAAGTAGTGGAAATTGCCTTAGCCCAAAAATAAGTAGGAATCTTTGCCTCTGCTAGCATAGTTCTAGCAGCTTCTATCAGGGTTCTATTCTTTCTTTCTACTACACCATTCTGTTGAGGAGTCCTTGGAGCAGAAAATGTATGATTGATGTCTTTCTCCACACAAAATCCATCAACAGCTGCGTTCTTGAATTCAATTTCATTGTCTGTCCTCAAAATTCTAACCACTAACCCTAACTTAGTTTCCACTTTCTTAATATGGTCAATGATTTATTGAGGTACTTCTGATTTAGAATTTTGAAACTTAACCCAAGTGTATCTGGTGTAGTTATCCACAATAACCATTGCAAATCTTTTCTTTGACACTGACATAATGTTGACAGGGCTAAAGAGATCCATATGTAACAATTGAATTGGATCTTTGATCATTGTGGCTTCCATGCTGACAAAAGATATTTTCCTTTGCTTCCCTTGTTGACAAGCTGAACATAATCCTTCTTGAATGAATTTCATTTGAGGTAGTCCAGTTACCAACTCTCTCTTTACTAAATCATTGATAGCCTTGAAGTTTAGGTGAGAGAGCTTCTTGTGCCACAGTCTGCTCTCATCAGGGGTTGCCTTGCTATAGAAACATGATTCTCCACTTACTGAATTGAAATCAGCAATGTAGAGATCTCCTTTTCTTATCCCTGACAAAACCAACTTCCTATCATCCTCATTTGAGATCAAGCACTGATCCCCTTTAAAAGAAATGATGTATCCTTTGTCACATAGTTAACTTATGCTTAACAAGTTGTGCTTAAGCCCATCAACTAGTGCTACATTTTCAAATGAGACTTTCCCATTTGCTGCTTTGCCATAACCAAGAGTCAGACCTTTGCTGTTATCACCAAAAGAGATTACTGGACCAACCTTTTCTTGAAATTCTGTGAGCAGGGCTTTGTTTCCTGTCATGTGTCTTGAGCAACCACTATTTAGAAACCAGATTTGACTTCTTTTGACTTTTCCCTGCACACAAGGAATATTTAATTTGTTTTTGGTACCCAAGTGGCTTTGGGTCCTCTAGGTTTAGTAAAAGTTAATGGTAAAACAGTCTTTTTTCTTTATATGTGACTTTTGATTTTGGCAAATAAAAAAATTCTCCTTTTTAGGAGCTTCATCATATGCTTTTGATTTATCAACAACTTTCTTATTTTTTCCCTTATGGGTGTATGCTTGAGTAGTAGGTAAATCATTAGCATATAAAATTGTGCCAGTTAAAATTTGTGGTTTTTCTTTACACTGAAAAGATAAATAATTATTACTACCACAATTCCAGCACACTTTTCTAGGGGCTTCATGAATAGAGGTGTATTTACTAGACTTGTTTACACCTAGCTTACCATTCCTATTCTTTTTATTTTCCCTTGACAGGCCTTTTTCCCATGAAGGGCTACAATGGCCTGATACACTCTTTCCCCCTGATGACTGTGTATCCATTGATGCACAGTCTAGTTCATTCCTGACTGGGGTTTAAGTGCTTTGGCAAAAATAGGTTTCTTGCCACTTCCACTACTTGTGGAAGCTTCACTTATCGGGAAAACATTCCTTTTTTCTAACTTTGTTATAGCCTTTACAAATTTGATAGGTTATATTGGCCTTTTTCCAAAGCTAGCTGCATTTTTAACCTTAATAGGAGGTTGCTTCACAAGAGTCTCTTCATAGCCTAAACCAGATTTGGGATTAGATTTTTGACTGTTCAACTGATCCTCCAGTTTCTTGCTGGACTCATTCTATTTCTTTATGACTTCCCTTTCTTGACTCAAAAGATTGGAGGTCCATTCCTCTCTTTTAACAGCACAATCAAGGAGATTTTTAGTCCTTGAGAGTTCTTTTTCAAGACTCTCAAGTCTAGTGAGTTCAGATTCTAAGAGAGTGTTTCTTGCAGTCAAATGTTTATTTATTTTCTGCACTCTCTCAATTTCAGCTACATCACTCCTCAGGGTGTCATAAAGATCCTTTATCTCACAAGTCATTTCCTTAACAGTTTTAACACAATCATTTTTAGACATGTTAGAGGAAATTTCAAGACTTACTTGTGAGCTGCTACTGTCAGTGGATGAGGCCATTAGGGCTAGGTTGACATATTCTTCATTATCTTCTTCATCTGAGTCAGTCCAGTCCTTTCCCTCTACAATGTAAGCTTTTCCCTTCTTGATGGCATTTAGAAGGTTAAAGTAATCCACTTCAGCTTCCTTGTCCCTTGACTCACCTTCCTTTGTGGCCTTGTGGCACTCATTTGCAAAGTGACCCATTTCATTGCACTTGTAGCACTTTATTCTTGATTTTTCAATTAAATTTTTAGTGCTACTTGGCTTCTTTGCTGAAAATCTTTTAGATCCAGAAGATTTTTGAAATTTTAGCTTTGAAAACCTTTTTGCAAGAAAAGCCATGGTTTCATCCAGTTCCTCTAACTCTTCAGGAGTATATTCATCCTCCTTTGAGTCAACTTCAATGTCCCCTTCCTTTTCAGCATCCCCTGACTGCTGCTTCATCAAGACACTTGGTCTTGCTTCTTCTTTTTCTTTCTTGGTAGCCATCAGGGCTACAGATTTAAGCTTCCTAGCATCCCCTGACATTTCAGATCTTTGTTGAACTTCTAGTTCATATGTCTTTAGGGTGCCATAGAGCCTATCCAAGTCTAGCAGATTCATGATCTTGGATTCCCTGATGGTTGTTGTCTTAGGATTCCATGATATAGGAAGGGCTCTCATGAACTTTCTGTTCACATCTTTATTAGCATAAGCCTTCCTATATATCTTTAGGTCATTTACCAATCTGTTAAATCTGTCAAACATCTCAGTGAGTGTTTCACCATTTTTCATTGTGAACCACTCATACTATTGTGTTAACAGCTACAGTTTATTTTCCCTCACTTCTTCAGTTCCATCACATAGGATCTGGATGATATCCCATATTAACTTAGATGTTGTGAGATTCATAATACTATTTAACATATCATCATCTAAGCCATTATAAAGAATGCCTGTGACTTTTAGATCCTTCTTCACTTTCTCTCTTTCCTCTAAAGTCATTTCTTCAGTAATTTTTGGAACTAATTTTTCTGGAACACTGACTCCATTGACAACTTCTTGAGGAATGAGCTTCTTTGGAACTTGAGAGCCTTCCTCTAGAATTTGTAAATATTCATCATCGATTGCTCTCAGATGAACTATCATTCTTTGTTTCCAGAAGAAGTATTTTCCCCTTTCCAATATGGGAACTTTACTATTTCCAGCTTTGTTGGCCATTGCTCAAGATCTTTTAGAACGTGTAATCTATTATACGGCTCTGATACCAATTGTTAGAACTAAAGAGGCTCTAGTGTTTGAGGGGGGGGGGGGGGGGGGATACAAACACTCAATATTTTTTCTCTCTTTTTGAAAATTATTAAGGACTGCTGGAGATAGCTACAATATCAGAAAAACGATAACAAATAATAAGGTGAACACACAAGCATTCAAGTTAAAATAGTTGTATTGAAACTTGAGGTTTTTCTAGAAATCTGATTTAATCACAAATGTGATTAATCAGCTACAACTTCTATAACAAATTACAGCTTCTCTTTGGTCCTGTCAACATTATGTCAGTGTCAAAGAAAAGATTTGCAATGGTCATTGTGGATGACTACACCAGATACACTTGGGTAAAGTTTCAGCATGCTAAATCAGAAGTATCTCAACAAATTATTGACCATATCAAGAAGGTGGAAACAGAATCAAGGTTAGTGGTTAGAATGTTGAGAACAGATAATGGAACTGAATTCAAGAATGCAGCTGTTGAGGGATTTTGTGTGGAGAAAGGCATATATCATCCATTATCTGCTCCAAGGACTCCTCAATAAAATGGTGTAGTGGAAAGGAAAAATAGAACCCTGATTGAAGCTGCTAGGTCAATACTAGCAGAGGCAAAAATTCCCACCTATTTTTGGGCTAAAGCAATTTCCACTGCTTGCTTTACTCAGAATAGATCTCTAATCAACAAGGCTCACAACAACACACCATATGAGCTAATGACAGGGAGAAAGCCAAGCATCAAGTTCCTCCATGTCTTTGGATGCAAATGTTTTGTTATGGGGAATTTTGGTGAGAACTTAGGAAAATTTGATCCAAAAGCTGATGAAGCAATTTTCCTAGGTTATTCTCTATCATCCAAGGCCTACAGGGTTTACAACAAAAGACTTTAGGTGGTGATGGAGTCTATAAATTTAGCTTTTGATGATCAAGAGATTTCTGGACTTGAAGACCCTGGTTTTCATGAAGAACTCAGGTTTGAAAATGAAGATGAAAATGATTATCAAGAGATTGAAGCCGATGAGTGCAGACAAATGGAGAATTTATCCATTCCTAATGTCAATCCAAATAATGTAGTCCCCCCGTCAGCAGATAGAGTCAATTTCCTGGACAACAGATCAGGGGATACTCCATCAGGGGATCATTCATCAGGACATGCACCATCAGGGGATAACTCGAACCTTGAATTATCCACTAATTCAGGGGGAGAGTTTTCAAAAGCTGGGAGCACATACTTAGGGGGAGGAGATGATAGTCAAGCAAGCTCATCAAGACACATCTCTAATCCCAAATGGGCCAGAAGTCACACAACAGATCTGATTATTGGTGACCCAAGCAAAAGAGTGCAGACCAGGAAAACAACATATAATGAATGCCTATATGTTTGTTTTCTTTCTCAAATTGAGCCAAAGAAGTTTGAAAAAGTTGTTCAAGATGCAGACTGGATCTTGGCTATGCAGGAAGAGCTAAATCAATTTGAAAGAAATTAAGTATGGAAGCTTGTACCTAAACCCAAAGAAAGAATCATAATAGGTACTAAGTGGGTATTCAGAAATAAGATGGATGAAGCTGGCATTGTTGTAAGAAACAAAGCAAGACTGGTTGTAAAAGGATATCTTCAAGAAGAAGGGATTGACTTTGATGAGACATTTGCACCAGTAGCCAGACTTGATGTTATAAGAATTTTCTTAGCCTATGCAGCACATTCAAAATTTAAAGTATATCAAATGGATGTGAAAAGTGCTTTTCTAAATGGGAAATTGGAAGAGGAGGTGTATGTCCAACAACCTCCAGGATTTGAATGCTCAAAATTTCCAAATCATGTCTACAAACTGGAAAAGGCACTTTATGGACTGAAGCAAGCACCTAGAGCTTGGTATGACACAATGTAAAAGTTTCTGGTGGAAAACAAATTTACAAGAGGTATCATTGACAAAACCTTGTTCTTCAGACAACACCAAGGTCATCTGATTTTGGTTCAAATTTATGTTGATGATATTATTTTTGGATCCACTGACACAAGACTGTGTGAAAAGTTCTCCAAAGTTATACAAAGCAAATATGAAATGAGCTTGATGGGTGAGTTATCTTACTTCTTGGGATTGCAAGTCAAACAAGTCTCTGATGGAATCTACATTCATCAGACAAAATATGCCAAAGAACTTCTCAAGAAATTTGATATGGAGGACTCAAAAGTAGCAAAGACACCTATGGCCACTACAACCAAGATTGACCCAGATAAGAATGGAAAGAAAGTTGATTTGAAGACTTACAGGGGAATGATTGGATCATTGCCATATCTGACAGCAAGCAGGCCAGACATAATGTTTGCAACATGTCTTTGTGCAAGATATCAAGCTGATCCAAAGGAATCTCATCTCATTGCAGTGAAAAGGATCTTGAGATATATCAAGGGCACTACAGAGTTGGGACTTTGGTATCCAAAGGAGTCTGGATTTGAATTGCTAGGATATTCTGATGATGACTTTGGAGGATGCAGGATTGACAGAAAGAGTACAACAGGAAGCTGTCAATTTCTAAGAGGAAGGCTTGTATCTTGGTTCAGCAAAAAGCAGCACTCAATCTCTACATCTACTGCTGAAGCTAAATATATTGCAGCTAGAAGTTGTTGTGCACAAATTCTATGGATGAAAAATCAGCTAATGGATTATGGACTGAACAATTCCAAGATTCCAATAAGGTGTGATAACACTAGTGCCATTGCCATGGTTGAAAATCCAGTGCAACATTCCAGAACTAAGCATATAGAAATCAGATATCATTTTATCAGGGAACATGTTATGAATGGGAATATTGAACTACAGTTTGTACCTTCAAATCAGCAGCTGGCAGACATATTCACCAAAGCTCTTGATGAAGCCATATTTTCAAATCTTGTGGGAGAGCTGGGAATGGTGAATTATGCGTCAGGGTCAGAGTCAAACTCTTAAAATTTGGTATTTCTAACTTATTTCATAAGTTCTAGATAAAATCAATTGATATGTGGTTATATATGTTCAAATTGTAAATATGTATATACTTGTATATTCTGCATTTTGTTGTTTGGTTTTTGTTTTAACTGTGTGTCAGGGTGTCCGTCTTGTGCATCAGGGTCAGGGTATGTACATACAGTGAATCATCAGGGTAAGTTTAAATTTTTTTTCTGCATCGGGTTTCAAGGTCAGTTAAGTGATGACAGCTCATCATTAAGTTCTTCTCTCACTGATGACGTGTCATCACAGAAACTGAACTGACTCCCTGATAGCGTGTTTTCAGGAGAAGTTTTCAAACGTCAATAGACGGGTATTAATACTCTATCTCTCCTACTTTTTGAAACTCCCCAAAATGTTTAATCTCTAACTGATATTTGATCGAGTTTTTTTTCTTCTTCTTCTCTCTTGTCTTTACAGAAACCTTAGAACTTCAAATCTTCAAAACATCCATGGCACGTCAACAAATTCAGAGGAACTTGACAGTCCCACCCATGAACTATGTGGGATTCTCTGACATTGATAAGGTAAGTGAATGCTTTAAACCGATAATGAACTATCTACTCAACTCTGAGTATAGTAAAGCCATATTTACCGATGATAAATGTCGGGGGAGGCACTGTCACAACTATGGACAAGTGCCAAGTTCATCTACTCCACCACCAAGCCTGATGTGGTAAAGGGTATCTCATTCAAAGTTTCGTCTGAGAAAGGAAAAATAACTCCTTCCAGACTTAACTCTGTTTTGGGGTTACCTACTCAAGATCTGGTGTATGCACCCAGTGATGCAGATCTGCTGGATTTCTTGAGGGAACTGGGCTATAACGCTGCTCCCAACGCAGTGTTAAAGTTCAAGGATCTCAAAAGGGTGAACGTGAAGAGGGAGATTTCTTATCTCTTCGACACCATTACCAAGGTGTTCTCAGGTAAGTGTTCTAACTTTGAGGTCATTACCTCTTTAACTTTAAAAATAGCTTTTGCAATAATTAGAAATGTGAATATAAATATAGGAAAAATAATTTTTGATGACCTTGTAAATAAGTTAGGTAGTTTTAATAATAGGAAATCTGAAATATATTATGCTAGATTTTTGTACATGATTATTAAAGATCAGATTACTAATTTTTCTTTTGAGAATGATATACCTGTACAGACTTACGAGCAAACAAAGAAACTGTTTGTAGAAATAATAAAGAAATCATATACAGTCGAATCATTTGCTCTTCCACAGCATATGGTACAGGTAGTAAATTCTACACCTTCTACTTCTCAAACTGTACATTCTTCACCTTCATCTACTATGGCAGAGAAATCAACCACCTCTCTGCCTACCCAAGTAGAACAACCAATTTCTTCACAACCACTCTCAACAACCTAACCCACAGTCTCCCAAAAGACTGTTGGGATTAAAAGAAAACCCAGTGAAGTTACCACAACAACTGAGGGGGAGCAAGAAGAGAGAGTGATTGGCTATAAGAGGATATTGAAGAAGAAGAAGGGAGCCACGAGTGTTACCCAACAGCCTGACCAGGCAGTATCTTCTCAAAAGGATGCTGCTTTTAATAAGGAATTAAACATATTTCTAACTAGTTCCTCCCAAAAGGAATTAGTTATTGAAAATGGTCCCCAACCAAGGACACAATTAAGTAAGGCACATACACTGACCATAGACACTGATGAACCTACCATCAGGGTCTCTGAGAGCCACTTGCAGATATTCTCCACAGTGAGTGCACACACCACTCAAGATGTTGTAGCTCAGAAGCTTCTCAATCAGATCAACAGGAGTCATAAGCATTCTTCTACAGCATCTTTTGATGAATCACCTCCTCGTTCAGTGATTCAGCCAACACTCCCATCTATACCACTTCTTTCTTTCTCTGTTCCTCAAATTTCTTCAGATATAATGACACAAACATTAAGTGTCATACAATCAGATTCTCCACATTCTCAATTCGTGGAGGAGCCAACATTCTTTGAAACAGTGTTTAGTAGTCAACACTCTCAAATGGTTGACTCATTTTTACTTAATACAAACACTGATGATCAAACAGGGGACATAGACTCCACTGTACATACTACAGCTATAACTCTTTATGTATCCTTAATTGTATATACTTCCTCTATAGAAACATACACTTCTCCAATTATACATACACACTTTACTTCTTCTCCTACTCCTATCACAATTGTGGAACCAGAATCTGTACAAACATCACTTGAACTGGTCACAATTGATGATTTCCAAGCCCATAGGAGCCCCTCTAGGACAAATTTGAGTGAGACTGAGAAAATACATAGTGTAGAGAGGCAAAGTCAAACCCTTGAGAGGACTTTGGCAAAAGGAGAGCAAAAAAGTACTGCCTTAGTAGGCAAAGAAAAAGGAGAGAATACGAGTGATGCCTTAGACGGCAAAGAAAAAGGAAAGGATGAGAGAGATAAGGATGAGATCCTTGTAAATAAAGAACATAGAGAAAACACAGATACTGTAAATAGTACTTCTACCTCTAAAAGTGATGAAGATGATGCTCCACAAGATGATTTTTCCCAGCTCATCGGAGTTGATTTATATTTTCGACAGAACCAGATGTCTGACACTGTACAGTTATTAAAGCAAGAGTTAGCTAGAACTACTGATCCAATCTTGATCAAAGTGTTAAAGTCACAGATCATGATTGGTCAGTCAATAGATATTGAAAGTAAAAAATAGTATACACATTTTTCATCAAAGATACAAAATGTACAGCAAGTTGTCGACTCCCTGGTCACCAGCCAGAATCTACTCCAGATGAAGAAACAAGCTGACACTGTTGACAAGAAGCTAGCTAATCTCACTTTTTCAACTGACCAGCATGAAAACTCTACAACATTCCATGGCTGGCACTCTGCAACAAGTTCTTCAAGTCACATCCCGACTCTCAACTCCCATTGATGATGCTGTCAAAAAGGGGGAGAAATCAACCAAGCAGTCGTCAGGGGATGTTGCTGAGAATTCAAATCAACAATCAGGGGATGTGACTGCTCCTGTTCCTGCTCCAAAATCCAAGGATAAAGGCAAAGGTATCCTGATTGAGGAACCCAAGAAGAAATCCAACACTCAATCAGGGCCTAAGCTACTTGGAGATGCCATGAAGACAACCCATTTTCCAACACACGTTGAAGTTGTAATTGATGGGAAAATGGAGCTGGTATACCCTCAAGATAAAAAGTTAGTAGAAGCTGATGCAATCTTTGCACAACAACTTCAAGAAGAAGAAGAGAGGGAAATAGCAAAGGAACAGGAGGAAGAAGCAAATAAGAAGAAGAGTGTCAGGCCCAGGACCTCAAGGAAACCTCAGCTAAGAAGATTACAGAACCCTAAAAGTGCATCAGGGGATAAAAGTAAAGATAAAACTAAAGACCCTGATGTCACTACAAAGAAGTCATCTGAAGCCAAGGACAAAGCACCTTCTCCTGTTACGAAAGAATATGGTCCACCCACTCTAGCTGAATTTCTCAAAGAAGAAAGGCCTAAAAACTTGACATTTATGTTCTCCATAAAAAGCATAGATGTCAGGTTCAACATTAGAAGGGATTAGCTAATAACAGTTCAATTGAAGAGTGGGTCAGAATTCAATTTAGCAATGGACTGGTTTAGGAGAATAGATGCTGAGCAATTAGGACTGGTCCTAAATCTGATTCCAAGATCCTCGCAGGCTAACAAAGACTTAAGGGGGATAATCGACAGGCTGAGGAGAGCCATCAACAATGAAATGAGCCTGCCCACAGCATTGGAAAGTCCACTGAAATTATTCTATAGATGCACTGATGGGCAGGAGAAAAGTATAAGGATCAGAGAAGTTGATGGCCTAAATCTGGAGGAAGCGATGCATGTTCTAAGCCAAATAGCCAATCACAAAAATGAACATGTCATCCAGTTTAGAATCCTACTGATTCTGAGAGTATTGAAGGAGATTGAAGAAACCAAAGCTGATGATGGGAACACTGCAGTAAGGAATGTGCCACCAGTGAAGGGATTTAAACAATATCCAAAAATTATCACTAGCCCCATGGGTGTTCAATTCAAAAATAAAAAGGGGAAGATCATTACCTTCTACTGGTCACAACTTGCTGCAGCCAATGTTCAAGAAATAAAATCTGTCCTTGAAGCTTTGGAATCCAGCAGTAATATCAACATAGTCAACTTCAAAAAACTTCTTCAAAAGGAGTTGGAGCAACTAGAAGCAGGTGGAGAAGACAACAGACTAAGGATTCCTAATCAAAACCCAAATCAAAGAAGACAAGGCCTTGGAAGTGACTCTCAACCGATTGAATCAAGTCATCAATTGCCCTTTGTCTCAGCAAAAAGGAAAAGGGATCCTGATGTCTAATACAACATTCTTTTTGTAATAGTTATAGGAAAATACTTGTACAGAAATTCTTTTATTAATTCATTCAAAATTCTTTCATGTATTTAGTATTGGTTTTGACATCATCATCAGTGCATCTAGGGATTTATGGTTATCAAATTGATAAACATAAATAGGGGGTGATTGTTAGAGATAAATGATGATGATGATGATTATGTAATAATTTGTGCAACTGTAAATACTTGAGGTATTTTATAAACCTTAAGATCAGCAAAAGTTTTTCATCCACTGATGATAAACTTATTCATCAGTGGATGGTCAATAACTTCACAAGGCAAGTCAGAAAACAGAAACATTCAAAAGACTTGACAAAGTGAAGAAGAATGTTTGATGCTAATAGTAAACAGTCAAAGTATTCCTCACATCAGAAATTCTAAACAAAGTTACGTTGATTGGAACCCATCAGGGGGAACCCATCAAGGGAACCCATCAGGGGGAACCCATCAGGGGGATCCCATCAGGGGGAACCCATTAGGGGGAACCCATCAGGGGGAACCCATCACGGGAAACTCATCAGGGGAAACTTGTCAGGGTATGACGAAGGCAGACCAACCCATCAGGGAATCACTTCAGGACATGTCAGTGTCAGGCCAACCCATTAGGGTAACCCGTCAGGGGGAATGATCAACATGGCATCAGTGGAAGCCATCAGTGTATGCCGTCAATCATAACCATCAGGATCAAGGAGCACTGAGTGAAACTCAAGTGAAGGTTGAAGCCCTGATCCAGTCAATAAGCATCAGGGGATCCATAAGCACTGATCAAAGTCCATCAGGGCTGATAGTCAGTGGATCGTTATGACAACATGCACCCGTCAACAGTACTTACACAGAAATCAACGTAACGTGCTACAGAAGCAAGAAATATCAACTGGAAAGATATTTCTTGAAGTTTGTTTTTGATCCAATGAGAACTCTCTCGCATTAAATGCACACATATCAGGGGAAGAAAAAGAAGCAACAAAGCATGCAGCAGTCTGACACATAGGGCTACGATGTGACATTCTTGCGACTAAGTTGAGAAAAACAGCACGTCTCTAGCACGTGATTTTATCAACTGATCAACATATAAGCAAAGGAGTTCTCATTACAAAAAAAAGTGTGTGTGATTGAATCTATCCAACAGATCAAACAAACAAAGAAGCACACAACACTAGGAAGCTCTGTAATATATTTCTTGAGAGATTTATTTTTCAGAGAAAAGTTTTTGTAGCTAGTGAGTGTGAGAAGCTGTGAATTTTATTTATAGAATTTGTAGCTGTAAATCACATTTGTGATTATACAGATTTCCAGAAAAACCCCAAGTTTTAATATAACTATTTTAACTTGAATCTGTGTGTTTATTTCTCATAGTTTTTCTGTTTGTTACAACTGTTTTCAAGTAAGCACTTTTAAGTTTAAAAGAGCGAAAAGATTCAGGTGTTTGTATTCATCCTCCCCCCCCCCCCCCCCCCCCCCCCTTCTACAAACACTTGTGCTTATATTGCACTAACAGTTGTCCTTTGTGTCAAACTACTGCTACTTTTGTTGCTTCTTTTTCATCCTCTGATCTGCGTGCATTTAATGTTCGAGAGTTGTCATTGGACCAAAAAACTTCAAAAGATATATTTCCAGTTAATATCTCTTGCTTCTGCAATAAGCTTAATTGATTTACGTGAAAGGCCTGATGATAGGTGTATACAGTCACAACTATCCACTGATGGCAAGCCCTAATGTGAACTTGATCAGTGCTTCTGGATCCCTTGATGACAAGTCTTTTCAAAGACTGGATCAGTGCTTCAAACTTCACTTGAGTTTACTAAGTGCTTCTAGATCCCTTGATGTTATGTCTCACGTCATACACTGATGGCTTTCACTGATGTAGTGCTGAGCATTCCCCCTTACGGGTTAGCCTAGCACTGTCATACCCTAATGTCTTTCCCTGGCAGGTTGACATGTCTTGTTCATGCCCTGATGCATTCCCTCTGATGAGTTTGGCTTGCCTTTGTCATGCCCTGACGTGTTCCCCTGACAGGTTGGTCTACCTTTGTCATCATCATCATTATTTAACTTTAACACAAGTCTATTTGACAGATTCAACAGGTTGATTAATGGCTTGAGAATCTTTGATAAAACTTATGTCAACAAGGATGTGAATCTGAAATTTATCATGGCATTACCAAAGATTTGGGATGTCAGAACCATAGTCATAAGGAAAGCCAATGACATGAGCTCGGTGTCCTTGAAAAAACTCTATGGGAAGCTCAAGACTTATGCGTTAGAGGTTTAACAAAGAGAAAGTTTAAGTCAAAACCACATAATAAAAAAAATCAGTGGCACTTGCGGCTGGAGGTATGAGCAAGAAGTTTCATTAGAAGACAGTTCTTATTGAAGAAGAGAGTGAAATTGAGGCACGTGTAACTGAGAGTATAAATAGTGAAGATGAAGAGAACCATACTCTAAAGGAACAATACGTTGTTGATGAAGCCATGACCTTCTTCGCAAGAAAACTCAAGAAGCTGAGATTCAAGAAGGGGAAGGGCTTTAAAAAGAGAACACCAACAAAGAAGTATGTCCAGTCTGGTGATATTGACAGATCGTGGACATTTTGCTAATGAATGCAACAAGCAAAAGTCTGTAAAGCAGACTAAAGAAATCAAGAAGGATGATGACTATTACAAAAATAAATACTTTAAAGTCATCAACAAGAAAAATAAAGCATTCATTGTAGAGGGAAATGATTGAGTGGATTCAAACCAATCAGATGATGAAGAATTCATCAATCTTTAAACTTATGGCAATATCATCTTATGGAAATATTATTTTCTAGGTTTGCAATTATTCATCATTGAACAGATTCAAGAAGCTGGTATCAATAGTTTTTGATTACTGGATTGTATTTCAGATTCAAAATCAATAAAACTCATTCTTTATTGATTGATATAATTTGTCTTGATTATAATTCTACAATTAATTTACAGATTATATTGTGATCTTTACATTGGGCGAGAAATCTGAGAATTGTATTCAACCCCCTCCCCACCCCCTACTCCCTTCTTGTAATTACGGATTAATTATAAGATTTCTGATGTTAATCTTAAAATTCCTAATTCTGCCTTCTCTCTCAAAACCTCTTTCTTAAAGTCGTCTGGCGAATCAACAACATCGTCTGGCGAATGGCGAATCAACAACATCGCCAAACTTAGAAAGACTATCACCAAAATCATCGAAAAATTCTCTATTGCTAAAGTCAAGTGAAGCCCGTAAGGGGATAAATATCCACTGATGAACAAAATTGGATGTTAGGAATTATAGCATTTGATGATGATGTATAATACTTAAAATTGTTAGATTTTATAATTGTACAAGTATCCATAGTGATGTTGCATTAGAGACTACAAAGACTGCAGTTGGAGAATTCAACAAATGTGACGACCCCAAAATTCCCTATCGAACTAGGGCTCTGTCAAAGAGAAAAAAAAATAACATCACATCTATTCGTAGCATAAATGAAATCGAAATAATAGTATTGAGTTACTACACACCCAAAAGATAGTATTTATAGCGGAAGCTAAATTGTCTCTAAATTACAGTCCATAATATTTCGAATTTCCATATGCCTTCCTTCCTTGGTGACCACACACAGGATCATCCTACGTTCAAAAACCAAACATCTTTGCTTTCCCCTTGTCGGAGGGTTCAGCCTTTGCACCATACCCTATAAAATATTAAGTTCAACAAGAATGAGCAATTTACGCTCAGAAAATATATAAACAAAACAAAAGAACAAGGTAGTTCTGGATAGCTAATAGAGATTTAATTTTGTTTATGAGGCTTAGTGAAACAATACCAATGCCTTAGAATCTTTGAATAACTTTGAGGATCATTGATGATAAACAACGTGTAATCCTTCTCGAAGAAAGACAGGTGTCCACCTGTACATAACTTTCTCAAGATAATACCCATCGGGGGCTAAACTTGTTGGATCTGCTAACCATATTGTATGCAGTTGACCGAACTATAATAGTATGATTCCTCAGTGTGTGAACGTACGTAGTCACTATAAACCTCTAGGTTAGGTGTTCAATCGCAATCTCCACCTTCCCTTTCCTCTTGCCAACCATGTGGCATGACCAAGTAAAGGACATATCATTTTCATTCATTGTACAGATGCAACGTTCAAGAAGTGAGATAATCAAAGCTCAAGTACATCTATACAAAATCATTAATAATGTGTTAGCGAAAACTAAAGCATAGCATAATCCTTCATGAAAGTAATTAAAATAAGTACGTCATCACATTTCATGCATATCAAAGCAAGAGATAATGCGTTAAATTGAAATAAGCATTAGATTGAATATATACTTGCCCTTGGTCCTTAGCAAAATCAAATTCAATTCACTCGTGAGTGAGGCACTCTGAAAAATATGCATATGACATTAGGAATTTATACCTTTGGTAAAGATATGAGAAAAATGCACATGTGACGTCCTTAAGCTTTTAATGTCTTAATTTGACATCTGAACCGTTGAGGTTTAGTAGCTATTAATTAATAACATCTTAAAATAATTTAAGAAAAATAATATTTTATACTTTCGAAGACAAACTGTGCATCAGTGGGTAGTTATCCCGACATAAAAGTGGTCATCAGGGGATGCGATATGGATGTTAGGGGATGGCAATCAGGGAATAATTTCTCATCAGTGGACAATTTACACGTTAGGGGATGACTGGTCATCAGGGACTAGTTTACCTTAGGGAATATCCCTTGGCCATCATGGAATAGCCATCGACCATCAGGGAAAGATCTTCGGTCATCAGGGGATGATCTTTGGTCATCAGGAGATGACCTTCGATCATCAGGGAATGACCTTGATCATCGCCAAACTCATCGGGTCATACTTTGTTCAGTGTCAAACTTAGTAAGTCATCGCTGAACTCATCGATGGATAGTTTGTTCAACACCAAACTCAATAAGTCAGCGCCAATCTCCTTGGTGGATAAATTGTTCAGCGCCAAACTCATCGGAGACTAAGAACTTTTCTTATCAGAGACTAACAAAATTTTCCTTCATCGGGAACTAATAATTTTTCTCGTCAGAGACTAACAATATTTTCCTTCATCAAAGACTAATATATTTTTTTTTAGCCTATTAGAGAATAATTTCATACTATCAAAGACTAACTTGGAATCTCTCAGGGACTATTTTATATAGTCAGAGACAAACTTCACGCTGACGGAGACTAAGCTAGGACTTATCTGCGATATAGTGGTGAAATAAATGACATTTAACTCCAAATGTTAAAAGCATGCAATCTTTGGATATCCCAGAATGGAAATGGGAATATATTACAATAGATTTTGTGGTTGGATTGCCAGTAATTCAAAAGGGATTAAATACAATCTGGGTAGTAGTGGACAGATTGACTAAATCTGCACATTTCTTACCTATTAGGGATACCTATAAAATGGACCAATTGGTCAGATTGTATGTAAAAGAAATCCTTAGTCATCATGGAGTGCCAGTTTCAATTATATCTGATCGTGATCCCCATTTCACATCAAGGTTCTGGTGAAGCTTTCAAGAGTATTTAAGAACAAGATTAGACATGAGTACTACTTTCCACCCGCAAACTGACAGGCAATCTGAAAGAACAATCCAAACCTTAGAAGATATGCTAAGAGCGTGTTCTTTGGATTTTGGAGGACGATGGGATGAACATCTACCACTCGTTGAGTTTGCTTATAATAATAGTTATCATACAAGTATAGGGATGGCTCCGTTTGAAGCTTTGTATAGAAGAACGTGTAGAACACCATTTTATTGGAATGAAGTTAGAGAAAGAAAGTTGGAGGGACCTGAAGTAGTCCAACAAACTGAGAATGCAATCCGGACGATCCGAGCTAAGATAAGAGCAGCTCAAGATCGACAAAAGCAATACGCAAACCAACACCGAAAAGATCAAGTATTGGAAGTAGGAGGATATGCATTGCTTAAGATCTCACCTTGGAAAGGCATTTTGCGTTTTGGACAAAAAGGAAAGTTAAGTCCTCGTTATATTGGATCTTTTGAAGTACTCTGCCGTATTGGCGAAGTGGCTTATTAACTAGCAGTACCCCCAGCTCTAGGACATGTTCAGGATATTTTCCATGTCTCAATGCTACGACCTTATAAAGGAAATCATTCTAGCATTATTGACTACCAGCCCATTGAGCTATAACCAAATTTCCAGTATGAAGAAACTCGAATGCAAATTTTGGATCGTTAAGTAAAGGTCTTAAGAAACAAAGAGATTGTATCCGTAAGAGTTTTGTGGAGAAACCACAATGTTGAAGAAGCAACATGGGAACTAGAGGAAATGTTGATGCAAAAGTACCCTCGACTTTTTCACCAGTAAAGTTTTGAGGACAAAACTTATTGTAAAGAGGGGAGAATGTGACGACCCTGAAATTTTTTTTATGTATAAATAATTTATTTACTCATATTTGTTTTCTTATTAACATGTATAGTTATATGATGTTTTTGAATGTTTAAATATTTTTGGACCCATTAAAGGGTTATATTTTGATGGATGTTGATTATAAGGACAAACAAATTATGTTTATGTGTTTGGTAACATTTGTTATTGCTTGAAGGAGCCACGCATCCAGTTTAGTAAGTCCCATGAAGAACTTAATAGCTTATATAGTTATGAGTACATCATGTGTACGTATATTAATTAGATTAGTAAGTTGCTTAAGTGACTAGCTTATGTGCATGAAGGACAACAACTGCTTGTTACATGTATTAGTTGTTAAGAATCATGATGAGTAGCCGTTTTATTAACCAATGATTTTATCTCAAAGCTTAATCTCAGCTTACTATATATACCTCATTTGGAGGTAACATTTCAATCTCTTTTCTAAAGATTCTCTCTCCTAAAGTTCTTCTTTAAACCTTTCATCCCCATATAATTTCAAGTTCTCCTTTCTAGGTGATTACTTCCAGACAAGCTTTGTATTTCTCCTGTCAAGTTAAGAGGTAAGAATTTTATGTTCTCCTCTACTTTTCGTTTTTACGTTGTATCCGAATGTAGTCACTGGGTATGCTAAGTCTTAGGAACGAATAAAGTTGTTAAGAGTATGGTGTTTTGAGTTAATGAAAGGACAATTATGCATCTTACATTGAGTTTGTTTATCACTAGATATCATTAGTGATCATGGAAGACTTCCTTTTATCAGAGACAAGTTCTATGATCAGTCTCTGATGAGATAATGCTAGTCTTTAACGAGATAATATCAGTCTCTAATGAGTTAACGTTAATCTTCGATGATGTCAGCCTTAGTCCCCGATGGGTTAAGATGACGTCATCAGTCTTTGGTAAGTTAACGTTAGTCTCCGATGACGTCACCTTTAGTCTCTGATGGGTTAAGATGACGTCATCAGTCTCTGATGAGTTAACGTTAATCTCCGATGATGTCACCCATAGTCTCCGATGGGTAAAACTTAGTCTCTGATGACTAATGATGTTAGTCTCTGATAAGCATCTATGTTTTGTCTCCGATGATTAAGTAACGTACGATCATTGATCCGATGTACGTGAAAAGATGTTGATTATTGAGCTATGTGTTTTTGGATGTTTGCTAGTTGTTTAAAATCTCTAGCACACCAAAAGATGATGAAAATGATGTAAGGGTATTGCAAGTCATGAACTTGTATGCACACCCGAGTAACTCCTGTATGGATATATAGTTACGCTATTGGCCATCACTGCTTTTATTTGTTAAGCACGCCAATATTGTTGGCAGTCTCTGCTTTTAATTGTTAGCATGCCAAAGCTATTCAAAATGAGAAAATGTTTTCAAGAAGATATATCCATATGGTAAGTTAAGGGGTTGTTGAATGCTTTCGCCTGGTATTCTGGCGAATGATGATAGGGAATGAAAGACTGAGACATTGATAATCAGACCCTCGCAGATTAATTGGTTTCTGCAAGTGACTATGTATGTCAAATGATGAAATCACATGACTAGGCTGACCAGTTGGGATGAAATTTGATTGTTAAAGGAAGACAGATAATGGTCAGTATGGTCAGGTGATGCATTATCTGATGAAGAGAGGGAGAATCAAGATTTATTTTTAAAGAGGGTTATTCCTTTGATATCACTCAAGAACCCTAAATGTAACATGTTTATTGGTTTATCAGGAGGTTTGGCATTACTTCACCCATCCTCAATGAATATTAAAGCTTTTGAAATATTCGTTCTTCTTACTTATGAATATATACTTGCTGAGCGTAAACGCTCATGTGGAATGTTATGAAATGTTTTACAGGTTATGTTAAAAAGGCCGAGTCGCCTAATAAAGGAAAAGAGAAAATGGCATAGTGAGAGCTTCTTAATTTCTCTCCTATGGATGGCTTTTAAAGGGAAAGTGAAACAGAAAGCCATTGTTAGGTTTTAGAACATGTTAGTGCAATATAAGCACAAGTGTTTGTAGAAGGGGGGGGGGGATGAATACAAACACTTGAAACTTTTCGCTCTTTTAAACTTAAAAGTGCTTACTGGAAAACAGTTGTAACAAACAGAAAAACTAAAGAAATGAACACACAGATTCAAGTTAAAATAGTTATATTAAAACTTGGGGTTTTTCTGGAAATCTGTATAATCACAAATGTGATTTACAGCTACAAATTTCTGCAAATAAAATTCACAGCTTCTCAAACTCACTAGCTACTAAAACTTTCTCTGAAAAATAAATCTCTCAAGAAATATATTACAGAGCTTCCTAGTGTTGTGTGCTTCTTTGTTTGTTTGATCTGTTGGATAGATTCAATCTCTGTGTTTTTGTAATGAGAACTCCTTTGCTTATATGTTGATCAGTTGATGAAATCACGTGCTAGAGACGTGCTGCTTTTCTCAACTTAGTCGCAAGTATGTCACATCGTAGCCCTATGTGTCAAACTGTTGCATGCTTTGTTGCTTCTTTTTCTTCCCTTGATTTGTGTGCATTTAATGCGAGAGAGTTCTCATTGGATCGAAAACAAATTTTAAGAAATATCTTTCCAGTTGATATTTCTTGCTTCTTTAACACGTTACGTTGATTTCCATGTAAGTACTGATGACGGGTGCATGATGTCATAACGATCCACTGACTATCAGCCCTGATGGACTTTGATCAGTGCTTCTGGATCCCCTGATGCTTATTGACTGGATCAGGACTTCAACCTTCACTTGAGTTTCACTCAGTGCTTCTTGATCCTGATGGTTATGACTGATGACATACACTGATGGCTTACACTGATGTCATGTTGGTCATTCCCCCTGACGGGTTAACCTGATGGGTTTGCCTGACACTAACATGTCCTGAAGTGTTTCCCTAACGGGTTGGTCTGCCTTCGTCATACCCTGACAGGTTCCCCTGATGGGTTCCCGTGATGGGTTTCCCCTGATGGGTTCCCCCTGATGGGTTCTAATCAACGCAACTTTGTTTAGAATTTCTGATGTGCGGAATACTTTGACTGCTTACAAGTAGCATCAGACATTTTTCTTCACTTTGTCAAGTCCTTTGTATGTTTCTATTTTCTGACTTGTCTTGTGAAGTTATTGACCATCCACTGATGAATAAGTTTATCATCAGTGGATGCAAAACTTGTGCTGATCTTAAGGTTTATAAAATACCTCAAGTATTTACAGTTTGCACAATTTATTACATAATCATCATCATCATCATTTATCTCTAACAGAACATTTGATGATGATTGTCTTTAGATTACTTAGAGTACAAATGTATAGAAAGTGTTAATTAGTAACACTGAAGTTTTGGAGCCAGTAGTTATCTCTTTGTTTGTAATTCATTCATTCTTTGTAAAGAGATATAGTTATTTCTTATTTGTAAGTAACTGCTGGAATGGAGTATCAAAGCTTCAGTAAGTCGAAAGGTGTATTTGATCCGTTAGAGTTTACAAAAAGGCTTGTCGGAGACTAGGAAAGCTTCTCAGAGACTAAAGATTTTTTATCTATCAGAGATTAATTTTGCCTGTCGGAGACTAAGGCTTACGTCATCAGAGACTAAGTTTAAAGGAGTCGGAGACTAAAGTTTACATCATCGGAGACTAAAGTTAAAAACATCAGAGACTAAGCTGACGTCATTAGAGACTAAGCCTTAAAGCATCGGAGACTAAATAACTCTATCGGGGACTATACAATCTGACGTCATCAGGGACTAAAAGCACCAGAGACTAGTGATGACGTCACCAGAGACTAAAGATGAAGTATCAGGGACTAATTGTGATTTATTTCCTGAAAGATACAGAGTTCGAATTAAAAAAGAATGTCTTCTAGGTAGTTCAAGATATTATTGAAGACGTAGCTGGTAAGGTAACTAACTAGAAATCTTTTCGTAATAAAAAAGGAAAGATTGTATTTTATTTGAATAAGGAAGCTGAATTTTATTCAGAATTAGAAACTGAGTTAATAGTATTCAGTTGAAATAGAAGCTGTAATTAGGTTTTACAGAGAGTTGTAATTTGAAGTTGTATAGGTTTTTCATAGTTTGTATCTATTCCTATACATAATAGAAAAGAAGCTGATGATCATATTTATTATGATTGTTAGAATTTGTAATCAGTTGTGAAATCAATATAGCAATTGTTTATAAATTGATTTGAGTTCTTGTTCTTTATATTCCGCAAGAAAATTTAATTTCTTAAAGAACAAGTAAATCGAAAAGTATTCAAAGAACTTGTATTCAACACTCCCCCCCCCCCCCCCCTCTACAAGTTCTCGGCATCTCACTAGGAAAACAATTGGTATTAGATCCTGTAATTGAATTTATTCAATTAATACGTTCCAAGATATGGCCAACGACGAAGCAAGCAGCTCTAACATAATAGCGTATGTGGGAAGTCGTGATGGTGGTACCAGAATTCCAATTCTTAAAAGAGAAGAATATCCAATGTGGAAGCAAAAGATGTACATGCACTTAAGAGCAACAGATCTAGATTATATTGATAGGATTGAGAAGGGTCCCTATCTACCCAGGAAATTTGTTCCTGCTAAAACTGTCGATGGATCTGTTGTGGCGGAACACTTTGAACTTGCTCAAGAATGTGATTATACAAACGAAGACAAGTTGCAAGTGTTGAAGGATGCTAAGGTGATGAACATACTCTATAATGGAATTGATAAAAATATGTTCACAAGCATCATCAATTGCACAACATCGAAGCAAATCTGGGACACTATCAAAGTCTTGTGTGAAGGGACTGACCAAGTCCGAAAGAACAAGAGGTCATTGTTGACACAACAATACGAGTTCTTTCAAGCAAAGCCTGGTGAACCAATAACATCAATTTATGATAGGTTCAACACTTTGCTCAACGATTTGAAAATACTTGGAATGTCCTATGACAATGAGGATGTTAATACCAAGTTCATGAGATCTCTCCCTCCAAGTTGGGATCCAAAAACAACAACCATAAGAGAGGCTTATGACTTGGATATACTCACACTGGACAGGCTCTACGGGAACTTAAAGACTTATGAACTCGAAGTAGAGCAACGACAACGCATGCATGGCAGGGACAAAGGAGCTGCGTTGATGGTTGAGACAAGCAAGTCTCAAGAGAAGCTTGATGAGGAGTCTTCCAATGCTAGCTCGACTGATCAGGAAGATGAACTGGATTCTGATGATGACATGGAGGAATTCATGGCATTCATGGTCAAACAGTTCAAGAAATTTAGGGCCAGCAGGAAAGGAAGAAAATCATTAAGGAAGCCTAACCCTAAACGTGAAGGTCAAAAAGTCACCTTCGACTTAAAGAAGATAAGATGTTACAATTGTGATGGGTTAGGGCACTTTGCCAATGAGTGCAGGAAGCCTAGATCTAGTGATAGATCTAAGGATGAAAAATCAAAGAAATACTTTGCTGACAAGAAAGCTAAATCAAAGAGCAAAGCCTTGATTACAGAGGGTAAAGATTGGATTGATAGCGACTCTGATGAAGAAGTTGTCAACTTTGCTCTAATGGCTCGAAGTAACGAGTCAAGTGATTCTACAAAGGTATGTGATGCAACTCAGAATTTTAATGTGCTTGATTTACTTGACACATCTAGCATTGAAAGCATACAAAAAGATATGTCTGATTTGCATGTTAGTTTTAGATCTTTAACTATCGAATATACCAATGTGAAAGAATCACGTGACAGTATCTTGAAAACAAATAAATTTCTTGAAGAGAGATTGGTACAGTTTGACACCATCAAATCTGACTTAAACAAATCTCATCATATGATTGATGCTTTGAAAAAGAGGGAATATTACTTAGTAGAGCAACTTGAAAATGCTTAAGCTAAGATTAAACAATGGAATACTTCCTCTAAAAAGTTGACAGATTTGGTAGGGTGTCAAACAATAGGTCATAAATCTGAACTACGTTACAATGAAAATCTAGATAAGAGTTCAGATTTAGATGATCTAATTGAAGCTGCAAACTCCTCAACTAGTAAGCCAGATATTTTAAAAAGAATTAATTTTGTCTCTCCTGTTATTGAACCCAAAATTATCAACACTCAATATCAACAATTAACTGCAATTTCAAAATTTGATCAAAAGACAGTAAATTTTGTTGATAAGAGTAAAAATAAAAGATTAAATATTGGGTTCATGACAAAGACACAGTTAAGTAAAAAATTGGAAAATCTTCCAAATAAAAATGCTGAAACAATAGTGGAGTTAAGCAGAAATAAGAAAAATAGGAATGAAAAAATTGGCATTAATAAATATACAAATTATGCTAGAATGCCTGATGCTCCTAGAAAGACATGTCATGTATGTGGTAACCCCAACCACATAGTTGTTAACTGTAGGAGCAAAAATAAAATTCCTATAACTGAGACTGCATCTTCAAAGAGAATAAAAGATAAATCACCTGTAAAAGGGTTAAATAATCTTTGCATTAACAATGAAAACTCTAAGCTTGGCAGTCTCTCACAAACAAGTAGCAAGACTAATGATTGTCCGATTAAAGTCAAAACTTCTAAAAGACAATCAACTCAATCTGAGTCAAGTCTTGAGTCTACAACTAGTGAGAAAGGACCCAAGAAAGTCTGGGTTCCAAAAATCTCAAACTAGTTACTTTCTACTGTGTAGGGCAAAAAGAAGAAAACATGGTACTTGGACAGTGGCTGTTCAAGACACATGACTGGAGATAAGTCCCTGCTAAAATAGTATGAAGAGAAAAGTGGCCCAAAAGTCACTTTTGGAGATGACAGCAAAGGCCATACGAGGGGATATGGCAGTGTTGAACATGGAGATGTCATCTTCACTGAAGTAGCACTAGTTCATGGCTTAAAGCATAATTTATTAAGTGTGAGTCAACTATGTGAAAAGGGATTCGATGTCACCTTCAAAGAAGATGAATGCTTGGTGTGTGACAAAGAATCAATGAATGTGATCTTGACAGGAAAAAGAAAAGGAAATTTGTACATTGCAAATCTTATTTCTTTTACTGATCAAATCACATGTCTCTATAGTAAAGCTTCAACTGATGAAAGTTGGCTTTGGCACAAGAAGCTTTCCCACATGAATTTCAAGAACATAAACAAGCTTGTGAGGAAAGGACTGGTAGCTGGCATTCCACAATTGGAATTTTCACAAGATGGATTGTGTGATTCATGCCAGAAAGGGAAACAAAGAAGTGTGTCATTCAAAAGCAAACCAGCAACATCAATCACTAATCCACTACAGTTGCTGCACATGGATTTATTTGGTCAAGTGAATGTGATGTCAATCTTAAGAAATAGATATGCCTTGGTTATTGTGAATGATCACACGAGGTATACTTGGGTAAAATACATCCATACAAAAGATGAAGCTGCTCAGTTGATAATTGATCATATCAAGAAGATAGAAACTAAGTCAGGAAAAACAGTAAGGGTGATAAGGAGTGATAGAGGAACAGAATTCAAGAATTCCCAAGTTACTGAATTCTGCACTGAAAAAGGAATAACTCATCAATTCTCAGCTCCAAGAACCCCTCAACAAAATGGAGTTGTTGAGAGGAAAAACAGAACCCTTATTAAAGCAGCAAGGACTATGTTACAAGAAGCTAAGCTTCCTACTTATTTTTGGGAAGAAGCTATTAGCACAGCTTTCTTTACATAGAATAGATCCTTGATAAACAAAGCATACAACAAAACACCTTATGAATTAATGACTGGGAGAAAACTAACTCTCAAGTTTTTACATGTGTTTGGTTGTAAGTGCTTTGTACTGAGAGACTCATCAAAAACAATAGGAAAATTTGACAACAAGTCTGATGAGGCAATCTTCTTAGGTTATTCTTTGTCAAGTAAAGCATACAGAGTATATAATCTAAGAACAAAGGTCATTGTGGAATCAATTCAAGTTGTATTTGATGATAAAAAGATTCCAGGAATGATTGGACAAGGATTGCATGAACCTCTCAGTTTTGAGAATGAATTGGATGCATGGGAATATCCATCAGAGACTACTGAAAAACCCCAAGATAGCAATGATCCTTACATAATTGAGGGGGAGTTAACTGTTGTGCATGAAGTACCAAGAACTAATACTCTATCAGAGACTAGAGTATTAGATGAAACTCAAGAGACAGGTGAAATTAGTATTCCATCGGAGACTAATGGTTCACCAGAGACTAGAGTCACTGATGCATAATCAAAGACTATATTGACACCAGAGACTTTTGAGATAAACAGCTCAGGGGAGATAATAATGAAGAAGTCAATGGCTTAGGGGGAACAGTCTCTGATCATGAAGCTAGATTGGACAACATCAAACTAGTAAATGAAGCCTCCACTTCAAGGTCAAATCTGCCACGTGCAATTCTATGGTTGAGAGACCACACACCAGATTTGATAATTGGAAGTCTATAGGATGGAGTCAAGACTAGAAGTGCAACTCAAAATGAATGTTTATATCTCAGTTTTCTCTCAAAGATTGAGCCAAAGAAAATTGAGGAAACACTTCAAGATCCTGACTGGATAATAGCCATGCAAGAGGAATTAAACCAATTCACTCGAAACAAAGTCTAGAGACTGGTACCCCAACCAAGGAATAGATCAATAATTGGTGCCAAGTGGGTCTTCAGAAATAAATTGGATGAAACTGGTACAATTACAAGAAATTAAGCAAGACTGGTTGCAAAAGGATATTCTCAAGAAGAAGGAATAGATTATGATGAAACTTTTGCACCAGTAGCAAGACTTGAAGTAATCAGAATCTTCTTGGCTTTTGCAGCCTACAAGAACTTCAAGGTGTACCAGATGGATGTCAAAAGTGCTTTCTTGAATGGAAAATTGGAAGCGGAAGTCTATGTTTGCCAACCCCAAGGTTTTGTGGACTCCAAATTTCCAAATCATGTCTACAGGTTAGACAAAGCACTTTATGGCTTAAAAGAAGCACTAAGAGCCTGGTATGATACTCTATCCCAATTTTTACTTGAAAATAAATTTGTTAGAGGTATCATAGATAAAACATTATTTTATAGAAAGCAGGGCTCTGACATTATATTGGTGCAAATATATGTAGATGATATTATATTTGGGTCTACAAATGAGAAACTTTGTGAAAAAGTTTCAAAACTTATGTAGTCTAGATATGAAATGAGTATGATGGGAGAATTAACATTTTTCTTAGGATTGCAAATAAAACAATCAACTGATGGAATTTTTATCAGTTAGTCTAAGTATATCAAGGACTTATTGAGAAAATATGATTTGGTTGATTGTGCATCTGCAAAAACACCCATGTCTACTGCCACTAAGCTAGATAAAGATTTAAAAGGAAAGAAAATTGATATTACTAGCTATAGAGGCATGATAGGCTCTCTTTTATATCTAACTGCAAGTAGACCTAATATAATGTTTGCTACATGTTTATGTGCTAGATTTCAAGCTGACCCTAGAGAGTCACATTTGATTGCTGTAAAAAGAATTCTCAGATATCCAAAGGGTACCCCAAACCTTGGTTTATGGTATCCCAAAGAATCTGATTTTAAACTAATTGGTTATTCAGATGCTGACTATGCAGGTTGCAAGCTTGATAGAAAAAGCACAAGTGGAAGCTGCCAACTTCTTGGAGGCAGACTTGTTTCTTGGTTCAGCAAGAAACAAAATTCAGTTTCTACTTCAACAGTAGAAGCTGAATATATCGCAGCTGGGAGTTGTTGTGCTCAAATCCTATGGATCAAGAATCAACTCCTAGACTATGGTATGTCATTATCCAAAATTCCTATATATTGTGATAATGCTAGTGCCATAGCAATAACAGAAAATCCAGTGCAACATTCAAGAACAAAACACATAGATATTAGATATCACTTCATAAGAGAACATGTAAGTGAAGGTAATATCGAATTACACAGGGTAACAACTGATAAATAACTTGCAAACATATTCACAAAACCTTTAGATGAATCTACCTTTTCTAGATTAGTTTCTGAATTAGGAATGTTGAATTATGCCTCTAAAAATTGATTAATTTGTGAAAACAAGTTGATTAGTTGTATGAAGCTAGAATTAAATTTCTGGATTGAAGCTGTTTTTTATTAAACAGAATATTAGAAGCTAGAATTTAATTTCTGGAATGTAGTTGTTATCAAATAATGGAATTTTTGAAGCTAATAATCATTAAACTTGATTGTTGGAAATATTTTGAAAGCTTAAGAGAAAGAGACTATCTTAGTCCTTGATAGTGTTTTTAATTAGTCCCTGACTGAATTGAAAAATTGAACTATCGGAGACTAACTAGTCCCCGACAGTTGTTTTTAATTAGTCCCCGACTGAATTAAAATTTGAACTATCGGAGACTACCTTAGTCCCCGACAGTTGTATTTAATTAGTCCCCGACTGATTTAAAAATTGAACTATCGGAGAGCACCTTAGTCCCCGACGTCATTTTTAATTAGTCCTTGACTCAATTAAAAAAATTAAACTATCAGAGACTACATTAGTCTCCGACGTCGTTTTTGATTAGTCTCTGACTCAATCAAAAATGAACTATCGGAGACTAATCGGGCCTAGTCTCTTATGAGTGACCTTATCAGAGATTAGGGCAATCTCCAATCGAGGGTAATCTGGTAGTTATCCTACCCATGATCGAAAAACGGTTCACTATCTTTAGAATTGCAAACGTTTCTAATACTTTGCTAAAAGTAAAATCAAACAAATTTGCAATCACAAGCTCTCAAAGCTTTGAAATTATTTTTTCTCTGCAAATTCTCTGCAATCTAACCCTATTTCAAGTTTCTTCAAAGTTCACAGATCTCTTCAAATGGCCGCTAAAACAGTCTGTTTCCAGTTTGGAGATTTCGATTTCATCAAGACTAACCATGCAGGGGTGGCTAATAAGCATGAGTTTGGAGGCCAGTATCACCCCTTTGTGGATTTTCTTCAAAACTCTACTCTATCATATGCCATTTATGAAGCTCCCGTCCAAATCGCTGAAGTTCTCACTGCTGTCTGGTCCACTGCTACTATCCAGGATGAGAACACTGACTCTCCTGTGGTAAGTTTCAGGTATGCAAACTCTGTTTATAATATAGATCATACTGTAGTTAATAATGCTTTACACTTGCCAATCTATGAAAACTTTGACTCTCCTGCCTCTGATGAAGAACTTCTTTCTATGTTTAAAAACTTACATTATTCTGCTGAAATTAGTTCTGTTGGGTCTATTACACGACCCCATCTAAGGCAAGAGTGGTCACTATTCTTTGATATAATCACTAAAGCATTTACGTCTAAATGCAATGGCTATGATGCTATCACTACACTCACACAACAAGTTACTTTTAGTGTGTTGTATGATAGACATCTAAACATTGGGCTTTTAATTCTGCAAAATCTTTTGATAAAACTGAAATCTGGTAATAAAAATAAAATTTATTATGCTTGGTTTTTGATGATGATTACTTATTATCTAATCCCTAACCTTAATATTACTGGATTGTAAGTTGTACCAACTATTTTGCAGAGTAAAAGAATTTTTACTGATGTGAAGCATAAATCTGCAAAGGTAAAGGTTCCCTTATTTTTCCCTCCTGTCATGAGAGCTATTCTCATTGATAGGCTTACACATCTTTATTATTTGCAATTATTTGAGGATTTTGAAAGCCAAAACCCCATTAATCCTCCAACCACTTCACAACAACAATCCATAGCCCCCTCCACAGTTTCCCAAAAGATTGTGGTTGTAAAAACAAAGATAGCCGAGAAGCTCCCAATAAAAAGAAAAATAATTGAGGGAGTAAGTGAGGATGAGGGAGAACCAGAAGCTGAAGTTCCACTTCGGAGAAAGAAGAGATTAATAACCTTTAGCCAAAGACAATCCATTGCTTCCCAACAAGCAATGGAGGTTATAAGGAAAAACAGTGAACTGTCACCATCCTCCCAACAGGATGTTGACATTGAAGAAAGTTCCCAACAAGGAACACACTGTACAGAGTCTGCACAACCTCTTGTTCACCAACAAGAGGAAACCCAAAGAGAGAAAATACAAGAAAAGAGTGACACAAGGAGTGCACACAACGAGTCATCACTTGATGTTCCTCAATTTTCAATGTCTGAGGAATAGCCAACACTCCACACTGTACATTCTTCTCCCATACTTGATTCTTTTGATATTACTCATTTAAATTCTCTTGATTTTGCCCAAGAGGAGCCCATACTCGAGACAAGCTCTCAATCATATTTCATGGATAGATCCTTAGCCCAAGATATACAAAGGGAACCCCTTATCCATGCAGTCATAAGCACTTCTCCAACCCCCACTTCTATAGGACAGAGTGCACCTATCCATATGAGTGAGGATGTGAGAATAAATAGTGAGAGTCACGCTCCTGACCTGTAAAAAGGGGAGAATATACACATACAAAAGAGTCAAGCTTTAGAAAGCTTGGAAAAAGGAGAGCAAGAGAAGCTGGGTGCCCAATCCCAGGCAAAAGGAGAGGGTGTGGGCAAGGATGAGATCCTTGAACAAAATAAACGAGAGAAATTTTCAGCAGGTTCATTTTTACAACCTGTTGAAACCAACTCACAAGAAGCTCAAGTTTCTTCTGCTCCCTCCACCAATATCCAAACAGAAGAAACTGGGAACAGTTCAGACACAGGGGATGCAGCCTTAAACATTATTTCTGAGATGTCTAATGCCGACTTTGAGATTTTATATGGTCTACAACAACGACAAGATCATATGTCTGCATTGAAGACACGGCTTGCAGATGAAACTGTGTCTGAACCACCTGCAGAGACAAATGTTGATGAATGGCTTGATGCCACATATTTAAATACTCTAGAGGAAGCAGCCGCCCATTTAAGGCAGGATTATGTGACCAACATAGGGTCAACTACCTCTACACCATCAGTTAAAGATATTCTAGAAGAAGTAACCAAGGTGGATAAAAAACATACAAAGTTTCACCACTTCTTGGTTACTGGGATCGATGGTGCAGTGAAGAAACTAGAGGAAAGGATGGAGTTGGAGACAGACAAAATCAGAAGGTGCTATGAAGGACATCTGCCAAGGAGGACTATTTTTGCCATTGTTACACTTATCAAAGACAAGTCCAAGACTAACAATAGACTTCAAGCCCTAGAAGCAAATATCCAACTCCTGATCTAAAAACAAGACAGAATGGAGCAACTATTTCTGTAGGTTATTCCACATTTGGCCACCTCCTCTCACCCTAAAGATGCTGATGTCAAAAAGGGGGAGAGTGGTCCATCCAAACCTATATATACACACAAGTCTGGTCCTGTCCTTGATGCTGAATTACAAGCAATGATGGACAGGATCCTAAAGAAACATTCTGATCTTGCCACAACAACAACAACAACACAACTTCCAACAACAGCAACAACAGCAGCTTCTCCTTCTTCCTCTGCACAAACCCCTACAATCAAAGAAAAAGACAAAGGCAAGGGGGTTATGGTTGAAGATTCAAAGAAGAAAACCTCTACTCAACTAGGACAACCCAAGCTACTGGGGGATGCCATGAAGACAGCTAACTTCCCCACTCCAGTTGAACTGATAGTGGATGGGAAAGTGGAGTTGGTCTATCCTCAAGAACAGAAACTGATAGAATCTGATGCACTTCTAGCTCAAAAACTTCAAGAGGAGGAGGATATGATAACAACTAGGGAGGAGGAGGAGGCAAAGAAGAAGAAAGTCTTTACAAGGAGATCAAGTGCACAGAAAGCAGCCATAACCAAAAAGAAAAATAAAGAGATGGAAGAGGTAGAGAAGAAGTCAAGAAGGAAACCTTTGGTCCAGGAATCTGCAAAGAAACCTGTGATCAAGGCAACTATCAAGAAGCCTACCTCTCAAGATCCTCCAAGGTCAACTGAGACTGCTTTGGTGGCTGTGAGTGGACCAACAAAGCCACAAACAGTTTCATCAAAGAAGTCTTACAAAGTTGAAATAGCTAGTACAGAAGAAATTATCAAAGCCCTGAAGAAAACCACAAAGAAGATTGATCTGATTAAGGGTAAAAATAACAAAGATCTTCTCCATGTCTTTTTAAAGGATGGAGAGTCTTTAAAGTTTGAAAAGCCAGCCTTGGAGGGGCAAACCAAAGAGAATTTGGAATGGTTGTTGACTGTTGTGCTTGAGACTTTTGATCTCAATATGGATCTTCGAAACCAGATTCAAAAGGTAATGAAGGTGAAGCATAAGGTGGATACAATGTCAGAAGCTAATTCTAAACCTCTAGGATTATGGTATGAGACTTTTCATGGAGAGAAAGTTTTCTTTAACTACAATAGAGACATTAATAGTGTCAGTGAGAGACACATTGAAGGCTTTATCAGTCTACTCAAGGATGCTAAAGAAGAAGCTGAATTGATATTGAAAAAGCTATTGATGGACAGACTAGAGTTGTTGAGGAGAAATAGGAAAGAAAGGCTAGAGTTGCTGAAGAAAAAATAAAAGGTTGTGTTGGAAGGTATGTTTGTTGAAATAAGCTGTAATTTTTATTTTTGAAGCCAGACTTATAGGATTTAAACCTGAGTCTTGGTGGAAGCTGAACAACAGATCAAAGATCTTAGTTCAGAATACATTTGTAGTTAGCAATTCTTTATTCTTTTTCTAAGTAATTGTAATGTTGAGTTTTGACATCATCATCAACCTTGAAATTATGCTTATCATTATGATATTCATAATTAGGGGGAGATTGTTAGGTTTTAGAACATTTGATGATGATTGTCTTTAGATTACTTAGAGTACAAATGTATAGAAAGTGTTAATTAGTAACACTGAAGTTTTGGAGCCAGTAGTTATCTCTTTGTTTGTAATTCATTCATTCTTTGTAAAGAGATATAGTTATTTCTTATTTGTAAGTAACTGCTGGAATGGAGTATCAAAGCTTCAGTAAGTCAAAATGTGTATTTGATCCGTTAGAGTTTACAAAAAAGCTTGTCGGAGACTAGGAAAGCTTCTCAGAGACTAAAGATTTTTTATCTATCAGAGATTAGTTTTGCCTGTTGGAGACTAAGGCTTACGTCATCAGAGACTAAGTCTAAAGGAGTCGGAGACTAAAGCTTACGTCATCGAAGACTAAAGTTAAAAGCATCAGAGACTAAGCTGACGTCATCGGAGACTAAGCCTTAAAGCATCGGAGACTAAATAACTCTATCGGGGACTATACAATCTGACGTCATCAGGGACTAAAAGCACCAGAGACTAGTGATGACGTCACCAGAGACTAAAGATGAAGCATCAAGGACTAATCGTGATTTATTTCCTGAAAGATACTGAGTTCGAATTAAAAAGGAATGTCTTCCAGGTAGTTCAAGATATTATTGAAGACGTAGCTGGTAAGGTAATTAACTAGAAATCTCTTCGTAATAAAAAAGGAAAGATTGTATTTGATTCGAATAAGGAAGCTAAATTTTATTCAGAATTAGAAACTGAGTTAATAGTATTCAGTTGAAATAGAAGTTGTAATTAGGTTTTACAGAGAGTTGTAATTTGAAGCTGTATAGTTTTTTCATTGTTTGTATCTTTTCCTATACATAATAGAAAAGAAGCTGATGATCATATTTATTATGATTGTTAGAATTTATAATCAGTTGTGAAATCAATATAGCAATTGTTTATAAATTGATTTGAGTTCTTGTTCTTTATATTCCACAAGAAAATTTAATTTCTTAAAGAACAAGTAATTCGAAAAGTATTCAAAGAACTTGTATTCAACCCCCCCCC
>CM025784.1:11761581-11799573 GCA_014636745.2 Centella asiatica | reverse complement strand
CCCCCCCCCCCCCCCCCCCCCTCTTCTACAAGTTCTCAGCATCTCACTGGGAAAACAGCCATCATAGAAATGTTTAGGTTGTAAGGCTAGATGGGCCATCTAAAGTTAGTTTCTGCTGCAACTTGTTTATTTTCAAGCTTTGAGGTTTTGTAAGAAGATGTGAACCTTAAAATGTTATTATGATGTTTTTGAGAATGTATTTCTCGTGCGTTTTATGTAAATGCTTGGCTATGATGTGTCTGTCTCAGTTGTGTTGTGATTTTATATCTGTTTTCTAGCGGGGCCCAGGGGTTCTAGCCTAGGGATCTTGGGGCTGTCACCCAAATTGGTGACAGTGCCTGAGGCCCGGCTCGGGGGATTCTCCGGGGCCGCCACATATAGTGCTCTTACCTTTTTGGCTGTAAAGAAGGAGTTAAAAGCTTGAGTTGTTCTCTGAGAAGGACAGTTGCTCTGAAAGTGAACCTGGATTTTGTGTTGGCTGTATGGATAATTTATCAAAGTGGGGCTAGGGTTGTACTGCAAATGATATATTTATATCACTTGTCGAGCAATAAGAGCTGTTGGATTGTTTGAGATTTGATTTCAACCGTTGGCTAGAAAAAGGCAATAATAAGCTTTGAAATGAAATGATTGGTTTGAAAGGTCGGTGTTGCGGCTACTAAAGGTCAGTCCATCATCTATCATAGCCAACACTCTAGTGTATTGTTGGAGATGATTTACAATTTATGGGTCACGTGCACAACTCTGATATAATATAATTATATTACTAACTTCACTGCAGTCTTGGTTCAAAGTGAGTACTGTAGCTCACACCCATGTGTTGCCTTCCCACATGAATATAAATCACTAACTCTTGGTAATACTTGAATAATAAAAATAATCATTTTAAGATTTAAGTTCAAAATATCTTTAAATCCTTTGGACATCACATTGCCCTAGAAAATTCCATTTAAGATATGAATTCGTTATACCCCATAAAATCAAGCCTCCATGCATAAAGTAAATTAATCGTAACATGAATTAATCATACAACAAAGCTTATTTTATTTTTCGAGTTCTCACACCAAAAGTCAAAATTGGTCGAGCAAAATTAGTTCAATGGAGAGAAAGTTTTTATTCATCAAAGACTAAGTTTTTGTTCATCGGAGACTATGTTTTTGTTCATCGGAGACTAAGTCTTTCAAAGACTAAGTATTTGGTCATCAGAGACTAATGTTGAAGCTACCAAAAACTAAGGCAAAGACACTTCAAATCATTAAAGTAGCCTTGAGAAGATTTGACCATCACTAAAGTTATTTATCTAATGCCAAACTTAACATTACTCAACGCCAAAGTCATTTTGACTATCGCCAAAGTCATTTGCCTATCGACAAAGTCGTCAGGAAAATCAAACAACAATGCCAAACGTAAGATGACTATCGCCAAAGTCGTCGGGCAAATCAACATCGCCAAACTCAAAAAGACTATCGCCAAAGTCATCGGGAAAATGTATATCGCTGAAGTCAAGTACTCAAGCATTAGGATGTAAATATCCGCTGATGAACAAAACAACTCCTCAGGAGATAAATGTCCACTGATGAACAAGAGACTATTTATCAGGGAATAAAATCATTAGAGAGTAAAAATGACATATGGGACGACACATGACTGAGTTCACAAATTCACTAACTTAAGTTTAAATGCGGTGGAATTAAAATATAGATGGTAGTCCAATAAAGAGAGATTGGCTACCAAAGAAGCTTCAAGGAAATAAGTTATACACTATAGGTGTGAACACTGATAAAGTAAAATATGGAAATAAGTCATACATATACACTAGCATGCATATATAGCTACTGATGTGAAAACTGTAGAGATAACTTATAGAAACTTGAAGGAGGAAAACTATGGAAGCTGGTCCAATAAAAAATCAGGAAGCTTATAAAGATAAGTTATTTACTGTAGAGATAACTTATCATGGGAACTTCAAGAGGAAAAGAGGGTGCTGATGTGCTAATACACCAGAGATGTTACATAACAGGTTGGCATGCAAGGAAGGTCATGCAAAAAGAAGAAGTTATGTGACAGAGCTGCAATTACCAAAGAATATCAGAGATATTTTTGGAGGCAACTCACTATTGAAGCTTGGAAACAAGGAAGTTATGTCTATAAATAGAGACATGGAGCAACTGAGATAACTGACTTGAGAGATATAACACAACACACTGAGATACACAAAAACACAAGTATTCTTATTATCTTAGATAGAAACAAGTTTTTCATAACATGAAAGAGGCAAGTTTTCATAAACTTGAGAGAAGTTAGAAATCATTTTTCTAGAGTGCAACTGTTATTATAAACAAATATTGTCTGTAGCTGGTAATCATTACCCAAGAGAATTGTAAAGATTCAGATTGATTTAAAATAAATATACATATTGTAGATTAATATTCATATCTTGCAATTTGCTTTACTGTTTCATATGTTATATCTTTTCAGTAAAGTTGTTTTAATTGTTCTTAAGTTTTAAACTGTATTAAACAGTTTAATTCCAAGAAAAGTTAGTAATTGCATTCAACCCCTCCTTCTACAATTACTCCACAGGACAAACATTGGACGTCAGGGGATAAATATCCACCGATGAACAAAGTAGCCCATCAGGGGATAAAATGATTAGAGACTAAAGATGACATATGGGATGACATATGGCTGAGTTCACAAATCTACTAACTCAAGTCTAAAGGCGGTGAAATTAAAATATCAATAGTGGTCCAATAAGGAGAGATTGGCTACCAAAGAAACTTCAGGAAGATAAATTATACACTGCAGGTGTGAACACTGATATAAAGATAAGTCATATTTATACACTAGCATGCGTATATAGCTGCTGGAGTGAAAACTGCAGAGATAACTTATAGAAACTTAAAGATCATTATGGCAGACACTACTACAATGAATGAGACTCAATGGGAGATTCATGCCAAGATGCGTGACGAAATTAAATGATGGAGAATGTAGTCAATGCATGTCTATCATTTTATTTCTTTGTCTTGTAGTCATTGTAAACTAGTCGTTGGAAGCTAGTCTTTGTGTTGTAGTAATTTTAAACTAGCTATTGTAAGCTAGTCTTTTTCTTGTAGTCATTGTAAACTAGCCGTTGTAAGCTAGTTTTTGTGTTGTAGTTGTGACGACCCCAAAATCCCATACTGGATCAGGGCTTCGTCAAAAGAAGGAAAAGATAACCATACATCTATTCATAATATAAATACTGGATAAAGGCAGTAATTAAGAGTTATTACAACCCAAAAATAATACAATTACAACGGAAGCTATACAATCTTTATAAATTACAATTCCAAGATCATTACAACGTCTAACATCTTCCTTCCTTCCTTCCTCAGCGTTACTAAAAGAGTAAATAACTTAATAGCTGATCATCTTTGCTTTCCCCTTATCAGAGGGTTCATCATTTGCATTTTGTCCTGCAAGACATTTAAAATTCAACAAGGGTGAGCGATTTACGCCCAACAAATATATAAACAATTTAGAGAAATAGAACTAAAATATTGAAGAAGATTCAATTCTGTTTGTGAGGGCTTAGTGAAGCAATACTAATGCCTCGGAAACCTTTTGAAGAACATTGAGGATCACTAATGATAAACAATGTGTAATCTTTCCTTGAAGAAAGACAAGTATTCACCTGTATACAACTTTCTCAAAATATCCATCGGGGGCTAAACCCGTTGAATCTGCTAACCATACAGTACACAGCTAGGCTAACTGTGACCGCATGATCCCTCTTTGTGTGAACGTACGTAGTCACTTATAATTCCTCTAGGTCCGGTGAAGAACAAATTAGCACCTTTCCCTTCCTCTTGCCAACCATGTGGCATAACCCATTTAAGGGACATATCATTCTCATTCATTTGCACATATATAAGATCGAATAATAGCTGAAAATCAAAGCTCAATTATACCCATGCATTTTCATTCATATCATGCTAGCGAAAATTAAAGCATAGCATGCCGATTCACAAGGAAATTTTAACATAACAGTCATATCCTTCTACGCATGTCGAATCAAGTGATCATGCGCTTAACTGAAATAAGCATAAGAGTGAGAATATACTTGTCTCGGTCCTTGCACACAAACAAATTTCAATTTACTTGAGAGTGAAAGATTCTGTAAAATTTGCATATCCAAAAATAAATTTAGTACTTAGGTTAAAATATGAGAGAAAGTGCATATGTGATGTCCTTTTTAATGTTTCCAAAATGGCTATAAGAACTGTTTAGGGTGAATACATAATTAAACATCATAAATAATTTTAAGAAAAATAATGTTTTATGGTTTTGAAGGCAGACTGTGCGTCAGGGGATAATCTGCTACGTCAGGGAATAATCATTCATCAGGGGTTAATTACCCGTCAGGGAATGACTAGTCATCAGGGGATGTCTCACTCGTCAGGGGATGCCTCACCCGTCAGGGGATGCCTCACCCGTTAGGGGATATCTCTCGGCCATCAGGGGATAGCCTTCGACCATCAGGGGATAACTTACCCATCAGGGGATAATTCCCTCGCCGCCAAACTCATCGGTTGGTAACTCTGACTATCGCTGAACTTCATCAGTGGATAACCTGTTCAACACCAAACTCTTCGGCTGTCAGGGGATGATTTGTTCATCGCCGAACTCGACAGTCATCGCCAAACTCTTCGGAAACTAACCTCTTTAGTCATCAGAGACTAATCTACTTTCCTTCATCAGGGACTAAACTTTCCTTCATCAGAGACTAACAACTTTCCTTCATTAAAGACTAAAAATTTCCTTCATCAGAGACTAACTCATCTCATCAGAGACTAACTTGGAGTCTCTCAAGGACTATTTCATAGAGTTAGAGATTCATTCCAACCCATCAGAGACTAAGTTAAGACTTGCCTTAGATACAGTGGTGTCTTCCTCATTCCCCCATGGTTGACGTTCTCAACCATATCTATCCTTAGGTCAAAACTCATCATTCTTTCAGGGATACATAACATTTCCTATGGTCTGCATGCCCTCCTAGACATGGTTTAGGGTTCAAAACTTAGGTTGAAGAAAATACTCAGGCCTGGTGTTGTAACTACTGACAAAAAGAATGTTTGGTAGTTAAGGGTTTGTCTATCAGGGGTGGTCAACAATATTACACCCATCTTGGATAGCTTTTTCGAATAAAAACATTAACTCCGGGTGTTAAGAGCATGCATCGAATCAGACTTTTGGAAATAAATGAACAAGGCATTAAACGTGATATGCATGACAGAAACAAAGTGTAAGAAATAGAGTGGAACTTTAATGAAATGTTCTTACCTCCTTGGCTGCAAGAAAGAGTTAAAAGCTCTAGTTGTTCTTCCAAAAAGGACATTTGTTTTGAGAATAAGCTTGGATTTGGTGGTATACTATATAGAAATTTATGAAGGTGGGACTAGGGTTATAACATCATGATATATATATATATATATATATATATATATATATATATATATATAAATATATATCACCTGTTGAGCAACAAGGGCTGTCGGATTTATTTGATATCAGTCGTTGGCTGTGAAAGGAAAAGAAATGACTGGTGAGAAAAGGGTGGTTGCAACGGCTACTAGTGTCCATCGGTCATTTTTCATAGCCCACTCTAGGGTAATGATGGAGGTGATGCACATTAAATGCTACGGTCTCCCAGCAGTCAGATTTTAAAATAAAAACGGGTACTATAGCTAAACCTGTTCACACACCAGCTCTTCTCATGTGAAGGACAATTATCACACTTCCTTTAGATACACGAAATAAAATTGAATAAATATCCATTTGAAAACTTGTGTTCAAAATACATTTAAAACCCTTTTGGACATCACCTTACCATTGAATTTTTTTTTATAAGAAAATATAAATTCATCATTCATACCAACAAAAGATTAAACCTCTATACAATAAAATAAATCACCAAAATGGATAAATCATATAACAATATTCATTTAAAATTTTGGGTTCTCACAGTAGTCATTGTGAATTAGTCGTTGGAAGTAGTTAGTGGAATGTATTCATTTTATCTTTTATATAACATATTTGTTGCAATACTTTCAATTCCACCTTCTACTTTATTTATTTCATTCAAAATTATAATCAAAGTATTCAATATGGCTGACAACTTTAATGTGTCTGAAGAATTTATTGAAAAGTTTTTCTTCGAAGATTCTTTAGAGGAACGTCACCTTGAACTCTTTAATCAACTTTATGGACAAAGCTCAACATCCACGCCTCGGAGAGTGGTATACAAAGACCATGAAGTAGGCCACGAACGCCTAGAGAGGGATTATTTTGCACAAAATCCAGTGTACCCTCTAGAGACATTTCGATGAAGGTTTCAAATGGGAAGACTTGTTTTCCTTCGTATTGTGGATGCTCTTTCAAATTCTAATCTATATTTTCAGTAGAGGTTTGATGTATCTGGAAGAAAAGATCTCCTTTATAGAAATGCACTATGACCATGAGTATGTTGGCGTACAGAGTATCTGTTGATGCAGTTGATGATTATGTGTGTATTGGAGAGTCTACTGCGGTTGAATGCTTGAAAAAGTTTGTCACTGATGTGATTTTGGTATTTGAGAGTGAATACTTGTGAAAACCGAACTCAAATGATGTATAACGTCTATTAAAGATGGGGGAGGCTCATGGCTTTCTCGGTATGATGAGCAGTATTGATTGCATGAATTGGCAATTGAAAAATTGCCCTAAATCATGGACAAGGATGTTGAGCGGTCACAAAAGGGGTTCCAACAATTTTACTTAAAGCGGTTGTCTCATCTGCCTATGAATATGACATGCATTTTTTGGAATTGCTGGATCGAATAACGACATAAATGTGTTAGATCGGTCACCAATGTTTGATGAAGTGCTAGAAGGTCGTGCTCCGGAAATAAATTACAATTTGAATGGTAACAACTATAACATGGGATAGTATTTAACAGATGGAACATATCCTGAATGGGTAATGTTCGTTAAAATGACACCACCTTCGCAGGGTGAGAAAATAAAGTTATTTTAAAAATATCAAGAAAGTCAACGAAAAGATGTAGAATGAACATTTGGTGTGTTACAGTTGCGTTTCGCAATTGTACTTGGTCCAACACGATTCTGGAGCAAAACAGATCTCACTAGAATAATGAGAGCATGCATTATATTGCCCAATATGATTGTCGAGGATGAAAGAGACACATATGCCACTCTATTTAATTCGCTTCCATCTTACGATGATGCAACAAATGGCTTATCACAATCAAATCTAGGCGAAGAATCTTTTGCCCCTTATGAAAGGTATATTGAAAGAAATATCCAAATTCGTGATAAACGAAACATCCTCAACTATAAGCCGATTTGGTTGAGTATATCTCGTAGTTGCACAACACTTGTTAATTTATTATGTGACGGTGGTATTCTTGTAACTTTTTTTATAATTATGTAATGTATATTGATTATGGAGTATATCTTGCATTTTAATTTTTAATTCTTTAAATTTAATAATATTTTTTTAAATCAAAATTAATTTTAATTATATTACAATAACTAAAACATCATTAAATAAAAACAAAATTAAATTTAAAGTATCATATTACGTTAAATATAACATATACAAGTAAATCAAATAGAATCTACTAAATGTGGGAAATGAGTTTTTGCTGTTGGAGGAAATTGTTCACTTTTTAAATAAAGTTACTTTTTTCTTAGATGATATGTAAGTGGGGTGAAAAATGAATTCTCCTATTGAAGATGTTCTTAAGTTCATGACGTTTAACTTTTGGACAGGTCATGGACCATATTTTGCCGGGTCCAACGAGTTCAAAGGTAAATAAGTCGATATTCGTACGGGAGTATATGAGACAGGCAAGAACATGTAAAAAATAGCGTTTCCCGTCGCAACCAACAGTAGAGTATGTCTGGTGTTTTTGTCTTCTCATTGTCTCTCTCTCATCTCTCCCTCTCTGCACATTCATCCGAATATACTGCTTTCAATGAAGACTCTGCCACAAACTCACACATTCTGTTATAAAATTTATTACGTATTTACAAAGTATATTGGTCTCGTTTGTCTCAGTATCGTTTGTCTTCTAAATTTTAATAACAGTATAATTTTTAAAATTTAAATCTAAATAAAGTGCGTTATATATGCATAATAGATATTGGTAGGGAGTTGTGAAAAGATATCGGTAGCAGCAAGTCAGTTTGCAGCCCCTCTTCTACTTTTTATGTAGAAATTCACGAAGTGAGAAAGCAATTAAGCTTTTTCTTGTCTTCTTTCCTTCCTTTCAGGAGATCTCTCCATTCCTCTCTCTCTCCTCAAAATTACAAATCTCTAAAAATCTGGGTGCTGTACGTCTACACTTCTGCTTTTTCTAAATCAACTCAGAATTGTTCGCATCTCGCGCGCAATTCTATTTTAAAATCTTGTTTTTCACAATTTGCTCCTAAATTTAATACATATTTCTACGGTTGAAATTAAACTAGCTATCTTGAATTTGATGTAGTTAGAGTTTTGTATTTAATTATAATATCGAATTTGATTAAATCTATATATATGTTTGTGTTTCAGCAACTAATTGTATATCAAAATTGGGATGAACTGGTTGTGGTTTTTTAATTTTTAGATAATAATAATAATATTACCACGTACCACCCTCCCCAGAAATCCCAATTCTGCATATGTACGAGCTCCACATGTAATTGATATGTCTTCCTTTTTTAGCACGATGCCCTTACATTGGAGTTTTTTTGGTATATGACAGGCAGCATTTAATTTGAATTCCTCTGATCAAGGACAATTTGGAGCAATATACACCAGGTAGAAAGAGTTTTTATTTTTATTTTTAAACACTATCTGCTAGCTCTTTGGACTCTGAATAATCTGGATTGAGTACGGTAAAACTCTAGAGAAAGCTCTTTTGTGCTTATTTCCTTTAGAGACAAATCTTCCGGAGTATTGATTCCATGGTGTTTTTCTCTATGATTTGTTGCATACTGAGTTTGTTATGCCCCAGATCCCTCAACTTTTTTGAGAAGTTTAAGAAACTTGCAAATTTTGTTTTGTTTTGTTTGTTTGTTTTGTTTTTGCAGTGACTTACAAAATTGATACCATTTGATTGAAGGACTAAGGCATTTGAATTTTGAGGAGACAGTTTGAGAAGATGAATAATTCAGTGTCAGATCGAAGTTTTTTTATTGAGAGTGAGGAGGAGGATGAAGAACATGAATATGGGAAGAGTGTGGATGATGGAAATGATGCAGATGATTCCGATGATTCAGATTCTTCAGACAATGATAATCAGCAGCAAAGCAAACCCAATTCCTTGAACACCACATGGCCTCAAAGTTACAGGTATATGAAATTTGTGGATCAGTATTAGTAACCCGATTTTATAAAATAGCCATCTTACTTTTAAGATAATTTTTTTTTGTTTGAATTAAACTTCTCTGTTAAGTGAAACCTGTGGGTAAACTATTTTTGTAAAGACAATAGTAGTCTTCAGATGTTTATGAGGAGAATGTAGTCTTCTAATGTTGCTACCAGAAAATGGTAATCAAATTTACTTCAATGGTTTTGTATTTCTATTTCTAGCATGAAGAGTTTGAGTTTGAGTTTAGATCAACATGGGAATGATTCTGGAAGACTGGTTAAATTCAAGTTGTCTTTTATTAGCATTTGCAGTAGAACTGATCTGAAACATACGTCTAAATAAACAAGCAACATGAATGAAGAAAAGATTTATTGGTTTTGCTTAATTCTTGGTGTGTAAGTACCAAATATACCTGCTAGATAAGTTTTCTCTTTTTATTAAATGCATTCATTCTACTCTATTTCTAATATGTACTGTACTTCAAAAAATATTCCAACAAAGTAAAACCTTTTTATATTATTAAAAGAAAATTCAATGAAGAACCTCTGCTAAATTTGTACTTTTTTCTTATTTCAGGCAGTCGATTGATCTTTATAGTAGTGTGCCATCGCCAAGCCTCAACTTTCTGGGAACTCCTTCGTTGAGTCGATTTAGCAGTTCATTTCTTTCCTCTTCACTTACAAGAAGACATACTCCTGAAATATTACCATCCATAACTAAACCTCTGTTAGCAACAGTAGCAGATGAGCAACAAACCCAACAAAGACGTAGTTCTCATTCACTCCTTCCTCCCAGGAGACCTTCTTGGATGAAGGGGACTTCTGATAAAAAATCCTCTAAGGTTTCACATGAAATTTCAGTATCTCGACAATGCTCATTTGGCCAAGCTGTGCTAAATGGTACGTTTATGAGCACCGATTCCGGGTCTATATATGATATAAAAGTAAGGAGCATTTTAACAACAGTTTTGACTTCTGGTTCATGTCTACATGTGGTCTGTATTATGCATTTTTCTAATATGGCCAAGTTGCTGATCTGCATCACTCTTCATATATTGGCACAAGAAGCTAATCTATGAAAGAAATGTTCCTAATTAAAGAAGATGTAACAGTATAAATAAAGAAGAGATTTTCGCCGCATGTTGACTTAGATTATAAAGTGGAACAACAAACTAAACTTGGAGTTTGTGTAAAACATTTGAGCTTCCGTACAGTATTTATTAACTGAACTGTCATCTTGCACATTGCTGTATACTCTTGTTTGCAAATCTTAAGAAAGCAATAGAGTACATATGAATGTTTAGCGCTCCCTAAAATCAACTCTCGTAGTGTTTCTCCCTGACAAATCTGATTGGGATACAAACTATTCTGAATGTCATTGAGGTGCAAATGTTGAGGGATTGATCACTTCCCTAACAGTTCACTTGTATATAATAATTAAACAGTCATCTTTGAGTCTATACAAGAACAAACAGAAAGGCCCTATGAAGAATTTCCATTTGCATTTATTGTCTTCACCTTTAATGATTTCTCCTGTAGCTCATGTTATCCATTTCAAATTATGAGAGATTTTCTCCCTAAAATCTATGTTTGAAAAATGAATCTTTTTTCTCTTTTCTCAAATGCATTTAACTGCTAACACACTTGTATACAAACGAAGTTTTTGGCTTATACCCTCTTTACCCAACGGCAAAGGTTTCCTTAGGCTAACATGGTTATAGATAACAACATTTTAGTCAGCCTTGTATTTTAAGATGCTTGATTTGAGTTTATCAAAATCATTATTGCAAGGATTGTCAATGAATTTGGTAAGATATAAGAAGACGGGTTGGTGAAGCCGTGAAGATATTAGAAATCTATTTTTCCATGCCACAATTTGAACTAGCAACAATAGTTCCCGGTTTGTAAAACACAGGATCTAACATGCCCTTGTAATCCTGAACCCTGACCAGGATTTTATAGCAACTTGAAAAGAAATAAGAATTTCATCATTGCCATCTGGTCCATTTAATTTTCTATCTCAAGTCTAGAGCTGTGCAACAAACCAGCATAACTCAAAGGTTAAAAAGATGATATTTAATATCCTATGCTTATTCCACGTTTCAAGTTTCTACAATTAGCATTCCCTTTCATATAGTTTGAATTAGGTTACGTGTTTAATTTGTCAAGACTTCCTATTTCGATGACACATATTTCAAAGTTCGGAGTAATCTTGCATGCTAAGTTCACTTTTATAGTGGTTGATATTCATCTTTATACTTTTATGGTAATCTGTTTTACAGCTTTGTAAGCCTTTTTTAACAAAATTATTTAACTTTACGCGTTTGTTTGTGGTCATAAAATTGTCTTAGAATATTGACAAAATAAAAAAGCAGTAAAGTTATAGTGAAGCCACAAGAAGACCAATCCCACGCCTGAAGAAAAGCAGCTAGTCTGTTTGATAAGAAAAAATGTTTGCACCAGATAATTAATAATGTGTGTGTGTGTGTGTGTGTTGACTTTTGCTTTCCTAACTACCTGCAGAAAGTACATTCTGAGTAAAGAAAGTAACAATGTGACTTAACTGGGATGTAGACATTGTTAAAAATCTGCACTCATGTTCTGCATTTGTCTATTTTATCTTAATAAGGAGAAGTGATAGCAGAAGAATGAATACTTTAACTTGGGTACTTTATGTTTTTCTTTACAAGGAAGGACTTCTCCATTTTTTTCAGATTTTCCAGCATTACTTACCTTCAGTTTCCAATCTCAATAACTGTACTTCTGAAGTGTAGGATGTAGAAATTTCCCTTTATTCCCAAAACAATAGGATTTTAGATTATTCAATTTGTTCTAGAATCATGTCACTGGTTCATAATTGGTGGTCGCTAGTTGGTTGCATCACTCCAAGCCCTTTGATCAAGAAACTTCACCTTTTGCATGTGAACTAGTATGATGTTATTATATTTAGGGGAAAAAACATATGGTTATAGATGACCATAAGCAGTAACAGTTCTATTTCCAGTGACCTATTATAGGTAATTTAACGAGTCATTTTCCTTTTATGTAACTCCATTACCTCAAATGATATAGAATTTGATGTTACGAATATAATTTGTATTTGTTTTTGTTACATGTAGGTGTGAATGTTCTATGTGGCGTAGGAATCCTTTCTACTCCTTATGCAGTCAAAGAAGGAGGATGGGCTGGGCTTTCTTTATTATTCATCTTTGGAATTCTGTCTCTCTACACAGGGATTCTCTTGCGTTACTGCTTGGATAGTCAACCTGGTCTTGAGACATACCCAGACATTGGCCAGGCTGCCTTTGGCACAACTGGACGCATTGCCATCTCGGTAGGTTCTATAAAATTATTGCTTTCATGTTGTTCTAATCTGATGCTTTACTTTTACTAAATGCCAAGTCTTTATAGGATGTCCAAGTAATTGGCATCATTGTCTCTAGCTGTTTCTATCATGCTGTATTATTAACCCTAACATTTGTTGTATAGATGATTATGGATTTTCAAATCTGGAGCACTTCTTTCAGAAGATCTTCATCTTTTACTTTCTGTTATTACTGTTGGAAGCCATAAATTGTTTATTAACCTTTAATCTCTTTACCAGCTAATGTTTTGCAGATATGTACGTCTACATGTTCGAAACCCTTCAAAAAGTTTATGACATATAAATTAATATCGGTTTAGTACCAGAATGGCAGAAAGTCTAGGAAGGTAGATTAATGTCGATTTATAGTAAGTGAAAGAGCTCAGATAAAATCAACATAAAAGAGGATGATGTTGACAAAATTTTTTTAACGTAAACTGTAAAACTAGCATATGGTGAGTAGATATTGTAGTTGTCACTTTCATTGAAAAATATTATGCAGTTTTTGTACCGGTAGAAACATAAGAAATAGAACTTCTAGTCCATATTTTTTTGATGGATTACCATACTTAACAAGCAACATACACTTATGACATGTTTCTAACCATTTCCTCATTGTTGTTGTTTCCTGTTGCTGCAGATAATCTTATACGTGGAATTATATGTAAGTAAAACTGGCCTAATTAGGCTGTTTTCATCTCTTCAATGTCCTTTATCCATAATAATTTTGAATTTCATACTTATTCTGTGTTGTTATAGAGTTGCTATTTCTTCATCTCCAAGTTGTTAAATAAATTTAGGTATAGAGGACAAAGTGAATTGATGTGTCTGGGAACTATTTGATCTTTTTGGACCTATAATCAGAAAGTAGATATGATAGTATACCTGCTGGAAGCTGAATTGCCTGTTATCAAGTAATATATCTTCTTCTTCTGTCTGTAATAGCGCACAGGGAGATAATGTCGCTGCCTGTCCTTGTAAACAGATATCTAGAGATTATGTAGTAAATGTTAAGATAGCTTGTATTAATAATATTCTCAAAGAAGTGCATTATACTGTATCCAAAGCAATCTTTATATAATCTTTATACTCACAAGTTGCATCTTTTAGTTTGTAGCTCTTCCAGATATTAGCTAGTTGCTCTGTTCGAAAACATAAGATCTTTGTTGATTTTTAAAGGTCAGCTGAAATTATTTTTTAGTTCAAATTATGATGATCATAATTTTATCCATAACACTTGTGAACTGTCAAATATTAAGAATGTACTACTAGCAACAGCATTTGATTATTTTTTTTATAAATTGTTATAAGGAACTTAAATGTATCATTTCAATAAGTTTGAAACTTGACTTTTAAAAAGTCAGCAATGAATTTAAATCTTGAAACAGAGAGGCTATATTATTTTGTTTTCTATAAGCATCAAAACTCTAGGGAACGTTATGCAACAGTCAACAGTTACTTTTTGAGTGGACCGGAGATACTTCAGTTTTATTCTACTTCTCAATTTATTGTAACATGTGTGTCACTATAGACTGGACTTATATTTGGAAAGGGTTTATGTTCTGTGGCTTTAAGCCCTTAAATTCTCCTTGCTTTTCATACTTTTCTAGTTTTCTGTTACAGAATGATGAAACCAAGATTAGTATTGAAGATGTGTTACAATTATAACTATCTATATTATTAAGCATTTGACCCCTACAGTAACTACCTCAGTGTTTTAGTGTCATCATTTATAATAATGATAAGAAAAAAATCTTCCCACATGCCCACATTCCTTCCATTTCTCCTATAATTACTCTCTTTTAGATTTTCTCAATGTAATTTCTTCCTTTCTTAACCATCTTTTTAACTTATTTTTTAATCTCTATTTTCCTTCATTATTTTTAAACTACACCAAAAATAAAATTTACTTCATTTTCTTATTGAGATAATATTCATATAACAAAATTTTATTAAGTAATTAACAAATAAGTAAATTTTGCATATGCATCACATGAAGATACTAGTATTTAATATGAGCGTAGCTTATTCAACGTTTTAAGGAGTAGTAGAAGAGGGTGAAGACAACAATACTACATTTCTATGCTTTCATTTTTATTTTTTGTGCGGGTGTGGCGGGGGGTACGTGTTCTATTATTGCAATCTCATCTCTTTCTTTCTAACATAAAATTGAGCTTGTACAAGTGCTTGTTTTTCCTATCTATGTAGCAGTATTGGCAGACTATTTTCCCCAAATCTAAATAAGGTTATGGTACTTCAGCCTATGCCTGCATAGTGTTTTTCTTTTGGGTATGCCTACAGGTTGCTAACCACATAGATTTAATACATTGAAAGACCATCAGGGAGTGTCAACCTAGGATGAGCAAAGATTATGTTTCTGCATAGTTGCCCAGATGATCTAGTGTGAAAAGGGAAGTTCTCTTAGTATCTGAATGTGAAGCATGTACATGAAGACGAATAAGTAAAATAAATGAATCTGATTTTTTTTCTCATTTCATTATAATTGTGCATTTCTTATACCTTGTATGTTAAGAGGCATTTACCTCTCCAAATGTTTAGAAATTTTTTGGGCTTTGGCAAGAAAGAAGACATCACCATAGGGTTGTTTGTGTACTACTGTTTCAGACAGGGATTTGTTGAGGACATCTGTTTTGATTGGATATGGTTAGTGATGCAATTATTTTTCAATTTAAAGACTGTGGATGATAGGTTTTTCATGGAAAACATGTTTCAACAGCTCTTTCATAATTAGGAGTTTAAGAGATTGATAACTAGATTCTTATCTTTCTGAGGTGAGGCTATTTTTGGAGAAATAGATTCAGTCCATTGATGTTCTCAGAGGAGTGGTAATTTTTCAATTAGATCGCACATAGGGCCTTGTGGAGCCACAGAAGAGCAAGATTACTTGCCGTTGAAATAGCATTTGTTGTGGGAAGGCCATGTTGGTGATATATCTTCTCTTGGACAGTGCCTCTGTGGGAGTATTCTAGCCCATTATTCATGAGTTTCTGTTACGATGTTAAATGGAATCACTGGCTCCTTCATAAAATGTGTGATATTTGTCACTGATGAACATCACGATATTTGTTCTGATTTTACTGTAGTATTGTGTAGGTTCTATGGGGGTGGTGGTGGTGGGGGGATTGTATAAATTTTTTAAGAGGAGCACTACATTGTTACATATCAGTTCTATATCCTTGGCAGCATGATCCATTATGGCATTATGGTGTTTGTATTTTGTTTATATCGTGTTGGAGTTTAACCTAGTAGCATGAGATCTAGTGAATTGGTTGGCTTTCTTGTTACAGATCTCAATATCTACTGTTTGTTTCAGCTAAATTGTCTAAGCTTTCTTGTACACTCGCTGGGTACTTGGCGACATTGTTTTTAATGCTTTTATGTAAAAGATGGATAATCTGAAGTCTGACTCATGTGCACAAATACTTTTTGTCGAATCTATTACGTTTTTTACATCAATTTTACACTGTACTGAGATGAACTCCACGTTCTCCCCTTGTAGGCCTGTTGTGTTGAATATATAATTTTGGAGAGTGATAATTTATCATCTCTATTTCCAAATGCACACTTAAGTTGGGCAGGACTCGAGTTAAATTCACATCATCTATTTGCAGTAGTAACAGCCCTAGCTGTTCTTCCTACAGTTTGGTTGAAAGACCTCAGTGTTTTAAGTTACATATCTGGTAAGTAAAACCAGTACCTTTAATAACTCTCCTCTTTTGACGTTTCTTGTTTTTCCATTTCTTAATTGAACTATACTTCTGTATTAACTACACAATCGTCTTTTCCAATGATAATGGGGGAATTCTTTGCTATATTAGTGAAAAAGGAACGATTACAATTGTGCCAAGGTTTATGTTGGCATGACTAATATCTAAACTTATAATTTATTGATAAGAAAAAGAATGTGTCATAATTAAACTTTTGCAGAGTAAGTTACCATCAGATTCCGTTTAATCTCGAAAGAGATGTAGAGTAGATCTGATTATACCAACATTCATACATTCCTTCTTTTTCCAAGACATGCAAGTACTCAAGAAATCTTAATAATAAAACCCAAAAAATAGTTACCTCCCGTTTCAGAAAGTATTGCCATATTCAATGTCTTATAACATAAATATCCTCTATCCCTATTGTATTTATATGTCCATTCAAAATGTGTATATATATCATCGTTTGAGAAAATTAAAAAAAAATCATTTAATTAATACTCCCTCCGTCCCCAAAAGGGTGACCCAACTACACTCAAACATGCTCTTGATGTGACATTTATCTCTTTTTTGCTCTTGATGTGACATTTATCTCTTTTTTGCTTTTGATGTGACTTTTGAGTGTGTGGTTTAGAATTAAAGAGAATATGTGGTTCACTGGTTAAAGAAAGAAAGAGAAATTATAAAAGAAGGGTACATTTGTCTTTTTCTAGTGAAATATGTACTTTTAGACATGGTTTTGGGACAACTTTATGGGTGTACTTAGGTCACCCTTTTGGGACGGAGGTAGTATACGGCAATCTCACTTGGGAATTCATTGTTTGATTTAGATCAGTCACAGTTTTTGATGCAGATGACAGGATTGAATATATAAAGCAACTGATACTGCGGACACCATCTTTATTATTGGTGTTATCAGATAATTTATAGAACTTGACTGTCAAAAATTAAGGTGTTGAGGGTTATAAACAGAGTTGTATTATTGTTGTTTGGGACATCAATAAATCCGCTAACTTCCCTTCTTTTTCTCCAGCTGGTGGAGTCATTGCATCAGTATTGGTTGTCCTCTGCCTGTTCTGGGTTGGATGGGTGGATGATGTTGGTTTTCAAGGGAAAGGAACAATATTGAACCTCTCTACTCTTCCTGTTGCCCTCGGTCTCTATGGTTACTGCTACTCAGGACATGCTGTCTTTCCAAATATCTATACATCAATGGAAAAACCAAGCCAGTTTCCCCTTGTCCTTTTAACTAGGTATAAATTATGATGAGAAATCTTCAGTTACTGTTAAATATAAGGGAGTTGGAGTTTCTTTTCTTACCTAACAGTTTAAGAACTGATTCACATTGAAACTTCTTTCTGATCGTAGTCAAGAAATTAGAACAGTTTTTGGACATCAAGTATCTTCTTCTTTGCGAGTCTACACACTATATTTTGGTTTAGGTTCTCATTTCACATAGAAATTTGTATGAGAGTATGCTCTGGCAGCCTGGAAGGTCCTCCAACTATTGAGTGCAATGAGCATGGACTCAATGAGTTGGAAATGCATTAAACATTTTTTTCTTTTTAAATTTGAAGAATTTGTTGAACTAGAAAAGCTGTCTTTTTAGTTCTCTTTTATATGACTTGAAACCTATTCTGAATGCAGTTTTGCTTTATGTACATCATTGTATGCTGGAGTTGCTGTGATGGGATACTTGTTGTTTGGTGAATCAACAGAGTCCCAGTACACTCTTAACATGCCGGGAGATTTGGTTGCCTCCAAAGTTGCTGTTTGGACAACGGTAAGACAAGTACAAATACTGATTTCTAAGTAAGCAATTATATGTCTGCAATGGTTTTGATGTGTTGTTGCGGCAACTGACATATTTCAGGTCATCAGCTAAAGGCACAGTTTTCTAGATGTAAAAAGTTACATTACCCATTTCTACTATCAAGATATGGTGGGAGGAAAAGTGTTCCAAATGAGAACTGCGAAACATTTTGACTTTACAGTTTCACTTCATATGCATATAAGCTTTTGCCCGATTTCTTGGGACATTGCTTTTGCTTTCAAGCCTATTTAAAAATTGTCTGATTTCAGTAATGTTTCAATGCCATTTGCAAGCTAAGTCTATTTGAAAATTTATTGACCTTTCAGTTCTTTATATGGCTTGTCAAGGTGACAAATTTATTGTGATTAGTCTAGTATTTGATGCCTAAAGTTGGTTATTTCTAGTATTCCAAATGGTGAGCTTGATACCTTTAAAATTTTCTTCTTATCACCTTAGCTTTGAACAATTACTGCAAGTTGGTCGTTATATCCTTATGTTTACTTTCTTTCCTTTCTTTTGCAGGTGGTTAATCCATTTACCAAATATCCTTGTTCTTAAATACTCCTGTTCCAATAGTAGGAATAGAATTTTCTTTATAATCCATTCCGGTAATCATAAAGTACATTTCTAATTTAGATTATTAAATGAAGTAAAGCTCCTACCATGCCACTACTGTTCTAAATGGATTCTGCTACACTAACATGTCACTATTATTCCAAATCTATCTAATGCTAATATAAATTTTGAAAAGAAAACTTGTCCTTTAAATTGTTGGCACTAGAAATAAAATTTTCATTCTTACTTTATTTGTTGCTTGTCAGTGTCCAATGATACTCTATTTTCAAATTTTTCAATAGAAACTGATTCATGATCCAGTCACACAATTAGATTTACTTCAATTCTAAGTCTCATTCCTATGGTTGGTTAGACTATAAATACTAGGAAGAAAATAATTTCGGAACAGTTTTTCATATTTTGGTTTACCTTTATATCCTTCTTTTATAACTAAATTAATTTTTACAGCTGTTCATGCTTAATGCTCGCAGCAATTAATCATTCTGTTATCTTTAATAAGAAGCACATTTGCATTAACCATGTCTCCGGTGGCTATGTGTCTTGAAGAATTGATTCCATCAAACAATCTCAAATCTCACATGTACTCGATCCTGATTAGAACAGCGTTGGTGGTCTCTACTTTAGTTGTTGGCCTCAGTATCCCCTTTTTCGGTGAGTCTGCATGCTGCTTATATTTTCTTTTTCCTCAATTGCAATTTGAAAAATATGTGAATAATTTTGACTGTTGACATTAGTTGTTTGATCTAAAACTTGATAAATGTTCTCTTGTTGTTAGTCAATTCAACTATAAATATTGTTCATGACATAACTTCCTCTATCCTATGTAAATTAGAATGTTTCTCCCATTACATTTATTCAATTACCTTACAAACGTTAAAAAAATTCAAAATCAAATACAACTTTACTCTCAATTTCCTCTCTTCTTTTTCCTTTTTTTTTTTTTTCAAGTTCAAGGTTATTGTAGACAAGTAACTAAAAATCACCAAGCTCCTTAGATGGTTTGAATTGTCAAAGTCTCAATTATTTTGAAACAGAAGGATCTTCATTCTCTCTCTCTCTGTTTTTCCCCCCTTCTTTGTTGCAAGGGCCTCCCAATGTTTTCTGCATCAGTATTTATAGTCACCTATAGACTTGTTGCTGAAAGTCTTGTGCACATTATAATTGTAATTTGGTGGTGTTAGAAAACAAAGAATGCTATCCCTTTTTCTTCTTATTTTGGCAAACCTAATGCACAAGGTCCCTGCAAGAAAGGGGTTTGGGAGAGGCTTACTCAAAGGGGCAAGCCTTCGTTGCAGCATAACTGCAAGGCCACTTCAGAACAACTCAAAACCGTGACCTTTCAGGATCATAAAAATGCCTTACCATTGTGCAAATACTGGGGTCTGACGGAGTGTCATGGCGAGCCTTACTGAATAAATTTGAGGAGGCTGCGCCAGGACAACTTGAACCCCAGACTTTCCAGCATCCGCAAAGACCCATTTCCTGTGTCCCAAGGCCACCTCAAGGGAAAAAAATTCAATGCCATGGTGATAACATGTCACTATTATCACCTACTCACATGAAGTATAAATTAGGAGAAAGTATTGTGCAGACCATAATTTGTAATTTCTCTTTCCTTTCATCTCAAATGTGTATGGTTGTCGTTACCCTCTTTTACCTGATTTAGTTGCGAACACAACGACATCAAATACGATGGGTATAACGACTATTTTCTTGCTCCCAAGGCGTTATTCTTTTTCTTAATGTCTAATAATATTTCTTTTTCTCTTAACTAAAGTATATTCCTTTCTCTTACAGGCCTTGTGATGTCATTGATAGGATCTTTACTTACAATGCTAGTGGTAAGCTCTCTTCTTTTATCACAACCAATTTCTGTATCAGAAATTGATTCGTCTCTTGCTTCTACCGGATGCATATGATAAATTTCTAATCATGAATTACTTTTTCAGACCCTTATATTCCCCTGTGTTTGCTTCCTGAGCATTTTGAGGGGAAAAGTAACACGCTTCCAGGTACTTCAATACTTGAATTGTTATTCGTGTTACAAATACCGCACTAGCATGTTTTCCTTTTCCATCAAACAACTCGGAGACTAAATGAGAAAGAAGAAATTATTGCTTTAATGCCCATCCTAGAAGTGGATTACCATAATAAATTAACTCTTAAGAATGTTGTGTGAATATCTTTGTGGATATATTCAAGACTTACTGAAATAAAGTAAAGGTTTTTTAAATGTCCAATACGTTGGAATAGATGAACAGAATCATATATGGCTGGTGATGACATATTAATAACAATAGTGACACCGTTTTTAGGAGAAGCTTGGAGCTGAATCAGGCATAGCAAACAGATAATATAAATTTGAATCAGGCGTAGCAAACAGAATTTAAATCGAGTAAAACGCATATCACCATCTGTGGTTTACATGTTATTACACATCAGCACCTCTCATTCTAAAACCACCGTATCACCACTTGAGGTTCAAAGAAATTAGCACATCACATCATTTCCGTCCAACTTAACTGCAAGTGTACACACTTGCTAAAAGAGAGAGTGAATAGAGCTCCAACGGCTCTCTACAACTAAATTTAATTGAAAATGACAAATATAACCTCTTATATGTTTATAACATATTTTTACCTTTCTTCTCTGAGATTAATCAATTAACTAGCTTATAAAATAATGAACTTTTTGCTACTTAATTATCCAACTGGTAGTGTTCAATTTACTTAACTAATTATTTCCATTTGGTAGTTAAACTAGTTTTGTAGATCAACAAATAAATTGATTACTTAATTAACCAATTATTTTAGTTCAGATAAGTTCTTTATTCATTTAATTTCAACAATTTGATAGAGTAGCTAATAAATTAAAATCAATTCATTACTTTTAATCATATTATCATTATTAGAAAATTATAATTAAAGCATTTGAAAAAAAATATTTAATCCATCTAAGGCCCATATTTGCGAATCCCATCTTCATCTTCATTACTAGATAATTTACTACTTCCACAAAACCCATCTTCATCTATGTTTTCTACAGCTCATATTCTTTGTTTGGTTTCACTTGAGAAATCAATAGTCAGAATCACAACTTTCCCAACAAATAGCACCAGAAATCACACCACCATAATCCAAACCAACACCAGCACACACCATAAACTACACACAACAGATTATAAAATTGCCACAATTCATGCCTGAGATCTGTGCACGCATCAAGCCAATCAAAACTGGAAAAGAAAACGAAGAATATTTTATAAATTAAACTTTTTGAAGAGGCAGAAGGAGAGCAGGCATTGTCAGTTTGTGAAAGAAAAAGATTGAATGAAGAGCCAAAAGGATCCAAATAATCACCAAACAATTGCATCATGAACCTTGATTGTGCTTCTAACTAATCAATTTATGATTTTTGGTTGGTGAGATTCGGCCTTGATGGGTCGTTTTGATGGTGGTCTGCAATGAATTTTGTGGTACTTCTAGGTGCTTTATATATATATATATCCACACACTAGTTGCCTTGGGTTCAAACTGAAAATGGTATATGATATTTTAGCTCAGATGGTGATGAGGTTATGGTGGTAGTGGGTGGCCATGGAAGCGATGATGGTGGGTAGATCAAGGTGAGAGATAATTGAAGAGTGAGAGAGAGAAGAGAAGAAGATGGAGGATAATAAGGGGTAGCAATGTCATTTTTCAGTTTCCGTTACACTCATTAATCTCTGTCGATCTTAATGTGAGAGTATGCTAATTTCTTTAAACCCTAGGTGGTGACACCAAAATACAATGATTTTAGAAGAGGAGGTGGTGATGTGCAATAACATATAGACGACATGTGGTAATATGCATTTTATTCATATAAATTTGAACTAAACATTTATCGGACATGTTGTATATAGGACAAGATTCCGTCAAGCAAAAACACACAATCATACAATATAACAAGACGATGAAGTAGAATAAGGTACACACAATGATTCTAAAAATGTTATTTTATTGGTTCACGTTTCTTACAAGTACAATTATGGTAGAATATCTCACACTCTAATCTACTTGCGAGACTCAAAAATAACTCAATAATCACCTTTAATGAAAACCCTCATTAGAAGACCGAAATACATAAAACATGTATTTAAAGTGGCAGCGGATAAACAAGACAAGTCCAAAATGAAATAAGAAATGAAATCTAGTTTGGATTCTGGACCGTGTTACCAGCTGCGACGTAAATAGCCCCAAAATCATCACCTCTGTCAAAGGCGTGGTCAAAGGCTGCCCCTGATGTCACGGGGCACGACTCAGCCTCAGTCGTGAACCACGACGGCCGTCGCCTGCGACAGACAATGACCATACACTGTCGTAGGCAGTCACTTGTCACAGGCAGCCACAGAGTCTCTTGCGCTTCCATGCGATTCCAAAATGAAAACGATGTTGAAGTATGAGTCAAATTGTAATAAGTCCAAACGTGCTAGAAAGCAACATATTTGACATTCTTGGTTCCTAAATTGCCTATAAAAAATAAATTCGGTATTTGATCTTTTCGCTAAGAGAAAGAGATAAAACTCAGAAAGAATACAATATAGACTCAATTTTTTTGCAGAAATTATTGTATGCTTTGAAGTTCTGAATTAAAAAAGGGAATGCTCAGTGTGTTCCATTTATTTCGAAAACTGCAAGGAAATGAAAATTGTGGACCTTGTAAAACAATCTCTTTTACCCTTATTCCATTGAGCTTTTCTCAGAAATTAGTTCACCTTTGATATCTGAATGTCGTAAATGTTTCTTGTAGAATTTTCATCAAATTACGTCTGTACCAGTTTACCCTTTCTAGTAGGTCCAATGACATGAGCGTCAGTGATCCTGTGCGTTCTGCAACGATTTCATATTACAGAGAAGAGAAAAAAAAACAAGGAAACTACATTTGTGGCGCCCCCGAAATCCCCCAAGCCGGGCCTCGGACACTGTCAGCGATTTGGGTGATAGTCCCCGAGATCCTCAGGCTAGAACCCCGGGCTGCACCAGAAAACTACAACACAACATCACAACAGCAAAACAAATAAAACAGCTAAACCTTAACAACATACCTGTGGGAAATATATTCCCAAAATACATTATTACAAAATCTTAAGGTCCACATCATCTTAAAAAATCTCAAAGCTTGAAAATAAACAAGCTGCAGCGGAAACAAAACTCTAGATGGTTCATAAAGCTTTACAACTTAATCATACTTAAGCAATTCTTTCCTTCCCTCTCTTAGGGGACTCAGCCTTCACGACATAACCTGAAAAACATTCATAGCATTCCACATGAGCGTTTACGCTCAGCAAATATATATTCATAAGCTAGAAGAAAAGATAATTCAAAAGCTTTAGTATTCATTGAGGTTGGGCGAAGCAATGCCAACACCTCCTGAAAAATCAATCAACATGTATCGTTTAGGGTTCCCGAGTGATATCAATGGGTTATCCCTCTTTAACAAATAAACCTTGATTCGCCCTCTCTTCAGCAGATAATGCATCACCTGACCAGACTGATCATTATCTGACTTCCATACATAATCAAATTTCATCCCAGCTGGTCAGCCTGGTCGTTTGATTCATCATTTGACATACGTAGTCTTTTGCAGAAAGCATATGGTCTGCGGAAAGAATCACATTACCGATGCCTTGCCTCGGTCTATCATTCTTTATCATCATTGGCCAGAATACCAGGCGAAAGTATTCAACAGCCCATTAACTTTCCATATGGATATATCTTCTTGTAAATATTTTCTCAATTTTGAATAGCCTTGACGTGCTAATCAATTAAAAGCAGCGACTGCCAACAACACATATTGGCGTGCTCAACAATTAAAAAACAGTGATCATCACAGACGGAACTATATATCCATACATAAGTTACTTGGGTGTGCATACAAGTCCATGACTTGCAACACCCAAACATCATCTTTATCATCATTTGGTGTGCTAGGAAATTTATACAGCTAGCAACCACCCAAAAAAAAACACATAGTTCAATTATCAACATCTTTTCATGTACATCGGATTCAATGATCGTACGTTAATCATAAAAAAATTCATCATCATGCATAGACATTAACATCATTCATTTACGTTAATCGAATAAATGATTATACGTAATCCGTAAGAAAGAAGTGGAATAAATATATACTTGCCTTGGTTCTTCGCTAAAATTCACTATATTGGTTGAGAAAGGTTTCTGCATAACATCATTGTGGGTATATCATGAGAAATCCATACTTTAAAGATGGCTATTCATATAGAAAATGGTTATCAGGGCATGAGGTTGCCCATCGGGGAAAAATTCACTCGTTAGAGACTATTAAATCCATAAGAGACTGATGACGTCATCTTAACTCATCGGAGACTAAGGGTGACGTCATCGGAGACTAATTATCTCATCAGGGACTGATGACGTCATCTTAACCCTATCGGAGACTAAGGGTGACGTCATCGGAGACTAATTAACTCATCAGGGACTGATGACGTCATCTTAACCCTATCGGAGACTAAGGGTGACGTCATCGGAGACTAATTAACTCATCAGGGACTGATGACGTCATGTTAACCCTATCGGAGACTAAGGGTGACGTCATCGGGGACTAATTTCTCATCAGGGACTGATGACGTCATCTTAACCCTATCGGAGACTAAGGGTGACGTCATCGGGGACTAATTTCTCATCAGAGACTGATGACGTCATCTTAACCCTGTCGGAGACTAAGGGTGACGTCATCGGAGACTAATTTCTCATCAGAGACTGATGACGTCATCTTAACCCTGTCGGAGACTAAGGGTGACGTCATCGGAGACTAATATTTCATCAGGGACTGATGACGTCATCAGAGACTAACATCAACACAGTCGGGGACTAATGCTGACGTCATCAGAGACTAACATCAACACAGTCGGGGACTAATCCTGACGTCATCAGAGACTAACTTTAGAAGCTGTCTCAGATACAGGGTCGTCTTCCTCACTTCTCCAAGGGTGGTGATCTCAACTACAACTCCATAAATCAATTCTCAACATGCTTTAAGTTATGAGCAACACTACTAGACACAAAAGAATATAATCCTTTCTTTTTTTTCTTAAAGACTTGCTCCTACAGCTAAACTTCTCGGATACCAAGCAAAAAGAAATGCAAAAGAGAACTTAAGATTCTTACCTCCTGGGTTGACGAAAGAGATCAAAACTTGTTTGAAAGTGATTGTCCAAAAGAGAGAACTTGAAATTATACGGAGATGGTAGGTTTAAAGAAGAACTTTAGAAGAGAAACTTTTAGAAAAAAGATTGAGATGTTCCTCTGAATGAGGTATTTATAGTAGGCTGAGATTAAGTTTTGAAATAAAATGATTGATTAAACTGGACGGTAAAAACGGCTGTTCATCATGATTCTTAGCAGCTAAGCATCACAATAAGCCTGCTGTCCTACATGCACATACATTTAATCCACTTGATGACACACAAGCAGGTTATTAATCAAAATAACATACGTACACAATGATGTCATCAAACTTAGGCTCTTAAGTCCTTTATAAGATTTAACCAGTCTGGACGCAAAGCTTCTTCAAACAATTACGGATGTCACCAAACACAAACATCATTGCTTATCCTTGCAACCAACAATCAAACAACTATAACCCCTTTAATGAGTCCAAAAATATTCATACACCCAAAAGCGTCATATAATAACCATATTCATATTAAAAAGAAAATATAATAACATAAAATAAAATAAAGTGAGTGAATAAATTATTTGTAGATGACAAATTTTCTGAGTCGTCACAACATTGGCCTTAAGCATGATCTGGAAAATTGCATTTACTTGCAGTTCATTACTTTTTCTATCCAGTTAACAATATTTTCAAAATTCTCTGGTGCAGGTATTTCTTTGTACATTGATTATTACCGTAGGCACGATATCAGCAACTTTTGGAAGTTATTCAGCCATTTCCCAGATTATTGAACAGTTAGTCTAATTCATTTTGTTAGGGAGGACTTCTCGTCTTTGCATCTCCAATTTTGATCATGTTACATTGCAAATCCTGTTCCTATTTTGAAACGTTGTGGGAGATACTTTACTCTGTTTTTGCGCTTACTGAAACTTAAAAATTACTGTTTGCAAAACAGAATTCATATGAATTCAAAGTATTTCTGGCTTATTATTTAAAAAAAAAGAAAGAAAACAAGTGTATATATATATACACACACACTTTCACAGACATAAGCCTACAAAATTTTCCAAGATTCAAAGATCGTAAAAATACAGAGTGAAGGATAGTTTGTGCTTCATACTTCGGATTTTGATCTGTAGTTTAAATTTTATTTTAACTAAAAGTATCTTACATTTTGTTCTCACAAATTAAAGTATTTCACACTCTTGCATATTATGATAATTGAAATGGCTTGAAAATCAAGACTGAGATGTGTTCGGTTGGTCTAAACATTTGTGGGGTGTTCGAAACAACCGTCATTCACAACCAATAAAAAAATTTGGCAATATTTCTGTAGTTTTTTTATTTTTTATTTTGTTGAAATAATTTAAATTTTCTCTTTAAATTTTTGTTTGATTACTTTATCCCATTAAAAATTTATTAGCCATATTAAATAACGTTTAGGATTATTTACGACATATTCTGAAGACCTTCCAAAGTTGCAATAAACAAATTATATTTTTAGATATTAACGATATACGTTTTTCAATAAAATTAAAGTATCTAAAAACTTCAAAAAGAGAAATTAACTTTGGGTTGAAAACATACGGTAAAACTTGTATTTTAAAACTAACATTAGATCGTTTCTTTTGGTTATTAATTGCATGTGTGGTCATTATTGATTTTCAGTACATTGGTAGAACTAGCGACTCCCTACGTACGGGTTCCGAAATATCAGAAATAGAATTTTAACAATTTTCAATAGTTTATATTACTTATTATTTGATTACCTTTTATAGAAAATATAAGTGAAACTAATGAAATCAATTAAATAAATAAGAAAAATCTAGTTATACTTAAAGTTTTATTATGTATTTGAGAATTTTTGTTTGTCCCATGAAGTAATTGTAGAATATAAGATTGAATATAATTTCTAACTTTTTTTTGAATTAAACTGTTTAATACAATTTAAAAATTAAAAATAGTTAAAATAACTTTACTAAAAATATATAACAAATAAAACAGTAAAGCAAATTGTAAAATATGAATATGAATATATAATATATATATTTATTGTAAATCAATTTGAATCTTTACAATTTTTTCTGGTAGTGAGTACTAGTTGCAGTCAATTTTTGTTTAAAATAACAGCTACACTTTAGAAAAATGATTTATAGTTTCTCTTAAGTTATGAAAACTTGCTACACTTTCTCTAATATAATTACAGCTGCTATATGATCTGAAATAAGATGTATTATTGTTGTTGTTCTCAGTTATTTCTCAGATTTTTTTTTCCAAATCTCAGATATATTTATCTAAGATATTTTGTGCCTATTTATAGACACAACTTCTATGTTCTCAAAACTTCTATTCTGTACTTGTAATTCTGTCACATAATTTTCTTCTTTGTACAACCTTCCTTGCATACCAGCCTGTTATGTGACTTTTCTGCTGTATATTCATTGCACCAGCTCCTTATTTTCTTCTTGGAGTTCCCAAGATAAGTTATCACCACTATATAACTTATCTCTGTACGTTTCTCTGTATATTGGTTTAGTTTCAATATTTTCCTCAAGTTTTCATAAGTTATTTCTACAGTTTTCACACTTTGTGGCTTGCAGTTTTTACACTTGTGGCATACAGTGCTTATATTTGCAGTTTTATATGTATGTGTGTGTATGCATAATTTATTTTCTTAAAGTTTCTTTGGTAGCCAATCTCTCCTTATTGGTCTACCATTTATATTTTAATTCCACATGTTTTAACTTGAGTCAGTGGATTTGTAAACTCAGCCATGTGTCATCCCATATGTCATTTTTAGTCTCTGAATATTTTATCCCCTGATAGACAGTCTCTGGGGCCGAGAAATCCATTCCCTGATGTCGAGAAACCTATCCCCTAATGCCGAGAACTTATCCTCTGATGCCGAGAAATTTATCCCCTGACACCGAGAACTTGTTCCCTGATGTTCAGACTTTGGTGATAGGTAAATTATTTTGGCTTTAGCCAACTCTTCTTAAGACTACTTCAATGGAATGAAAATTCTTTGCCTTAGTCTCTGGTAGTTTCAACATTAGTCTCTGATAGTACAAACCTTATTCTCCGATAGGCTAAAATTTTAGTCTTTGATAGGCTAAAATTTTAGCCTTCGACAGGCTAAATTTTAGTCTCCGACAAGCTAAATTTTAGACTCTAACTCTTAGTCTCTGATAGTAGTCTCCAATAGGCTAAATTTTAGTCTCTGACTAACAAAAACTTAGTCTCTGACTCTTAGTCTCCAATAGGCTAAATTTTAGTCTCTGATAAGCTAAATTTTGGTCTCCGGTTGACAAAAACTTAATCTTTGACTCTTAGTCTCCAATAGGCTAAATTTTAGTCTCTGATAAGCAAAAACTTAGTCTCCGAGAGGCTAAATCTTAGTCTCTGATAGACAAAAACTTAGTCTCTGATAGGCTAATTTTGCTTGACCAACTTTGACTTTTGTTGAACTCTCCAAATGCATTCCTCGTAGTCTCTGATAGTAGTTTCTCATAGTGCACTACTGTAGGTACATGTACAATTACACATCAAACAATTCTACGTGTTTATACATCATCATCAAATGCTATAATTCCTAACAATCTCCCTTATTTATGATTATCAATGATAAGCATAAATCAAGGTTTGATGATGATGTCAAAACACATCCTTATAACACAATTTCTTAGAATTGAATTAAAACATGTAAAAACATAATTGTACATGAACTTAACAGTGATGGTTTTGTTGTTTCAATTCCTCAATGCCCAACCATCAATCTGTTAACATTTCTAACAATTCTTCCCCTGTCTTTATCAGAATTACTCTTTACTTCCCCTACCTTGATCATTCTCCCCCTTTTTGACATCAACATCTTAATGTTGGAGGGTAAAAATCACCACTATAGGTTGATTAGTAGGAAGAAATTGTTTGAGTTTTGTTTGAAGATCATTGATTATAAAGTGTTGGAGCTTCTTGTTGTACTTTCTTTGATCAATGCTTTAAAAACATTATGAAAGTACAATTGCACTTGTTAGGTTTTATGAACATTTGATGATGATTGTCTTTAGAATACTTAGGAATACAAATGTACAGAAAAGTGTTGGTTTGTAACACTTTAGTTTTGTAGCTAGCAGTAGTATCTCTTGTTTGTAAATTAGTCATTATAATAAAGAGATAGGTTCATTTCTTTTGTATGTACTGCTGGAATACTTGTTGAGTTTGTTCAACAAGTTGTTAAATTAATTAGTCCTTCGGAGATTGATTTTGGCTTGTCGGAGATTAAGGGAAAAGTCCACCAGAGATTAAAGTTTTGTTCATCAGAGATTGGACTTTGCCCATCGGAGATTGAAGAATCCTTCATCGGAGATTAAAATATTTTGTTCATCGGAGATTAAAGGATTGGTCATCGGAGATTAAAGCTTACGTCATCGGGGATTGTAACTAAAGAGTCAGAGATTAATGCTGACGTCATCAGAGATTAAAACAATACCTCGGAGATTAAAAGCTGACATCACCAGAGACTAAAGCCAAAACATCGGAGATTACACGAAGTAAAGCATCAGAGATTACACGTTGTAAAGCATCGGAGATTACTCGAAGTGATCAGGGACTAATTAAAGAAGCTATCGGAGATTAGTCGAAGACTTAATCACTGATGGAGTTAAAGTTCAAATCAAAGAAGGAAAGTCTTCCATGAACACGTAGACTTTGTTGAAGACGTAGCTGACAAGGAAACTTGTTAGAAATCTTTCAATTGGAAAGATTGTATTTGATTTGAATTAGGAAGCTAGGTTTTTGGTAACTTAGTTAGAAGCTGTAATTATAAATTACAGAATAGCAATACGAAGCTATAGAGGTGTATAGCATAGAGAATTGAAAGGGTTGTATTATCTCTAAATACACAGAATAGAAGCTGACGATCGAAGCTTGTCTTGATTGTTAGAAAACTTGTAATCAATTGTTAAAATCAATAAAAGCAATTGTTTATAAAGTTTTAATCTTGTTCTTTATATTCCGCAGAAAGTTAATTTCTTAAAGAACAGGAATTCGAAAAAGTTGTAAGAACTTGTATTCAACCCCCCTTCTACAAGTTCTAGGTCATCTCATTGGAAAACAATTGGTATCAGAGCCACTGATTGAAAATACTCAATTAACAAGATTCTGAGATGGCCAACAACGAAGAAGCAAGCAACTCTAACATGATTGCGTATAATGGAGGACGTGATGGTGGAACCAGGATTCCTATTCTGAAAAGGGATGAATATCCAATGTGGAAACAAAAGATGTATATGCACTTGAGAACAACAGATCCAGATTACATAGATAGGATTGAGAAGGGTCCTTATCTACCCAGGAAGTTTATTCCTGCAAAAACTGTCGAAGGATCTATTGTCGCAGAACACTTTGTACTTGCACCAGAAAGTGATTATACCAACGAGGACAAGTTACAAGTGTTGAAAGATGCTAAAGTTATGAACATACTCTATAATGGAATAGACAAACATATGTTCAATAGCATCATCAATTGCACGACATCTAAACAAGTCTGGGACACTATCAAGGTCCTATGTGAGGGGACTGATCAAGTTAGAAAGAACAGACGTTCACTGTTGACTCAACAGTATGAGTTTTTTCAAGCAAAGCCTAATGAACCAATCACGTCAATCTATGACAGGTTCAATTCTTTGCTTAATGACTTGACCATACTTGGTAAGACATATGATAATGAAGATATCAATACCAAGTTCATGAGAGCCCTCCCTCCTAGCTGGGATCCAAAGACTACTGCAGTTAGGGAGGCTTATGATATGGAAACCCTCACATTGGATAGGCTCTACGGAAACTTAAAGACATATGAACTTGAAGTAGAGCAAAGACAGCGCATGCATGGAAGAGATAAAGGAGCTGCGTTGATGGTTGAGACAAACAAGTCTCAAGAGAAGCTTGATGATGAATCCTCTAATGCTAGCTCGACTGATAATGAGGATGAACTGGATACCGATAATGACATGGAGGAATTCATGGCATTCATGGTTAAACAGTTTAAGAAATTTAGGGCTAGCAGAAAAGGAAGGAAGTCATCAAGAAAACCTAACCCTAAGCGAGAAGGTCAAAAAGTCACCTTCGACTTAAAGAAAATAAGATGCTACAATTGCGATGGGTTAGGGCACTTTGCCAATGAGTGCAAGAAGCCTAGATCTAATGATAGATCTAAGGATGAAAAATCAAGGAAGGACTTTGCTGACAAGAAAGCTAAATCCAAAAGCAAAGCCTTGATTACTGAGGGAAAGGATTGGATTGACAGCGACTCTGATGAAGAAGTTGTCAACTTTGCCCTAATGGCTCATAGTGACGAGTCAAGTGATTCTGCAAAGGTATGTAATGCAAATCAGAATTTTAACGTGCTTAATTTACTTGATACATCTAGCATTGAAAGCATGCAAAAAGATATATCTGATTTGCATGTCAGTTTTAGGTCTTTAACTATAGAACATACCAATGTAAAAGAAACACGTGACAATCTCTTAAAAAGAAACAATTTTCTTGAAGAGAGATTGGCACAGTTTGATACTATCAAGTCTGATTTAAACAAAGCACATCACATGATTGATGCTTTGAAAAAGAGGGAATATTACTTAGTAGAGCAACTTGAAATTGCTCAAGCTAAGATTAAACTGTGGAATACTTCCTCTAAAAAGTTAAAAGACTTGGTAGAATATCAAACTATAGGTCAAAAATCTGGACTAGGTTATGATGAAAATCTTGATAGTAGTTCAGATTTAATTGATCATGTTGAAGCTGTTGAGTCCACAACTGAAAAGCCTAAAGCTGCTAGAAAAATTAACTTTGTATCTCCTGTTCATGAACCCAGATTTATTAACATTCAAGATCAACAAAACACTGAAAAAACAAGTTTTAATCAAAAGACAGTGAATATTGTTGAGAAGAATGAAATCAAACATTTAAATATTGGGTTTATGACAAAGAAACAGTTAATAAAGAAATTGGAAACTGTTCAAATACAAAAGGCTGAAAAAGTTGTGGAATCAAACAGAAGCAAGAAAAATAGGAATGGCAAGTTAGGCATTAACAAATATACCAACTATGCTTCAATGCCTGATGCTCCTAGAAAAACATGTCATGTATGTGGTAATCCAAACCACATAGCTATGCACTGTAGGAGCAGAAATAAAATTCCTATGGTTGAGACTGCTAACTCAAAGACAATAAAAGATAAATCACCTGTAAAAAGGTCAAGTAATCTTTGCATAGAAAATAATAAATCAAAGTCAAGTAGTCTCACAAACACCAGTAGCAAGACTGTAAATTGCCCAATTAAAATCAAACATGGAAAGAGGCAATCGACTTATTCTGAGTCAAGTCTTGAATCTGCAGCTAGTGAGAAAGGACTCAAGAAGATTTGGGTCCCAAAAATCTCAAACTAGTTCTCTCTACTGTGCAGGGCAAAAAGAAGAAATCATGGTACTTGGACAGTGGTTGTTCAAGGCACATGACTGGAGATAAGTCCCTGCTAAAACAGTATGAAGAGAGAAGTGGCCCAAGAGTCACTTTTGGAGATGACAGCAAAGGCCATACAAGAGGATATGGATCTGTTGAACATGGAGATGTCATCTTCACAGAAGTAGCACTGGTTGACGGCTTAAAGCACAATCTACTAAGTGTGAGTCAACTATGTGATAAAGGATTCAATGTCACTTTTAAAGAAGATCAATGCTTAGTGAGTGACAAAGAATCAGGGACTGTGATTTTGACAGGAAAAAGAAAAGGGAATTTGTACATTGCAAATCTCATTTCTTCAACTGATCAAATCACATGTCTATATAGCAAAGCTTCAACTGATGAGAGTTGGCTTTGGCATAAGAAGCTTTCCCACTTGAACTTCAAGAATATCAATAGTCTTGTGAGGAAAGGATTGGTAGCTGGCATTCCACAATTGGAATTTACACAAGATGGATTGTGTGATGCATGCCAGAAAGGAAAGCAAAGAAGTGTATCATTTAAAAACAAACCAGCAACATCAATCACTGATCCTTTAAAAAACTTCTCCATATGGATTTATTTGGTCAAGTGAATGTGATGTCTATATTAAGGAATAGATATGCATTGGTAATTGTTGATGATCACACAAGGTATACTTGGGTAAAATACCTCTTTGCAAAGAATGAAGCTGCTCAGTTAATTATTGATCATGTCAAGAAAATAGAAACTGAGTCAGGAAAAACAGTGAGGGTAATAAGAAGTGACAGAGGAACAGAATTCAAAAATTCCCAAGTAATTGAATTCTGCACTGAGAAAGGAATTACTCATCAATTCTCTGCATCTAGAACTCCTCAACAAAATGGAGTTGTTGAGAGGAAAAATAGAACCCTCATTGAAGCAGTAAGGACCATGTTGCAAGAGGCTAAGCTTCCTACTTATTTTTGGGAGGAAGCTATAAGCACTGCATGTTTTACACAAAACAGGTCTTTGATAAACAAAGCCTACAACAAAACATCATATGAGTTAATGACTGGGAGAAAACCAACTCTCAAGTTTTTACATGTGTTTGGTTGTAAGTGCTTTGTACTGAGAGATTCATCAGAAACAAGAGGAAAATTTGACAATAAATCTGATGAAGCAATCTTCTTAGGTTATTCTCTGTCAAGCAAAGCATACAGAGTTTATAACTTAAGAACCAAGGTCATTGTGGAATCCATTCAAGTTGCATTTGATGATGGAAAGATTCCAGGAATGCTTGGTCAAGGATTGCATGAACCTCTCAGTTTTGAGAATGAATTGGATGCATGGGAATATCCAACAGAGAATGCTGAAAATCCCCAAAACAACAATGATTCCTCTTTAATTGAGGGAGAGTTGACTGTTGTGCATGAAGTACCAAGGACTGATGTATTATCAGAGACTAGAGTACTGGAACAAAATGAAACACAAGTCACTGATGACATTAATTCTCCATCGGAGACTAATGATACATCAGAGACTAGTATCCCTGATGCACACACAGAGACTATTGAGATATCTAACTCAGGGGGAGTTAATGAAGAAGAGATCAATAGTTTAGGGGGAGCAAACTCTGCTCATGAAGCTGGATTGAATCTTATCAATCTAGAAAATGAAGCCTCTAGTTCAAGATCAAATCTACCAAAACCTAGACCATGGTTGAGAGACCACACAACAGATTTGATCATTGGAAATATTGAGGATGGAGTTAGGACTAGAAGTGCAACACAAAATGAATGTTTGTACCTCAGTTTTCTATCAAAGATTGAACCAAAGAAAATTGAGGAAGCACTTCAAGATCCTGATTGGATAATTGCCATGCAAGAAGAATTAAACCAATTCACTCGAAACAAAGTCTGGAGACTAGTACCCAAACCAAGGAATAGATCAATCGTTGGTGCCAAGTGGGTCTTCAGAAACAAATTAGATGAAGCTGGTACAATAACAAGGAACAAAGCAAGACTGGTTGCAAAAGGATATTCTCAAGAAGAAGGAATAGATTATGATGAAACTTTTGCACCAGTAGCAAGACTTGAAGCAATCAGAATATTCCTGGCATATGCAGCTTACAAGAACTTCAAGGTGTACCAGATGGATGTCAAAAGTGCTTTCTTAAATGGAAAATTGGAAGAGGAAGTCTATGTTTGCCAACCCCCAGGTTTCATAGACTCCAAATTTCCAAATCATGTCTATAAATTAGACAAAACACTTTATGGCTTGAAACAAGCACCAAGAGCCTGGTATGATACTCTATCTCAGTTTTTACTTGAAAATAAATTTATTAGAGGTATCATAGATAAAACTTTATTTTATAAAAAGCAAGGCTCTGATATTATTTTGGTGCAAATATATGTAGATGATATTATATTTGGGTCTACGAATGAGAAGCTTTGTGAAAAATTCTCAAAACTTATGCAGTCTAGATATGAAATGAGTATGATGGGAGAATTAACATTTTTCTTAGGTATGCAAATAAAACAATCAACTGATGGAATATTTATCAGTCAGTCCAAGTATGTCAAGGACTTATTGAGAAAATATGACTTAGTTGATTGTGCATCTGCAAAAACACCCATGCCTACTTCCACTAAACTAGATAAGGATTTAAAAGGAAAGAAAATTGATATTACTAGTTATAGAGGAATGATAGGCTCTCTTTTATATCTAACTGCAAGTAGACCTGATATAATGTTTGCTACATGCTTGTGTGCTAGATTTCAAGCTGACCCTAGAGAGTCACATTTGATTGCTGTAAAAAGAATACTCAGATATCTAAAGGGTACCCCAAACCTTGGATTGTGGTATCCTAAAGAATCTGACTTTAAACTAATTGGCTATTCAGATTCTGATTATGCAGGGTGTAAGCTTGACAGAAAAAGCACAAGTGGAAGCTGCCAACTACTTGGAGGCAGACTTGTTTCTTGGTTTAGCAAGAAACAAAATTCAGTTTCTACCTCAACAGCAGAAGCTGAATACATCGCAGCTGGGAGTTGCTGTGCTCAAATCTTATGGATTAAGAATCAACTCCTAGATTATGGTAGACACTATCCAAAATCCCAATTTATTGTGATAACACTAGTGCCATAGCCATAACTGAAAATCCAGTGCAACACTCAAGAACTAAACACATAGATATAAGATATCACTTCATTAGGGAACATGTTAGTGAAGGAAATATTGAATTGCACTGGGTTACAACTGATAAACAACTTGCAGATATTTTTACAAAACCTTTGGATGAATCTACATTTAACAGACTAGTTTCTGAACTAGGAATGTTGAATTATGGTTCTAAAAATTAAAGTTTTAACTTTCAAGTTGTTTAACAGTTGCATGAAGCTAGAATAATTAATTCTGGAAAAAGAAGCTGTTTTAACTAAACAGATTTTAGAAGCTAGAATTAAATTTCTGGGTTGTAGCTGTTTTTAATTAAACAGATTTTTGATGCAGCTAGAATAATTAATTCTGAAAAAAAAGAAGCTGTTTTAAATTTGATAAAACAGAAAAATGTAGCTAATAATCATTAATATGATTGTTGGAAAAGTTTTTCAAAGATAAAACTGAAGCAGGGATTAATTCCCTGAGAAAAAGAGTGATAAGAGATTAAAGGACTTATTCCCCGATGTGTAGTTTAACTAATCCCCGATCGGTTAAAATTACTTCATCGGAGACTCGATTAATCCCCGATGAGTAGTTTAACTAATCCCCGGTCTGTTAAAATTACTTCATCGGAGACTCGATTATTCCCCGATGTGTATTTTAATTAATCCCCGATAGATCAAAATTACAACATCGGAGAATGTCCTAATCCCCGATGTGTACATTTATAACATTGGAGACTATCTTAGTCCCTGATGAGTTATTTCATCGGAGACTCGACTAATCCCCGATGCGTTCATTTATAACATCAGAGATTATCTTAGTCCCCGATGAGTAATTACTACATCGGAGACTAATCGGGTCAATCTCTTATCACACGGGTTAATCAGAGATTAGGGCAATCTCTGAAAAAGGGTAAATTGGTAGTTACCCATGATCTTTGAATAGCAAACGTTTCTCATACTTTAATAAAAGTAATTTCAAAAAAACGTTTGTAATCACAAGTATCAAAATCTGCAATTTGATTTCTCTCTCAAATTCTCTGCAATTTAATCTCTCTTTGAGCTTTCTTCACAAAGTTTACAGATCTCTTCAATGGCGGCAAAAACAGTGTGCTTCAAGTTTGGTGATTCGATTTTATCAAAACTAACCATGCAGGGGTGGCTGATAAATATGATTTCGAAGCAAAATACTACCCCTTTGTGGATTTCCTCAAGAACTCTCCACTACAATACGCCATTTATGAAGCTCCCATCCAAGCTGCAGAAGTAATATCAACCATGTGGAGCACTGC
>CM025784.1:11697771-11752805 GCA_014636745.2 Centella asiatica | reverse complement strand
TTGTTAGGTTTTATGAACATTTGATGATGATTGTCTTTAGAATACTTAGGAATACAAATGTACAGAAAAGTGTTGGTTTGTAACACTTTAGTTTTGTAGCTAGCAGTAGTATCTCTTGTTTGTAAATTAGTCATTATAATAAAGAGATAGGTTCATTTCTTTTGTATGTACTGCTGGAATACTTGTTGAGTTTGTTCAACAAGTTGTTAAATTAATTAGTCCTTCGGAGATTGATTTTGGCTTGTCGGAGATTAAGGGAAAAGTCCACCAGAGATTAAAGTTTTGTTCATCAGAGATTGGACTTTGCCCATCGGAGATTAAAGAATCCTTCATCGGAGATTAAAATGTTTTGTTCATCGGAGATTGAAGGATTGGTCATCGGAGATTAAAACTTACGTCATCGGGGATTGTAACTAAAGAGTCAGAGATTAATCAGAGATTAAAACAATACCTCGGAGATTAAAAGCTGACATCACCAGAGACTAAAGCCAAAGCATCGGAGATTACACGAAGTAAAGCATCAGAGATTACACGTTGTAAAGCATCGGAGATTACTCGAAGTGATCAGGGACTAATTAAAGAAGCTATCGGAGATTAGTCGAAGACTTAATCACTGATGGAGTTAAAGTTCAAATCAAAGAAGGAAAGTCTTCCATGAACACGTAGACTTTGTTGAAGACGTAGCTGACAAGGAAACTTGTTAGAAATCTTTCAATTGGAAAGATTGTATTTGATTTGAATTAGGAAGCTAGGTTTTTGGTAACTTAGTTAGAAGCTGTAATTATAAATTACAGAATAGCAATACGAAGCTATAGAGGTGTATAGCATAGAGAATTGAAAGGGTTGTATTATCTCTAAATACACAGAATAGAAGCTGACGATCGAAGCTTGTCTTGATTGTTAGAAAACTTGTAATCAATTGTTAAAATCAATAAAAACAATTGTTTATAAAGTTTTAATCTTGTTCTTTATATTCCGCAGAAAGTTAATTTCTTAAAGAACAGGAATTCGAAAAAGTTGTAAGAACTTGTATTCAACCCCCCTTCTACAAGTTCTAGGCCATCTCACTGGAAAACAGCACTTGACCTATGTGTGATCAAATATTCTGATATGAATTGTGCAGCTGCATCATCCAATAATCTTGTGTTGCTTACATCCAACCAAACATATACAAGTTCTTCTCTTAGTATCCTTTGATATTTGATCAGAATTGGGGATCAGAAAATACATGAGCTGTAGAGGTAGTGTGTGAAACATTTTCTCTCTATTCTTATCTTCAAGGATCTCATCCTTACTCACACCCTCTCATTTTGCCTGACTTTTACAAGTCAGCCTTTCACACTTGTTTTCCAAAAAATAATTTGCTGTAATTTCTTTTTCTAGACCCAAGGTCTGACTCTTATTTTGAATTCTCTTAGGCTCACTAAATATAAAATTTTTCTGTTGTAGGTGACCTAGAGTGATATAGAAAATATAGGAACTAAGTGTTTGGTATCAGTGGATGTTTGATATAGTAAAATTGTAGTATCCATTGATGAGTTGAGAGCTGCTATTTGTTTCAGCTTCAAGAATTAATTCCTTTGATGATTTAACTATCAAAGAATCTAAAACCAATGAAATTAAAAAAATTTCCATTGCTTCTTAAGAAATATCAGAGAGAGAAGAAAAAATAATAAGAGTAGAATTTGAATATTGACTGCTCCTCTTAAATAGAGAAAAGAGAAGGATCAATGTGAGACCCTGTGTGTGCATTTAGTGATAGGTTGATCATTGATCAGTGTCTGTTTCTTCTTCTTCTTGAAAAGTATTTATAGATTTGATCATTGTAGACTCAAATACCTATGTCTTTGGAGGTAGACTATTTTCAATAGATACAGCCTTTTGAGAGGTTGCACCTAGATATGTGTTTTTTCCTTTTAGAACTTAATATCCTTTTGCGAGAATATTAAGCAGACTCCAAAGGTTCTCATTGTTCCTTATTTTTTCCTTATAACTTTCTCTAAATGCTCACCCTCCCCCTCAGCTATTGCTGGTTGTGGTTGTTTTCTTTTTACAACCTTTATCTTTTGAGAGATAGAGGAAATGACTTTTAATATAGACTTGTATTTAGAGGGTTTTGCTACTTGGGTAGAAAAAGTTGGATCATTACTAACATTCTTCATTGTAGCAGTATTAGAAGAAAATAAAGAATAAAATAGTAGAGAGTTAAGACATACCTTAATTAGCTATGATAAGGTCCTACAATAGATGATCATTAATAAACATAGGGAATCCTGCATAGTATAAAATTTTCTCTACTATATATATAACCATGAGTTAATTATCAACTGACAGTTAAACTGTTGGAGGATAATTAGCCACTGCTGCATTATCATCAGGTAATAATTATCCTTTAATAAGAACAATTATTGATTAATGCTTCACATTGTTATTATCTTTATAAACAATCAATTTTGATAAAAGATAACTTCAACTGCTTCATTCAGCTGTTAATTAGTCTCTGGTAACTAAGTCATCAGAAAATAATTAACTACTGCTGTAATTCAAACTTGCACAAAATTTTCAAAGAAATTTTATTCACCAAAGTTGAGCATACCTAGCTCACTTACTAACCTATTAAAGGTTGCTTCATCCAATGGTTTGGTGAATATGTGTTAGAGTTAAATGATGATGATGAAGAATATGTAATAAATTGTGCAATTGTAAATACTTGAGGTATTTTATAAATCTTAAGATCAGCACAAGTTTTGCATCCATTGATGATAAACTTATTCATCAGTGGATGGTCAATAACTTCACAAGGCAAGTCAGAAAATGGAACATCCAAAAGACTTGACAGAGTGAAGAAGAATGTCTGATGTTACTTGTTAACAGTATATTCTAAACAAAGTTACGTTGATTAAGAACCGTCAGGGGAACTCGTCAGGGGGAACCTATCAGGGGGAACTCAACAGGGGAATCGATCAGGGGGAACTCATCAGGGGAACCAATCAAGGGAAACCTGTCAAGGGATGACGAAGGCAGACCAACCCGTCAGGGAAACACTTTAGGACATGTCAGTGTCAGGCCAACCCATCAGGGTAAACCGTCAGGGGGAATGACCAACATGGCATTAGTGGAAGCCATCAGTGTATGCCGTCAGTCATAACCATCAGGATCAAGAAGCACTAAGTGAAACTCAAGTGAAGGTTGAAGCCCTGATCCAGTCAATAAGCATCAGGGGATCCAGAAGCACTGATCAAAGTCCATCAGGGCTGGTAGTCAGTGGATCGTTATGACAGCATGCACCCGTCATCAGTTCTTACACGGTAATCAACATAACGTGTTACAGAAGCAAGAGATATCAACTGGAAAGATATTTCTTGAAGTTTGTTTTGATCAGGGAGAGAAAAAGTAGCAACAAAGCATGCAGCAGTCTGACACATAGGGCAACTGTGACGACCCCAAAATCCCTTAATGGATCAGGGCTTCGTCAAAAGAAGGAAAAGATAACCATACATCCAATCATAGCATACATACTAGATAAGGGCAGTATTAAAGAGTTATTACAACCCAAGAGTAATACAACTACAGCGGAAGCTATTACATCATCTTTAATTACAAATCAAAATCATCACTACTTCTAATCTCTTCCTTCATCCCTTCATCTCTTCCTCCCTTCCTTCCTCAGTGTTATTGAAAGAGTAAATAACTTAGTAGTTTATCATCTTTGCTTTCCCCTTATCAGAGGGTTCAGCCTTAGCATTCTGCCCTGCAAGACATTAAAATTCAACATGGGTGAGCGATTTACGCCCAGCAAGTATATACACATTGAAGAAGTATATAACAATTTAAAGGAATGTATCTGGAACATCGAAGGAAGTTCAAATCTGTTTGTGAAGCTTGGTGAAACAATGCCAAGGTCTCGGAAACCTTCAAAGATCATTGAGGATCCACTGATGATACACAACATGAGATCCTCCTTGAAGAAAGACAGGTATACACCTGAGCATAATTTTCTCAAAATATCCATCGGGGGCTGAACCCGTGGATCTGCTAACCATACAGTACACAGCTGGCCAAGCTAGACCGCATGATCCCTCTTGTGTGGACTACGTAGTCACTTATCATTTCCTCTAGGTCAGGTGAAGAACACATCAGCACCTTTCCTTTCCTCTTGCCAACCATGTGGCATAACCCATTAAGGGACATCATTCTCATGCCCCATTTAAGAGACATATCATTCTCATTCATTAGCAAGGATATAATAATAAAAAAACAATAGCTGATAATCAAAGCTCAGTTATATCCATGCATCATCATTCATATCATGCTAGCGGAATTTAAAGCATAGCATGCTCTTTCATAAAAGAAACAATTGAAACATAATTCAAGCCTTGCACGCATACCGAATCGAATGATAATGCGTTAACTGAAAGAAACATCAGATTGAATGTATATGTTTGCATCAACTTGCAATTAAACATAAGATTGTGAATATACTTGCCTCAGTCCTTCGCTCACAACAATTCAATTTACTTGAGAGGGGAAAAATTCTGTAAAATATACATATCCCAAAATAGATTTAGTACTTAGGTTAAAATATGAGAGAAAGTGCTTATGTGATGTCCTTAAACTTTTAAGGTTTCCAAAACTGCTATAAAAACTGTTTAGGGTGAATACATAATTAAACATCATAAATAATTTTAAGAAAAATCATGTTTTATAGTTTTGAGGGCAGACTGCACGTCAGGGGGAAAATTTGCTACGCCAGGGAATAATCATACATCGGGGGTTGACTGACCATCAGCGGGTAAACTACTCGTCAGGGGATATTTCGCCCGTCAGGGGATGGTTTCCCCACCATCAGGGTCTCCTTCTCTCGTCAGGGAAAAGTCATCAGGGGATGACTTCTCGACCGTCAGGGTATCTTTTACCCGTCAGGGGAAGATCTCTCGGCCATCAAGGGATGAGCATCGATCATCAGGGTATGCCTCTCGGCCATCAGGAGATAGCCGTCGATCATCAGGGTATGTTTTAGTAACCACAAAACTCATCAGGGACTAACATACTTGCCCGTCAGGGACTAATAACGTCATCAGGGACTAAACTTTAGCCTATCGAGGACTAAAGCTGACGTCATCAGAGACTAACTCAAACCCGTCGGAGACTAGGTTAAGGCCTGTCTCAAATACAGGGTCGTCTTCCTCGCACCTCCATGAGTGGTGCTCTCAACCATAACCACACTTAGGTCAAAACTCATCATTCTCTCAGTGATACGTAACATTTCCTATGGTCTACAAGCCATCCTAGACACGGTTTAGGGTTCAAACTCAGGTTAAAGAAAACTTAAGAATGGGGTTGCAACTGCTGACAAAAGAATGTTTAAGAGCTTATCTGCCAGGTGGTTGTCAACAAAATTACACCCATCTTAGACAATTTTTGAAATAAATGTCATTAACTCCGGCGTTAAAATATGCATTGAGTCATACTTTTGGAAATAAATGAACAAGGTAATAAATGTGGTACGTAAGACCGAAATAAAGCAGGACTTTAATGAAATGCTCTTACCTCCTTAGCTGTAGAGGAAGAGTTAAAGCTCGAGTTGTTCTTCCAAAAAGGACAGTTGTCTTGAGAATATGCTGGGGTTTGATGGTATACTATAGAGAAATTTATGAAGGTGGAATTAGGGTTATAATGACGTGATATTTATATATATATCACCTGGTGAGCAACAAAGGCCGTTGGATTAATTCGATATCAGCCGATGGTTGTGAGAGGAAAAGAAGTGACTGATGAGAAAAGAGAGTGGCTGCAACGGCTGCTAGTGCCCATAGGTCATTTTTCATAGCCCACTCTAGCGTAATGGTGGAGGTGATGTGCATTAAATGTTACTGTCCCTCAACAGTCAGATTTTAAAACGGTTACTGTAGCTAAACCTGTTCACACCCAAAAGGGTCTTCCCGCGTGACACCCCCAAAACAATCTTGCAAACACTTGGGCTTACAAATACATTTAAAATATTTTGGACATCACATTGATAGATAATTTTCATAAAGTATAATTTCGTTATTTATACCCAATAATAAAATAAACCTTCATGTAAAAGTAGACTAAAATAAATAAATCTCATATCGAAATTTATTGACATTTTTGGGTTCTCACAGCAACAATGTGACATACTTGCGGCTAAGTTGAGAAAAGCACCACGTCTCAATCACGTGATTTCAACCACTGTTCGACATATAAGCAAATGAGTTCTTATTACAACCTATCAAGTTTGTTAAGGCAGACACAAAGCTAGAATCAAGGAATGTTTTCCCAGTGTGTGAAGCTTCCACTAGTGGTGGGAGAGGCAAGAAACCTATTCTTGCCAAAGCTCTCAACCCTCCAGTTAGGAAAGAACTAGACTGTGCATCAGTGGATACACAGTTGTCAGAGGGAAAAGTGCATCAGGCTGTTGTCGCCCGTCAAGGGAAAAAGGCCTGTCAGGGGAAAGCAAAAAGAATAGAAATGGTAAGCTAGGTGTTAATAAAACTAGCAATTGCTCTTCCATTCATGTAGCCCTTAGAAAAGTGTGCTAGAATTGTGGAAACTGTAATCATTTATCTTTTCAATGCAAAGAAAAACCACAAATTTTGACTGGCACAATTTTATATGCTGATGATTTACCAACAGCTAAAGCTTACTCCTCCAAGGATAAAGGCAAGACTTCTATTGAGAAATGAAAAGTATATGTTGAAGCTCCTAAAAAAGAGAAAGTTTTTAATTTGCCAAAACCAAAAGCCACCAATAAAGATAAAGTTGTTTTACTTATTACTGTGACTAAACCTAGAGGACCCAAAACCAATTGGGTACTAAAAACAATTTAAATGTTTTCTTGTGTGCAGGGAAAGGTCAAAAGCAGTCAAATCTAGTTTCTAGATAGTGGCTGCTCAAGACACATGACAGGAAACAAAGCCCTGCTCACAGAATTTCAAGAAAAGGATGGTCTAGTAATTTCATTTGGTGATAACAGCAAATGACTAACTCTTGGTTATGGCAAACTAGCAAATGAGAATGTCTCATTTGAAAATGTAGCACTAGTTGATGGGCTCAAGCACAATTTTCTAAGCATAAGTCAACTTTGTGACAAATGATTCATCACTTCCTTCAAAGGAGATCAGTGCCTAATCTCAAATGAAAGTGATGGGAAGCTGGTTTTGTCAGGGATAAGAAAAGGAGATCTCTATGTTGCTGATTTTAATTCAGTAAGTGGAGAATCATGTTTCTACAGCAAGGCAACCCCTGATGAAAGTAGACTATGGCACAAGAAGCTTTCTCACCTAAACTTTAAGTCAATCAATGATCTGGTGAAGAGAGAGTTGGTAACTGGACAACCCCAAATGGAGTATATCCAAGAAGGATTATGTTCAGCATGTCAACAAGGGAAGCAAAGGAAATCATCCTTTGTCAGCAAGGAAGCCACAATGATCAAAGATCCAAATCAATTGTTACATATGGATCTCTTTGGCCCTGTCAACATTATGTCAGTGTCAAAGAAAAGATTTGCAATGGTCATTGTGGATGATTACACCAGATACACTTGGGTAAAGTTTCAACATGCTAAATCAGAAGTGTCTCAACAAATCATTTACCATATCAAGAAGGTGGAAACAGTATCAGGGTCAGTGGTTAAAATGTTGAGAACAGACAATGGAACTGAATTCAAGAATGCTGCTGTTGAGGGATTTTGTGTGGAGAAAGGCATAAATCATACATTTTCTGCTCCAAGGACTCCTCAATAGAATGGTGTAGTGGAAAGGAAGAATAGAACCCTGATAGAAGCTGCTAGAACAATGCTAGCAGAGGCAAAGATTCCCACCTATTTTTGGGCTGAGGCAATTTCCACTGCTTGTTTCACTCAAAATAGATCCTTAATTAACAAAGCTCACAACAAGACACCATATGAGCTAATGACAGGGAGAAAGCCAAGCATCAAGTTCTTGCATGTCTTTAGATGCAAATGCTTTATTCTAAGGAATTTTGGTTAGAACTTAGGAAAATTTGATCCAAAAGCTGATGAAGCAATTTTCCTAGGTTATTCTCTGTCATCCAAGGCCTACAGGGTTTACAACAAAAGACTTCAGGTGGTGATGGAGTCTATAAATGTAGCTTTTGATGATCAAGAGATTTCTGGACTTGAAGACCCTGTCTTTTATGAAGATCTCAGGTTTGAAAATGAAGATGAAAATGATTATCAAGAGAATGAAGCTGATGAGTGCAGACAAATGGAGAATTTATCCATTCCTAATGTCAATCCAAACAATGTAGAACCCCCTTCAACAGATAGAGTTAATTTCCTGGACAACAGATCAGGGGATACTCCATTAGGGGATCATTCATTAGGACATGCACCATCAGGGGATAACTTGAACCTTGAATTATCCACTAATTCAGGGGGAGACTTTTCAGAAGCTGGGAACACAGGCTTAGGGGGAGGAGACGATAGTCAAGCAAGCTCATCAAGACACATCTCTAATCATAAATGGGCCAGAAGTCACTCAACAGATCTGATTATTGGTGACCCAAGCAAGAGAGTGCAGACCAGGAAAGCAACATCTAATGAATGCCTATATGCTTGTTTTCTTTCTCAAATTGAGCCAAAGAAGTTTGAAGAAGCTGTTCAAGATGCAGACTGGATCTTGGCTATGCAGGAAGAGCTAAATCAATTTGAAAGAAATCAAGTATGGAAGCTTGTAACTAAACCCAAAAAAAGAATCATAATAGGTACTAAGTGGGTATTCAGAAATAAGATGGATGAAGCTGGCATTGTTGTAAGAAACAAAGCAAGACTGGTTGCAAAAGGATATCTTCAAGAAGAAGGGATTGACTTTGATGAGACCTTTGCACCAGTAGCCAGACTTGAGGCTATAAGAATTTTCTTAGCCTATGCAACACATTCAAATTTTAAAGTATATCAAATGGATATGAAAAGTGCTTTTCTAAATGGGAAATTGGAACAGGAGGTGTATGTCCAACAACCTACAGGTTTTGAATGCTCAAAATTTCCAAATCATGTCTACAAACTGGAAAAGGCACTTTATGGACTGAAGCAAGCACCTAGAGCTTGGTATGATACACTGTCAAAGTTTCTGGTGGAAAACAAATTTTCAAGAGGTATCATTGACAAAAAATTGTTCTTCAGACAACACCAAGGTCATCTGATTTTGGTTCAAATTTATGTTGATGATATTATTTTTGGATCCACTGACACAAGACTGTGTGAAAAGTTCTCTAAACTCATGCAAAGCAAATATGAAATGAGCTTGATGGGTGAGTTATCTTACTTCTTGGGATTGCAAATTAAACAAGTCTCTGATGGAATCTACATTCATCAGACAAAATATGCCAAAGAACTTATCAAGAAATTTGATAAGGAGGACTCAAAAGTAGCAAAGACACCTATGGCCACTGCAACTAAGATTGACCGTGATAAGAATGGAAAGAAAGTTGATTTGAAGACTTACAGGGGAATGATTGGATCATTGCTATATCTGACAAAAAGCAGGCCAGACATAATGTTTGCAACATGTCTTTGTGCAAGATATCAAGCTGACCCAAAGGAATCTCATCTCATTGCAGTGAAAAGGATCTTGAGATATATCAAGGGCACTACAGAGTTGGGACTTTGGTATCCAAAGGAGTCTGGATTTGAATTGCTAGGATATTCTGATGCTGACTTTGGAGGATGCAGGATTGACAGAAAGTGTACAACGGGAAGCTGTCAATTTCTAGGAGGAAGACTTGTATCTTGGTTCAACAAAAAGCAGCATTCAATCTCAACATCTACTGCTGAAGCTGAATATATTGCAGCTGGAAGTTGTTGTGCACAAATTCTATGGATGAAAAATCAGCTAATGGATTACGGTCTGAACTATACCAAGATTCCAATAAGGTGTGATAACACAAGTGCCATTGCCATTGCTGAAAATCCAGTGCAACATTCCAGAACCAAGCATATAGAAATCAGATATCATTTTATCAGGGAACATGTTATGGATGGGAATATTGAACTACAGTTTGTACCTTCAAATTAGCAGCTGGCAGACATATTCACCAAAGCTCTTGATGAAGCGACGTTTTCAAATCTTGTGGGAGAGCTAGGAATGGTGAACTATGCGTCAGGGTCAAGGTCAAATTCCTAAGTTCTGGTATCTTTAACTCATTTCATAAGTTCCTGATAAAATCAATTGATATGTGTTTATATATGTTCTTATTGTAAATATGTATATGTATACTTGTATATTCTATATTTTTGTTTGGTGTTTTTCCTTCTGACTGATGCATCAGGGTCAGGGCCTACGTTAGGACGCATCAGGGTCAGGGTATCCGACTCATGCGTCAGGGTTAGGGTGTCCGACTTATGCGTCAGGGTCAGGATATAAGGCTCGCACATCAGCGTCAGGGTATCTGCCTTATGCATCAGGGTCAGGGTATGTAAATACAATAAACATCAGGGTAAGTTTAAATGTTTTTAACTGCATTGGGAATCACGGTCAGTTTAGTGATGACAACTCATCAATAAGGCCTTCTCTCACTGATGACGTGTCATTACAAGAACTGAATGACTCCCTGATAGCGTGTTTAAAGGAGCGGTTTTTAAACGTCAAAAGGCGGGTATTAATACTCTATCTCTCCTATTTTTTAAAACTACTCAAAACATTTAATCTTTTTTTGATATTTACTCGAGTTTTCTTCTTTTTCTCTCTCATTTTCACATAAACCCTAGAACTTCAAATCTTCAAAGCATCCATGGCACGCCAACAGATTCCGAGGAACTTGACAGTCCCACCCACAAACTATGTAGGTTTCTCTAACATTGATGAGGTAAATGAGTGCTTCAAACCGATAATGAGTTATCTACTCAACTCTGAGTATAGTGAAGCAATCTTTACCGATGAAGAAATGTCGGGGAAGCACTATCTCAACTATGGACAAGTGACAAGTTCATGTATTCCACCACAAAGCCTGAAGTGGTCAAGGGAATCTCATTCAAAGTTTCTTCTGAGAAATGGAAAATAACCCCCTTCAGAATTAACTCTGCTTTGGGGCTACCTACTCAAGACTTGGTGGAAGTACCTAGTGATGCAGACCTACTGGATTTCTTGAGGGAACTGGGCTATAACGCTGTTCCTAACGCAGTGTTAAAGTTCAAGGACCTCAAGAGGGTGAACGTGAAGAGGGAAATCTCTTACCTGTTCGATACAATCACCAAGGTGTTCTCAGGTAAGTGTTCTAACTTCGAAGTAATAACCTCCTTAACCTTGAAAATAACATACGCCATGATTAGAAATGTAAATATAAATATATGTAAAATAATTTTTGATGACCTTGTAAATAAATTAGGTAGTTTTAATAATAGGAAATCTGAAGTTTACTATGCTAGATTTTTGTACATGATTATTAAAGCTCAAATTACTAATTTTTCTTTTGAGAATGATATACCTGTATAGACATACAAGCAAACAAAGAAATTGTTTGCAGAAATAATGAAGAAATCATATACAGCCGAACCATTTGCACTTCCACAGCATATAGTACAGGTAGTAAATTCTTCACCTTCTACTTCTCAACCTGTAAATTCTTCACCTTCATCTTCTATGGCAGAGAAAACAACCACCTCTCTGCCTACCCAAGTAGAACAACCAATTTCCACCCAACCACTCTCAATAACCCAACCCATAATCTCCCAAAAGACTATTGGGATTAAAAGAAAACCCAGTGAAGTTACCACATCAACTGAGGGGGAGCAAGGAGATAGAGTGATTGGCTACAGGGGTAAAAAGAAGAAGGGAGCCACGAGTGTTACCCAAAAGCCTGACCAGGCAGTATTCTCTCAAAAAGATACTGCTTTTGATAAAGAATTAAACATATTTCTAACTAGTTCCTCTCAAAAGGAGTTAGTTATTGAAAATAGTCCCCAACCAGGGACACAGTTGAGTGAGGCACATACACTGACCGTAGACACTGATGAACCTACCATCAGGGTCTCTGAGAGCCACTTGCAGATATCTGACACAGTGAGTGCACACACCACTCAAGATGTTGTAGTTCAGAAGCTTCTAAAAAAGATCAACATGAGTCATAAGCATTCTTCTACAGCATCTTTTGATGAATCACCTCCTAGTTCAGTGATTCAACTAACACTCCCATCTACACCACTTCCATCTTTCTCTGTTCCTCAAATTTCTTCAGATATTATGACACAAACATTGAGTGTCATAAGATCAGATTCTCCACTTTCTCAATTCGTAGAGGAGCCAACACTCCCTGACACAGTGATTGACAGTCACCACTCTCAAATGGTTGACTCATTTTTCCTTGAAACAATCACTGATGATCAGACAGGGGACATAAACTCCAATGTATATACCACAGCAATAAATGTTCCCCCAATTGTAAATACTTCTTCTATACAAACATACACTTCTCCAATTATACATACACACATTACTTTTTCTCCTTCTCCTATCACTACTATGGAACCAGAACCTGTACATACTATACTTGAACTGGCCACAGTTGCTGATCTCCAAACCCATAGGAGCCCTACTAGGATAATTTTGAGTGAGGCTGAGAGAATATTTAGTGCAAAGAGGCAAAGTCAATCCCCTGGGAGGACTTTGGCAAAAGGAGAGGAAGAGAGTACTGCCTTAGTAGGCAAAGAAAAAGGAGAGAATTCGAGTGATGCCTTAGAAGGCAAAGAAAAAGGAGAGAATGAGGGAGATAAGGATGTGATCCTTGTAAATAAAGAACAGAGAGAAAACACAGTTACTGTAAATACCACTTCAAGCTCTGAAAGTGATGAAGATGATGCTCCACAAGATGATTTTTCCCAGTTCATCGAAGTTGATTTGTACTTTCAGCAGAATCAAATGTCGGATACTGTACAGTTACTAAAACAAGAACTAGCAAGGACCACTGATCCAATCTTGATCAAAGTGTTAAAATCATAGATCATGATTGGTCAGTTTGTAGATATTAAAAATAAGAAACTATACATACATTTCACAGAAAAGATCAACAATGTACAACAAGTTGTGGACTCCCTGGTCACCAGCCAGACCCTGCTTCGGATGAAGAAGCAAGCTGACAAATTAGACAAAAAGCTTGTTGATCTCACTACTCAACTGACCAGCATGGACACTCTGCAACAATCCATGGCTGACACTCTGAAGCAAGTTCTTCAAGTCACATCCCGACTCTCAACTACCATTGATGATGCTGTCAAAAAGGGAGAGAAATCTACCAAGCATTCGTCAGGGGATGTTGATGAGAAATCTACAAGTCAACCATCAGGGGATGTGACTGCTCCTGTTCCTACTCCTAAACCCAAGGATAAAGGCAAAGACATCCTGATTGAGGAACCAAAGAAGAAATCCAACACTCAATCAGGACCTAAGCTACTTGGAGATGCCATGAAGACAACCTACTTTCCAACACCTGTTGAAGCTGTAATTGATGGGAAAGTGGAGCTGGTCTACCCTCAGGACAAAAAGCTTGTGGAAGCTGATGCAATCTATGCACAACAACTTCAAGAAGAAGAAGAGAGGGAAATGGCAAAGGAACAGGAGGAAGCAAAGAAGAAGAAGAATGTCAGGCCTAGGACCTCCAGGAATCCTCAGCAAAGAAGAGCTCAAAACACGAAAGGTGCATCAGGGGATAAAAGTCAAGACAAAACTGAAGACCCTGATGCCACTAAACCTAAGTCATCTAAAGCCAAGGAACAAGCATCTTCTCCCATTACCACAGCATATGGTCCACCCACTTTAGCTGAATCCCTCAAAGAAGAAAGGTGCAAAAACCTAACTGTCAGGTTCAACAATAGTAGGGATCAGCTGATAACAGTACAACTCAAGAGTGGGTCACAATTCAATGTAACAATGGACTGGTTTAGGAGAATGAATGCTGAACAACTAGGATTAGTTCTGAATCTAATCTCCAAATCTTCAAAGGCCAACAGAGACTTAAGGGGGATGATTGACAAGCTGAGGAGAGTCATCCAAGATGAAAGGAGCCTGCCCACAACCCTAGAAAGACCACTGAAATTATTCTATAAATCCACTAATGGGCAGGAGAAAAGCATAAGGATCAAAGACGTTGATGGCCTCGACCTGGAGGAAGCGATGCATGTTTTAAGCCAAATAGCTTATCACAAAAATGAACATGTCATCCAGTTCAGAATCCTGCTAATTCAGAAGGTAGTGAAGGAGATTGAAGAAACCAAAGCTGATGATGGGAACACTGCAGCAAGGGATGTGCCACCAGTAAAGGGATTTAAAGAATATCCAAAAATGATCACAAGCCCCATGGGTGTTCAATTCAAAAATAAAAAGGGGGAGATCATTACGTTCTACTGGTCACAACTTGTTGTAGCCAATATTCAAGAAATAAAATATGTCCTTGAAGCTTTGGAATCCAGTTGCAATGTCAACATTGTCAACTTCAGAAAACTTCTTCAAAGGGAGCTGGAGCAACTGGAAGCATGAGGAGAAGACAACAGACTCAGGATTCCTGATCAAAATCCAGATCAAAGAAGACAAGGCCTTGGAAGTGACTCTCAACCGATTGAATCAAGTCATCCATTACCCTTTGTCTCAGCAAAAAGGAAAAAGGATCCTGATGTCTAAATTAGCATTTTTTTTATTGTAATAGATATAGGAAAATACTTGTACAGAAATTCTTTTATTAGTTCATTCAAAATTCTTTCATGTATTTAGTATTGGTTTTGACATCATCATTAGTGCATCTAGGAATTTATGGTTATCAAATTGATAAACATAAATAGAGGGAGATTGTTAGAGTTAAATGATGATGATGATGATTATGTAATAAATTGTGCAACTGTAAATACTTGAGGTATTTTATTAATCTTAAGATCAGCACAAGTTTTGTATCCACTGATGATAAACTTATTCATCAGTGGATGGTCAATAACTTCACAAGGCAAGTCAGAAAATGGAACATCCAAAGGACTTGACAGAGTGAAGAAGAATGTCTAATGTTACTTGTTAACAGTATATTCTAAACAAAGTTACGTTGATTAAGTACCGTCAGGGGAACTCGTCAGGGGGAACCCATCAGGGGGAACTCATCAGGGGAATCGATCAGGGGGAACTCATCAGGGGAACCAATCAAGGGAAACCTCTCAGGGGATGACGAAGGCAGACCAACCCGTCAGGGAAACACTTCAGGACATGTCAGTGTCAGGCCAACCCATCAGGGTAACCCGTCAGGGGGAATGACCAACATGGCATCAGTGGAAGCCATCAGTGTATGCCGTTAGTCATAACCATCAGGATCAAGAAGTACTGAGTGAAACTCAAGTGAAGGTTGAAGCCCTGATCCAGTCAATAAGCATCAGGGGATCCAGAAGCACTGATCAAAGTCCATCAGGGCTGGTAGTCAGTGGATCGTTATGACAGCATGCACCCGTCATCAGTACTTACACGGAAATGAGAAGTTTGTTTTGGTCCAATGAGATATCAACTGGAAAGATATTTTTTGAAGTTTTTTTTGGTCCAATAAGAACTCTCGCGCATTAAATGCGCACAGATTTGGGAAGAAAAAGTAGCAACAAAGCATGCAGCAGTCTGACACATAGGGCAACGATGTGACATACTTGCGGCTAAGTTGAGAAAAGCAGCACGTCTCAAGCACGTGATTTCAACCACTGTTCGACATATAAGCAAAGGAGTTCTCATTACAACAAAATTACACAGATTGAATCTATCCAACAGAAAAAGACAAACATAGAAGCACACAACACTAGGAAGCTCTATAATATATTTCTTGAGAGATTTATTTTTTTTTTCAGAGAAAAGTTTTCGTAGCTAGTGAGTGTGAGAAGCTGTGTATTTATTCACAGAATTTGTAGCTGTAAATCACAGTTGTGATTCTACAAATTTCCAGAAAAACATCAAGTTATCATACAACTATTTTAACATGAATCTGTGTGTTCATTTCTTATAGTTTTTCTATTCATTGCAGCTGTTTCCAGTAAGCACTTTTAGGTTTAAAAGAGGGAAAAGTTTTAGGTGTTTGTATTCATCTCCCCTCCCTTCTACAAACACTTGAGCTTATATTGCACTAACAATATGTCTACAAGATGCTTCTCTGTCTGATGAAGTGGTACCTTATGCCTATATACTTTGTTCTAGAGTGTTGCACAAGATTTTCTGTAATGGAAATAGCACTGGTGTTGTCACAATAAATAGAAAATTGATTATATACCATACCATAGTCCATTAGTTGATTTTTCATCAATAAAATTTGAGAACAACAACTCCCAGCAACAATGTATTCTGTTTCAGCTGTTGAGGTTGACACAAAATGTTGTTTCTTGCTAAACAATGATAAAAGTTTGTTTCCAAGAAATTGATAGCTTCCTGTTGTGCTTTTCCTGTCTAATTTGCAATCTGCATAATCTGCATCTGAATAGCCTATTAGATCAAATCTAGAATATCTAGGATACCAAATTCCAAGATTTGGAGTACCCTTGAGATATCTGAATATTCTTTTAACTACAATCATATCAAATTCTATAGGATCTGATTGGAATCTAGTACATAAACAAGTTGAAAACATTATATCAGGTCTACCTACAGTGAGATATAATAGAGAGCCTATCATGTCTCTATAACTTGAAACATCAACCTTTTTACCAGTTGAGTCTTTGTCAAGTTTAGTGGTTGTTACCATGGGAGTCTTAGAAGTTGCAACATCTTGTAAATTAAATTTCTTTAAAAGGACTTTTAAATATTTTATTTGACTAATGAAAATTTCATCAGTGGTTTGTTAACCTGTAAAGCTAAAAAGAAATTTAATTCTCTCGTCATGCTCATCTCATATCTACTTTACATAAGCTTGGAAAACTTAGAGCATAAACTCTTATTAGTAGAACCAAATATAATATCATCAACATAGACTTGAACAAGTATAATATGACCAACATGTTTTCTATAAAATAAAGTTTTATCTATGATATCTCTAGCAAATTTATTTTCAATTAAAAACTGAGATAGAGTATCATACCATACTCTTGGTGCTTGTTTAAGTCCATAAAGTGCTTTGTTTATCTTGTAGATATGATTGGGAAACTTATGATTTTCAAAGCAAGGAGGTTGCTGGACATACACCTCTTCTTGTAATTTTCCATTAAGAAAGACACTCTTTACATCCATCTGACACACTTTAAAATTTGCATGAACAGTATAGGCAAGGAATATCCTAATTGCTTTTAATCTTGCTGCTGGTGCAAAGGTTATATCATAGTCAATCCCTTTTTCTTGTGAATAACCTTGTGCAACCAACCTGGCCTTATTCCTTATCACTGTACCAACTTCATCCAGCTTGTTTTTGAAGATCCATTTAGTACCAATAATAGATTTATTCCTTGGTTTTGGTACTAGTCTGTAGACTTTGTTTCTTTTAAACTGATTGAGTTCCTCTTGCATAACAATTACCCAATCGACATATAGTAATGCCTCCTCAACCTTTTTAGGTTTGATCTTGGATAGAAAGTTGAGGTATAGGCATTCATTTTGAGTAGCACTTCTTGTTAACACACCTTTAGACGTTAGATCTCCTATAATTTGCTCCATATGATGATCTCTAGTCCATTTTATTTGTGGAGGTAGACTTCTTGAAGAAGAAGCTTCATGATTGTAATTTCCTCCATGGTGTTCAGTGCTCTTAGCTTCATAGAAAACTCCCCCTGAATTAGTGCTCATGTCAGGGCTTAAGTTTTCCCTTGATGGTGCATTCCATAATGGATTATCCTCTAAAAGAGCATTTCTTGCACTGTTGTCTAGGAGATTTATTCTATCATCATCTGATGAGTCAATTTTAGCATCTGTTGACTCATTTTCATTCCCAAACCTTAGTTTATCATGGCTTCCTTTTGCATCATCATGCATTCCTCCAATCTTTTTATCATCAAAGGCTACATGTACTGATTTCATAACAATGCGGAGTCTAAGGTTGTAAGCTCTATATGTTTTTCTTGTCAATGAATATCCTAGCAAAATTGCCTCATCAGCTTTGACATCAAATTTTTCTAGGTTTTTTCCTTGATTCTTGAGAACAAAGCATTTGCAGCCAAACGTATGAAGAAACTTAAGTGTGGGTTTTCTACCTGTCATGAGCTCATATGGAGTCTTTTGATGAGCTTTTACTATCATTGATCTGTTCTGAGTGAAGCAAGTAGTAGAGATAGGTTCAGCCCAGAAGTAGGTAGGTAACTTAGCTTCTTCAAGCATGGTTCTTGTAGCTTTAATCAAGGTCCTATTCTTTCTTTCAACAACTCCATTTTGTTGAGGAGTTTTAGGAGCTAAAAAGGTATGTGAGATGCCTTTTTCCACACAAAATATCTCCACTGTTGAATTCTTGAATTCAGTCCTATTGTCACTCCTTAAGGCCTTGACTTTTTCACCAGCTTCAAGTTCTATTCTTTTGATGTGATCAATGATTAATTGGGGAGTTTCATCCTTGGTATGTAAATACTTAACCCATAAGTATCTTGAGTAGTCATCAACAATTACAAATGCATACCTTTTTTTGGATATTGACATCACATTAACATGACCAAATAAATCCATGTGTAGTAGATGAATTGGCCTTGTTATTGATGATGCTTCTTTACTTTTGAATGAAATTTTCTTTTATTTTCCCTTCTGACAAGATCCACAAAGACCATCTTGAGAAAATTCAAGTTGTGGTAATCTTGTCACTAATCCTTTTCTTACCAAACTATTAATAGTTTTGAGGTTTAGGTGAGACAGCTTCTTGTGCCATAGCCAACTTTCATTTGTTGGTGCTTTGCTGTAAAAGCATGTGTATTGTCATTCTTTTGTTGAGTAGAAGTCAGCTATGTATACATTGTCTTTTCTGACTCCAAATAATGTAACATCTCAAGTCTTTATGTTGCTTATAAGACATTTTTCATTGTTAATAACAACTTGATAGCCTTTGTCACAAAACTAACTAAAACCGAGTAGATTGTGCATTAGGCCATTAACCAGAGCTACATCTTTAATGATGAAATTTCCATTAACTAGTTTGCTATAACCCATAGTTTATCCAATGCTGTCATCTCCAAAGGATACTTTTGGGCCAAATTTCTCCTCAAATTATAAGAGCAGGGACTTATTTCCAGACATATGTCTTGAACAACCACTATCCAAGTACCACAGCTGCTTCTTCTTCTTGTTCTGCACACACATGTAAACTAGTTAGATCTTTTAGGAACCCAAGCTTGCTTGGGTTTTGATTTAACATTTTTAATCACAGGTTCAGTTTTGGTTATAGGTTGTGTATTATTTTTCATTTCTTTCCTCTTTTTAGAAGATGAAAGTTCCACCATGGTCCTAGGTGGCTTATGAACAACCTTTGACCTTTGAGGAGACATTCTTCTTGTGTTATTATGAACATTAGGCATAGAAGGATAAGTATAATAACAGTGTCCATAAGCATTGCAAACATATGATGGATGTCTAAAATCATTACAATTATGACATGACATATATTGAGGTGGAGTAATGTACGAACAAGAAGCTGCATATGAAACAGGAGGAACTTGCATGTTATTAGTAACTTTTGTGTATTGAAAAGCAAGGTGGTTCGAGTTCCCACACTTGGTGTATGTCTTCCTAGGTGCATTAGGTATTGATGCATAATTACTATATTTATTAATACCTAATTTACCATTCATGTTATTTTTAGGCTTAGTTAATGGAATGCTTTTTAACTTTTCTATTAATTGTATTTTGGTAAGAAACCAATGTTCTTAGTAGCCTTTTTCTCTAGCACTGGTTCCAAAGTTTTCTTTGCAGATGTGGAATTTACAACTTTAGAACACTCACCTATTTCAGCCTTAACAGGTTTAACAAATTTGATTGGTTTTAATTTACATACAGTTTTAGGCTTAGTGCTAGCTTTTTTCCTTCATCTTTATCAGTGGTGATGGGTTGTTCACCAACTGATACAACAATGGACATATCTGAGTATCCTAATCCTACTTTTTGATTATGATTTTGTGAGTTTAAAAGATTAGGATTTTGATTAGGATTTTGTGAGTTTAAAAGATTAGGATTTTGATTAGGATTTTGTGAGTATCCTAATCCAGCTTTTTGAATGTGTCTATTGTTTTATTTTATCTTGTTCAGCCTTGAGTTTTTCAACTAGATATTCTCCTCTTTTCAAGGCATTATTAAGATGCCTCTTAGCATTAAGAGCTTTAGTTTTCGCCTTTTCTAAAATTAACACATCATATTCTAATAAAGTATTTCTCTTACAAGTAACATTATTGGTCTCAGTAATCCTATTGTTTTCTTTTGTAAGAGATCTTAAACTAGCATGCAAGTCATAAATCTCTTTGGCCATTTCTTGAATGGTAGCATCATATTCATTTTTAGAAATTGAAGAAATATTAAAGTTATGTACCTTAGTTGGTGATGAGTTCTGTGATTCACCTTCACCTTCAGAATTGCTTGACGATTTAGCCATTAAAGAGAAATTTACAATCTCTTCCTCAACATCAAATTCATCTGAATCCACCCAGTTCTTGCCTTCAACTATATATGCCTATTTTTCTTTTTCTTGAGAAGATCAAAGTACTTCTGTTTGTAATCTACTTGAGCATCCTTGAAATCTTTCTTTTTCTCAACTTTGAGCTTCTTGCATTCACTGGCAAAGTGACCAAACTCGTTGCATTTAAAACACCTGATTTTGGATTTGTCAATCATGGTTGATTGACTTGAATTGACAGCAGTATATGTTGATGTTGATGAGCCTTTCCTAGACTTTCTCCCTCTTTGAAACCTTAGGTTCTTAAATTTCCTAGTAATGTAGGACAGACTTTCATCAATTTCATCCAGCTCCTCAGGTGTATAAACCCTTACTTCATTTTTTTCAGTCGCACTATCTTCTTTCTCTTCATCATTGGAATCTTCTTTCTTGATGGATATCTTCATGTGTCCACCAAGCTTCTTTTTCTTTGGCTCTGCAATTAGTCCTAACATATTTATCTTTAGAGTGCTGCTTATTTCATTGCTGGATTTTTAACTCACTAGTCTTCAAGTTTTCATATATTTTATTTAATGTTAGAAGACCTAGATCTTTGTTGGCTTCTCTAATTGCAGTAGTCTTTGGATCCTAATGTCTGGGAAGATCTCTCAGAAATCTGTGATTCACTTGAAGCATAGAATACTCCTAACCATTGGTAGATAAATTATTAAACAATTGGATGAAACTCTCATATAGATCATCAAGAGATTTACCATCCTTGGTAGTAAACAACTCATATTGTTGAATCAGCAGGAGTTGCTTGTTTAGCTTGATTTGGTCATTCCCTTCACATAGGACAGTAAGCTTGTCCCAAACCTCCTTGGATGATTTTGTTAGGTTTTATAACATTTGATGATGATTGTATTTAGAATACTTAGATTTACAAATGTACAGTTAGTGCTAGTTAATAGCATTTGAATTTTTGTAGCTGGTAGTTTACTCTCTGTTTTATATAATTTGTTTTTATATAAGAGTAATTTAATTTGTGTTATAAGAGACTACCAGAGCTCAATCAGAGATTTCAACAAGTCAAAGATTATGTTTAGTCTATCTGAGACTAATGCAAAAACTTATCAAAGACTACAACTTAAATAATCGGAGACTAATCTTAAGTCATCAGAGACTAAGCATAAGTCATCGGAGACTAAGATTAAAGCATCAGAAACTAAGCTTAAGCGGTCGGAGACTAAACATAGTTAATTAGAGACTAAAGTTGAAGCAGTTAGATACTAAAGTAAAATTACTCTCTGATGCAGTACAAAGTTCTAATTGGATTAGAAGTTATCTTCGACATGGACGTTGAAGATATATTGAACTAGAGAGAGAGAGAGAGAGAAATAGTTTTTTCATCATGTAATGAAAAAAAAACCCTATTCCAATTATACATAGAAAACATATATTGAATAGGATTAGTAGTTGAATTTCGATTCAGATTTGGAAGTTGTAATTAATCTTACAAAATTGTATTAGAAGCTGTATGTTTTCATAGATTTGTATATATACAGTACAAAAATTGAAGTTGACAATCAATTTGCAATTTTTAGAATTTGTAATCAATTGTTAATCAATAAAAATAATTTTTTATAAATTTGTTCTTGTTTTTTTGTTCTTTATTTTCCGCAAGTTTAATACTTTGAAGAACAAGAATTAGAAAAGGTTTAAGAACTTGTATTCAACCCCCCTTCTACAAGTTCTAGGCTATCTCACTGGAACAACAAGTGGTATCAAAGCCCTTGATTGATATATTTCAATGAACAAGATCTAGATATGGCAAATGATGAAGGAAGTAGCTCCAGCATAAGGATATATGCAGGAAGTCGTGTTGGTGGAACCAGAATTCTAGTTTTAAAAAGGGAAGAATATCCTATCTGGAAACAAAAGAGGTACATGCACTTGAGAGCAACAGATCCTGATTACATTAATATGATTCAGAAGGGTCCTTATTAACCAAGGAAATTTGTTCCTTCAAAAACTGTGGAAGGAACAATAATTGCTGAACACTTTGAACTAGCTCCTGAGAGTGATTACACTAATGAAGACAAGTTACAAGTGTTGAAAGATGCTAAAGTAATGAACATACTCTACAATGGATTGGATAAGAATATGTTCACAAGCATCATCAATTGCAAAACATCAAAACAAATCTGGGACACCATCAAAGTCCTATGTGAAGGAACAGACCAGGTAAGAAAGAATAAAAGGTCATTATTAACCCAACAATATAAATTCTTTCAAGCAAAGCTTGGTGAATCAATAACATCAGTGTGACGTCCCCCAAAATCCCTCACTGGATCAGGGCTTCGTCAAAAGAAGGAAAAGATAACCACACATCCATTCATATTATAATTACTGGAAAAAAAACAATATTAAAGAGTTATTACAACCCAAAATATTACATTTTCAGCGGAAGCTATTCTATCTCTATTCTATAATACAAAACATCACTTTTCAGATCATCTTCCTTCCTTCCTTCCTTATCGGCACTACAAAGGGTTAGCCAAACTTAGTAACCGATCATCTTTGCCTTCCCCTTGTCAGAGGGCTCAACCTTTATATTCTGCCTTGCAAGACATTAAAATTCAACAAGAATGAGCAATTTACGCCCAACAAGTATGTAAACAATTTGGGAAAGCAAATCTGGAATGTTTCAAAGGATTCAATTATGTTGAGAGGCTTGGTGGATCAATACTAATGCCTCAGAAATCTTTAAAGGATCTTTTAGGATTACTGATGATAAACAATTGTGTAATCCTTCTTAAAACAAAGCATAACTTCTTTGAAGTAAAATTATCCATTGGGGGCTAAACCCGTTGGATCTGCTAACCATACGGTATATAGCTGGCCTAACTGTGTCGGCATGATCCCTCCTTGTGTGAATGTATGTAGTCACATAAAATTCCTCTAGGTCAGGTGAAGAACAAATCAGCACCTATCCTTTCCTCTAGCCATCCATGTGGCATAACCCATTTAAGGGACATATCATTCTCATTTATTGGACAGATATAATATTGAAAAATAACTGATAGAGCAAAGCTTCTTTATATCCATGCACTTTTATTCATATCATGCTAGCGGAAATTAAAGCATATCATTCTGTTTCACAAGGAAATTTAAATATAAAAGTCATAATTTTGTACGCATGTCGAATCAATTGATCATGCGCTTAACTGAAATAAGCATAAGAGTAAGAATATACTTGCGTCGGTCCTTTGCAACAAAGATTCAAATTCAACTTACTGGTGAGTGAAAGATTCTGTAAATTATGCAAGTAATATTTTAATACCTTAATAAGAATTTAGGAAAGAAAATGTGTATGTGATGTCCTTAGACTTTTATTGTCTTAAATAATAACATCATAAAATAATTTTAAGAAAATAATGTTTTATAGTCTTGATGACAGACTGTGCATCGGGGAATAATTTTCTTATTATCAAACTCGTCAGGGACTAATATCCTTAGCCATCAGAGACTAACATATTTTGCCCATCAGAGACTACGGATGACGTCATCAGAGACTAAACTTAGCCTGTCGGAGACTAAGGATGACATCATCAGAGACTAAACTTAGCCTGTCGGAGACTAAGGATGACGTCATCAGAGACTAACAACATCTCATCAGAGACTAATATTAACTCATCAGAGACTAATATTAACTCATCAGAGACTAACAACATCTCATCAGAGACTAATATTAATTCATCAGAGACTAGAATTATCTCGTCAGAGACTAACATCTATCTCATCAGAGACTAACAATAACTCATTAGAGACTAGAATTATCTCGTCAGAGACTAATATTAGAGCTTGCTTTTGCTACCATGGAAGGCTTGTCATGAACAAACTCAGCCTAGAATGTCTTATGCAAATGCAAAAGAATATAAACTTAGCATAAATCTTTAATGTTATGCACGAAAGAAACTAAGTAGAATACCAGGTTCTTACCTCTTCGTTCTTAATGGTGAAATCAAAGCTTGTCTGAGAATAATTTTCCGAAAGAAGAACTTGAAAATTTATGGAGATGATAAGTTCAAACGAAACTCTTAAAAGAGAAATTTTTGTAAAGAAATTAAAATTTCATCTCGAATGAGGTATTTATAGAGTTCAAGAGTAGTAAGCTAAGGTTAAGATTTAAGATAAGATGATTGGTTAATCTGGATGGTAAAACGGTTGCTTACCATTACTCTTTAACAGCTAACAACTGTTGTCCTACATGCACAATGCCTTGATCGACTACTGCCACTTAAACAACTCTTTGATCAACACGTAAGTATAATACTTACGTAATTCTTTCATCCTCTTCCAAGCTGATCAATATAATCTTATATGGGATTTACTAGTCCTCTTTTCAATACCTTTTTAAGGAACTTAACCTCATAATCATGGATATCACATCATCAAAAAAAAATTATTGTAGATATGAATTCATTATTCATATCTAAAAAGACTAACCTTAATGAAAAAAAAAATAACACAAAATAAAATTATTTCTTATCGTAAAATACATTTAAAATTTTTGGGTTCTCACAATCAGTGTATGATAGATTCAATGCTTTGTTAAATGACCTGAAAATACTTGGATAGTCCTATGATAATGAAGATGTTAATACATTCATGAGGGCTCTTCCACGAAGTTGGGATCCAAAAACAACTGTAGTAAGGGAAGCTCATGATTTGGATATTCTCACATTGGACAGGCTCTATGGAAATCTAAAGACTTATGAACTTGATGTAGAGTAAAGACAAAAGATGCATGGTAGGGACAAAGGAGCTACATTAATGGTTGAGATAAAGATGTCTCATAAGGAGCTTGATGATGAAACCTACACTGCAAGCTCAACTGATGAAGAATCTGAATCCAACACTGATGATGACATGGAAGAATTCATGACCTTCATGGTGAAGAAATTCAAGAAATTTAGAGCTAGTAAAAAAGGGAGAAGATCATCAAGAAAACCTAACCTAAAATGTGAAGGTCAAAACTGTGACCTTTGATAAAAAGAAAATAAGATGTTACAACTATGATGGGTTAGGGCACTTTGTTAATGAGTGCAAGAAGCTTAGATTTACAGAGAGATCTAAGCATGAAAAAAATAGGAAATCTGGGAATGATCTTGCTGATAAAAAGTACAAATCAAAGAGCAAAGCCTTGATTACTGAAGGCAAAGATTGGATTGACAGTGATTCTTAGGAAGAAATTGTCAACTTTTCCTTGATGGCTCGAACTGGTGAGCCAAGTGATTCTACAAAGGTATGTGATGCAACTCAGAACTTTAATGTGCTTAATCTAATTGATACATCTACTTTAGAAAGCATACAAAAAGATACATTTGATTTGTATGTTAGTTTTAGATCGTTGACTATTGAACATACCAAAGTTAAAGAATCACATGACCAACTTTTGAACAAAAATAAATTTCTTGAAGAGAGACAAACATAATTTGATACTATCAAGTCAGAGCTGAATAAAACTTATCACATGATTGATGTTTTGAAGAAGAGGGAATATTACCTAGTCGAACAACTTGAACATGAATAGACTAAGATAAAACAGTGGAACCAATCCTCTAAAAAGCTGTCAGACTTGGTAGGAAATCAAATGGTAGGTCAAAAATCTAGTCTAGGTTATGATGAGTACCTAGGAAAGAAACTAGATATAGAAGAGATTAATGAAACTAATGACTCCATGACTCACAAGCCAATTCCTATTAAAAGAATTAATTTTGTCTCACCAGTCAATGAACCTAAATTTATCAACACTCAAAGTCAACATGTCACTGCAGTGATAAAGAATGATAAAAAAATAATGAGTACTGTTGAAAAGAGTGGAAACAAAAGACTGAATATAGGATTCATGACTAAGACACAATTAAACAAGAAATTGGAAAATCTTACTAAGTCTAAGGTTGAAAAGTCAGTGAAGTCTAGCAGTGGAAGAAGGAATAGGAATGGAAAGATAGACATTAATAAATATACCAATTATGCTAGAATGCCAGATGCTCCTAGAAAAACATGTCATATATGTGGTGATCCCAACCACATTGCTATACATTGTAGGACTAAAAATAGAGTTCCTATAGTAGAGACTAAACCAACAAAGATAATTAAAGAAAAATCACCTTTAAGAAGGTCTAATCATCTTTGCATCAATTGTGGAAATTCTAAACTTGACAGTCTCTCTCCTTCAAGAAGCAAGACTACTGATTGTCCTATAAAAGTTAAAAATTCTAAAAGACAATCAACTTCATTTTAGTCAAGTCTTCATTCTAAAACTAGTGAGAAAGGACCCAAAAAATCTGGGTCCCAAAAAAATTCTAACTAGTTGTTATTACTGTGCAGGGAAAAAAGAACAAATCATGGTTCTTGGATAGTGGATGTTCAAGGCATATGACAGGAGACAAGTCCCTGCTTATACAGTATGAAGAAAAGAGCGGCCTTAAGGTAACTTTTGGAGATGACAGCAAGGCCATACAAAGGGTTATGGAAATGTTGAGCATGGAGATGTCATCTTCACTGAAGTATCACTAGTTGATGGTTTAAAGCACAATCTGTTAAGTGTGAGTCAACTATGTGATAAAGGATTCTATGTCACCTTCAAAGAAGATCAATGCCAGGTGTGTGACAAGGAATCTAGAAATGTGATATTGACAGGGAAAAGGAAAGGGAATTTGTACACTACAAACCTAATCTCTTCCACTGATCAAGTCACATGCCTTTATAGCAAAGCCTCAGCTGATGAAAATTAGGTTTGGTATAAGAAGCTCTACCACTTATACTTCAACAACATCAAAAATTTGGTGAGAAAAGGCTTCGTAGCTGGCATTCCTCAATTATTATAAAAAATCGACGACTTTTTGGAAAAAGGGAAAAGGGGAGAGAGGTTTTTTCAACAGTCTTTGATTTCAGATTTTAAAGGGACATTATCAATCATGCAAAAACTCTTCTTTTTTTTTTATTTACTTGACAACCTTACTCTTACTGGAATAAAGAAAAATAAAAGTATGGATTGTTACACAATGACTTTTTATGTTATGATTTCAGTGGGAGTTTACACAAGAAGGTTTATGTGATTCATGCGAGAAAGGAAAACAAAAAAGTGTGTTATTCAAGAGCAAACCAGCAACATCAATCACTGACCCTTTACAGTTATTACATATGGACTTATTTGGTCAAGTGAATGTGATGTCAATATCAAGAAACAAATATGCCTTGGTTATAGTGGATGATCACACAAGGTATACTTGAGAAAAATACCTTCACTCAAAGGATGAAGCTGCTCAGTTGATTATTGATCATATCAAGAAAGTAGAAATTGAGTCAAGAAAATCAGTAAGAGTTATAAGGAGTGATAGAGGAACAGAGTTCAAAAATTCCCAAGTAAATGAATTCTGCACTAAAAAAGGAATAACTCATCAATTCTCAGCTCCACGAACCTCTCAACAAAATGGAGTTGTTGAGCGGAAAAATAGAACTCTGATTGAAGCAACAAGGACAATGCTAGAAGAATCAAAACTTCCAACCTACTTCTGGGAGGAAGCTATTAGCACTGCTTGCTTCACTCAGAACAGGTCCTTGATCAACAAGACTTACAACAAAACATCTTTTGAGTTAATGACTGGGAGAAAGCCAACTCTCAAGTTTTTGCATGTGTTTGGTTGTAAGTGCTTTGTTTTGAGAGACTCATCAGAGACAAGAGGAAAATTTGATAACGAGTCTGATGAGGCCATTTTCTTAGGTTACTCCCTATTAAGTATGCATATAGAGTGTATAACCTAAGAACAAAGGTCATTGTGGAATCTATTCAAGTTATATTTGATGATAACAAGATTCCAGAAATGATTGGTCAAGGATTGCATGAAACTCTCAGATTTGAGAATGAATTGGATGCATGGAAAGATTCAACAAAGACTGAAGAATCACCCCTAAATGTTTATGACCCCTATATGAGTGAGGGGGAGTTAACATTTATGCATGAAGTACCAAGAGCTAATACTCCATCGGAGACAAGAGTATTAGCATTCAATGAAACAACAGAGATTGGTAACATGAGTGCACGATTAGAGACTAATGAGACACCAGAGACTATTGAAATCAACATTCAAGATGAGACCAATAGCTCAGGGGGAGCTAACAATGAAGAAGTCACTAGATTAAGGGGAGCAGTTTCTGATCCATCAACTAGATTGAACAATGTTAATCTAGAAAATGAAACCTCATCTTCAAGATTAAATCTGCCACTTGCAAGACCTTAGTTGAGAGATCATACACCAGATTTAATTATTGGAGATTTAGAGGAAGGAGTCAAGACAAGAAGTGCAACACAAAATGAGTGTCTTTATCTAAATTTTTCGTCAAAAATTAAGCCAAAGAAAATTGAAGAAGCACTTTAAGATCCTGACTGGTTGGTAGCCGTGCAAGAAGAATTAAACCAATTCACAAGGAATAAAGTCTGGAGATTGGTGCCCAAACCAAGGAATTGATTAATAGTTGGTGCCAAGTGGGTCTTTAGAAACAAATTAGATGAAGCTGGTACAATCACAAGAAATAAAGCAAGATTGATAGCAAAGGGCTATTCTTAAGAAGAAGGAATTGACTATAAAAAAACCTTTGCACCAGTTGCAAGACTTGAAGCAATAAGGATTTTTTTAGCGTATGCAGCCCATAAAAACTTGAAGGTGTACCAGATGGATGTCAAGAGTGCTTTCTTGAATGGAAAGTTGGAAGAAGAAGTCTATGTTGAGCAACCACCAGGCTTTATAGATCCCAAATTTCCAAATCATGTCTACATGTTAGATAAAACACTTTATGGCTTGAAATAAGCACCCAGTACCTGATATGATACTCTCTCTCAGTTTTTAATTGAAAATAAATTTGTTAGAGGTATCATAGATAAAACATTTTTCTATAGAAAACTGGGTTCTGATTTAATACTTGTGCAAATATATGTGGATGACATTATATTTGGATCTACAAATGAAAAACTATGTGGAAAGTTTTCAAAGTTAATGCAGTCTAGATATGAAATGAGCATGATGGGTGGGATAACATTTTTCTTAAGATTACAGATAAAACAATCAATTGTGGAATTTTCATTGGTCAGTCCAAGTACATCAAGGACTTACTAAGGAAATATGATCTGGTTAATTGTGCATCTACAAAAATACCCATGACTACAACCACTAAGCTAGATAAGAATACTAAGGGAAAGAAAGTTGATATAACTAGCTATAGGGGCATGATAGGCTCACTTTTATATCTAATTGCAAGTAGACCTGATATAATATTTGCTACATGTCTGTGTGCAAGATTTCAAGTTGATCCAAAAGAGTCACATTTAATTGTTGTTAAAAGAATACTCAGATATATCTAAAGGGTACCCCAAACCTTGGGTTATGGTATCCTAAAGAATCTGATTTTAAACTAATTGGCTATTCAGATGCTGACTATGCAGGATGTAAGGTTGACAGAAAAAGCACAAGCGAAAGCTGTCAATTTCTTGGAGGCAGACTTGTTTCTTGGTTTAGCAAGAAACAAAATTCAGTGTCAACCTCAACGGCTGAAGTTGAATATATTGTAGCTGAGAGTTGCTGTGCTCAGATCTTGTGGATCAAAAATTAACTCCTAGACTATGGTATGTCATTATTCAAAATTCTTATTTATTGTGATAATACAAGTGACATAGCAATAACTGAAAATCCAGTACAACATTTAAGAACAAAATATATAGATATTAGGTTTCACTTTATTAGAGAACATGTTATTGAAGGAACCATTGAATTGCATTGGGTCACAACTGATAAACAACTTGCTGGCATATTCACAAACCTTTTAGATAAACCTACATTCACTAGGTTAGTCTATGAATTAGGTATGCTAAAATATGCTTCTAAAAATTGACTAAAATGTTAGAAAACAAGTTGTTAAGTTTTGAGAAGCTAGAATCCAATTTCTAGATTGAAGCTATTCTTGATGGACAAAAGTTTTAGAAGCAAGAATTTAATTTCTAGAATGTAGTTGTTTTGAATAAAAAGACCTTTTGTAGCTAATAATCATTACATTGATTGTTGGATAACACTGAAATCAAAATTGCAGCAGAGACTAGTTTAATTAAGTCTCTGAAGGAATTTGAGTGAGAGACTAAAATTAGACTTTGATAGTTGTTTTTAATTAGTCTCTGACTAGTTAAAAATAACCTATCGGAGACTAGTTAAATTAATCTCTGATAGTTGTTTTTAATTAGTCACTAACTAGTTAAAAATAACCTATCAGAGACTAGTTAGATTAGTCTCTAATAGTTGTTTTTAATTAGTCTCTGACTAGTTAAAAATAACCTATCAGAGGCTAGTTAAATTAGTCTATTATAGTTGTTTTTAATTAGTTTCCGACTAGTTAAAAATAACCTATCAGAGACTAACCTACATTAATCTCTGATAAGTGAACGAGGCAGAGACTAGAGCAGTCTCTGATGAGGAGTAAATTGGTAGTTACTCATATACCTACGATCGAAAACCGTTAACTATCTTTTGAATTGTAAACGTTTCTTATACTTTGATAAAAGTAAAATCCAATACAATTGCAATTACATTCACTCAAAGAACTTTCTCTCTAATATCTGTGCGATTTAACCTCTGTGCAAAGAATTTTCAAGCTATTCACAGAAATCAGCAATGTCATCAAGACAGTTTGCTTCAAGTTCGGCGACTTCGACTTTATCAAGACCAATCATGTTGGGGTTGTGGATAAGAACAAGTTTGAAGCACAATACCACCCTTTTGTAGATTTTCTACAAACATCTACACTTTCGTATGCCATTTACGAAGCTCCCAAACAAGCCGCTGAAATCATCACAGCTATGTGGTCCACTGTTGAAATCCAGGATGAAAATGATGATTCTCCTGTGGTAAACTTTAAATATGATAATATTGTTTATACTATTAATCATGCAGTAGTTAATAACGCATTGCATTTACGTATTCATGATTCATATGACCTAACTGTTGGGTTTCGTATCATCAAACACAGCAGAAAAAAACGATTTAAAATAAAACAAACGATACCCAAACCCGAGGATCTATGCGAAACAATTTAATACAGATAGTTTAAGATTTTACCGATTAATTGTGCGAATCTGAAGCTTTGATGAAGGTGTTGATCATCTCCAAATCTTTAACGCAATCCAACTGAACAGCATCTCTACGGTATCCACATGAACACCCACGAACCATCTCATGATTCAAACAAGAAGAGTTACAGTACTAGCTGTATGATTTGTATCTCTTTTTTCTCTCTCTCTCTTAACTCTAGTCTCTCTCTTATGAGCGGCTACGTAAAACGTTAGTTGAGAGAATAGCTGATATATCATATATATATAGCCTTTTATAGAGTAATTCCAAAACCTAATCTAATTAGGAGAATTATAATCCGAATTTTATATTTATTAGATATATATATTTAATCAAGTCTCACTTAATTAATATATATATGTACAAATTAATATATATTCGTATTTCCTTCCAAATGACGCTATACATATATATATATATATATATATATATATATATATATATATTAAAGCCATGATTTAATTAAATCAATTTTATTGATATATTAAAATCATTGACATTTAAATTATATCTCCTTCACGAATGTTCTTTGTGTGTGACCCTATAGGTTATTATTACGTTGGCAATAATTTTAAATCATATTACAAAATTATAAACAGTGAGCGACATCTAGTAATACATCACTGTTACCCAAGTAATAATAAAGTCATAGATTCGACGTTACCTTTCGTGACCAATGTTTCAATGTAACTTAATCCTTTTAACCATGATATCTAAGATTAAATTCAAGACATGAATGTGTCATCCTCTTTATAATTTAATCTCAGTTTTCTTGATCAATGAGTAAACTATATGAAACAAATCTCTATTTGAGCATGACCATGCATTTCATAGTTTCACTCAATCAAGAGGCCTATAGATATCACCCCTAATTTATAGGAGGGTTAAATTCTATCTACATCATTCCCATTTCTCACATAACTCATTATGCATCCAACAATCACCTTTATCGTCCACCCGGTTAAAGGTGACTTTTGATAATGTCAAAACGCATAACTCCTTATGTAGAAATGTCATGACTTCAGGTCGAAGGACCATTACATCATTGTTACTATAAGAATTATTTATGACACATAGCATAACGCTCCATGTAGAATTCTCATGGTGGGTCTATCCAGTACTATGTTCTCTAACAAGTACCTATGTATCAACTTAATATATCTCGTATATATTTATGACCAATGAGATATGACCATCAGTTAATCCACATACTAGTCTCAATGTATTATTGTTGTCCCACTGACAATGATACTCTACTAGGGACATTTAAGAATAATGATACATTACATACTTATATGATCTCATATTCAAGTCACATACTTGAATCCATATATTTAGTATCATTCTTCTAAGGACATTTATTATGTTAACATTTATATAACGCAGTGAATAAAACATAATAAAAGAAATTATCATTTAACCAAAACATAACATAAATATAGTGTCACATTCATTACATGATTGGCCACTAGGGCATACACTCTAACACTAACTGCCTCTGATGAGGAAATACTAGATATGTTCAAAAACCTACACTATGATGAAGAAATTGCATCAGTAGGTTCCATAACTAGACCCCATCTTAGGCAGGAGTGGTCTTTATTTTTCATTGTTATCACTAAAGCATTCACTTCAAAGTGCAGTGGTTATGATGCCATCATTACACTCTCACAACAAATTGCATTTAGTGTGTTGTATGATTGCACATAAATCTAGGACTATTAATTCTGCATAACTTAACGGCTAAATTGAAAACTGGTGATAAAAATAAAATCTATTATGCTAGGTTTTTGATGATGATTGCAAACTATCTGATTCCTAACCTAAATATCACTAGTATACAAGTTATGCATATAGTTTTGTAGAGTAAACACATATTCACGGATGTGAAGAAAAAGGCAGCAAAGGTAAAGGTTCCTCTTTCCTTCCCTCCTATCATGAGTTCAACTCTCATAGATAGGTTTCCAAAACTTTATACTTCATCTTATTTTGAGGATCTTGAGCAACAAACTAGAAACCCTGTTGATCCTCCCACAACATCTTCACAACAACAATCTACAACCCCTTCCATAGACTCTCAAAAGACTGTGGTTGTAAAAATAAATAAAGCCACAAAGTTACCCATTAAAAGAAAAACAAAAGAGGGTGACAGTGAGGCTGAGGGAGTAAAGGAAGTTGAGGTGGCTCATCAGAGGAAGAAGAGAGTGCTAACCTTAAGCCAAAAGCAATCCATTGCCTCTCAAAAGACAATGGAGGTTCAAAGGAAAAGCAGTACTCTGTTAACATTCTCCCAAAAGGATGCTAACATTGAAAAAAGTTCCCAACCAAGAACAATAGATACAGAGTCTGCACAACCCCCTATACATAAAAAGGGACAAGGCCAAGGAGAGAAAAGATCAAAAAGAAAGAGTGACACAAGATGCACACATAGAGTTTCTTCAACTTGATGCTCCTCAAATTTCTGTTCTTGAGAAACAGCCAACACTCCAATTTGTACATTCTCCTATCTCTTCTCCTATTCTTGATTCTTCAGAACTTGATAGTTCAAATCTTCTTGATTTTCTCCGAGAAGAGCCAACACTCTAAGAGACTGACACATAAGAACCACTTGTTCAAAGTACAAGTGTAGTAAGTTCTAAAACATTTTCCTTGGAGAGATCCCTAACCACTGACATACAAAAGGAACCTCCTTTCCTTAATACTACAACTATTTCTTCTCTACTCCCCCCCCCCCCTATAGGACAGAGAGAATAATTAGTAAGAGACGGGCTCCTGACCTGGAAAAAGGAGAGCTATTACAAATACTTGAGAGTCAAGCTTTAGAAAGCTTGGAAAAAGGAGAGATAGAGAAGCTGGATGTCCAACTCTAGGAAAAAGGTGAGGGTGTGAGCAAGGATGAGATCTTTGAACAAAATAAAGGAGAGAAAAATACATTCTCAGCAGGTGATTTTTTCAAACCTGTTAAGCCCTCCACCTTAAATAAAGCTCAAGTTTCCTCTGCTCCAACAATAACACTTGCTTCAACAGAGGAAATTGGAGGAAGTTCACAGCCAGGGGATGCAACTCTATAATTACTTGCTGAAATGTCCAATGCTGATTTTGAAATCTTATATGGACTTCAACAACAACAAGATCAAATATCAGCATTGAAGACACAAGTTGCATCTGAACCTGAGCATGTTGAGTTTGAAGAAAAGAATGTGGATGCTTGGCTGGATGCAAGCTACACAAACAATTTGGATGAAGCAGCTGCCCAACTTAGACAAGATTATTTGACCACATTATAGCTTGGTGCAGCTGGGCTTACTCATAGTGCAGTTTATGAGGAATTGATCAAAATTGATAAGAAACATACGAAGTACTAGCACTTCTTGATCAATGGTCTCAAGGCTGCACTCCAAAAAGTTGAGACCAAGATGGACCTGGACACAGACAAAATCAGATCATTCTATGAATGTCACCTTCCAAGGAGGATGCTTAACTCAATTAGAATCTAATATCCAGGCCAGTTTGCAGAAAAAGACAAATTTGATCTTGCTCTTCAAAATCTCACACAACTTTTACATTAGGCCATTCCAACACTGGCTATTGCTTGTCCTACACCTTTACATTTTGATGTCAAAAAGGGGGAGAGTAGTGCAGTTCACATTATTCAACAAAAAGAAGTTGTTCCTAAGAAAACAAGTTATGCTAGTTTGATGGCTGAACTTACAAGACTTGAAGATGCTAATAGAGAACTTGATGCAGCCATCAAGTCTAGTATTTTAACAACAACAACACTAACTACAACAGCAACAACAACAGTTCTTCCTTCTAATGTAACAGCTCCAACTACAAGAAAAAATGAAGGCAACGACATTCTGGTTAAGGAACCAAAGAAGAAAAAGTATGTTCAACCAGGATAGTTTAAGCTATTAGGAGATGCCATGAAGACTGCTCACTTTCCCACTCCAGTGGAGATGATAGTGGATGGGAAAGTAGAGTTAGTTTATCCTCAGGAGCATAAATTAATTGAAGCTGATGCATTGCTTGCTCAGAAATTGAAAGCGGAAGAGGAAATGACTACAGCTAGGGAGGAGGAAGAATTAAAGAAAAAAGCATTGACAACAAAGAAAACAAAATCTCAAAAGTCTGCTGAGACTAGAAGGAGAAATAAGGAGATTGAGTAGGCTGAGAGAATGGCCAGGAGGAAGCCATTGATGAATGAGCTGTTAGTGCAGAAAATTATAAACAACGAAGCGGAAGCATAAAAATAGCAATTTAAAAATTTTTCTGCAATCCCAGGAATCACCTTATACAATATTATTAATTGAGGAAGGATTAAAATCATACCATTGTAAATTCGACAACGTTGATGTAGAATCTTTACGCACGAATTAACACCGCAATCTTTATCCTTCACGCTCCAGTCGATCCCCTTGATCCGTCTTGCAATTTATTCCATGTTCTTGATTGTTCCACTGGATCTAACGTTTACTACTCAAGTGTGTAGTACTCTAAAGGTGATCCACTAGAGAATTTTGATTATGAAGAATATTGGATTTCTCTCACAATATTTTGGTGACAAATATTATGGAGCCTACCAATTATTATTTCAGTTAGGGTTTAATCTATTATAAGTCTCCTTATATAGACAATCCCTAAACTAATTCCTAAACCATTTAGGAATTGGTTATTTATTAAATAATAATAAAACTCCATTATCTAATTCCTAAACCATTTAGAAATTGGATTCTTTATTATTAAATAATAACACCACTTTCTAATCTAATTCCTAGACTACTTAGGAATTGGATTATTTATTAAATAATAATAATATAAGAATAATTCTTGTTTATTTATAATTAGTATTTCTAAAATACTAAATTATAAATATTAAGCCATTTAATTTATTCCACCATGGTACAAATTAAATTACTTAATTATTATTATTTCCCAATATCTTCATAATTTATTATTTCCCTTTTATGGTGTGACCCTTTAGGTTCAATATTAAGCCGGTTGTAGAAATAAATTAAATTAGAACTATTCTAATTTTATTTATACGAATTAAACACTTTAATTCATTAAATATAATTAATTATATTAATTATACTTATTCTACATCATGAGGGATACCTCTCAGCATATCATGACTATCCGGATAATTTGAAATCAACGTTTAATCACAAAGAACCTATTCAGTGAATAGTTACCGTACAATTCAATCCTTCTACCACACAACGTCCCGATTAAATATAAGACATGAAATTACTGTCAAGTCTTATTTTATTTAGTCATATGCATTCCGATTCATAGATTCACAACTCAATATAATGTCAATTAGAAACACATTCTAATTATCATTTCACTCGGGCCAGAGATTCCCGAGTTGTCACTAATGGAATCGCATACGACATTCTCTCCCTTTACTGGAAGCGGTAGATCCTTTGTTGATCATTCACTTATCTCCATGTACACTTTATTATACCCGAACATACACTTATATACACTGCTTGAGTTAAGATATATGACAAAGTATAATTTAGTGTACACAAGATAACCGCAACGATCTCAAGTCTAAGGATCACTTGTACAACTATCACTAGATGAACTCTTATTGACAAGCAGGTAAAACTCCATTAGGTGTTCATTTAAGCGAGTCACGTTCAGTGAACTTATTCTCTAATAAGCACCTACATACTTGCTTTAATGTCGTCACACAAATGATTATGAGATCAATCATCCTCTTGTTAAGAGCAAGCACAGTATGTACTAATCTTTCCGGATTCACTAACACCCTTATTAGTGATCCTACGATTAGGAATATTTTTAGTTTCGAGTTAACATATTTTAGATCTCATTAGCATGATCTCATCATGATCCTAAAATATAACTCTAAACTATGGGTTAATATATTTAACAACTTAAACATACAAATAAACGCCTTTAAATAAATAATTCTTTTATTAATAAATGAATAAGATTACAAAATAAATGTTCCATCACGTCTAACGTGATTGGCTTAAGGGCATATTACTTTTATGAGCCTCCACAGAAAGCTGAAACTGCTTTGGTAACTATGGTTGAACCAAATGAATTAGAATCAGTTCCAAGTAGTAAAATCTCCAGGATTGGGATTACTAACATTTTTGAATTGAAGGAAGCTTTCAAAAAGAGTGTTGAGTCTATCAATCTTGAAAAGGATAAAAAGGACAAGGAGTATCTCAAAATCATTTAAAAAGATAGAGAGATTCTGAGTCTGGTTAAGCCAAGTCTAAAGATGAGGACATTCAAGGATATGGAGTGGCTATTATCTGTTGTACCTGAGAATTCTATGCCTAACTTGGAGTTTAGGAGGCAAATTCAGAAGGAGCTTGCAGAGATGGAAAAACTAATCAAGCTTCCAAGAGTAGATATTCCTTCACTTCCATATGGGTTGTGGTATGAGAATTTTCATCAGGATGTGATTTTCTTTGATTATGAAAAATAGATCAACACAACAAGCCTTGGTGAACTTGAAGGATTCATAGCTTTACTAAAAGATTCAATTGATGAAGATGAGATCGAGTTCAAAAAGCTGCTAGAGAATAAAGTCAATGAAATCAACAAGAACAAAGGGTGAAGTTGTAGTTGTTGATTTTTATTTTTGAAGCCAAACTTATAGGATTTAAACCTGAGTCTTGGTGAAGCTGAATTTAAGATAAAAAATCTTAGTTTAGGTACATTTGTAGTTAACACATTCTTTATTTTTTATTCTGAGGTATTCTTGTAATTTTTGAGTTTTGACATCATTATCAACCTTGATTTATGTTTATCATTTTGATAATCATAAATAGGGGAGACTGTTAGGTTTTATAACATTTGATGATGATTGTATTTAGAATACTTAGATATACAAATGTATAGTTAGTGCTAGTTAATAGCATTTGAATTTTTGTAATTGGTAGTTTACTCTCTGTTTTATATAATTTGTTTTTATATGAGAGTAAGTTAATTTGTGTTATAAGAGACTACCAGACTGCATCATAGATTTCAACAAGTCAAAAATTATGTTTAGTCTATCGGAGACTAAGGCAAAAGCTTATCAGAGACTACAACTTAAAGCATCGGAGACTAATCTTAAGTCATTAGAGACTAACCGTAAGTCATCGGAGACTAAGATTAAAACATCGGAGACTAAGCTTAAGAGGTCGGAGACTAAACATAGTTGATCAGAAATTAGAGTTGAAGCAGTCAGAGACTAAAGTAAAATTACTCTCTGATGGAGTACAAAATTCTAATTGGATTAGAAGTTCTCTTCGACATAGACATTGAAGATATATTGAAGACAAAGCTGGTTAGAAAACTAACTAGAGAGAGAGAGAGAGAAATAGTTTTTTTTATCATGTAATGAAAAAAAAAAACCTATTCCAATTGTACATAGAAAACATATATTGAATAGGATTAGTAATTGAATTTCGATTCAAATTTGAAAGCTATAATTAATTTTACAGAATTGTATTAGAAACTGTATGTTTTCATAGATTTGTATATATACAGTACAAAAATTGAAGCTCACAATCAATTTGCGATTGTTAGAATTTGTAATCAATTGTTAATCAATAAAATCAATTGTTTATAAATTTGTTCTTGTTTTTGTGTTCTTTATTTTTCTCAAGTTTAATACTTTGAAGAACAAGAATTTGAAAAGGTTTTAAGAACTTGTATTGAACTCCCCTTCTACAAGTTCTAGGCTATCTCACTAGGACAATAGTTTTGCACTTCATAACTTTGTATAGCATATTGTTATCAAGTGTTGTGATAAAGATATCTTTGACCTTCTTATCTTTGGCAACCTTCTTATTTTCTAATTAAGAAATTCTTTGGGAGTTTTTGCTTCATATTTGTCTGGTGTAGTAACTCCATTAGATATGATGCCAGGTACAAGCTTCTTTATTTCTGGAGGACCTTTTTCAATAAACTCCATGTGTTGGTGCAAAATAAGCTCAAGTGTTTGTAGAAGGGGAGGGGGGATGAATACAAACACTACAAACTTTTTATTCTTTTTATCTTTTAAAAGTACTTGCCGGAAACAGCTACACAGAGAAAAAAACTATGTAATATGAACACACAGATTCAAGTTAAAATAGTTATATTAAAACTTGAGGTTTTTCTGGAAATCTGTATAATCACAAATATGATTTACAACTACAACTTCTGTGAATAAAATTCACAGCTTCTCACACTCACTAGCTACAAAAACTTTTCACTGAAAAATAAATCTCTCAAAAAATATATTACAGAGTTTCCTAGTGTTGTGTGCTTCTATGTTTTTTTGATCTGTTAGATAGATTCAATCTGTTTGTCATTTGTAATGTGAACTCTTTTGTTTATATGTCGAACAGTGGTTGAAATCACGTGCTTGAGACGTGCTGCTTTTCTTAACTTAGCCGCAAGTATGTCACATCGTAGCCCTATGTGTCAAACTGTTGCATGCTTTGTTGCTACATTTTCTTTCCCTGATCTGTGTGCATTTAATGCGAGAGAGTTCTCATTGGATCAAAAACAAACATCAAGAAATATCTTTCCAGTTGATATTTCTTGCTTCTATAACACATTACGTTGATTTTCGTGTAAGTACTAATGACGGGTGGATACTGTCATAACGATCCACTGACTACCAGACCTGATGGAGTTTGATCAATGCTTCTGAATCCCCTGATGCTTATTGACTGGATCAGGGCTTCATCCTTCACTTGAGTTTCACTTAGTACTTCTTGATCCTGATGGTTATGACTGATGGTATACACTGATGGCTTCCACTGATGCCATGTTGGTCATTCCCCCTGACCGGTTACCTTGATGATTTTGCCTGACATTGACAAGTCCTGAAGTGTTTCCCTAACGGGTTGGTCTGCCTTCGTCATCCCTTGACGGTTCCCCCTGATTGGTTCCCCTGATGAGTTTCCCCTGACGGGTTCCCCCTGATAGGTTTCCCTGATAAGTTTCCCCTGACTGGTTCACCCTGATAGGTTCCCTTGATGAGTTTCCCCTGACGGTACTTAATCAACGTAACTCTGTTTAGAATATCTTATGCGCGGAATACTTTGACTGGTAACAAGTAACATCAGACATTCTTCTCCACTTTGTCAAGTCCTTTGGATATTTCTATTTTCTGACTTGTCTTGTGAAGAGATTGACAAAACTTGTGCAGATCTTAAGGTTTATAAAATACCTCAAGTATTTACAGTTGCATAATTTATTACATAAACATCATCATCAACAATTAACTCTAACAATCTCCCCCTATTTATGTTTATCAATTTGATAACCATAAATCTCTAGATGCACTGATGATGTCAAAACTAATACTAAGTACATGAAAGAATTTTGAATGAATTAATAAAGGAATTTCTGTACAAGTATTTTCCTATAACTATTACAAAAAGAATGTTGTATTAGACATCAGGATCTCTTTTCCTTTTTGCTGAGACAAAGGGCAATGGATGACTTGATTCAATAGGTTGGGAGTCACTTCCAAGTCCTTGTCTTCTTTAATCTGGGTTTTGATCAGGAATCCTTAGTCTATTGTCTTTTCCTCCTGCTTCCAGTTGCTCCAGCTCCCTTTGAAGAAGTTTTCTGAAGTTGACAATGTTGACATTGCTGTTGAATTCCAAAGCTTCAAGGACAGATTTTATTTCTTGAAAATTGGCTGCAGCAAGTTGTGACCAGTAGAAGGAAATGATCTGCCCCTTTTTATTTTTGAATTTAACACCCATGGGGCTAGTGATCATTTTTGGATATTCTTTGAATCCCTTCACTGGTGGCACATCCCTTACTGCAGTGTTCCCATCATCAGCTTTGGTTTCTTCAATCTCCTTCAACACTTTCTGAATCAGCAGGATTCTGAATTGGATGACATGTTCATTTTTGTGATAAGCTATTTGGCTTAGAACATGCATCGCTTCCTCCAGGTCGAGACCTTAAACGTCTTTGATTTTAATGTTGTTCTCCTGCCCATCAGTGGATTTGTAAAACAGCTTCAAAGGTTTTTCCAAGGTTGTGGGCAGACTCCTATCATCATTGATGGCTCTCCTCAGCTTATTAATCAGTCCCCTCAAGTCTCTGTTAGCCACTGACGATTTTGAAATTAAATTCAGAACTAATCCCAGTTGTTCAGCATCCATTCTCCTAAACCAATCCATTGTGACATTGAATTGCGACCCACTTTTAAGTTGCACAGTTATCAGCTGATCCCTTCTATTGTTGAACCTAACATCTATGCTTTTTATGGAGAACATAAATGACAGGTTTTTGCGCCTTTCTTTTTTGAGGGATTCAACTATAGTGGGTGGACCAAATGCTGTGGTAATAGGAGAAGGTGCTTGGTCCTTGGGCTTTAGATGACTTAGATTTGGTGGCATCAGGGTCATCATTTTTGTCTTGGTTCTTATCCCCTGATGCACCTTTAGGGTTCTGAGATCTTTTTTGCTGAGAATTCCTAGAGGTCCTGTGCCTGACACTTTTCTTCTTCTTTGCTTCCTCCTGTTCCTTTGCCATTTCCCTCTCTTCATCTTCTTGAAGTTGCTGTGCAAATAGTGCATCAGCTTCCACTAGCTTTTTATCTTGAGGGTAGACCAGCTCCACTTTCCCATCAATTACAGCTTCAACGGGTGTTGGAAAGTGGGTTGTCTTCATGGCATCTCCAAGTAGCTTAGGCCCTGATTGAGTGTTGGATTTCTTCTTTGGTTCCTCAATCAGGATACCCTTGCCTTTATCCTTGGATTTTGGAGCAGGAACAGGAGCAGTCACATCCCCTGATGGTTGACTTGAATTCTCAGCAACATCCCCTGACGACTGCTTGGTTGATTTCTCCCCCTTTTTGACAGCATCATCAATGGGAGTTGAGAGTCGGGATGTGACTTGAAGAACTTGTTACAAAGTGCCAACCATGGAATGTTGCAAAGTTTCCATGCTGGTCAGTTGGGAAGTGAGATCAGCAAGCTTCTTGTCTATAGTGTCAGCTTGTTTCTTCATCCGGAGCAGGGTCTGGCTGGTGACCAGGGAGTCGACAACTTGCTATACATTTTGTATCTTTGAAGAAAAATGTGTATACAATTTTTGATTTTCTATATCTATTGACTAACCGATCATGATCTGTGATTTTAACACTTTGATCAAGATGGGATAAGTGGTCCTAGCTAACTTTTGCTTTAACAACTGTACAGTGTCCGACATTTGATTCTGCTGAAAGTACAAATCAACTCCGATGAACTGGGAAAAATCATCTTGTAGAGCATCATCTTCATCACTTTCAGAGCTTGAAGTTGTATTTACAGTAACTGTGATTTCCCTCTGTTCTTTATTTACAAGGATCTCATCCTTATCTCTCTCATCCTCTCCTTTTTCTTTATCTTCTAAGGCATCACTCATATTCTCTCCTTTTTCTTTGCTGACTAAGGCAGTACTCTCTTGCTCTCTTTTTGCCAAAGTCCTCTTAAGGGATTGACTTTGCCTCGTAGCACTAAGTATTCTCCCAGTCTCACTTAAAATTGTCCTAGAGGGGCTCCTATGGGCTTGGAAATCATCAACTGTGACAAGTTCAAGTGAAGTATGTACAGATTTTGGTTTGACAGTTGTGATAGGAGAAGGAGAAGAAGTAAATTGTGTATGTATAATTGGAGAAGTGTATGTTTCTATAGAGGAAGTATATACAATTGGGGGTACATAGAGAATTATTGCTTTAGTATGTACAGTGGAGTGTGTGTCCCCTGTCTGATCATCAGTGTTTGTATCAAGTAAAAATGAGTCAACCATTTGAGAGTGTTGACTACCAAACACTGTGTCAGAGAATGTTGGCTCCTCCACGTATTGAGAATGTGGAGAATCTGATTGTATGACACTTAATGTTTGTGTCATTTTATCTGTAAGTGGCTCTCAGAGACCCTGATGGTAGGTTCATCAGTGTCTATGGTCAGTGTATGTGCCTCACTCAACTATGTCCCTAGTTGGGGACTATTTTCAATAACGAATTCCTTTTGAGAGGAAGTAGTTAGAAATATGTTTAATTCCTTATAAAAAGCAGTATCCCTTTGAGAGGATACTGCCTAGTCAGGCTGTTGGGTAACACTCGTGGCTCCCTTCTTCTTCTTACGCCTGTAGCCAATCACTCTCTTTCCTTGCTCCCCCTCTGTTGATGTGGTAAGTTCACTGGGTTTTCTTTTAATCCCAATAGTCTTTTGGGAGACTATGGGTTGAGCTATTGAGAGTGGTTGAGTGGAAATTGGTTGTTCTACTTGGGTAGGCAGAGAGGTGGTTGTTTTCTCTGCCGTAGTAGATTAAGGTGAAGAATGTACAGTTTAAGAAGTAGAAGGTAAAGAATTTACTACCTGTACCATATGCTGCGGAAGTACAAATGGTTCGACTGTATACGATTTCTTTATTATTTTTGCAAACAATTTCTTTGTTTGCTTGTATGTCTGTACAGGTATATCATTCTCAAAAGAAAAATTAGTAATTTGGTCTTCAATAATCATAAACAAAAATCTTGCATAATATACTTCAGTTTTCCTATTATTAAAATTACTTAATTTATTTACAAGGTCTTCAAAAATTATTTTTCCTATATTTATATTTATATTTTTAATCATGGCGTATGCTATTTTCAAGGTTAAGGAGGTAATAACCTCAAAGTTAGAACACTTACCTGAGAACGCCTTGGTGATTGTATCAAACAGGTAAGAGATCTCCCGCTTAACATTCATCCTCTTGAGGTCTTTGAATTTTAACACTATGTTGGGAACAGCGTTATAGCCCAATTCCCTCAAGAAATTCAGTAGGTCTGCATCACTGGGTGCGTCCACCAGATCTTGAGTAGGTAGCCCCAAAGCAGAGTTAAGTCTGGAAGGGGTTATTTTCCCTTTCTCAGAGGAAACTTTGAATGAGAATCCCTTGACCGCATCAGGCCTAGTGGTGGAGTACATGAACTTGACACTCGTCCATAGTTGAGATAGTGCTTCCCCCGATATTTCTTCATCGATAAAGATGGCTTTACTATACTCTGAGTTGAGTAGATAGTTCATTATTGGTTTAAAGCATTCATTTACCTCATCAATGTCAGAGAAACCCACATAGTTCGTGGGTGGGACTGTCAAGTTCCTCAGAATCTGTTGGCGTCACATGGATGCTTTGAAGATTTGAAGTTCTAGGGTTTCTGTGAAAATGAGAGAGAAGAAGAAGAAAACTCGAGCAAATATCAGAAAAAGATTAAAAGTTTTGAGGAGTTTTAAAAAGTAGGAGAGATAGAGTATTAATACCCGCCTATTGACGTTTGAAAACTTCTCCTGAAAACACTCCATCAGGGAGTCAGTTCAGTTTCTGTGATGACACGTCATCAGTGAGAGAAGATCTTAATGATGAGTTGTCATCACTTAACTGACCGTGAATCCCGATGCAGTAAAAATAATGTTTAAACTTACCCTGATGGTTTACTGTATGTACATACCCTAACCCTGATGCACAAGACGGACACCCTGATCCTGACGCACAGGTTGGACACCCTGACCCTGACGAGCGAGCTGGACAACTTGACCCTAATGCGTCCTTAAGGAAGCCCTGCCCCTGATGCATCAGTCAAAACAAAAACAAAACAACAAAATGCAGAATATACAAGTATTTACATATTTACAATTTGAACATATATAACCACATATCAATTGATTTTATCAAGAAATTATGAAATGAGTTAGAAATACCAAAACTTAGGAATTTGACTCTGACCCTGACGCATAATTCACCATTCCCAGCTCTCCCACAAGATTTGAAAACGTGGCTTCATCAAGAGCTTTGGTGAATATGTCTGCCAGCTGCTGATTTGAAGGTACAAACTGTAATTCAATATTCCTATTCATAACATGTTCCCTGATAAAATGATATCTTATTTCTATATGCTTGGTTCTGGAATGTTGTATTGGATTTTCAGCAATGGCAATGGCACTTGTGTTATCACACCTTATTGGAATCTTGGAATAGTTCAGACCATAATCCATTAGCTGATTTTTCATCCATAGAATTTGTGCATAACAACTTCCAGCTGCAATATATTCAGCTTCAGCAATAGATTTGTCAATAAAGTTTTTCAATAAAGTTTTCCCAGCTCATTGCATTTGTAGCACTTTATTTTTTTGATTTGTCAATAAAGTTTTTCGTGCTACTGGGTTTCCTTGCTGAAAATCTTTTAGATCCCACAGGCTTTTGGAATTTTAGCTTGGAAAACCTTTTTGCAAGAAAGGCCATGGTTTCATCCAGCTCCTCTAACTCTTCCGGAGTATATTCTTCCTCCTTGGAGTCAGCTTCTTTATCCCCTTCTATGTCAACATCTTCTAGTTGTTGTTTCATCAAGACACTTGGTCTTGCTTCTTGTTTGTCCTTCGTGGCAGCCATCAGGGCTACAGATTTAAGCTTTCTGGCATCCCCTGACATTTCAGATCTTTGTTAAACCTCTAGTTCATATGTCTTAAGAGTACCATATAGCCTATCCAAGTCTAGAAGATTCATGTCCTTGGATTCCCTGATGGCTGTCGTCTTAGGATCCCATGATATGGGAAGGGCTCTCATGAACTTTCTGTTCACATCCTTGTTAGCATATGCCTTCCCATATAATCTCAGGTCATTTACTAACATGTTAAATCTGTCGAACATTTCAGTGAGTGTTTCACCATTTATCATTGTGAACCACTCATATTGTTGTGTCAACAGCTGCAATTTGTTCTCCCTCACTTCCTCGGTACCATCACAAAGGATTTGTATGGTATCCCATATAGATTTAGACGTGGTAAGATTCATTATACTATTCAACATATCATCGTCTAAACCATTATACAGGATCCCAGTGACTTTAAGATCCTTTTTCACCTTTTCTCTTTCCTTTATCGTCATTTCATCAGTTGTCTTTGGGACAAGCTTTTCAGGAATACTGACTCCATTAACGACTTCTATTGGAATGAGCTTTTTGGGAACATGAGGGCCTTCTTCTAGAATATGTAAATATTCATCATCAATAGCTCTTAGATGAACTATCATTCTTTGTCTCAAGAAGAAGTATTTGCCCCTTTCCAACATGGGGACTTTACTGTTTCCAGCTTTGTTGGCCATAGATAATGATCGTTTTTAGCAAGTGAAATCTGCTAAGAGGCTTTGATACCAATTGTTGGTGCAAAATAAGCTCAAGTGTTTGTAGAAGGGGGGATGAATACAAACACTACAAACTTTTTATTCTTTTTATCTTTTAAAAGTACTTGCCGGAAACAGCTGCACAGAGCAGAAAAACTATGTAATATGAACACACAGATTCAAGTTAAAATAGTTATATTAAAACTTGAGGTTTTTCTGGAAATCTGTATAATCACAAATGTGATTTACAGCTACAACTTCTGTGAATAAAATTCACAGCTTCTCACACTCACTAGCTACAAAAACTTTTCTTTGAAAAATAAATCTCTCAAGAAATATATTATAGAGCTTCCTAGTGTTGTGTGCTTCTATGTTTTTTTGATCTGTTGGATAGATTCAATCTCTCTGTCATTTGTAATGTGAACTCCTTTGTTTATATGTCGAATAGTGGTTGAAATCACGTGCTTGAGACGTGCTGCTTTTCTCAACTTAGCCGCAAGTATGTCACATCGTAACCTTATGTGTCAGACTGCTACATGCTTTGTTGCTACTTTTTCTTCCCCTGATCTGTGTGCATTTAATGTGAGAGAGTTCTCATTGGATCAAAAACAAACTTCAAGAAATATCTTTCCAGTTGATATTTCTTGCTTCTATAACACGTTACGTTGATTTTCGTGTAAGTACTAATGACGGGTGCATACTGTCATAACGATCCACTGACTACCAGCCCTAATGGAGTTTGATCAGTGCTTCTGAATCCCCTGATGCTTATTGACTGGATCAGGGCTTCATCCTTCACTTGAGTTTCACTCAGTGCTTCTTGATCGTGATGGTTATGACTGACGGTATACACTGATGGCTTCCACTGATGCCATGTTGGCCATTCCCCCTGACCGGTTACCTTGATGATTTTGCCTAACACTGACAAGTCCTGAAGTGTTTCCCTAACGGGTTGGCCTGCCTTCGTCATCCCTTGACGGTTCCCCCTGATTAGTTCCCTTGATGAGTTTGCCCTAACGGGTTCCCCCTGATAGGTTTCCCTGATGAATTTCCCCTGACTGGTTCACCCTGATAGGTTCCCTTGATGAGTTTCCCCTAACGGTACTTAATCAACGTAACTCTGTTTAGAATATCTTATGTGCGGAATACTTTGACTGTTAATAAGTAACATCAGACATTCTTCTCCACTTTGTCAAGTCCTTTGGATATTTCTATTTTCTGACTTGTCTTATGAAGAGATTGACCATCCACTGATGAATAAGTTTATTATCAGTGGATTCCAAACTTGTGCAGATCTTAAGATTTATAAAATACCTCAAGTAGTTACAGTTGCACAATTTATTACATAAACATCATCATCAACAATTAACTCTAACACCATGTATTGATAATGTTTTGCATCAAGATAATTTAAGATCCTTTGCTTCCAAAATGAGTATTCATACTTCTTGAGTTGTGGAACTCTAGTATTGTCTTTCAAATTACTCATGATCTCTAGATTGAATTAATCTAGAACTGCTCTAATACCAATTGTTTGTCCTATGGAGTAATTTGGAGGGGAGGGGGGGGGGGGGGGGTTGGATACAATTTCTAATTTTTCTTTGAATTAAACTATTTAATATAGTTTATAACTTAAGAATAGTTAAAATAACTTTACTAAAAAGATGTAACAACTGAAACAGTAAAGTACATTGCAAGATATGAATATTAATGTACAATATGTATATTTATTGTAAATCAATTTGAATCTTTACAATTCTGTCTGGTAGTGATTACTAGCTGCAGACAGTCTTTTTTTAAAATAACAGCCACACTCTAGAAAAATGATTTCTAGCTTCTCTAAAGTTATGAAAACTTGCTACACTTTCTATAATATAATTACAACTGCTATATGATCTGAGATAACATGTATTCTTTTTGTTGTTCTCAGTTATTTCTCAGATTTTTTTTTTCAGATCTCAAATATCTTTACCTTAGCTACTCTGTGTCTATTTATAGACACAGTTTCCATGATCTCCAAACTTCTATTCTGAGCGGTTACCAAAAATATCCTTGATGTTCATTAATACTTGCAACTCTGTCATATAACTTTCTTCTTTATATAGCCTCCCTTGCATGTCATCCTGTTATGTGACTTTTATAGTGTATATTCATCGCACCAGCTCCTTATTTTCTTCTTGGAGTTCCCAAGATAAGTTATCAGTAGTATATAACTTATCTCTGTGGGCTTTTCTAGACTTTATTGGTCCAACTTCAATATTTTTCTCAAGTTTACATAATTTATTTCTCAGTTTTCACACTTTGCGGCTTGCAGTGTTTACACTTGTGGCCTGCAATGCTTATATTTGTAGTTTTATATGCATGTGTGTGTATGTACAACTTATTTCCTTGAAATATTTTTGGTAGCTGATCTCTCCTTATTGGTCCACCATTTATATTTTAATTCCACCACCTTTAACTTGAGTCAGTGGATTTGTGAACTCAGCCACATGTCATCATATATGTCATTTTTAATCTCTGAACATTTTATCCTCTGATGGACAGTCTCTGGTGCCGAGAAATCCATCCCCCTGATGATGAGAAAGCTATACCTAATACCGAGAAATCTATCCCCTGACACTGAGAACTTATCCTCTGATGCCAAGAAACTTATCCACTGCCACCAAGAACTTATCCCCTGATACCCAAACTCTATGATAGGTAAATGACTTTGGATATAGTTAACTCTTCTTAAGACTACTTCAATGCAATGGAGAGTCTTTGTCTTAGTCTTTGGTATCTTCAACATTAGTCTCTGATAGTACAAACATTAGTCTCCGATAGTCTAAATTTTAATCTCTGATAGACTAATTTTAGTCTCCAACATGCTAAATTTCAGTCTCTGACTGTTAGTCTTTGATAGGTTAAATATTAGTCTCCGACTGACAAAAACTTAGTCTCTAACTCTTAGTTTTTGATAGGTTAAATTTTAGTCTCCGACTGACAAAAACTTAGTCTCTGATTCTTAGTCTTCGATAAGCTAAATTTTAGTCTCCGACTCTTAGTCCCCAATAGGCTAAATTTTAGTCTCCGACTTGCAAAAAATTAGTGTTTGACTTTTAGTCTCCGATAGGCTAAATTTTAGTCTCCGATAGGCTAAATTTTAGTCTCCAATAGGCAAAAACTTAGTCTCCGAAAGTCTAATTCCTTCATCTCTGCGATGCTAAATCTTAGTTTCCCATAGGCAAAAACTTAATATCCAATAGGTTAATTTTGCTTGACCAATTTTGACTTTTGTTGAACTCTCCAAATGCATTGCTTGTAATCTCTGATGTTTACCTGTAGTCTATAATAGTAGTTTCTCATAGTGCACTACCGCAGATATATGTACAATTACACATCAAACAATTTTAAGTGTTTATACATCATCATTAAATGTTATAATTCATAATCATTCCCATATAATTTAAATAATACTCGGAAAAAACTTTTTTATTCTAAAAATATGTACTTAAAAATAAATAGTGTTATAAGGAAAACTAAATTAGCGTCTAGTGTAGTTTATTTTAATTAATGTAATTGTATAATCTTATAACTTATGATAGAAACCTTTAGCATAACATAATTTGCATTCAAAATATTTAGTATTAAAGAAATTTATTGATTGATTATAATAATTTTAAAGTTTGATATGTGACTATTTGATTGAAAAAATCAAAACATATGCAGCCAACTACAAATGACAATCAAAAATTAATAAAACGAATCTGTAACTAAATTTGAATCTCTCATACAAGAAATAATGCATTATACTCCATAGCAGGTTATAAATTGTCTCTTGCACAGTTTTATAAAATTAAAATATTTACAAAATAACAACTATTTGATACATAAAAAAATAAATAGTTCAATACAATATTTAATTGATTTTCATTAACAATATTTTAAAGAAAATTTAATGAATATAACATAAGAAAAAGATGAATTTTTAGATTCTTTAAATTAAAAACATGTTTTTGCACTTTTCATGTTAAATAAGAATATTCTTTTTTTCTTTTTCATATCAAATAAATGAATTAAATTAATATTTAATAGTTAATTAAAAAAAATGAATTGATACTGTTTCTAACATTTACAGAATGTATTTTACTTTGATTTTCTATCTAATAATAAGTTGAAGTTATAATATTTTTTTACTAAAATTTAATATATATATATATATATATACATATATATATATATATATATATATATATATATATATATATATTTATACATTTGAATGGGTTAAGAAATTTCAAAGTTTAATGAGATCAAACAAATTATGAACTTTATAGTTCATATGATTTAAAAAAAAAAATTAAATTTAAATAATGTACTTAGATTTTTTATATTTTAATTTTATTTTGATTAAAATTGCAATTGTAAAAAAATAAGAAAAATTGTGAAATCATATATGTACCTTCAATTTTCAAACATAGTTTATAGAATATAATGTGACCAAAAAAATTGAGAAAATTTGTGGATCTCTTTATATTTGTTTGAACTCTTTCCTTTATTTAGTTGGATTTTTCAAAATAAATGTGAATACGTATGTAAACGTTGTAGTCTATTATTTTTAAAAAAAATATATAATTCTTTTTTGTTAAATACCAATTAAGTTTTACATATGTATTCATAAATTATAAAGTGTTATTGTAATTGAAATATGTTTTAGGGTTATATTTGTGGTAGTCTAAAAGTAAAAGAAAACATTAACATTAAACTCATATATAATATAGAGAAACCATAAATATAACCCTAAAATTTCTCTTTACTTAGTTTTAAGCAAAGTTTTATACATGTTAAAATTTTTACCCAACTTCAAAAAAAAAAAAAAAAAAAAGATAATATATAGAAACCCCACATAGTTTAATAAATGCTTTAGCAATTGATTTCAATAGTACGTGCGTTTCGAATTTTTTTCAATTTATGTTTCTCATGTAATTCGATTTTTCAATTATAACTTACCTTGTGCATGTTCCTTAATAGTTTTATACTTTTATTTAAAGCGACTTAAATTTGGTTACTACTATTGTTATTATTACTATGTGCAGATGTGGGTCCATCCACACATCATAGAGACTTTGTACCTCATCTCGTTTGGCCTCAATTATATTGCATCACATGAGGTTTAAAAATTATTAAATTATTTATGATTTTAAAAAATTAACAAATTATCTCGTGTTTTTTGTTAAAAATAACAATAAACGACAAACTCATAAGAAAATTAGTGATGAATATGTGATAATTTGCTAAATTTTTAAAACCGTAAGTTGTTATTTGATGGTTTTTACATGACAGATAGTGCAATGTAAATTGAGACAAATCATAGTTGCTGTAATGCAATTTACCCTTCTTTAAATAATGAGCAAAATACTTTTAAGATTGACTTTAGAAAGTTTATCTAAGGTCACCTCGATTATAATATATTTTAATAATTTAATCAACGATCTAATTGTACGGATAAAACAAGCATACAAAAGCTAGTTACTGTATTAAATTTGAAGTCATGAAAAGTTTTAATCTAAGAGTCAATTATGTATATGTTAGAACTAAAAAAATTAAAGTGTTTGTAGAAAGGGGTTGAATACAAACACCAGAACTTTTTGGCTCGTTAAAACTTTATAGACAAAAATTGGAATAACCACAAAGTTATCCTCTGATGAAGATGAACCTAGAATAACAGTGTAGATACTTAAAATAAATACATAAAAATTCAAGTTAAAATAATTGTATTATAACTTGGGTTTTTTTGAGAATCTGTATAATCACAATGTGATTAAACAACTACAAATTTATAAATGAATACAACTTCTTTGTTCAAACTTCTACCTGCAATCTTTTTTTATAATATTTCTCTCAAGAACTATTACAAAATTTCTCTCTAATGTGTGAATACGATATGAATATTCCAGTGTTTATCTTTTTTTACAGTGTGTTACGACCTTTACGTATATAGGAAAACAAAAATAAAAACCATGTGCTTGCCATGCTTATTTTTTAATGTAGCTACAGTATGTCCTGTCATTGTCCTTTTGGGGAGACAAGTGTCAGATTACTGTTGGCTACAATTGCTTCTTTTTAGTCCCTATTCTCCATGTCTTTTTGGTGAATAGGTTGTTATTGGACCACTAAGGAATATTTTTCCAGATATACCCCTTGTTATGCCAAATATCAATGTATAGCTCGTAATCCCTGATGATGTGTAGACTAGGTCTTAACTATCCCTTCATGACAAGCCCTGATATTGACATGACCAGTACTTCTGGATCCCCTATTAGCAAGTCTTAATGTAGACTTCATCAATGATTCACTATCCACTAATGCTAATCCTTGATGTAGAAGTATATGTTAGATATAAAGGATGATGATTATGATCATATAATAAGTGCTTTTGTAAATACTCAAGGTGATATATAAACCTTGATATACCTGCACATGTTTTGCATTCACTGATGGTTAAGATAGCCATCAGAGAATGAGTTTTTAGTCACTAAGCAAGTCAACAGTGCACAGCTCGAAAGGACTTGTTAGTGATCTTGGTATGTTTCATGTCACTTAGAAAGATCGAGTATTCCGCATATCAAACATGTCAAGCCAATCGACAAAGCTTCAATGGTTAAGTATCATTAGGGGAACCTATCAGTGGATGATTGAGGCAGACCAACTCGTTAGGGGGACGCATCAGGGTATGGCAGTGGCTGACCGAACTCATAAGGGGGAACGCGTCAGGGTATGAACAAGTCATGTCACCTGTCAGGGTAAAACTTCAGGGTATGACAGTGTCAGGCTAACCCATCAGGGTAACCTGTCAGGGGGAAAGCTCAACACTGTATCAATGGAAGCTATCAGTGTCTATTGCAGGTCATAACATCAGTGGATCAAAGAAGCACTGAGTGAAACTCAAGTGAAGATTGAAGCCCTGATCAAGTCTTGAACAAAGACTTATCATCAGGGAATCCAGAAGTACTGATCAAGCTCATGTCAGGGCTTGACTTCAGTGGATAGTTATGACGGCATGCACCTGTCATCAGGTCTATCACGCTAATCAAGGAAGCTTGTAAAAGAAGTAAGAGATATAACTGGAAAGATATTTCTTAAAGTTTGTTTGGTCCAATGATAACTCTCAAACATTAAATGCACGTAGATCAGGGGTAGAAAAAGGAGCAACTAAAGTAGCAGCAGTCTGACACATAGTTTCTAAAAGACAACGATATGACATATTTGTAGCAAAGTTGAAAAGAGTAGCATGTCATTAGCACGTGATTTCATCCACTGATCTTCTACATATGTAAAGGAGTTCTCATTACATAAATAGATTAATCCAACAGATCAACAAACAGAGAAGCACACAAATCACTATAGCAGCTTTGTAATATATCTTGAGAGAAATATTTCAAAGAAAGATAATTTTAGGTTTTAGAACATTTGATGATGATTGTCTTTAGATTACTTAGAGTACAAATGTATAGAAAGTGTTAATTAGTAAAACTGAAGTTTTGTAGCCAGTAGTTATCTTTTTGTTTGTAATTCATTCATTCTTTGTAAAGAGATACAATTATTTTTTACTTGTAAGTAACTGCTGGAATGGAGTATCAAAGCTACAACAAGTCAAGATGTGTATTTGATCCGTTGTAGTTTACAAAAAGGTTTGTCGGAGACTAGGAAAACATGTCAGAGACTAAAGATTTTATCTATCGGAGACTAAAGCTTACGTCATCGGAGACTAAGGTTAAAAGCATCAGAGACTAAGCTAACGTCATCAGAGACTAAGCCTTAAAGCATCGGAGACTAAATAACTCTATCGGAGACTACATAATCTGACATCATCAGGGACTAAAAGACCAGAGACTAATTGATGACGTCAACAGAGACTAAAGATGAAGCGTCAGGGACTAATCGTGATTTATTTCCTGATATGATACAGAGTTCAAATTGAATAAGGATTATCTTCCACGTAAATCAAGATATTATTGAAGACATAGCTGGTAAGGAAACAAGCCAAAAATCTGCTCCTATCAAAAAAGAAAGATTGTATTTGATTTGAATAAAGAAGCTGAATCAATATTGATTTAGAATAGAAAAACTGAGAATTCAGTTTTGAGAGAAGCTGTAATTAGTTATACAGAAATTGTAATTCGAAGCTGTATAGGTTTTTCATAGTTTGTATCTTTT
>CM025784.1:11671648-11697671 GCA_014636745.2 Centella asiatica | reverse complement strand
CTTTAATTGAATTTACTCATTTAACACGTTCCAAGAGATGGCCAACGATGAAGCAAGCAGCTCTAGCATAATGGCGTATGCGGGAAGTCGTGATGGTGGTACGAGAATCCCTATTCTTAAACGAGAAGAATATCCGATGTGGAAGCAAAAGATGTACACGGACTTAAGAGCAACAGATCCAGATTATATTGATAGGATTGAGAAGGGTCCCTATCTACCTAGGAAATTTAGTCCTACTAAAATCGTCGATGGATCTGTTGTAGCGGAACACTTTGAACTTGCTCCAGAATGTGATTATACAAACGAAGACAAGTTGCAAGTGTTGAAGGATGCTAAGGTGATGAATATACTCTATAATGGAATTGATAAAAATATGTTCACAAGCATCATAAATTGCATGACATCTAAGCAAATATGGGACACCATCAAAGTCCTGTGTGAAAGGACTGACCAAGTCCTAAAGAACAAGAGATCATTGTTGACTCAACAATATGAGTTCTTTCAAGCAAAGCCTGGTGAATCAATAACATCAGTTTATGATAGATTCAACACTTTGCTCAATGACTTGAAAATACTTGGAAAGTCCTATGATAACGAGGATGTCAACACCAAGTTCATGAGATCTCTCCCACCAAGTTGGGATCCAAAGACTACTGCGATAAGAGAGGCTCATGACTTGGATATCCTCACACGGGACAGGCTCTACGGGAATTTAAAGACATATGAACTCGAAGTAGAGCAACGACAACGCATGCATGGCAGGGACAAAGGAGTTGCGTTGATGGTTGAGACAAGCAAGTCTCAAGAGAAGCTTGATGAGGAATCTTCCAATGCTAGCTCGACTGATCAGGAAGATGAACTGGACACTGATGATGACATGGAGGAATTCATGGCATTCATGGTCAAACAGTTCAAGAAATTTAGGGCTAGCAGGAAAGGAAGAAAATCGTCAAGGAAACCTAACCGTAAACGTGAAGGTCAAAAAGTCACCTTCGACTTAAAAAAGAAAAGATGTTACAATTGTGACGGGTTAGGGCACTTTGCCAATGAATGCAGGAAGCCGAGATCTAGTGATAGATCTAAGGATGAAAAATCAAGGAAAGGGAATGACTTTGCTGACAAGAAAGCCAAATCAAAGAGCAAAGCCTTGATTACTGAGGGTAAAGATTGGATTGACAGCGATTCTGATGAAGAAGTTGTCAACTTTGCCCTAATGGCTCGAAGTGACGAGTCAAGTGATTCTACAAAGGTATGTGATGCGACTCAGAATTTTAATGTGCTTGATTTACTTGACACATCTAACATTGAAAGCATACAAAAAGATATGTCTGATTTGCATGTTAGCTTTAGATCTTTAACTATTGAATATACCAATGTGAAAGAATCACGTGACATTCTCTTGAAAAGAAATAAGTTTCTTGAAAAGAGATTGGCACAGTTTGACACCATCAAATCTGACTTAAACAAAGCTCATCATATGATTGATGCTTTGAAAAAGAGGGAATATTACTCAGTAGAGCAACTTGAAAATGCTCAAGCTAAGATTAAACAGTGGAATACTTCCTCTAAAAAGTTATCAGACTTGGTAGAGTGTCAAACAATAGGTCAAAAATTTAGACTAGGTTATGATGAAAATCTAGACAAGAGTTCAGATTTAGATGATCTATTTGAAGCTGCGAACTCCTTGACTAGTAAGCCAAATGTAATAAAAAGAATTAATTTTATCTCTCCTATTTATGAACCCAAATTCATCAACACTCAAGATCAAAAAATCACTACAAAAACAGAAATTGATCAAAAGTCAATGAATGTTGTTGATAAGAGTAAAAATACAAGTTTAAATATTGGGTTCATGACAAAGACACAGTTAAGTAAAAAATTGGAAAATCTTCCAGATAAAATGGCTGAAAAGTCAGTGGAGTTAAGCAGAAATAAGAAAAATAGTAATGGAAAAATTGGCATTAATAAATATACAAATTATGCTAGAATGCCTGATGCTCCTAGAAAGACATGTCATGTATGTGGTAACCCCAACCACATAGTTGTTAACTGTAGGAGCAAAAATAAAATTCCTATAACTGAGACTGCACCTTCAAAGAGAATAAAAGATAAATCACATGTAAAAAGGTTAAATAATCTTTACATTAACAATGAAAAACCTAAGCTTGACAGTCTCTCACAAACAAGTAGCAAGACTAATGATTGTCCAATTAAAGTCAAAACTGCTAAAAGATAATCAACTCAATCTGAGTCAAGTCTTGAGTCTACAACTAATGAGAAAGGACCCAAGAAAATCTGGGTCCTAAAAATCTCAAACTAGTTACTTTCTACTGTACAGGGCAAAAAGAAGAAAACATGGTACTTGGATAGTGGCTGTTCAAGGCACATGACTGGAGATAAGTCTCTGTTAAAACAATATGAAGAGAAAAGTGGCCCAAAAGTCACTTTTGGAGATGACAACAAAGGCCATACTAAGGGATATGACAGTGTTGAACATGGAGATGTCATCTTCACTAAAGTAGCACTAGTTGATGGCTTAAAGCACAATTTACTGAGTGTGAGTCAACTATGTGATAAAGGATTCATGTCACTTTTAAAGAAGATAAATGCTTGGTGTGTGACAAAGAATCTGATAATGTGATATTGACAGGGAAAAGAAAAGGAAATTTGTATGTTGCAAACCTTATCTCTTCCTTTGATCAAATCACATGTCTCTACAACAAAGCTTAAACTGATGAAAGTTGGCTTTGGTATAATAAGCTGTCCCACTTGAATTTCAAGAACATCAACAAGCTTGTGAGGAAAGGAATGGTAGGTGGCATTCCACAATTGGTTTAACACAAGATGGATTGTGTGATTCATGCCAGAAAGGAAAACAAAAGAGTGTATCATTCAAAAGAAAACCAGCAACATCAATCACTGACCCACTACAGTTGTTACACATGGATTTATTTGGTCAAGTGAATGTGATGTCTATCTTAAAGAATAGATATGCTTTGGTTATTGTGGATGATCACATGAGGTATACTTGGGTAAAATTCCTCTACACAAAAGATGAAGCTGCTCAGTTGATAATCGATCATATCAAGAAGATAAAGACTGAGTCAGGAAAAACAGTAAGGGTAATAAGGAGTGATAGAGGAACAGAATTCAAGAATTCCTAAGTTACTAGATTCTGCACTGAAAAAGGAATAACTCATCAATTTTCAGCTCCAAGAACCGCTCAACAAAATGGAGTTGTTGAGAGGAAAAATAGGACCCTTATTGAAGCAGCAAGGACTATGTTACAAGAGGCTAAGCTTCCTACTTATTTTTGGGAATAAGCTATTAGCACAACTTGCTTTACACATAATAGATCCTTGATAAACAAAGCATACAACAAAACACCTTACGAATTAATGACTGGGAGAAAACCAACTCTCAAGTTTTTACATGTGTTTGGTTGTAAGTGCTTTGTACTGAGAGATTCATCAGAGACAAGAGGAAAGATTGACAATAAGTCTGATGAAGCAATCTTCTTAGGTTATTCTCTGTCAAGTAAAGCATACAGAGTATATAATCTAAGAACAAAGGTCATTGTGGAATCAATACAAGTCGTGTTTGATGATAAAAAGATTCCAGGAATGATTGGACAAGGATAGCATGAACCTCTCAGTTTTGAGAATGAATTGGATGCATGGGAATATCCATCAGAGACTACTGAAAAACCCCAAGATAGCAATAATCCCTACATAATTGAGGGGGAATTAACTATTGTGCATCAAGTACCAAGGACTAATACTCTATCAGAGGCTAGAGTATTAGATGAAACACAAGAAACTAGTAACTTTAGTGAACCATCAGAGACTAATGGTTCACCAGAGACTAGAGTCACTAATGCACAATCGGAGACTATATTGACACCAAGGAATGAAGAGATAAATAGCTCAGGGGGAGCTAATAATGGAGAAGTCAATAATTTAGGGGGGGCAGTTTCTGATCATGAAGCTAGATTGGACAACATCAATCTAGAAAATGAAGCCTCCACTTCAAGGTCAAATCTTCCATTTGCAATTCCATGGTTGAAAGACCACACTCCAAATTTGATTATTGGAAGTCTAGAGGATGGAGTCAAGACTAGAAGTGCAACTCAAAATGAATGTTTATACCTCAGTTTTCTCTCAAAGATTGAGCCAAAGAAAATTGAGGAAGCACTTCAAGATCCTGACTGGATATTAGCCATGCAAGAGGAATTAAACCAATTCACTTGAAACAAAGTCTGGAGACTGGTACCCAAACCAAGGAATAGATCAATTATAGGTGCCAAATGGGTCTTCAGAAACAAATTGGATGAAGCTGGTACAATTACAAGGAATAAGGCAAGACTGGTTGCAAAAGGATATTCTCAAGAAGAAGGAATAGATTATGATGAGACTTTTGCACCAGTAGCAAGACTTGAAGCGATAAGAATTTTCTTGGCATATGCAGCCTACAAAAACTTCAAGGTGTACCAGATGGATGTCAAGAATGATTTCCTAAATGGAAAATTGGAAGAGGAAGTCTATGTTCATCAACCACCAGGTTTCGTGGATTCCAAGTTTCCAAATCACGTGTACAAGTTAGACAAAGCACTCTATGGCTTAAAACAAGTACCAAGAGCCTGGTATGATACTCTATCTCAATTTTTACTTGAAAAAAAATTTGTTAGAGGTATCATAGATAAAACTTTATTTTATAGAAAGTAAGGCTCTGACATTATATTGGCGCAAATATATGTAGATGATATTATATTTGGGTCTACAAATGAGAAACTTTGTGAAAAATTTTCAAAACTCATGCAGTCTAGATATGAAATGAGTATGATGGGAGAATTAACATTTTTCTTAGGTTTGCAATAATATAATCAACTGATGGAATTTTCATCAGTCGGTCCAAGTACATCAAAGACTTATTGAGAAAATATGACTTGGTTGATTGTGCATCTGCAAAAACACCAATGCCTACTGCCACTAAGCTAGATAAAGATTTAAAAGGAAAGAAAATTGATATTACTAGCTATAAAGGCATGATAGGCTCTCTTTTGTATCTAACTGCAAGTAGACCTGATATAATGTTTGCTACATGTTTATGTGCTAGATTTCAAGCTGACCCTACAGAGTCACATTTGATTGTTGTAAAAAGAATACTCAGATATCTAAAGGGTACCCCAAACCTTGGTTTATGGTATCCCAAAGAATCTGATTTTAAACTAATTGGTTATTCAGATGCTGACTATGCAGGTTGCAAGCTTGATAGGAAAAGCACAAGTGGAAGTTGCCAACTTCTTGGAGGCAGACTTGTTTCTTGGTTCAACAAGAAACAAAATTCAGTTTTTATTTCAACAGCAGAAGCTGAATACATTGCAGCTGGGAGTTGTTGTGCTCAAATCCTATGGATCAAGAATTAACTCCTAGACTATGGTATGTCATTATCCAAAATTCCTATCTATTGTGATAATACAAGTGTCATAGCAATAACAGAAAATCCAGTGCAACATTCAAGAACAAAACACATAGATATTAGATATCACTTCATAAGAGAACATGTAAGTGAAGGTAATATCGAATTACACTGGGTTACAACTGATAAACAACTTGCAGACATATTCACAAAACCTTTAGATGAATCTACTTTTTCTAGATTAGTTTTTGAATTAGGAATGTTGAATTATGCATCTAAAAATTAATTTCATTTTGAAAGCAAGTTGTTTAGTTGTAAGAAGCTAGAATTAAATTTCTGGAATGTAGCTGTTTTTTATTTATTAAACAGAAGTTTAGAAGCTAGAATTAAATTTCTGAAATGTAGTTGTTTTTTATTTATTAAACAGAGTTTTAGAAGCTAGAATTTAATTTCTGGAATGTAACTGGTTTTAATTAAACAGAATTTTTGAAGCAAATAATCATTAACTTGTTTGTTGGAAATATTTTGCAAAGCTTTGGAATAAGAGACAACTTAGTCCCTGATAGTGTTTTTTAATTAGTCCCTGACTTAATTAAAAACTGAACTATCGGAGACTATTCTAGTCCCCGACAGTGTTTTTAACTAATCCCCGACAGTTGTTTTTAATTAGTCCCCGACTTAATTAAAAAAATTGAACTATCGGAGACTACCTTAGTCCCCGACGTCATTTTTGATTAGTCTCTGACTTAATCAAAATGAACTATCGGAGACTAATCGAGTATAGTCTCTTATAACTGAACTTATCAGAGATTAGGGCAATCTCCGATCGAGGGTAATCTGGTAGTTATCCTACCCACGATCGAAAACGGTTCACTATCCTGTGAATTGCAAACGTTTCTCACTTTGATAATAGTAAATTCAAACACATTTGCAATCACAATCTCTCAAGCTTTGAAATTATATTCTCTCTGCAAATACTCTACGATTTAACCCTATTTCAAAGTTTCTTCAAAGTTCACAGATCTCTTCAAATGGCCGCTAAAACAGTTGTTTTCAAGTTTGGAGATTTTGATATTATCAAGACTAACCATGCAGGGGTGACTAACAAGTATGATTTTGAAGCCCAGTACCACCCCTTCATGGATTTTCTCAAAACTCCACTCTATCCTACGCCATTTATGAAGCTCCCGTCCAAGCTGTTGAAGTTATCACAGCTATGTGATCAACAGATATTGTCCAGGATGAGAACACTGACTCTCATGTGGTAAGTTTTAGGTATGCTAACTCTGTTTATACTATAGATCATACCATAATTAATAATGCTTTACACTTGCCAATATATGAAAACTTTGACTCTCTTGCCTCTGATGAAGAAGTTTTTTCTATGTTTAAAAACTAACATTATTCTGCTGAAATTAGTTCTGTTGGGTCTATTACACGACCCCATCTCAGGCAAGAGTGGTCACTATTCTTTGATATAATAACTAAAGCATTTACTTCAAAATGCAGTGACTATGATGCTATCACTACACTCACACAACAAATTGTTTTTAGTGTGTTGTATGATAGACATCTAAACCTTGGGCTTTTAATTTTGCAAAATCTTTTGGTAAAACTTAAATCCGGTAATAAAATAAAATTTATTATGCTAGGTTTTTGATGATGATTGCTTATTATCTAATTCCTAATCTTAATATTACTGGCATGCAATTTGTACCACCTGTTTTGCAGAGTAAAAGAATATTTACTGATGTGAAGCATATATCTGCAAAGGTAAAGGTTCCCTTATTTTTCCCTCCTGTCATGAGATCTATACTCATTGACAGGCTTCCAACTCTTTATTCTTTGCAATTCTTTGAGGATATTGAAAGCCAAAACCCTGTGAATCCTCCAACCACTTCACAACAACAATCCATAGCCCCTTCCACAGTTTCCCAAAAGACTATGGTTACAAAGACTCAAACAACCATAACAAAACTCCTAATAAAGAGATAAATAATTGAGAGAGTAACTGAGGATGAGGGAGAACAAGAAGCTGAAGTACCACTTCAGAGAAAGAAGAGAGTTATAACTCTTAGCCAAAAGCAATCCATTGCTTCCCAAAAGGCAATGGAGGTTATAAGAAAAAACAGTGAACTGTCACCATCCTCTCAAAAGGATGTTGACATTGAAGAAAGTTTCCAACCAGGAACACCCTGTACAGAGTCTGCACAACCTCTTGTTCACCAACAAGAGGAACCCCAAAGAGAGATAATAAAAGAAAGGAGTGACACAAGGAGTGCACACACAGAGTCATCAATTGATGTTCCTCAATTTTCAATGTCTGAGGAATAGCCAACACTCCACACTGTACATTCTTCTCCTTTTTCTCCCACACTTGATTCTTATGATATTACTGATATAAATCTTCTTGATTTTTCACAAGAGGAGCCAATACTCGAAACAAGCACTCAAACATATTCTATGGATAGTTCCCTAGCCCAAGATACACAAAGGGAACCCCCTATCCATGCAGTCACAAGTACTTCTCCAACCCCCACTTCTGTAGGACAGAGTGCACCTATCCATATGAGTGAGGATGTGAGAATAAATTGTGAGAGTCAGGTTCATGACCTGGAAAAAGGAGAGGATATACACAAACAAGAGAGTCAAGCTTTAGAAAGCTTGGAAAAAGGAGAGCAAGAGAAACTGGGTGCCCAACCCCAGGCAAAAGGAAAGGGTGTGAGCAAGGATGAGATCCTTGAACAAAATAAAAGAGAGAAATTTTTAGCAGGTATATTTTTACAACCTGTTGAAACTAGCTCACAAGCAGCTCAAGTTTCTTCTGCTCCCTCCACAAATATCCAAACAGAAGAAATTGGGAATAGTTCAAGCACAGGGGATGCAACATTAAATGTATATCTGAGATGTCCAATGCAAACTTTGAAATGTTATATGGTCTACAACAAAGACAAGACCACATTTCTGCATTGAAGACAAGGCTTGCAAATGACCTGTGTCTGAACCACCTACAGAGGAAAATGTTGATGAATGGCTTGATGCCACATATTCCAACACTCTGGAGGAAGCAGCCGCCCATTTAAGGTAGGATTATGTGACCAATGTAGGGTCAACTACAACTGCACCATCAATTAAAGACATTCTTAAAGAAGTAACTAAGGTGGATAAGAAACATACAAAGTTTAACCACTTCTTGGTTACTGGCATAAATGGTGCAGTGAAGAAAATGGAGGAAAGGATGGAGTTCGAGACAGACAAAATCAGAAGGTGCTATGAAGGACACTTGCTAAGGAGGACTATCACTTCAATTGATACTCTTATCAAAGACAAGTCGAAGACTAACAGTCGACTTCAATCCCTAGAAGCCAATATCCAACTCCTGATCCAAAAAATTTACAAAATGGAGCAACTATTGATGCAGGCAATTCCACATTTGGCCACCTCCTCTCACCCTAAAGATGCTGATGTCAAAAAGGGGGAGAGTGGTCAATTCCAACAATATGTTCCTGTACAAAAATCAAAGTATTGTCCTGTCCTTGATGCTGAATTACAAGCAATGATGGACATGATCCTAAAGAAACATTCTGATCTTACAGTAGCAACAACAAAAACACAACTTCCAACAACAACAGCAACAACAACAACAACAACTTCTCCTTCTTCCTCTGCACAAGCCCCAACATCAAAAGACAAAGGCAAGGGAGTCATGGTTGAGGAACCAAAGAAGCAAATCTCAACTCAACCAAGACAACCCAAACTATTGGGGGATGCCATGAAGACAACTCACTTACCCACTCCAGTTGAACTGATAGTGGATGGGAAAGTGGAGTTGGTCTATCCTCAAGAACAGAAACTGATAGAAGCTGATGTACTACTAGCTCAAAAATTACAAGAGGAGGAGGACATGGTAGCAGAAAGGGAGGAGGAGGCAAATAAGAAGAAAATCTCTACAAGGAGATCAAGTGCGCAGAAAGCAGCCATAACCAAGAAGAAAAATAAAGAGATGGAAGAGGCTGAGAAGAAATCAAGAAGAAAACCTTTGGTCCAGGAATCTGCAAAGAAACCTGTGATCAAAGCGCTTATCAAGAAGCCTACCTTTCAAAATCCTCCAAGGTCAACCGAGACTGCTTTAGTGACTGTGAGTGGACCAACAAAGCCACGAACAGTTCCATCAAGGAAGTCTTATAAGGTTGAAATGACTAATACTGAAGAGATTATCAAGGCCCTGAAGAAAAGTACAAAGAAGATTGATTTGATCAAGGGTAAAAATAACAAAGAACTCCTCCATGTCTTTTTGAAAGATGGAGAGTCTTTGAAATTCGAGAAGCCAGCCTTGGAGGGACAAGACAAAGAAAATCTGGAGTGGTTGCTGACTGTTGTGCTTGAGACTTCTGATCTCAACATGGATTTTCGAAGCTAGATTCAGAAGGTGATGAAGGTGAAGCATAAGGTGCATATAGTGCCAGAAGCTAATCCTAAGCCTCGTGGATTATGGTATGAGAATTTTCATGGAGAGAAGGTCTTTTCTTCAACTACAATAGAGATATCAACAGTGTCAATGAGAGACATATTGAAGGTTTTATCAGTCTACTCAAGGATGCTGAAGAAGAAATTGAATTGGTTTTGAAAAGTTGTTGAAAGACAGGCTGAAGTTGTTGAGAAAAAATAGGAGGTAAAGCTGTTGTGTTGGAAGGTATGTTGTTTGTTGAAATAAGCTGTAATTTTTATTTTTTTTTTGAAGCCAGACTTATAGGATTTAAACCTGAGTCTTGGTGGAAGCTGAACAACAGATCAAAGATCTTAGTTCAGAATACATTTGAAGTTAGCAATTCTTTATTCTTTTTCTAAGTAATTGTAAATTGAGTTTTGACATCATCATCAACCTTGAAATTATGCTTATCATTCTGATATTCATAATCAGGGGGAGATTGTTAGGTTTTAGAACATTTGATGATGATTGTCTTTAGATTACTTAGAGTACAAATGTATAGAAAGTGTTAATTAGTAACACTGAAGTTTTGTAGCCAGTAGTTATCTCTTTGTTTGTAATTCATTCATTCTTTGTAAAGAGATACAATTATTTTTTACTTGTACGTAACTGCTGGAATGGAGTATCAAAGCTTCAGCAAGACAAGATGTGTATTTGATCCGTTGTAGTTTACAAAAAGGCTTGTCGGAGACTACGAGAACTTGTCAGAGACTAAAGATTTTATCTATCGAAAACTAGTTTTGCCTATCGGAGACTAAAGCTTACGTCATCGAAGACTAAGGTTAAAAGCATCAGAGACTAAGCTTACGTCATCGGAGACTAAGGTTAAAAGCATCAGAGACTAAGCTAACGTCATCAGAGACTAAGCCTTAAAGCATCAGAGACTAAATAACTCTATCGGAGACTACACAATCTGACGTCATCAGGGACTAAAAGACCAGAGACTAATTGATGACGTCAACAAAGACTAAAGATGAAGCGCCAGGGACTAATCGTGATTTATTCCCTGATATGATACAGAGTTCGAATTGAATATGGATTGTCTTCCACGTAAATCAAGATATTATTGAAGACGTGGCTGGTAAGGAAACAAGCCAGAAATCTGTTCCTATCAAAAAGGAAAGATTGTATTTGATTCGAATAAAGAAGCTGAATCAATATTGATTTAGAATAGAAAAACTGAGAATTCAGATTTGAGAGAAGCTGTAATTAGTTTTACAGAAATTGTAATTCGAAGCTGTATAGATTTTTCATAGTTTGTATCTTTTCCTATACAGAATAGAAAAGAAGCTGACGATCACATTGTTGTGATTGTTAGAATTTGTATTCAATTGTTAAAATCAATACAAACAATTGTTTATGAATTGATTTGAGTTTTTGTTCTTTATTTTTGCAAGTTATAATTAATTTCTTGAAGAACAAGTAATCGAAAAGATTTAAAAGAACTTGTATTCAAACCCCCCCCCCCCCCCCCTTCTACAAGTTCTCGGCTATCTCACTGGGAAAATAGATAAGAAGCTAGTGAGTGTGAATTTGAAGCTGTAATTTTATTACAGATCTTGTAGTTGTTTAATCACATTTATGACTATACAGATTTCCAAAAAAACATCAAGTTTGAATACAACTATTTTAACTTGAATCTGTGTGTTCATATTTTATAGTTTTTCTGTTCATAGTAATTGTTTTCAATCAGTGCCAACTAAAGTTTAAAAAGAGCAAAAGTTTGAGTGTTTGCATTCATCCCCCCCCCCCCCCCTCCATCTACAAACACTTGAGCTTATATTGTTCTAACAATTGGTATCAAAGCCTCTTAGCATATTTCACTTGCTAAAAACGATCATTATCTATGGCCAACAAAGCTAGAAACAGTAAGGGGAAAATACTTCTTCTGGAGACAATGCTTGACAGTTCATCTTAGAGCAATCGATGATGAATATTTACAGATTCTAGAAAAAGGCCCTCATGTTCCCAAGAAGCTCATTCCTCAAGAAGTTGTCAATGGAGTCACTGTTCCTGAAAAATTAGTCCCAAAGACGACTAACGAAATTACACTCGAGGAAAAAGAGAAAGTGAAAAAGGATCTCAAAGTCACAGGGATCCTGTATAATGGTTTAGACGATGATATACTGAATAATATCATGAATCTTACAACGTCTAAATCTATATGGGATACCATACAAATCCTTTGTGATGGAACAGAGGAAGTGAGGGAAAACAAACTGTAGCTGTTGACACAACAGTACGAGTGGTTCACAATAAAAAGTGGTGAAACACTCACTGAAATGTTTGACATATTTAACAGGTTGGTAAATGACCTGAGATTATATGGCAAGGCATATGCAAATAAAGATGTGAACAGGAAGTTCATGAGAGCCCTTCCCATATCATGGGTGTTGGGATTTCGTACCAGCAAACGCAGCGGAAAAATACGGTTTAAAATAAAACAAAACGAAACCCAAACCCGAGGATCTATGCGAAACAGTTTAATACAGATAGTTCAAGATTTTACCGATTAAAAGTGCGAATCTGAAACTTTGGTGAAGGTGTTGATCGTCTCCAAATCTTTAACGCAACCCAACTGGACAGCGTCTCTACGGTATCCACACGAACACCCGCGAACCGTCTTACGATTCGAGCAAAGAGGATAACAGTACTAGCTGTAAATAATCTGTATCTCTTTTATCTCTCTTAACCTTTCTTATGAGCGGCTACGTCAAAACGTTGGTTGTTCAAGAGAAAAATTCTATATATCTTTATATATATCAGAGAATAGCTGATATATCATATATATATAGCCTTCTATAGAGTAGATTCCAAAACCTAATCTAATTAGGAGATTAGAATCCGAATCCTATATTCATTAGATATATATTTAATCAAGTCTCACTTAATTAATATATGTACAAATAAATATATATTCGTATTTCCTTCCAAATGACTCTTCTTCATACAGATTACATATATATATATATATATATATATATATATATATATATAATTTAAAGTCATGATTTAATTAAATCAATCTTATTGATATATATTAAAATCATTGACATTTAAATTATATCTCCTTGACGAATGTTCTATGTGTGTGACCCTGTAGGTTATTATTACGTTGGCAATAATTTTAAATCATATTATAAAATTATAAACAGCGAGCGGCATCTAGTAATACATCACTGTTACCCAAGTAATAATAAAGTCATAGATTCGACGTTTGTGACCAATGTTTCAATGTAATTTAATCCTTTTAACCATGATATCTAAGATTAAATTCAAGGCATGGATGTGTCATCCTCTTCATAATTTAATCTCAGTTTTCTTGATCAATGAGTAAACTATATGAAACAAATCTCTATTTGAGCATGGCCATGCATTTCATAGTTTCACTCAATCAAGAGGCCTATAGATATCACCCCTAATTTATAGGAGGGTTAAATTCCATCTACATCATTCCCATTTCTCACATAACTCATTATGCATCCAACAATCACCTTTATCGTCCACCCGGTTAAAGGTGACTTTTGATAATGTCAAAACGCATAACTCCTTATGTAGAAATGTCATGACTTCAGGTCGAAGGACCATTACATCATTGTCACTATGAGAATTACTTATGACACATAGCATAACGCTCCATGTAGAATTCTCATGGTGGGTCTATCCAGTACTATGTTCTCTAACATGTACCTATGTATCAACTTAATATATCTCGTATATATTTATGACCAATGAGATATAGCCATCAGTTAATCCACATACTAGTCTCAATGTATTATTGTTGTCCCACTGACAATGATACTCGACTAGGGACATTTAAGAATAATGATACTTTACATATTTATATGGTCTCATATTCAAGTCACATACTTGAATCCATATAATTAGTATCATTCTTCTAAGGACATTTATTATGTTAACATTTATATTACGCAGTAAATAAAACATAATAAAAGTAATTATCATTTAACCAAAAAACATAACATAAACATAGTGTCACAATCATTACATAATTGGCCACTAGGGCATACACTCTAACAATGGGATCCTAAGACGATAGCCATCAGGAAATCCAAGGACATGAATCTCCTAGACTTGGATAGGCTATATGGTATCCTCAAGACATATGAACTAGAGGTTCAACAAAGATCTAAAATGTCAGGGGATGCCAGAAAGCTTAAATCTGTAGCCCTGATGGCTGCCACGAAGGACAAACCAGAAGCAAGACCAAGTGTCTTGATGAAGTAGCAACTAGGAGATGCTGAACTTGAAGGGGACAACGAAGCTGACTCCGAGGAAGATGAATATATTCCTGAAGAGTTAGAGGAGCTGAATGAAACCATGGTCTTTCTTGCAAAAAAGTTTTCCAAGCTGAAATTCCAAAAGTCTGCGGGTTCCAAAAGATTTTCAGCAAGGAAGCCTAGTAGTACTAAAAACTTTATTGACAAATCTAGAATAAAGTGCTACAAGTGCAATGAGATGGGCCACTTCGCAAATGAGTGTCGCAAGGCCACAAAAGAAGGTGAATCCAGAAACAAGGAAGCTGAATTGGACTACAAGAAGAAATACTTTGACATTCTTAATGCAAAGAAGAAGGGAAAAACATATATTGCAGAGGGAAAAGACTGGGCTGACTCAGATGAAGAAAATGCTGAAGAATATGTCAACCTAGCCCTAATGGCCTCATCCACTGACAGTAGCAGCTCACAAGTAAGTCTTGAGATTTCCTCTAACATGTTAAGACTGTTAAGGCCACAAAATGATTGTGTTAAAACTGTTAAGAAAATGGCTTATGAGATAAAGGATCTCTATGACACCCTGAGGAGTGCAGTAGCTGAAATTGAGAGAGTGCAGAAAATAAATGAGCATTTGACTGCAAGAAACTCTCTCTTAGAATCAGAACTCTCTAGATTTGAGAATCTTGAAAAGGAACTCTCAAGAACAAAAAAATCTTCTTGACTGTGCTATCAAAAGAGAGGAATGGTCCTCAAATCTTCTAAGTCAAGAAAGGGAAGTCATAAAGAGATGGAATGAGTCTAGCAAAAAATTGGAGGGTCAATTAAACAGTCAAAAATCTGGTCCTAAATCTGGTTTAGGCTATGGAGAGACTCTAGTGAAGCAACCTCCCATTGAGGTTAAAATTGCAGCTAGCTTTGGAAAAAGGCCAATACAACCTATCAAGTTTGTAAAGGCTGTAACAAAGTTAGAAAAACAAAATGTTTTCCCGATAAGTGAAGCTTCCACAAGTAGTGGGAGTGGCAAGAAACCGATTATTGCCAAAGCACTCAAACCTCCAGTCAAAAAAGAACCAGACTGTGCATCAGTGGATACACAGTCATCAGGGGGAAATAGTGCATCAGACCGTCGTAGCCTTTCAAGGGAAAAAGGCCTGTCCGGGGATAGTAAAAAGAATAGGAATGGTAAGCTAGGTGTAAATAAAGCTAGTAATTACACTTCCATTCATGAAGCCCCTAGAAAAGTGTGTTGGAATTGTGGTAATAATAATTATCTATATTTTCAATGTAAAGAGAAACCACAAATTTTGACTGGCACAATTTTATATGCTGATGATTTACCAACTGCAAAACCTTGCTCCTCTAAGGAAAAAGGCAAGATAACTGTTGAGAAATCAAAAACATATGTTGAAGCTCCTAAAAAGGAGAAAGTTTTAATTTTTCCAAAACCAAAAGTCACACATAAAGAAAAGGTTGTTTTACCTACAACTGTGACTAAACCTAGAGGACCCAAAACCAATTGGGTAACAAAAACAAATTAAATATCTTTTATGTGTAGGGAAAAGTTAAAAGCAGTCATATCTAGTTTCTAGACAGTGGTTGCTCAAGGCACATGACATGAAACAAAGCCCTGCTCATAGAATTTCAAGAAAAGGATGGTCCAGTGATTTCATTTGGTGATAACAGCAAAGGAATGACTCTGGGTTATGGCAAAGTAGCAAATGTGAATGTCTCATTTGAAAATGTAGCACTGGTTGATGGGCTTAAGCACAATTTATTAAGCATAAGTCAACTATGTGACAAAGGTTACATCATTTCCTTTAAAAGGGATCAGTGCTTGATCTAAAATGAGGATGATGAGAAGCTGGTTTTATTAGGAATAAGAAAAGGAGATCTCTATGGTGCTGATTTCAATTCAGTAAGTGAAGAATCATGTTTCTACAGTAAGGCAACTCCTGATGAAAGTAGGCTATGGCACAAGAAGCTCTCTCACCTGAATTACAAATCTATCAATGATTTAGTGAAGAGAGAGTTGGTAATTGGGCTACCCCAAATGGAGTTCATTCAAGAAGGGTTATGCTCAGCTTGTCAACAAGGGAAGCAAAGGAAAACATCCTTTGTCAGCAAGGAAGCCACAATGATTAAAGATCCAATTCAATTGCTACATATGGATCTCTTTGGCCCTGTTAATATTATGTCAGTGTCAAAGAAAAGATTTGCAATGGTCATTGTGGATGACTACACCAGATACACTTGGGTGAAGTTTCAAAATGCTAAATCAGAAGTTCCTCAGCAAAACATTGACCACGTCAAGAAAGTGGAAACTGAGTCAGGGTCAGTGGTTAGGATGTTGAGGACAGACAATGGAACTGAATTCAAGAATGCAGCTGTTGATGGATTTTGTGTTGAGAAAGGCATCAATCATACACTTTCTGCTCAAAGGACTCCTCAACAGAATGGTGTAGTGGAAAGGAAGAACAGAACCCTGATAGAGGTTGCTAGAACAATGCTAGCAGAGGCAAAGATTCCTACCTATTTTTATGCTGAGGCAATTTCCACTGCTTGCTTTACTCAAATAGGTCATTAATCAACAAGGCTCACAACAAGACTCCATATGAGCTAACGACAGGGAGAAAGCCAAACATCAAGTTCCTACATGTTTTTGGATGTAAATGCTTTATCTTGAGGAACTTTGGTGAGAACTTGGGAAAATTTGATCCAAAGGCTGATGAAGCAATTTTCCTAGGTTACTCCCTGGCATCTAAAGCATACAGGGTTTACAACAAGAGACTTCAGGTGGTTATGGAGTCTATAAATGTAGCTTTTGATGATCAAGAGATTTCTGGACTTGAAGACCCTGGTTTTCATGAAGAGCTCAGGTTTGAAAATGAAGATGAGACTGATTATCAAGAGATTGAAGCTGATGAGTGCAGACAAATGGAGAATTTATCCATTTCTGATGTCAATCCAAATTCTATAGAAGCCCCTTCCAATGATAGAGTCAATTTCTTGGACAACAGATTAGGGGATACTCCATCATGGGATCATCCATCAGGGCATGCACCATCAGGGGATAACTTGAACCTTGAATTAAACACTAATTGAGGGGGAGGGTTTTCAGAAGCTGGGAGCACAGACTTAGAGGAAGGAGATGTCAATCAAGCAAGCTCATCAAGATACATCTCTAATCCCAAATGGGCCATAAGTCATTCACAAGACTTAATTATTGGTGACCCAAACAAAAAAGTGCAAACCAGAAAAGCAACATCTAATGAATGCCTGTACGCTTGCTTTCTTTCACAAATGGAGCCAAAGAAATTTGAAAAAGCCATTCAAGATGCAAATTGGATAATGGCTATGCAAGAAGAGCTAAATCAATTTGAAAGAAATCAAGTATGGGAGTTGGTGCCTAAACCTAAAGACAGAATCATAATAGGTACTAAGTGGGTATTCAGAAACAAGATGGATGAAGCTGGCATTGTTATTAGAAACAAAGCAAGACTGGTTGTAAAAGGATATCTTCAAGAAGAAGGGATTGACTTTGATGAGACCTTTGCACTAGTAGCTAGACTTAAGGCTATAAGAATTTTCTTAGCCTATGCAGCACATTCAGATTTCAAAGTTTATCAAATGGATGTGAAAAGTGCTTTTCTCAATGGGAAATTGGAACAGGAGGTGTATGTCCAACAACCTTCAGGATTTGAGAGTTCAAAATTTCCAAATCATGTGTTTAAGTTAGAAAAGGCACTTTATGGACTGAAGCAAGCTCCTAGAGCTTGGTATGACATATTGTCAAAGTTTCTGGTGGAAAAAAAATTCACAAGAGGTATCATTGACAAAAATTCACAAGAGGTATTTGATTTTGGTTCAAATTTATGTTGATGATATTATCTTTGGATTCACTGACACTAGACTGTGTGAAAAGTTCTCCAAACTCATGCAAAGCAAGTATGAAATGAGCTTGATGGGTGAGTTATCATACTTCTTGGGATTGCAAGTCAAACAAGTTACTGATGGAATTTACATTCATCAGACAAAATATGCCAAAGAACTTCTCAAGAAATTTGATATGGAGGACTTAAAAGTAGCAAAGACACCAATGGACACTGCAACCAAGATTGACCCTAATAAGAATGGAAAGAAACTTGATTTGAAGACTTACAGGGGAATGATTGGATCTTTGTTGTATCTAACAACAAACAGGCCTGATATAATGTTTGCAACGTGTCTTTGTGCAAGATATCAAGCTGACCCAAGAGAATCTCATCTCATTGCAGTGAAAAGGATCTTGAGATATATCAAGGGCACTACAGAGTTGGGACTTTGGTAACCAAAGGAGTCTGGATTTGAATTGATAGGATATTCTGTTACTGACTTTGGAGGATGTAGAATTGACAGAAAAAGTACAATAGGAAGCTGTTAGTTTCTAGGTGGAAGGCTTGTGTTTTGGTTCAGCAAAAAGCAGCACTCAATTTCAACATCAACTGCTGAAGCTGAATACATTGGAGCTGGAAGTTGTTGTGCACAAATTCTATAGATGAAAAATCAGTTAATGGATTATGGCCTGAACTTCAACAAAATTCCAATCAGGTGTGATAACACAAGTGCCATTGCCATTGCTGAAAATCATGTGTAACATTCCAGAACCAAACATATAGAAATCAGATATCATTTTATCAGGGAACATGTTATGAATGGAACTATCGAACTACAGTTTGTACCATCCAACAAGCAACTGGCAGACATATTTACCAAAGCTCTTGATGAAGCCACGTTTTCAAATCTTGTGGGAGAGCTAGGAATGGTGAATTATGCGTCAAGGTTAGGGTCAAATGCTTAAGTTCTGTTACTCCTAAATCATTTCATGAATTCCTGATGAAATAAATTGATATGTGACTATATATGTTATAACTGTAAATATGTATATGTGTACTTGTATATTCTGTATTTTTGTTTGGGTATGTTTGTTTTTGACTGATGCATCAGGGTCAGAGTCTCTGTGAAGGCGCATCAGGGTCAGGGTATTTGACTCGCGCATCAGGGTCAGGATATGCGACTAGCGCGTCAGGGTCAGGGCATCCGTCGTGTTCATCAGGGTTAGGGTATGTATATACAAAAAGCATCAGGGTAAGGTAAAATGTTTTTAAATGCATCAGGAGATTACGGTCAATTAAGTGATGATAACTCATCAGGATGTTCTTCTCTCTCTGATGACGTGTTATCACAGAATTGAAATGACTCCCTGATTGCGTGGCTTTAGGAGCAGTTTTCAAACGTCAACAGGCGAGTATTTATACACCATCTCTCCTACTTTCTTAAACACCTTAAAACATTTAATCTATCTCTGATACTTGCTCGAGTTTTCTTTCTTCTCTCTCTCTCTCTCTCATTTTCACAAAAACCCTAGAACTTCAAATCTGCAAAAGCATCAATGACACCCAACAACTCTCAACAAATCCCACGAAATCTGGTTGTCCCACCCACAAACTATGTGGGTTTCTCAGACATTGAGGAGGTAAATGATTGCTTCAAGCCGATACTGAACTATCTACTCAACTCGAAGTATAGTCAAGCAATCTTTATTGATGACGAAATGTCGAGGGAAACACTATCTAAACTTTGGACCAGTGCAAAGTTCATGTACTCCACCACATGGGCTGATGTGGTAAAGGGAATCTCATTCAAAATTTCTTCTGAGAAAGGAAAAATAACCCTTTCCAGAATTAATTCTGCTTTGGGGCTAACTACCCAGGACATGGTGGAGATACCGGGTGACACTGAACTGCTCGATTTCTTTAGGGAATTGGGCTATAACGCTGCTCCCAACGTAGTGTTAAAGTTTAAGGACCTCAAGAGGGTGAACGTGAAGCGGAAGATCTCTTACCTTTTCGACACCATCACCAAGGTGTTCTCAGGTAAGTGTTCTAACTTTGAGGTTATAACTTCCTTAACTTTAAAAATAGCATATGCAATGATTAAAAATTTAAATATAAACATAGGTAAAATAATTTTTGATGATCTTGTAAATAAACTAGGTAGTGTTAATAATAGGAAATCTGAAGTTTATTATGCTAGATTTTTGTATATGATTATTAAAGATCAAATTACTAATTTTTCTTTTGAGAATGATATTACTGTACAGACATACAAGCAAACAAAGAAATTGTTTGCAGAAATAATGAAGAAATCATATACAGCCGAACCATTTGCACTTCCACAGCATATGGTACAGGTAGTTAATACTTTTTCACCTTCTACTTCTCAACCTATAAATTCTTCACCTTTATCTACTATGGCAAAGAAAACAACCACTTCTCTGCCTACCCAAGTAGAACAACCAATTTCAACACAACCATTCTCGATAGCCAAACCCATAGTCTCCCTAAAGACTATTGGGATTAAAAGAAAACCCAGTGAAGTTACCACATCAACTGAGGGGGAGCCAGGAGAAAGAGTGATTGGCTACAGGCGTAAGAAGAAGAAGGGAGCCACGAGTGTTACCCAAAAGCCTGACCAGGGCATATCCTCTCAAAAGGATATTGCCTTTGATAAGGAATTAAACATATTTCTAACTAATTCCTCTCAAAAGGAATTAGTTATTGAAAATAGTCCTCAACCAGGGACACGGTTGAGTGAGGCACATACACTGACCATTGACTCTGATGAAACTAACATCAGGGTCTCTGAGAGCCACTTGCAGAAATCTGGCATAGTGAGTGCACACACTACTCAAGATGTTGTAGTTCAGAAGCTTCTCAATAAGATCAACATGAGTCATAAGCATTCTTCTACAACATCTTTTGATGAATCACCTCCTCATTCAGTGATTCAGTCAACACTCCCATCTACACCACTTCCTTCTTTCTATGTTCCTCAAATTTCTTCAGATATTATGACACAAACATTGAGTGTCATAAGATCAGATTCTCCACCTTCTCAATTCATGGATGAGCCAACACTCTCTGACACAGTGACTGGAAGTCACCACTCTCAAATGGTTGACTCATTTTTCCTTGATACAATCACTAATGATCAGATAGGGGACATAAATTCCAATGTACATACCACAATAATAAGTCTTTATATTCCCCCAATTGTAAATACTTCCTCTATAGAAACATACACTTCTCCAATTATACATACACATATTACTTCTACTCCTTCTCCTATCACTACTGTGGAACCAGAACCTGTACATAACTTACTTGAACTGGCCACAGTTGCTGATCTCCAAGCCCATAGGAGCCCCTCTAGGACAATTTTGAGTGAGGCTGAGAGAATACTTAGTGAAGAGAGGCAAAGTCATACCCCTGTGAGGACTTTGGAAAAAAGAGAGGAAGAGAGTACTGCCTTAGTAGGCAATGAAAAAGGAGAAGATACGAGTGATGCCTTAGAAGGCAAAGAAAAAGGAGAGAATGAGAGAGATAAGGATGAGATCCTTATAAATAAAGAACAGAGAGAAAATACAGATACTATAAATACTACTTCAAGCTCTGAAAGTGATGAAGATGATGCTCCACAAGATGATTTTTCCCAGTTCATCGGAGTTGATTTGTACTTTCAGCAGAATCAAATGGTGGACACTGTACAGTTGTTAAAGCAAGAGCTCGCCAGGACCACTGACCCAATCTTGATCAAAGTGTTAAAATCACAGATCATGATTGGTCAGTCTGTAGATATTGAGAATAAGAAGTTATACACACATTTTACAAATAAGATCAACAGTGTACAAAAGGTTGTTGACTCCCTAGTCACTAGCCAGACCCTGCTTTGGATGAAGAAACAAGCTGATAATGTGGAGAAAAAGCTTATTGATCTCACCACTCAACTGTCCAGCATGTAAAATCTGCAAGAATCCATGGCTGAAACTCTAAAGCAAGTTCTCCAAGTCACATCCCGACTCTCAACTCCCACTGATGATGCTGTCAAAAAGGGGGAGAAATCTACTAGGCCATCATCAAGGGATGTTGCTGAGAAATCTACAAGTCAACCATCAAGGGAGACTGCTCTTGTTCCTGCTCCTAAACCCAAGGACAAAGGCAAAGGCATCCTGATTGAGGAACCAAAAAAGAAATCCAACACTCAATCAGGGCCTAAGCTACTTGGAGATGCCATGAAGACTGCCCACTTTCCAACTCCCATTGAAGCTGTAATTAATGGGAAAGTGGAGCTGCTTTACACTCAGGACAAAAAGCTCGTAGAAGCTGATGCACTCTATGCACAACAACTTCAAGAAGAAGAAGAGAGGGAAATGGCAAAGGAATAGGAGGAAGAAAAGAAGAAAAAGAGTGTCGGACCCAGGACCTCTAGGAAACCTCAGCCAAGAAGATCTCAAAATCCCAAGGGTGCATTAGGGGATAAAAACCAAGACAAAATTGAAGACCCTGATGCCACCAAACCTAAGTCCTCTGAAGCCAAGGATCAAGTACCTTCTCTTACAACCACAGCATATGGTCCACCCATATGGTCCACCCACTCTAGCTGAATCCCTCAAAAAAGAAAGGCACAAAAACATGACATTTATGTTCTCAGTAAAAAGTATAAATGTCAGGTTCAACAATAAAAGGGATCAGCTAATTTCTGTGTAGCTAAAGAGTGGGTCTCAATTCATAGTTACAATGGACTGGTTCAGGAGAATGGATGTTGAACAGTTCGGATTAATGCTGAATCTGATTTCTAAATCGTTAGCGGCAAACAGGGACTTGAGGGTGGTGATTGAGAAGCTGAGGAGAGTCATCAACGATGATAGGAATCTGCCCACAGCCTTGGAAAGACCCTTGAAACTATTTTACAAATCCACTGATGGGCAGGAGAAAAGCATAAGGATCAAAGACGTTGATGGCCTCGACCTGGAGGAAGCGATGTATGTTCTAAGCCAAATTGTTTATCACAAAATTGAACATGTCATCCAGTTCAGAATCCTGCTGATTCAGAAAGAGTTGAAAGAGATTGAAGAAACCAAAGCTGATTATGGGAATGCTACAGTAAGGGATGTGCCACCAGTGAAGGGATTCAAAGAATATCCAAAAATGATCACAAGCTCATGGGTGTTGAGTTCAAAAACAAAAAGGGGGACATCATTACCTTCTACTGGTCACCACTTGCTGCAGCCAACATTCAAGAGATTAAATCTGTCCTTGAAGCTTTGGAATCCAGCAAAAATGTCAACATAGTCAACTTTAGAAAACTTATTCAAAGGGAGCTGAAGCAACTAGAGGCTGGAGGGAAAGACAACAGACTCAGGATTCTTGATCAAAATCCAGATCAAAGAAGACAAGGCCTTAAAAGTGACTCTCAACCGATTAAATCAAGTCATTACAAAGTTTCTCTCTAGTGTGTAAGTGTTGTTTTCGTGTAACAACTCTTTCTATATATGTAGGAGATTAGTTATAGAATCCACGTGCTAGAGGTGCTGCTTTTTCAACGTAGCCACAGTATGTCCCATCATTGTCCTTTAAGAGAAACATGTCATACTGCTATTGGCTAATGTTGCTTATTTTTCATCCCCTGATCTTCATCCATTTATTTCTTGAGAGTTGTTATTGAACCACCATACTTCAAGGAATATCTTCTCGGTTATATCCTTTGCTTCTAGGCCAAGTATCAACGATTTGCGTGGAAGTCCCGATGACTAGTGGACTAGGTCTTAACCATCCCCTGATGACAAGCCTTAATGTTGATTTGATCAGTGTTTTGGGATCCCCTAATGACAAGCCCTGATGGAGACTTGATCAGTGTTTCACTATCCACTGATGACAAGCCATGATGTTGACTTAATTCATGCTTCTAGATCCCCTGATGACAAGCCCAGATGGAGATTTGATTAGTGTTTAGCATTCCCACTGATGTTTCCCCTGATAAGTTTTTCCATTTATGTTATCCCCGATGCAGTGTTCGAACTTCCGTTGACAGGCTACCCTGATGGGTTAGTCCTTCGAGTTCATCCCCTGACGGCTTCCCTTGACGGGTTCCCCTGACGAGGTCGTCCCCTGACACAATATTTTAGGCTTCCCCAGATGGATTTTTTCCACTGACACCTTATTCAAATAGTTGTTCTTTTAATCATTGATGCTTGTCGGCTTTAACTGGAATGCCTGATGTGCAGAATAATTGAATTTTTAAGTAACATAAGACATCCTTTGACAATATCAAGTCCTTTTTAAGTACAAACTGATGACTTGCCTAGTGCAGTTAAGCCCATCCCCTTATGACTGAGTTACCCATTAGTGGATGCTAAACTTGTGCAAATATACTATGGTTTTTAAAATACCTTGAGTATTTACATATGCACATTTATTCTTTTATAACTGTATTATCATCATCAACATTTATAACTAACAATCTCCCCATATTTATGTTTATCAGTTTGATAACCATAAATTTAAGTAATGTACTGATGATGATGATGTCAAAACTCAAATCTTTTGACAATAAAGAATAAATGTATTTGAATATGTAGAAAAGAAAAACTATTTACTAGTGTTTACTATTCTATTACAATATTTACACTTTAGACTTCAAGATTCACCTTTTGTTGAGTAGAACAAAGGGCAATAGATGACTTGATTTAATTGGTTGTGTCACTTCCATGGCCTTGTCTTCTCTGATCTGAAATCCTGAGTCTGTTGTCTTCCCCTCCTGCCTGTAGTTGCTCCAACTCTTTTTGAAGAAGTATTTTGAAGTTGGCAATGTTGACATTCCTGGTGGATTCCAGAGCTTCAAGGACAGATCCAATCTCTTGCAAGTTGGTTGTAACAAGTTGTGACCATTAAAAGATGACAATCTCCCTTTTTGAATTTTTGAACTCCATGCCCATTGGGTTTGTGATCATCTTTGGATATTCTTTGAATCCTTTTACTAAGGAACATCCCTTACAATTGCTGCATCACCATCATCAACTCTGGTTCCCTCAATCCCCTTCAGCACTTTCTGCACAAGCAAGGTTATGAACTTGATGACATGTTCATTTTTGTGATTAGCAATCTGGCTTAGAACATGTATCAATTCCTCTAGGTCAAGCTCATTAACGTCATTGGTCATTATATTTTTTTCTTGCCCACTAGCTGTTTTGAAGTATAACATCAATGGTCTCTCCATGGTTGTGGGCAAGTTCTTATTGTCGTTGATGGCTTTCCTCAGCTTCTCAATCACCCCCCTTAAGTCTCTATTAAGCACTGTTGAATTTGGCACTAATTTCATGGCTAGTCCAAGTTACTCAGCATCCATTCTCCTAAACTAGTCTAGGATATTTGTAAACTCTGACCCATTCTTCATCTGGATGAGGATTAGTTTTTTTTTTTTTTGCTATTTGTCTTGACATTTATGGTTCTTATAGAGAACATATATGTCACGGTCTTGCACTTTTCATCTCTCAAGAATTTAGCTAATGTAGGTGGTCCATGTGTTATAGAAGTAAAAGCTCGTGCTTTGGCTTTAAACGACTCTGGTGTGATAGCATCAGGAGATGTTGGATTTTCTTTTTCTTTATCCCATGATGCACTTTTAGGGGGTTGAGATTTCTAGGCTGAGTTTTCTTGGAGGATCTTGGTCTGACACTCTTTTTCTTCTTTTCTTCTTCTTACTTGTCATCCTCTACAGCCATCTTCTCCTCCTGTTAAAGTTGTTATGTATAGAGTGCATCAGCTTCCACCAACATTTTGTCTTGAGAAAAGACAAGCTCCACTTTTCCATCTATCAAGGCTTCAATTGGTGTTGGAAAGTGAGCTGTCTTCATTGCATTTCTAAGTAGCTTGGGTCCTGATTGAGTAAGAGTTTTCTTTTTGGGTTCTTCAATCAGGATACCCTTGCCCTTGTCCTTGGCTTTTGGAGCAGGATCAGTCACATCCCTTGATGGTTGACTTGTGGATTTCTCAGCAACAAC
>CM025784.1:11634858-11671638 GCA_014636745.2 Centella asiatica | reverse complement strand
ATGAGTGTATGTAGTTTATGAGATTCAACGTCCATAGACTATCCTAGCATTATCCGTGATTTAAGAATTTTGACTAGGATAGGATCTGTGCCATGTGAGAGCTCCTACTTTAAAAGCTATACAGTATCTACCATATGATTCTTTTGAAAGTATAAATCAACTACCATTAATTGAGAGAAATCATCAATAGGAGTGTCATCTTTATCACTATCAGAAGAACTAGGTGTATTTATAGAATTTATATTTTCTCTATTTTCTTTATTTACAAGGATCTCATCCTCATCTCTCTCAGTCCCTCTTTTTTCATTGCCTTCTAAGGCATCACTCTTTTGCTCTCCTTTTTCATTGCCTTCTAAGGCAGTACTCTCTCCCTCTCCTTGTGCCAACGTCCTATCATTGGGTTGACTTTGTTTCTCTTCACTAGATATTCTCTCATTCTTACTCAAAATTGTCCTAATTGAGCTCCTATTGGTTGTGGTATCATCAATTGTGGAAAATGTGAGTAAAGCATCTGTTACTATTCTATCCACATAAGTGATTTGAGAAGAAATGGAGGGTTTAAGTGTATGTACAATAGGGGGAGTATAAATACTTATAGTAGTAGTATATATAGGTGCATATATGTCCCTTATATGACCATCAGTGATTGAATCATTTAGGAAAAAATCAATAATATGGGAATCTTGATTGTCAATCACTAAGTCAATATGAATTGGCTCCTCTATGAAGTGAGAGAGTGGAGGATCTGATGTTATAAAACTTAGTGTTTGTGTCATAACATCTGAAGAAATTTGAGGTAAAGAAAAAGAAGGGAGAGGTGTGAAAGGGAGTGTTGGCTGAATCACAGAGTAAGGAGGTGATCCATCAATTGAAGTTGTGTGTGCATTCACTGTGTCAAATATCTGCAAGTGGCTCTCAGAGACCCTGATGAGAGTTTCATCAGGGCCTATGGCCTATGTATGTGCCTTGCTCAACTGTGTCCCTGATTGGGGACTTTGTTCAATAATTGAGTCCTTTTGGGAAGAAACAATTAATGATATGTTTGATTCCTTATTAAGGTCAATATCATGTTGGGAGGATACTGCATGGTCTGGTTGTGGGTCAACATTTGTGGCTTTCTTCTTCTTCTTCAATCTCTTCAAACCAAACACTCTCTCTCCTTGCTCCCTTTCAGTTGTTGTGGTTACTTCTGAGGATTTCCTTTTAGTATCTTTAGTCTTTTGGGAGACTGAGGGTTGAGCTATTGAGAGTTGTTGTGTAGAAATTGGTGATACTACTTGGGTAGGCTGAGAAGTAGTAGTGATCTCAGCTATAGTAGTTGAAGTAGAAGTAATAGGAGGTTGAAAAAGAGAAGGGTGTGTAAAGATTACTTGTTCCATGTGGGATTGAAGTACAAAAGGTTCTGCCCTATAAGATTTCTTTATTATCTCTATGAACAGTTTCTTTGTTTGTTTATAACTCTGTACTACCATATCATTCTCAAGGAAAAGGTTAGGAAATCGATCTTTAATAAGCATAGCTATAAATCTGACATAGTATACTTCTGATTTCCTAGAAGTATGGTTACCCATTTTATTTACCAATTCATCAAATATTAATTTACCTATATTAATTTTTATGGTCTTGATCATGGCATAAGCAATTTTCAGAGTTAAAGAGGTTATAACCTCAAAGTTAGAGGACTTACCTGAGAATACTTTTGTTATGGTATCAAAGAGATAAGATATCTCTCTCTTCACATTGACCCTCTTAAGATCCTTGAACTTCAACGCCACATTTTTTGGCGAGTTGTAGCCCAGTTCTCTTAAGAAGTCCAACAGTTCTGCATCAGTAGACACTTCCACGAAGTCTTGTGAAGGCAACGCATTGAATGGAGTTATTTTATCCTTTTTAGAAAAAATTTTGAACGTGATTTCCTTAACAACTTCTGGCCTTGTAGAGGAATGCATAAACTTGACACTTGACCATAGTTGTGAGATTGCTTCACCAGACATCTTGTAGAGGAATGCATGAACTTAGCACTTGACCATAGTTGTGAGATTGCCTCACCGGACATCTCGTCATAGGTAAAGATGGCTTTGTTGTACTTTGAGTTGAGTAGATAACTCATAATTGGTTTAAAGCAGGCATCTACCTCGTTGATATCAGAAAAACCCACAAAATTTGTTTATGGTACCACTAGATCTCTTGGAAGTCGTTGAACATTGTTTGGTGCAATTGAAACTGTTGGATTTTGAAAAACTAGGGTTTCTATAAAAGAGAGAGAGAAAGAAAACTCGAGCTGTTGTTAGAAAGAGATTAAACATTTGGTATGTCTTCAAGAAGAGAGGTTTAGAATATAAATAGTCCTTTTTGAAATTAATTCTCGATGCCACATCATCAGGGGGTGATATTAATTCTATGATGCCACATCATCAGGGAATTAAGAGAATCCCCTGATGAAATGTCATCACAGACTAGATACTTTTCCCTGATACATCCAAACGCTTAACCTTGACCCATATCCTAATACCCTTATGTACACCCCTGACCCTGATGCACATTCCCTGACCCTGATGCGCATCCCCTTACCTTGATGCTCATCCCAAATTAATTAATTTTTTTTATTTTCATTATTTTAAACATATAGCCATATACATATAACATTATTAGGAAATTATGAGATGAGTTAGGAATACCAGTACTTAAGCACTTAATAGATTTGAACCACTCCAACAATTTTTCAGGTATGATTCTAGAAAGTTGATCAAACTCTATCTTGCGCAATTCACTACTCCAGCTCTCCCACCAAATTGATAAAGGTGGCTTCATCAAGAGCCTTGGTAAAGATGTTTGTCAGCTGCTTGTTTGTTGGTACAAAATGTAGTTCAATGGTTCCATTCATAAACATGTTCCCTGATAAAGTGATATTTGATTTCAATATGTTTAGTTCTGGAATGTTACACAGGATTCTCAGCAATGACAATGACACTTGTATTGTTACACAAAATTGGAATTTTGTTGAAATTTAGGCCATAATCCAATAATTGATTTTTCATCCATAGGATTTATGCACCGCAACTTCCAGCTATAGTATATTCAGCATTAGCAGTAGATGTTGAAATTGAATGCTGATTTTTGATGAACCAAGATACAAGCCTTCCACCTAGAAATTGATAGCTCTCTGTTGTATTTTTTCTATCAATCCTGCATCCTCCAAAGTCAGCATCAGAATAGCCAATCAATTCAAAACCAGACTACTTTGGATACCATAGCCCCAACTCTGTATTGCCCTTGATGTACTTCAAGATTCTTTTCACTGCAATGAGATGAGACTCCCTTGGGTCAGCTTGATACATTGCACAAAAACATACTGCAAACATAATATCAGGCCTACTTGCTGTCAGATATAGCAGAGAACCAATCATTTTCCTATAAATCTTTAGATCAACTTTCTTTTCATTCTTATTAGGGTCAATCTTGGTTGTTGTGGCCATAGGTGTCTTTGCTACTTTTGAGTCCTCCGTGTCAAATTTCTTGAGAAGTTCTTTGGCATACTTTGTTTGATGAATGTAAATCCCATCAGTGACTTGTTTAACTTGCAACCCCAAGAAATAACATAGTTCACCCATTAAGCTCATTTCATATTTGCTTTGCATGAGTTTGGAGAACTTCTCACACAACTTAGTATTAGTAGATCCAAATATGATATCATCAACATAGATTTGAACCAAGATTAAATGACCTTAATGTCATCTAAAGAATAATGTTTTGTCAATGATACCTCATGTAAACTTGTTTTGCACTAAAAACTTTGATAGTGTGTCATACCAAGCTCTTGGAGCTTGCTTTAGACCATAAACTGCTTTCTCTAGTTTGTAAAGATGATTTGGGGATTTATAATTCTCAAACCTTGGAGGTTGTTGGACATACACCTCTTGGTTTAATTTCCTATTGAAAAAGGCACTTTTCACATCCATTTGAAAAACCTTGAAGTTTGAATGTGCTGCATAGACTAAGAAAATTCTTATAGCCTCAAGTCTGGCCACTGGTGCAAAGGTTTCATCATAGGCAATCCCTTCCTCTTGAAGATATCCCTTTGCTACCAATCTTGCTTTGTTTCTTATGCCAACTTCGTCCATCTTGTTCCTGAATACCCACTTGGTGCCTATTATAGTTTTGTCTTTTAGCTTAGGCACCAACTTCCATACTTGATTTAGCTCTTCCTGCATAGCCATGATCCATTCAGCACCTTGCATGACTTCTTCAAATTTCTTTGTCTCAATTTGAGAAAGAAAACAAGTATATAGGCACTCATTTTCTAGTTTGCACTTTTTGGTTGGGATCACCAATGATTAATTCTGTTGTGTGACTCCTAGACCATTTAGGCTTAGAGGGGAATCTTGATGAGCTTGCATGTATATCATTTTCTCCCCCTAAGTCTGTGCTACCAGCTTCTGAGAAAACTCCCCCTGAATCTATGCTTAAATCAGGGTTAAAGTTATCCCCTGATGGTGTATCCCCTGATGGAGAATTCCCTGATCTGTTGTCCAAGTAATTAACTCTATCCACTGAAGGGGCTTCTTGGTGATTTGGATTGACATCTGGGATGGTTAATTCCTCCATTTGTTTGCACACATCAGCTTCATTCACTTGATAATCAGAATCAACTTCATTTTCAAATCTGAGCTCTTCATGAAAACTAGGGTCCTCAAGTCCAGAGATTTCTTAATCATCAAAAGCTACATTTATAGACTCCATCACTACTTGGAGTCTTTCGTTGTAAACCCTGTAGGCCTTAGATATCAAGGAGTAACCTAGGAAAATAACTTCATCAGCATTTGAGTTAAATTTTCCAAAGTTCTTACCAAAATTCCTTAATACAAAGCATTTGCATCCAAAAACATGTAGAAACTTGATGTTTGGTTTCCTCCCTATCATTAGCTCATATGATGTCTTATTGTGAGTCTTGTTGATTAAAGACCTATTTTGAGTGAAGCAAGCAATGGAAATTACCTCAGCCCAAAAATAGGTAGGAATTTTTTCCTCTGCTAACATTGTTCTAGCAGCTTCTATCAGGGTTCTATTCTTTCTTTCCACTACACCATTCTATTGAGGAGTCCTTGGGGCAGAAAATGTATGATTGACACCTTTCTCCACACAAAATCCATCAACAGCTACATTCTTGAATTCAGTTCCATTGTCTGTTCTCAATATTTTAACCACTGATCCTAATTCAGTTTCCACTTTTCTTGTATGGTCAATGACTTGTTGAGACACCTCTGATTTTGTATGTTAGAACTTGACCCAAGTATACCTAGTGTAATCATCCACAATGACCAATGCAAGTCTCTTCTTTGATACTAACATTATATTGATGGGACCAAAGAGATCCATGTGAAGTAATTGAATTGGATCCTTGATCATTGTGGCTTCCTTGCTGACAAAGGATGATTTCCTTTGCTTCCCATGTTGACATGCTGAACATAACCCTTCTTCAGTAAATTCCATCTGTGGTAGTCCAGTTACCAACTCTCTTTTCATTAGATCATTGATTGTTTTGTAGTTCAAGTGAGAGAGCTTATTGTGCCACAACTTGCTCTCATCAGGGGATGTTTTGCTATAGAAACATGATTCTCCATTTGCTGAGTCAAAATCAGCAACATAAAGATCCCATTTCTTAACTCCTGATAAGACCAGCTTGCCATCATTTTCATTGGAGATTAAGAACCTATCCCCTTTGAAAGAAATGATGAACCCCTTGTCACATAGTTAACTTATGCTTAATAAATTGTGCTTTAGCCTATCAACTAGTGCTACATCCTCAAATGAGACATCCCCATTTGCTACTTTTCCATAACTAAGAGTCAGTCCTTTGCTGTTATCACCAAAAGAGATCACTGGACCAACTTTTTCATGGAACTTTGTGAGCAGGGATTTATTTCCTATCATGTGTCTTGAGTAGCCACTTTCTAGAAACTAGACTTTCTTGTCTCTGACTTTTCCCTGCACATAAAGAACATTTAATTTTTTTTTTGATACCCAAGTGGATTTGGGTCCTCTAATTTTAGTCACAGTTAATGGTAACAGTATTTTCATTACCAATGACTTTTGGGTTAGGCAGTGTACACGCTTTCTCTTTTTTAGGAGCTTCACAATAAGCTTTAGATTTATCAACAAACTTCTTTCCTTTACCCTTAGGGGTACATGCTTGAACAATTGGTAAATCAACAGCATATAAAATTGTGTCAGTTAAAATCTGTGGTTTTTCTTTACATTGAAAAGATAGGTGATTAACATTTCCACAGTTCCAGCATACTTTCCTAGGGGCTTTATGAATAGGAGTATAGTTACTAGCTTTGTTCACACCTAGTTTACCATTCTTATTCTTTTTCTTATCTCCTGACAAGTTTTTATCCCTTGAAAGGCTTCGAAGGCCTGATGCACTCTTATCCCCTGATTACTATCCACTGGTGCATAGCCATGTTCCTTCTTGGAGGGGACTTTTCATGCTCTGGTGATAACAAGCTTCTTGCCACTCCCACCACTTGTGGAAACTTCACACATTGGGAAAACATTCTCTTTCTCTAGCTTGGTTATAGCCTTTACAAGCTTTGTAGGTTGCATAGGCCTTTTACCATAGCTAGCTGCATTAACAACCTCAATAGCAGGTTGCTTCACTTGAGTCCCCTCATAGCCTAAACCAGATTTATGATCAGATCTCTTACTATTTAATTGATCATCTAGTTTCTTGGTCGACTCATTCCACCTCTTTATGACCTTTTTTTCTTCTCTCAAAAGTTTGGAGGTCCATTTTTCTCTCTTCACAACACAGTCAAGGAGGTTCCTAGTCTTGGAGAGTTCTTTTTCAAGATTCTCAAGTCTAGAAAGTTCTGATTCTAACAGAGTGTTTCTAATAGTTAAATGTTCATTGATTTTCTACACACTCTCAGTCTCAAGTACTGCATTCCTTAAAGTGTCATAAAGATCTCTAATCTCACAAGTCATTTCCTTAACAATTTTGATCAATCAGTTTTGGACATGATAAAGGAAATTTTGAGGCTTACTTGTGAGCTACTACTATCAGTGGATGGGGCCATCAGAGCTAGGTTGACATATTTCTCAATTTCTTCTTCATCTGAGTCAGGCCAATCTTTTCCCTCAGCAATATAGGCTTTGCCCTTCTTGTTAGCATTAAGTAGGTCAAAATATTTTTTCTTATAGTCCACAACAACATCCTTCTCTTTGGACTCACCTTCATTTTTGGGCTTACGACACTCATTTGCAAAGTGGCCCAACTCATTGTATTTGTAGCACTTTATTCTAGATTTGTTAATAAAGTTGCTTGTGCAACCAGGTTTCCTTGTTGAAAATTTCTTTATTCCATTTAACTTTTGGAATTTCAGTTTGGAAAACCTTCTTGCAAGGAAAACCATGGTTTCATCCATCTCTTCTAACTCTTCTGGGGCGTACTCAGTCCCCTTAGAGTCAGCTTCATTATCCCCACTTTCTTCACTCTCCTCAGTATCTCCCAGATGTTGTTTCATTAGGACACTTTATCCTGCTTTCTTTTTGTTTTTCTTGGCAACCATCAGGACTACAAATTTAAGCTTTTTGGTATCCCTTGACATTTCAGATCTTTGTTGAACCTCTAGTTCATATGTCTTTAGGGTACTATAGAGCCTATCCAAGTCTAGGAGATTCATGTCCTTGGATTCCCTGATGGCTGTTATCTTTGGATCCCATGATATGGGAAGTGCCCTCATGATTTTTTTGTTCACGTCTTTATTGGCATATGTCTTCCCGTACATCTTCAGGTCCTTTACCAACCTGTTGAATCTGTCAAACATTTCAGTGAGTGATTCACCATTTTTCATTGTGAATCACTCATACTATTATGTTAACAGCTACAGTTTGTTTTCCTTCACGTCTTTTGTACCATCACATAGGATCTGGAGAGTATCCCATATTGACTTAGACGTACTAAGATTCCTGATACTGTTTAGCATATCATCGTCTAAGCCATTATAAAGAATACATGTTACTTTTAGATCATTATTTACCTTCTCTCTTTCCTCCTGAGTCATTTCATCAGTAGTCTTTGAGACTAGTCGTTCAGGGACATTCACTCCCTTCACCACTATTGAGGAATGAGCTTCTTGGGTAAGTGAGGTCCTTCTTATAGAACTTGTAAATATTCATCATCGGTTACTTTAAGATGAACTATCATGTGTTACCTCCAGAAAAAATATTTACCTCATTCAAACATGAGAACTTTACTATTTCCAGCTTTGTTTGTCATTGTTAAAGATGTTCTAGCAAGTATTGTTAGGTTTTATAACATTTGATGATGATTGTATTTAGAATACTTAGATATACAAATGTACAGTTAGTGCTAGTTAATAGCATTTGAATTTTTGTAGCTGGTAGTTTACTTTCTGATTTATGTAATTTATTTTTATATGAGAATAAGTTAATTTGTATTATAAGAGACTACCAGAATTGCATCAGAGATTTCAACAAGTCAAAGATTATGTTTAGTCTATCGAAGACTAAGGCAAAAGCTTATCAGAGACTACAGCTTAAAGCATCGGAGACTAATCTTAAGTCATCAGAGACTAAGTGTAAACCATCGGAGACTAAGATTAAAGCATCGGAAACTAAGATTAAAGAATCAGAGACTAAACTTAAGATGTCGGAGACTAAACATAGTTGATCAGAGACTAAAGTTGAAGCAGTTAGAGACTAAAGTAAAATTACTCTCTGATGCATTACAAAGTTTTAATTGGATTAGAAGTTATCTTCGACATGGACATTGAAGATATATTCAAGATGAAGCTGGTTAGGAAATTAACTAGAGAGGAAGAGTGAAATAGTTTTTCATGTAATGAGAAAAACCTATTCGAATTGTACATAGAAAATATATATTGAATTGGATTAGAAGATGAATATTGATTCAAATTTGGAAGTTATAATTGATTTTACAGAATTGTATTAGAAGCTGTATGTTTTTAAAGATTTGTATATACACAGTATAGAAATTGAAGCTGATGATCAATTTGCTATTGTTAGAATTTGTAATTAATTGTTAAACAATAAAAGCAATTTCTTATAAATTTGTGCTCGCTTTTGTTCTTTATTTTCCGCATGTTTAATACTTTGAAGAACAAGAATTGGTGTTAGGTTTTAGAACATTTGATGATGATTGTCTTTAGATTACTTAAAGTACAAATGTATAGAAAGTGTTAATTAGTAACACTGAAGTTTTGTAGCCAGTAGTTATCTCTTTGTTTGTAATTCATTTATTATTTACAAAGAGATATAATTATTCTTTATTTGTAAGTAACTGCTGGAATGGGGTATCAAAGCTTCAGCAAGTCAAAGTGTGTATTTGGTCCGTTAGAGTTTACAAAAAGGCTTGTCGGAGACTAGGAAAACTTGTCAGAGACTAAGGATTTTATCTATCAAAGACTAGTTTTGCCTATCGGAGACTAAGGCTTACGTCATCAGAGTCTAAGTCTAAAAGAGTCGAAGACTAAAGCTTACGTCATCGGAGACTAAGGTTAAAAACATCAAAGACTAAGTTGACGTCATCAGAGACTAAGCCTTAAAGCATCAAAGACTAAATAACTCTATCGGAGACTATACAATCTGACGTCATCAGGGACTAAAAGAACCAGAGACTAGTGATGATGTCACCAGAGACTAAAAAGGTGAAGCGTCAGGGACTAATCGTAATTTATTTCCTGATAAGATACAAAGTTCGAATTAAATAAGGATTGTCTTCCACGTAAATCAAGATATTATTGAAGACGTAGCTGGTAAGGAAACAAGCCAGAAATCTGTTCCTATCAAAAAGGAAAGATTGCATTTGATTCAAATAAGGAAGCTGAATCAATATTGATTTAGAATAGGAAAACTGAAAAATCAAATTTAGAGAAGCTGTAGTTAGTTTTACAAAAATTGTAATTCAAAGTTGTATAGGTTTTTCATAGTTTGTATCTTTTCCTATACAGAATAGAAAAAGAAGCTAACGGTTACATTGTTGTGATTGTTAGAATTTATATTCAATTGTTAAATCAATACAAGCAATTGTTTATAAATTGATTCGTGTTCTTGTTCTTTATTTCTGCAAGTAATTATTAATTTCTTGAAGAACAAGTGATCGAAAAGAATTAAAAAGAACTTGTATTCAACCCCCCTTTCTACAAGTTCTTGGCTATCTCACTGGAAAAACAATTGGTATCAGAGCCTTTAATTGAATTTACTCATTTAACACGTTCCAAGAGATGGCCAACGATGAAGCAAACAACTCTAGCATAATGGCGTATGCGGGAAGTCGTGATGGTGGTACGAGAATCCCTATTCTTAAACGAGAAGAATATCCAATGTGGAAGCAAAAGATGTACATGCACTTAAGAGCAACAGATCTAGATTATATTGATAGGATTGAGAAGGGTCCCTATCTACCTAGGAAATTTATTCCTGCTAAAACCGTCGATGGATCTGTTGTGGCGGAACACTTTGAACTTGCTCCAGAATGTGATTATACAAACGAAGACAAGTTGCAAGTGTTGAAGCATGTTAAGGTGATGAACATACTCTATAATGGAATTGATAAAAATATGTTCACAAGCATCCTAAATTGCACGACATCTAAGCAAATCTGGGACACCATCAAAGTCCTATGTGAAGGAACTGACCAAGTCCGAAAGAACAAAAGGTCATTGTTGACACAACAATACGAGTTCTTTCAAGTAAACCCTGGTGAACCAATAATGTCAGTTTATGATAGGTTCAACACTTTGCTCAACGATTTGAAAATACTTGGGAAGTCCTATGATAATGAGGATGTCAACACCAAGTTCATGAGATCTCTCCCTCCAAGTTGGGATCTAAAAACAACAGCTATAAGAGAGGCACATGACTTGGACATACTCACACTGGACAGGCTCTACGGGAATTTAAAGACATATGAACTCGAAGTAGAGCAACGACAACGCATGCATGGCAGGGACAAAGGAGCTGCGTTGATGGTTGAGACAAGCAAGTCTCAAGATAAGCTTGATGAGGAATCTTCCAATGCTAGCTCGACTGATCAGGAAGATGAACTGGACACTGATGATGACATGGAGGAATTCATGGCATTCATTGTGACGGCCCCAAAAATCATAAAACAGATTTCGGGCACCATCAAAAATTGACAAAAGATAATTAATACATCCAAGCATGCATAACATTAAATAAGAGATAAATAACAAATCTCTACTACATTATCCATTAAAGAGTATTTAATACAGCGAAAGTCTTAAAATAGGGCCCACACCGGCCTTAAAGTCTAAACATTTCTATAATCTTCTCCCTCTTCACCCTACCCTTGAAAGCCATCCATAAGAGGGATATCACGAAGCTCTCAGAATTCCATCTTTTCTTTTCCCTTATGAGACGCATCGGTCGTCTCGCCATAACCTGCAAAAATTATAATCATAGCAACATGAGCGATTTACGCTCAGCAAGTATATATTCGATAGTATTTGGGTAAGCTTGAACGATGGAAAACAATGGTTTAAGTGTTTATGAGGTTGGACGAAAACAATGTCCAACACCTCCGAATAATATAGAAGAAAATAGTTTCTAGGGTCCCAGAGTGATAGCGAGGGATTTAGCCCTTTTGTTGGAGGAATCTTGAATAAACCACATGCGCCTTATAACACTGTCTGTTTGGCGCACGTGCCCTTAAGAACTCTTAATACCGTCTGTTTGGCGCAGGTGCCCTTAAGAACTATCTTAAATCAAACGTTATATCAGATGGCCAACCTGATCGTCTGACTTAATCATAATGACATACGTAGTCAATGCAGAAAAATTTGTCTGCAAGGGTTCAGTTACCGATGCCTCGGTTTCCGTTCCCTATCCATAATAGGCACGGGATGCCAGGCATATGCATCCACGTAACCGTTAGTTTACCCACACGGATATACTTTTCAAGTAAGGGGTAAAGAATAAGGCTTCTATATCCGTATAGGGTTTACTTTGACGTATTAGCGAACTTAAACAGCTAATAACCGCCCAAGAAGTACTTGTATCTAGTACAATATTTTTTCACGTACATCGGATCGAATGATCATACGTTACTTAACTTTGAATAAATATCAACATAATATCAATATCATGTACGTATATCGAAGAATTGATTATACGCATTAGTTTGAAATATAAATCATTTGGAAACATATTTGTCATGAATATAAAAGAGATATGTACATGCATATCATTTCATCACATATCATACGCATATCGAAACAAGTGATCATGCGTTATCTTAAAATAAACATAAGATTGAATGTATACTTGCCTTTGGTCCTTAGAATGCTCACGTTTAATAACTCGTGAAAGAAGTAAATTCTGTAAAACATGTACAGATAATAATATGAGAAATCTCCACTTAAATACACATGATAAATGTTCATGCGAAGTGTTAATGAAATTCTCAAGTCTCTACTTAACTACTTATGTCGTCACTCGTAATTTTGGGATTCGGTTGGAACCGAATCGAAGTCCGAGAGATTAGTGGACTTGGTTAAACGTCACTCGTAGGTCCTTGATAATTTTAATTAATTATAGGAGGCCTTAGATTAATTAATAAATATTAATTAATCAACTTAGGCTTTAAATGATTATTATTAATCATTTAGAAATTATTCATTAATTATTATTTAATTGCTTTAATTAAATAATAATTGATCTTTCATCCTTTATTTAATTAATTAAGAATTATTTCTTAATTAATCTTAACTTAAATGATTCATTTAATTATTTAAAAACCATTTATTAATTATTATTTAATTACTTTAATTAAATAATAATTAATCTTTAATCATTTAAAAATCATTTATTAGTTATTATTTAATTGCTTTAATTAAATAATAATTAATATTTAATAATTTAAAAATTATTTATTAATATTTTTTTAAAAAAAATATGTAAGTGTTTATTTTATTTTATTTTATTTTTTTTTTTTTTTTGAAATTTTGGATTGGGTCAAAAATAATCTTCAAAGTGGGTTAAAATTTTAAATCAAGTGGCTAAAACTTATTGGATCAAAATCCAAAATTTTATTTTGAAATCCTGGTCAAAATAGTGGGTCAAAACCGGGTCACGGTTCGGGTCAACTCGGTCCGGGTCAACTCACTGCCGAGTCAACTCGACCAAGTCACATTCAACAGAAACCTGCAAAATCCGGCCAGCAGCTAGCGCCGGCCGGCGAACCCGAAACATGCCACCCTCGATTCTTACATGTACACACACGGATCGAAGGTTTTGGCTTTACCATGACAATCTACATAGGTTATTACACCCATATGCTCGACGCCATAGCCCGAAACTTACTGAAACAGAGATCGAAGCTCGCCGGAAAGCTCTCGCCATTAACGTCGGCGAGAAGCTTCGGCCGAGCTTCCAAATCTCATTCCTTCACCATTTTTGACGAATCAAACATGGAAATGATTCTAGAGATCACAAGAAACTCGTACATGCAATCAATTTCAATTTTCATCAACTACATCGCATGCTAGATCGATTTAAAGTTTCAGATATAAATGAAAATTTCATATGAACACGAAATCATAAATACTCAACTATTTCTCAAATTGTTTAAGGTAAAATGATCATTACAAGTGCAGAAACATATTGATATAAACTATTTGAATTACCACGAACTACATCAGCCAAAATCTCGATTCAATGTTTCGGGTTCTAGGGTTCTAAGTATTATGAATAAACCGTGGCTAAAGATTAAACAGCCGTTGCTAAAGGGTTTTTTTTTTATTAAGATTTTGATTAAACCTCAAAAATTAATATCTCTCAGTATATAGATGATATGAACAAGTGCAATATATGAAAATCATACTGAAAAATATTATCTTCACAGTGGTATAATCAAAAAAATTATTTGACGTAAAAATAAAAGTGTAGTATAATTACCTCTTAAAAGCTTGAAATGAAAATTTTCAAATTCTTGCTAGAGATGAAGAACAATGCTCCGAATTTTTGAGAGAGTTCGTGAAATATGTTTTGTGAATATGCTGTAATGATTTTACTAACAAAGCTAGGAAGATAATCAAGGAGCAAATTAGTATCTAATAAATGCACTAATTGAATTTTGAATTTCAAATTTTAAATCCTTAATTAATTGCATACTAATTGCATGGTAATTAACATTGTCATTTGTAACTGATGTAAATTAATTATTTACCATAGGAGTAATTAGTAAAAATTTAATTACTCACTAATTTACATTTTTAATGGTTATGCATTTATTTATTGCATTAACCGAAAAATTAATCCGCCTCGGCGAAATAAAAGTGCGTTTATAAAATTATTATCAAAATTAACATCTAATAAAATTTAAAATAAATATCTTGTCACAATTTATTGTCTCGCAATAATTAATAATATAACATTTGTTATAAATATTAATGAACGTGTGCGTAATGAGTTACGTAACCCTTACGTACACGTAACCGTAAAAAAAAATATTTACTGGACGATAAATTCATAAATAATCCTCAAAATTTTACTTTTGAATTATTGGGTTCTCACATTCATGGTCAAACAGTTCAAGAAATTTAGGGCCAGCAGGAAAGGAAGAAAATCGTCAAGGAAATCTAACCCTAAACGTGAAAGTCAAAAAGTCACCTTCGACTTAAAAAAGATAAGATGTTACAATTGTGATGGGTTAGGGCACTTTGCCAATGAGTGTAAGAAGCTGAGATCTAGTGATAGATCTAAGGATGAAAAATCAAGGAAAGAGAATAACTTTGCTGACAAGAAAGTCAAATCAAAGAGCAAAGCCTTGATTACTGAGGGAAAAGATTGGATTGATAGTGACTCTGATGAAGAAGTTGTCAACTTTGCCCTGATGGCTTGAAGTGATGAGTCAAGTGATTCTACAAAGGTATGTGATGCAAATCAGATTTTTAATGTGCTTGATTTACTTGACACATCTAGAATTGAAAGCATACAAAAAGATATGTCTGATTTGCATGTTAGTTGTAGATCTTTAACTACCGAATATACCAATGTGAAAGAATCACGTGACAGTCTCTTGAAAAGAAATAAGTTTCTTGAAGAGAGATTGGCACAGTTTGACACCATCAAATCTGACTTAAACAAAGCTCATCATATGATTGATGCTTTGAAAAAGAGGGAATATTACTTAGTAGAGCAACTTGAAAATGTTCAAGCTATGATTAAACAATGGAATACTTCCTCTAAAAAGTTGACAGATTTGGTAGTGTCAAACAATAGGTCAAAAATCTAGACTAGGTTATGATGAAAACTTACACAAGAGTTCAAATTTAGATGATCAAGTTGAAGCTGTTAATTCCACTACTAGTAAGACAAATATTTTAAAAAGAATTAATTTTGTCTCTCCTGTTATTGAACCCAAAATTATTAACACTCAATATCAACAAGTCACTGCAATATCAAAGATTGATCAAAAGACAGTGAATATTGTTCACAATAGTGAGAATAAAAGATTAAATATTGGGTTCATGACAAAGACACAGTTATGTAAAAAATTGGAAAATCTTCCAGATAAAATGGCTGAAATGTCAGTGGAGTTAAGCAGAAATAAGAAAAATAGGAATGGAAAAATTGGCATTAATAAATATACAAATTATGCTAGAATGCCTGAGGCACCTAGAAAGATATGTCATGTATGTGGTAACCCCAACCACATAGCTGTTAACTGTAGGAGCAAAAATAAAATTCCTATAACTGAGACTGCACCTTCAAAGAGAATAAAAGATAAATCACCTGTAAAAGGTTAAATAATCTTTGCATTAACAATGAAAAAACTAAGCTTGGTAGTCTCTCACAAACAAGTAGCAAGACTAATGATTGTCCAATTAAAGTCAAAACAGCTAAAAGACAATCAACTCAATCTGACTCAAGTCTTGAGTCTACAACTAGTGAGAAAGGACCCAAGAAAGTCTAGGTTCCAAAAATCTCAAACTAGTTACTCTCTACTGTGCAGGGCAAAAAGAAGAAAACATGGTAGTTGCAGAGTGGCTATTCAAGGCACGTGACTGGAGATAAGTCCTTGCTAAAACAGTATGAAGAGAAAAGTGGCCCAAAAGTCACTTTTGGAGATGACAGCAAAGGCCATACTAGGGGATATGGCAGTGTTGAACATAGAGATGTCATTTTCATTGAAGTAGCACTAGTTGATGGCTTAAAGCACAATTTATTAAGTGTGAGTCAACTATGTGATAAGGGATTCGATGTCATCTTCAAAGAAGATAAATGCTTGGTGTGTGACAAAGAATCAGGAAATGCGATCTTGATAGGAAAAAGAAAAGGAAATTTGTACATTGTAAATCTTATTTCTTTTACTGATCAAATCACCTGTCTCTATAGCAAAGCTTCAACTGATGAAAGTTGGCTTTGGCACAAGAAGCTTTTCCACTTGAATTTCAAGAATATCAACAAGCTTGTGAGGAAAGGATTGGTAGCTGGCATTCCACAATTAGAATTTACACAAGATGGATTGTGTGATTCATGCCAGAAAGGGAAACAAAGAAGTGTGTCATTCAAAAGTAAACCAGCAACATCAATCACTAACCCTTTACAGTTGTTGCACATGGATTTATTTGGTCAAGTGAATGTGATGTCAATCTTAAGAAATAAATATGCTTTGGTTATTGTGGATGATCACACGAGGTATACTTGGGTAAAATACCTCCATACAAAAGATGAAGCTGCTCAGTTGATAATTGATCATATCAAGAAGATAGAAACTGAGTCAGGAAAAACAGTAAGGGTGATAAGGAGTAATAGAGGAACAAAATTCAAGAATTCCAAAGTTACTGAATTATGCACTGAAAAAGGAATAACTCATCAATTCTCAGCTCCAAGAACCCCTCAACAAAATGGAGTTGTTGAGAGGAAAAATAGGACCCTTATTGAAGCAGCAAGGACTATGTTACAAGAGGTTAAGCTTCCTACTTATTTTTGGGAAGAAGCTATTAGCACAACTTGCTTTACTCAGAATAGATCCTTGATAAACAAAGCATACAACAAAACACCTTATGAATTAATGACTGGGAGAAAACCAACTCTCAAGTTTTTACATGTGTTTGGTTGTAAATGCTTTGTACTGAGAGATTCATCAGAGACAAGAGGAAATTTTGACAATAAGTCTGATGAAGCAATCTTCTTAGGTTATTCTCTGTCAAGTAAAGCATACAGAGTATATAATCTAAGAACAAAGGTCATTGTGGAATCAATACAAGTCGTGTTTGATGATAAAAAGATTCCAGGAATGATTGGACAAGGATTGCATGAATCTCTCAGTTTTGAGAATGAATTGGATACATGGGAATATCCATCAGAGACTACTGAAAAACCCCAAGATAGCAATGATCCCTACATAATTGAGGGGGAGTTAACTGTTGTGCATGAAGTACCAAGAACTAATACTCTATCAGAGACTAGAGTATTAGATGAAACTCAAGAGACTGGTGACATTAGTATTCCATCAGAGACTAATGGTTCACCAGAGACTAGAGTCACTGATGCACAATCAGAGACTATATTGACACCAGAGACTATAGAGATAAACAGCTCAGGGGGAGCTAATAAGAAGAAGTCAATGGTTTAGGGGGAACAGTCTCTGATCATGAAGCTAGATTGGATAACATCAATCTAGAAAATGAAGCCTCCACTTCAAGGTCAAATCTGCCACGTGCATTTCCATGGTTGAGAGACCACACACAAGATTTGATTATTGGAAGTCTAGAGGATGGAGTCAAGACTAGAAGTGCAACTCAAAATGAATGTTTATATCTCAGTTTTCTCTCAAAAATTGAGCCAAAGAAAATTGAGGAAGCACTTCAAGATCCTGACTGGATAATTGCCATGCAAGAGGAGTTAAACCAATTCACTCAAAACAAAGTCTGGAGACTGGTACCCAAACCAAGGAATAGATCAATAATTGGTGCTAAGTGGGTCTTCAGAAATAAATTGGATAAAACTAGTACAATTACAAGAAATAAAGCAAGACTGGTTGCAAAAGGATATTCTCAAGAAGAAGGAATAGATTATGATGAAACTTTTTCACCAGTAGCAAGACTTGAAGCAATCATAATCTTCTTGGCTTTTGCAGCCTACAAGAACTTCAAGGTGTACCGGATGGATGTCAAAAGTGCTTTCTTGAATGGAAAATTGGAAGAGGAAGTCTATGTTTGCCAACCCCCAGGTTTTGTGGACTCCAAATTTCCAAATCATGTCTACAGGTTAGACAAAACACTTTATGGCTTAAAATAAGCACCAAGAGCCTGGTATGATACTGTATCCCAATTTTTACTTGAAAATAAATTTGTTAGAGGTTTCATAGATAAAACTTTATTTTATAGAAAGCAAGGCTCTGACATTATATTGGCGCAAATATATGTAGATGATATTATATTTGGGTTTACAAATGAGAAACTTTGTGAAAAATTTTCAAAACTCATGCAGTCTAAATATGAAATGAGTATGATGGGAGAATTAACATTTTTCTTAGGATTGCAAATAAAACAATCAACTGATGGAATATTTATCAGTCAGTCCAAGTGCATCAAAGACTTATTGAGAAAATATGACTTGGTTGATTGTGCATCTGCAAAAACACCCATGCCTACTGCCACTAAGCTAGATAAAGATTTAAAAGGAAAGAAAATTGATATTACTAGCTATAGAGGCATGATAGGCTCTCTTTTATATCTAACTGCAAGTAGACCTGATATAATGTTTGCTACATGTTTATGTGCTAGATTTCAAGCTGACCCTAGAGAGTCACATTTGATTACTGTAAAAAGAATACTCAGATATCTAAAAGGTACCCCAAACCTTGGTTTATGGTATCCCAAAGAATCTGATTTTAAACTAATTGGTTATTCAGATGCTGACTATGCAGGTTGCAAGCTTGATAGGAAAAGCACAAGTGGAAGCTGCCAACTTCTTGGAGGCAGACTTGTTTCTTGGTTTAACAAGAAAAAAAATTCAGTTTCTACTTCAACAGCAGAAGCTGAATACATCACAATTGGGAGTTATTGTGCTCAAATCCTATGGATCAAGAATCAACTCCTACACTATGGTATGTCATTATCCAAAATTCCTATCTATTGTGATAATACAAGTGCCATAGCAATAACAGAAAATCCAGTGCAACATTCAAGAACAAAACACATAGATATTAGATATCACTTCATAAGAGAACATGTAAGTGAAGGTAATATCGAATTACACTGGGTAACAACTGATAAACAACTTGCAGACATATTCACAAAACCTTTAGATGAATCTAGTTTTTCTAGATTAGTTTCTGAATTAGGGATGTTGAATTATATATCTAAAAATTAATTTCATTTTAAAAGCAAGTTGTTTTGTTGTATGAAGCTAGAATTTAATTTCTAGAATGTAGCTGTTATCAAATAACAGAAGTTTTGAAGCTAATAATTTTTGAAAGAGACTATTTTAGTCCCTGATAGTTGTTTTTAATTAGTCCCTGATTGAATTAAAAATTGAACTATCGGAGACTACCTAGTCCCCGATAGTTGTTTTTAATTAGTCCCCGACTGAATTAAAAATTGAACTATCAGAGACTAACTAGTCCCCGATAGTTGCTTTTAATTAGTCCCTAATTGAATTAAAAATTGAACTATCAGAGACTACCTTAGTCCCCAACGTCGTTTTTGGTTAGTCAGATCAAAATGAACTATCGGAGACTAATTGGGTCTAGTCTCTTATGAGTGAACTTATCAGAGATTAGGGCAATCTCCGATCGAGGGTATTCTGGTAGTTATCCTACCCACGATAAAAAATGGTTCACTATCTTTAGAATTGCAAACGTTTCTAATACTTTGCTAAAAGTAAAATCAAACACATCTGCAATCACAATTTCTCAAAGCTTTGAAATTATTTTCTCTCTGCAAATTCTCTGCAATTTAACCCTTTTTCAAAGTTACTTCAAAGTTCACAGATCTCTCTTCCAATGGCCGCTAAAATAGTCTGTTTCCAGTTTGGAGATTTCGATTTCATTAAGACTAACCATGCAGGGGTGGCTAACAAGCATGAATTTGGAGCCCAGTACCACCCCTTTGTGGATTTTCTTCAAAACTCCACACTAATCTACGCCATTTATGAAGCTCCCGTCCAAGCCGCTGAAGTCATCACGGCTATGTGGACCACTGCAATCATCCTGGATGAGAATACTGACTCTCCTGTGGTAAGTTTCAGGTATGATAATACTGTTTATAATATCGACCATACCGTTGTTAATAATGTTTTACACTTACCTGTGTATGAAAACTTTGACTCCCCTGCCTCTGATGAAGAACTTCTTTCTATGTTTAAAAACTTACATTATTCTGCTGAAATTGGTTCTATTGGGTCTATTGCACGACCCCATCTAAGGCTAGAGTGGTCATTATTCTTTGATATAATAACTAAAGCATTTACTTCAAAATGCAGTGGCTATGATGCTATCACTACACTCACGCAACAAATTGCTTTTAGTGTGTTGTATGATAAACATCTAAACATTGGGCTTTTAATTCTGCAAAATCTTTTGGTAAAACTGAAATCTGGTAATAAAATAAAATTTATTATGCTAGGTTTTCGATGATGATTTCTTATTATCTAATCCCTAACCATAATATTACTGGATTGCAAGTTGTACCAACTGTTTTACAGAGTAAAAGAATTTTTACTGATGTGAAGCATAAATCTGCAAAGTTAAAGGTTCTCTTATTTTTTCCTCCTGTCATGAGATCAATTCTCATTGACAGGCTTCCAAATCTTTATTCTTTGCAATTCTTTGAGGATATTGCAAGCCAAAACCCTATGAATCCTCTAACCACTTCACAATAACAATCCATAGTCCCCTCCGCAGTTTCCCAAAAGACTGTGGTTGCAAAGACTCAAACAGTCATCACAAAACTCCCAATAAAAAGAAAAATAATTGAGGGAGTAAGTGAGGATGAGGGAGAACAAGAAGCTGAAGTACCACTTCAGAGAAAGAAGAGAGTTATAGCCCTTAGCCAAAAGCAATCCATTGCTTCCCAAAAGGCAATGGAGGTTATAAGGAAAAACAGTGAACTGTCACCATCCTCCCAAAAGGATGTTGACATTGAAGAAAGTTCCCAACCAACAACACACTGTACAGAGTCTGCACAACCTCTTGTTCACCAAAAAGAGAAACCCAAAAGAGAGATAATAAAAGAAAAGAGTGACACAAGGAGTACACACACAGAGTCATCAATTGATGTTCCTCAATTTTCAATGTTTGAGGAACAGCCAACACTCCACACTGTACATTCTTCTCCTTCTTCTCCCATACTTGATTCTTTTGATATTACACATTTAAATTCTCTTGATTTTTCCCAAGAGGAGCCCATAATCGAGACAAGCTCTCAAACATATTCCATGGATAGATCCTTAGGCCCAGATACACAAAGGGAACCCCCTATCCATGCAGTCACAAGTACTTCTCCAACCCCACTTCTGTACGACAGAGTGCACATATCCATATAAGTGAGGATGTGAGAATAAATAGTGAGAGTCAGGCTCTTGACCTAGAAAAAGGAGAGGATATACACAAACAAGAGAGTCAAGCTTTAGAAAGCTTGGAAAAAGGAGAGCAAGAGAAGCTGGGTGCCCAACCCCAGGCAAAAGGAGAGGGTGTGAGCAAGGATGAGATCCTTGAACAAAATAAATGAGAGAAATTTTCAGCAGGTGCATTTTTACAACTTGTTGAAACCAGCTCACAAGAAGCTCAAGTTTCTTCTGCTCCTCCACAAATATCAAAACAGAAGAAACTGGGAATAGTTCAAGCACAGGGGATGCAACATTAAATGTTATATCAGAGATGTCTAATGCAAACTTTGAGCTTTTATATGGTCTACAACAATGAGAAGATCATATGTCTGCATTGAAGACACGACTTGCAGATGAAACTGTGCTTGAAGAACCTGTAGAGACAAATGTTGATGAATGGCTTGATGCCACATACTTAAACACTCTAGAGGAAGCAGCCACCCAACTGAGGCAGGATTATGTGACCAATGTCGGGTCAACTGTTGTTGCACCATCTATTAAGGATATATTAGAAGAAGTAACCAAGGTGGATAAGAAACATACAAAGTTTCACCACTTCTTGGTTACTGGCATATATGGGGCAGTCAAAAGAATGGAGGAAAGGATGGAGTTGGAGACAAAAAAGATAAGAAGGTGTTATGAAGGACATTTGCCAAGGAGGACAATCACTCCCATTGATACGCTTATCAAAGACAAGTCCAAGACTGACAGTAGACTTCAAGCCCTAGAAACAAATATCCAACTCCTAATCCAAAAACAAGACAGAATGGAAAAACTATTGCCACAGGCAAATTCCACAGTTGGCCACCTCCTCTCAACCTAAAGATGCTGATGTCAAAAAGGGGGAGAGTGGTCAATTCAAACAGCATGTTCCTGTACAAAAACCAAAATCTGGTCCTGTCCTTGATGTAGAATTGCAAGCAATGATGGACAGGATCTTAAAGAAACATTCTGATCTTCAAGCAACAACAACAAAGTCAGCAACAACAACAACACAACTTCTAACAACAACAACAACAACAACAACAAAAACAGCTTCTCCTTCTTCCTCTGCACAAGCCCCTATAATCAAAGACAAAGGCAAGGGGGTTATGGTTGAAGATTCAAAGAAGAAAACCACTACTCAACCAGGACAACCCAAGCTACTGGGGGATGCCATGAAGACAGCTCACTTTCCCACTCTAATTGAACTAATAGTGGATGGGGAAGTGGAGTTGGTCTATCCTCAAGAGCAGAAATTGATAGAAGTTGATGCTCAATTAGCTCAGAAACTTCAAGAGGAGGAGGACATGGCAGCAGAAAGGGAGGAGGAGGAGGCAAAGAAGAAGAAAATCTATACAAGGAGATCAAGTGCACAGAAAGCAGCCATAACCAAGAAGAAAAATAAAGATATGGAAGAGGCTGAGAAGAAATCTAGAAGAAAACCTTTGGTCCAAGAATCTTCAAAGAAACCTGTGATCAAAGCACTTGTCAACCGAGATTGCTTTGGTGGCTGTGAGTGGACTAACAAAGCCACGAACAGTTTCATTAAGGAAGTCTTATAAGGTTGAAATGACTAGCATTAAAGAAATCATCAAGGCCCTGAAAAGGAGTACAAAGTACATAAATTTGGTCAAAGGAAAGGACAACAAACTTTTACTTCATATCTTTTTAAAAGATGGAGAATCTTTGAAATTTGAGAAGCTAACCTTGGAGGGACAAACTAAGGAGAATTTGGAGTGGTTGCTGATTGTAGTGCTTGAGACTTCTGATCTCAACATGGATTTTTGAAGCCAGATTCAGAAGGTGATGAAGGTGAAACATAAGGTGGATACAGTGCTAGAAGCTAATCCTAAACCTCTTGGATTATGGTATGAGAATTTTCATGGAGAGAAAGTCTTCTTCAACTACAATAGAGATATCAACAGTATCACTGAGAGACATATAGAAGAATTTATCAGTTTACTCAAAGATGCAGAAGAAGAAACTGAAGTAAGTTTGAAAAAACTGTTGATAGACAGACTGAGGTTGCTGAGGAAAAATAGAAAAGAAAGGTTGGAGTTGTTGAAGAAAACATAAAAGGTAAACTGGTGTTTTGGAAGGTATGTTGTTTGTTGAAATAAGCTGTAATTTTTATTTTTGAATCCAGACTTATAGGATTTAAACCTGAGTCTTGGTGGAAGCTGAACAACAGATCAAAGATCTTAGTTCAGAATACATTTGTAGTTAGCAATTCTTTATTCTTTTTCTAAGTAATTGTAATGTTGAGTTTTGACATCATCATCAACCATGAAATTATGCTTATCATTCTGATATTCATAATTAGAGGGAGATTCTTAGGTTTTAGAACATTTGATGATGATTGTCTTTAGATTACTTAGAGTACAAATGTATAAAAAGTATTAATTAGTAACACGAAAGTTTTGTAGCCAGTAGTTATCTCTTTGTTTGTAATTCATTTATTATTTGCAAAGAGATATAATTATTCTTTATTTGTAAGTAACTGCTGGAATGGGGTATCAAAGCTTCAACAAGTCAAAGTGTGTATTTGGTCAGTTAGAGTTTACAAAAAGGCTTGTCAGAGACTAGGAAAACTTGTCAGAGACTAAGGATTTTATCTATCAAAGACTAGTTTTGCTTATCAGAGACTAAGGCTTACGTCATCAGAGACTAAGTCTAAAAGAGTCGGAGACTAAAGCTTACGTCATCGGAGACTAAGCTTAAAAACATCGGAGACTAAGCTGACGTCATCGGAGACTAAGCCTTAAAGCATCAGAGACTAAATAACTCTATCGGAGACTATACAATCTGACGTCATCAGGGACTAAAAGCACCAGAGACTAAAAAGGTGAAGCGTAGGGACTAATCGTGATTTATTTCCTGATAAGATATAGAGTTCAAATTAAATAAGGATTGTCTTCCACGTAAATCAAGATATTATTGAAGACGTAGCTGTTAAGGAAATAAGCCATAAATCTGTTCCTATCAAAAAGGAAAGATTGCATTTGATTCGAATAAGGAAGTTGAATCAATATTGATTTAAAATAGGAAAACTGAAAAATCAATTTTAGAAAAGCTGTAATTAGTTTTACAAAAAATGTAATTCAAAGTTGTATAGGTTTTTCATAGTGTGTATCTTTTCCTATACAGAATAAAAAAAGAAGCTGATGATTACATTGTTGTGATTGTTAGAATTTGTATTCAATTGTTAAAATCAATACAAGCAATTGTTTATAAATTGATTCGTGTTCTTGTTCTTTATTTCCGCAAGTAATTATTAATTTTTTGAAGAACAAGTAATCGAAAAGAATTAAAAGGAACTTGTATTCAACCCCCCCCCCCCTTCTACAAGTTCTCGGCTATCTCACTGGGAAAACAATTGGAAAAGGGTTTTAAGAACTTGAATTCAACCCCCCTTCTACAAGTTCTAGGCTATCTCACAGGGAGAACAAGTGTAGTCTACTAGTAGACTCTTATACCGATTGTTAGATCTGAATAAGCTTAAGTGTTTGTAGAAGGGGGTTGAATACAAATACTACAAACTTTTCGCCCTTTAAAGTGAATACACAAAAATGAGAATAACTGCAAAACTCAGAAAAACTTTACTAAAATTAAAATGGATACATAAGCATTCAAGTTAAAATAGTTGTGTTATAACTTGGTGTTTTTCTGGGAATCTGTGTAATCACAAAGTGATTTGTCCTTTAAGAAAAATGTGTCAGATTGCTATTGGCTAGTGTTGCTTCTTTTTCATCACCTGATCTACATGCATTTATTGCTTGAGAGTTGTTATTGGACCAGCATACGTTAATAAATATCTTCCCAATTATATCCTTTGCTTCTAGGCCAAGTATCAATGATTTACATGTAAGTCCTGATGACGAGTGGACTAGGTCATAACCATCCCTTGATGACAAGCCCTGATATTGACTTTATCAGTGCTTCCAGATCCCCTGATGATAAGCCATGATTAAGACTTGATCAATGCTTCACTATCCATTGATGACAAGCTGTGATGTTTACTTGATCAGTGCTTTTGGATCCCCTGATAACAAGCCCTAATGGAGATTTGATCAGTGTTTAGCATTCCCCCTGATGGTTCCCCTGACGGGTTATTCCATTTATGCTATCCCTGATGTAGTGTTCAAATTTCTGCTGATGGGATACCCTGATGGGTTAGTCCTTCGATGTCATCCCCTGACGAGGTCATCCCTTAACACAATATTTTAGGCTTCCCCAGATGGGTTCCCCTGATGGGTTTTTCCATTGATGCCTTATTCAAATACTTGTTCTTTTAATCATTGATTCTTGTCGGCTTTAATTGGAACGCCTGATGTGAGGAATACTTGAATGTTTAAGTAACATCAGATATCCCCTGACATTATCAAGTCCTTTTTAAGTACTAACTGATGACTTGCCCAGTGCAGTTAAGCCCATACCCTGATGACTGAGTTATTCATCAGTGGATGGAAAACTTGTGCAAATATACTAAGGTTTATAGAATACCTTGAGTATTTACAGATACACAGTTATTCCTTTATAATTGTATTATCATCATCAACATTTATATCTAACAGAACTCCAAGAATAAAATAAGGGAGCTGGTACAATTAGAAGAGAGTGTGTACCAGAGAAGTTACATAACAGATTGACGTGGATGAAAGATCATGCAAAAGAGAAGTTATGTGACAGAGCTACAATTATCCAAGAACATCAGAGATATTTTTGGAGAGCAGCTTAAAGAAGAAGCTTGGAGAACAAGGGAGTTGTGTCTATAAATAGAGACATAGGGCAGCTGAGGTAAGAAAAATTTGAGATATCTTTGAGACACATCATACAACCTCTCTCAGAATACAACAAATCCAATACATAATCTCAGAATACAATTCAATACATCTCTATACATATTGAGAGAAAACGTGAGAGCTAGCAGCTATAATCAATTTACAGAAAGTGAGAAGCTGTAATTCATTTACAGAAAGAGAAGTTGTATAAAAAAGAAAGAGAGTTAAAATATTGAGTGAGAGATACAGAGGGCATCAAGTTTTTAGAACTTGAAAAGTTAGACATTACTTTCTAGGCAGTAGCTGGTGATCACTACCAAAAAGAGTTGTAAAGATTCAAATAGATTGACAATAAAATTACTTATTATTGGTTTTCATTCATATCTTGCTATTTATTTTATTGTTTCAATTGTTTTATCATATCAGTAAGGTGATATAACTATTCTTGAGTTTTAGATTTTTTTATATCACTTTAACTCAAGTAAAAGTTAGAAATTGTATTCAACCCCGCTTCTACAATTACTCCACGGGAAAAAACATCAACTCTCCCGCCAAATTATTGAATGTAGTTTCATGGAAAGCCTTGGTGAAGATGTCTGTCAGTTACTTGTGTGTTGGTACAATGTGTAGTTCAATTTTCCTATTAATGTGATGTTCCCTGATAAAATGATATCTAACATCATCAACATAAATCTGTACCAAGATAAGTTCACCTTGGTGTTCTCTGAAGAACAAGGTTTTGTCAATGATACCTCTTGTCTACTTGTTTTCCACCAAAAACCTAGTCAGTATGTCATACTAAGCCCTAGGAACTTGCTTCAATCCATAAAGTGATTTCTCTATCTTGAAAACATGATTTGGGAATTTAGAATTTTCAAATCCTGGAGGTTGTTGGACATACACCTCTTGTTCTAATTTTTCATTGAGTAAAACACGTTTCACATCCATTTGATAAACCTTGAAGTTTAAGTGTGTTGCATAGGCTAAGAAGATTCTGATAGCCTCAAGTCTGGCCACTAGTGCAAAGGTTTCATCAAAGTTAATGCCTTCCTCTTGTAGATAACCCTTTGCGACCAGCCTTGCCTTATTTCTTGTGACAATGTCAGCTTCATCCATCTTGTTCTTAAATACCCACTTGGTGCTAATGATTATTTTGTCTTTAAGCTTTAGCACCAACTTTCATACTTGATTTCTCTCAAACTAATTTGATTCCTCCTGCATTGCCATAATCCAATCAGTATCTTGCAAGGCTTCTTCAATTTTCTTTGGTTCAGATTGAGAGAGAAAATAAGCATATAGACATTCATTTGATGTAGCTCTCATGGTTTGCACTCTTTGACTTGGATCACCAATAATCAATTTTGTTGTGTGGCTCCAAGATCATTTAGGCTTGGGGGGAGTCTGGATAAACTTGCTTGATCTTCATTTCCTCCCCCTAAGTATATGCTAACAACTTCTGAGAAAATTGCACCTGAATTTGTGCTGAAATCAGGGTTTAAGTTATTTGCTAATGGCCCTGATGGTGCATCCCTTGATGGACTATCCCCTAATAGAGTATTCCTTGATCTGCTGTCTAGGAAATTTACTCTATCCACTAAAGGGGCTTCTTCATTGCTTGGATTGACATCAAGGGCTTCTTGATTCTTCATTGGTTTGCATACATCAAATTTATTCTCTTGATCATCAATTTCATCTTCATTTTCAAATTTGAGTTCCTCATGAAAACCAGGGTCTTCTAGGACAAAAATTGCTTGATCATCAAAAGCTACATTTATTGACTCCATCACAACCTGGAGCCTTCTGTTGTAAACCCTATAGGCCTTAGATGTCAGGGAATAACCTAGGAAAATAGCTTCATCAACCTTTAAATCAATTTTCCTAAGTTTTCATCAAAGTTCCTCAATATAAAATATGTAGGAACTTGATGTTTGGCTTATTCTCTGTCATCAACTCATATGGTGTCTTGTTGTGAGCCTTATTGATCAATGACCTATTTTGAGTGAAAAAAGTAGTGGATATTGTGACGACCCCAAAAATCCCACAAGGGACCCGGGTCCCGTATGGGATTTTTGGGGTCGTCACAGTTGGTATCAGAGCAATGTTCGGTCAGAAGTGTTTCATGAGAAACATCGCCCGGGAAACAACATCCATACTCCGAAAGGTGCCACGATACTTTTTGGACCTTAGAAATAAGATATGCTAGGAAGAAAGGATGTGTAGGGATGAAGGAACATAGTATGTTTTGAGATTAGAAAATACTTTTGGGAATAGAAGAATGATATTTTTGGGCTAAAGGAATAGAGGATACTTTTGTGTCTAAATTTTGGGATTCTACAGATATTAGAAAAATTGTTCCAAGTCTTGAAGGGTCGAGGATACTAGAGAATGCTAAGGCAATACTAGAGGATACTAGAGCAATATAGAAGTAAGAAAGGAAGAAAAGAGTTATAATTCCTCTATCTATAAGATGTTAGCCTTTGGGCATAACAAAAGGATGATTTGAAATTTGAGGAGAAATGGCCCATAGAAATTAAAGGACATGATGATACAAAGATCTTGATACAATAGCAAAGTTTCGAGGACAAAACTTTTTTTTAAGGGGGGTAGAATGTGACGACCCGAAATTTTATTTTCTTAAATAATAGAAATAAAATGTTTATGAGATGATTCCCTATGAGGTATGAGTTTTAAATGCTTGAGTATCATGTCCATGTGATGTCCAAATTTATTGATCTCAATTTCCTTTGTAAAATCATCTAAGGAATTTGAATACATTAATCTCAAAATCTTGTATGAGATTAATATAATCAAGCATGAATAAAGATTGATGTTATGGAATATGAGTGTGGAGGTTAGCAAGTTTCATTCAAAACAATTTGAATGGCTTACGTAAGGGAAATGATCTCTTATGTACGTATGATGTTTGGGGTAAGAAGCTTTGTGTTTATTGGTTAAGTCCCCTAAAGGATTTAAGAGTTTAAGTATGATGACATCATTGCTTACGTATAGTAATCAGATTAGTAAGCTGCTTTAATAGCTGGCTTATGTGCATGAAGGACAGCAGCTACTTATTACATGCTTATCTGCTAAAAATCATGATGAACAACCATTTTACCGTCCAGATTCCATTTACTTTATTTCAAGGCTTAATCTCATCCTACTATAAATACCTCATTCGAAGGAACATTTCAGTCTCTTTTCTAAAGATTTTCTCTTCCGAAGTTCTTCTTTAAACCTACCATCTTTACATAATTTCAAGTTCTCTCTTCTGGACGATTACTTTCAGATAAGCTTTAATCTTTTCCATCAAGTCAAGAGGTAAGAATCTTATGTTCTTCTCTGTTTTCTTCTTGCATAGCATCCGAGAGTATGTGTTGTGTGTGCTAAGTCTTCAGGAAAGAATAAAGCTTTTAAAGAATATGTAATGAAAATAAGCTTATGCACCACAGAAAGGATGATTATGTATCTTAGGTTTGAGTTCGTTCATTCTAAGTATCATTCTTGTTCTTGGAAGATTTTCCATCGTAGCAGAGACAAGCTCTAATATTAGTCTCTGATGAGATGTTGTTAGTCTCTGATGAGATAATATTAGTCTCTGATGAGATAATATTAGTCTCTGATGAGATGTTGTTAGTCTTTGATGAGATAATATTAGTCTCTGATGAGATGTTGTTAGTCTTTGATGAGATAATATTAGTCTCTGATGACTAATGATGTTAGTCTCTGATGAGCATCTATGATTAGTCTCTGATAGGTTTGGCGCTTTGGCGCTGGACAAATCATCCACTGATGAAGTTCAGCGATGCCTTAGGGAGTTCGGTGGTGAACAAGTTGTCACCCGACGAGTTTGGCGATGAATAAGTCATCCCCTGATGAGCAAGTTATCCCCCGACAGGCTACGTCCAGTCCCTGATGACGTCATCCATAGTCTCTGATGGGCAAAAATTTGCTAGTCTCCGATGAAGGAAATTCTTAGTCTCTAATGAAGGAAATTCTTAGTCTTTGATGAAGGAATTTCCTAGTCTTTTATGGGCAAAATATGTTAGTCTCTGATGGCTAAAGATATTATTCCCCGACGATTAGAACTCATTCTCTTGATGGATGTGTAACGGTCTAAAAATCCCTCAGGCTTGTTTAAAATGGAAAGTCTCTTTTTTTCCGATGCAACAATGATTTCATTAAAAGTCAAGAGAATAATGATGCTCGGACATCACAAACATCACATTTGTACATACTCACATTTATCTTCTAAGCATAGATTCTCATGCTATGACAACATATATGTTTTTCAGAGGTATTTCACCAAGCAAGTGAATTAGATTTAGCTCAGCTAAGGACAAAGGCAAGTATATTCTCATTTCTATGCTTATTTTAGCGCATGGTCAATTGATTCGACGTGCGTACAAGGTTATGACTTTATGTTTAAATTTCCTTGTGAATCAGAATGCTATGCTTTGATTTCCGCTAGCATGTTATGAATGAAAGTGCATGGATATAACTGAGATTTGATTTATCAGTTATTTTTCAATCTTATATCTGTACTAATGTATGAGAATGTTTCCACTTGGGCATTGAGGAAGTGCTTATGTTACTCTTAAGAGGAGAGATGTTGTACGTAGTTTGCGAGAACCTCCTTTAAGCTAAATAAGACATGCAAGATGGTTAAGTAAGGAAGGAAGGAAGAGTTCAAAATCTCAAAATCAAGATATGTTTTTAAAAGTGCTAGAGGTTTTGACAATTGAATCCATCATACCTCACAAATAATTTGAACCCTTGTTACCCACCTTATATGATTATATACTTGCTGATCGTAAATCACTTATCCTTGCTATTGTTAAATGTTTTACAGGTGATAAAGGTAAGATGTACATGCATAAGGTCAAAGCGAGTTAATTGTGGATAGTGATGAGGAAAAGCAGAGGACTGAAGATGTAAGAGCATGATTGTAGTGCTAAGTTTGTTAGACCTACGGGTCTCAACTTCTTGTAAGGATGATAATTAAAGCAATTGTAATAGCTTAGTTTCCGCTGCAAGTTTTGTACTCTGATTAATTGTAAGGATGTACTATTAATTACTTTAGTACATTAGGGTTATATGTATGTGAGGTTGTTTTTTGTTTCTTTCCCCTGACGGCGCCGGGTCCCGTGTGGGATTTTTGGGGTCGTTACAGATATTGTTTCAGCCCAAAAGTAGGTAGGTAACTTGGCCTCTACTAACATTGTTTTAGCAGCTTCTATCAGGGTCCTATTCTTCCTTTCCACTACACCATTCTATTGAGGAGTTCTTGGAGCTGAGAATGTATGACTGATATCTTTCTCCACACAAAACCCATCAACAGCTGCATTCTTGAATTCAGTTCCATTATCAGTCCTCAAAATCCTAACAACTTACCCAGATTCAGTTTCAACTTTCTTTACATGGTCAATGACTTGTTGAGGCACCTCTGATGTAGCATGTTGGAACTTGACCCAAGTGTATATGGTGTCGTCATCCACAATAACCAAAGAAAATCTTTTCTTTGATACTGACATGATGTTGACAAGACCAAATAAATCCATATGTAGCATTTGAATTGGATCTTTGATCATTGTGGCTTCCTTGCTAACAAAAGAAGTTCTCTTTTGCTTCCCTTTTTGGCAGGATGAGCATAACCCCTCTTGAGTGAACTCCATTTGAGGTAGGCCATTCACCAATTCTTCTTTCACTAAATCATTGATAGTTTTAAAGTTCAAGTGAAAGAGCTTCTTGTGCCACATCCAACTCTCATCAGGGGATGCCTTGTTGAAAAACATGAGGCTTGGTTTGCTAAGCCAGAGTCATTAACATAGAGATTTGCCTTTCTATCCCCTGATAAGACCAACTTCCCATCATCTTCATTGGAGATTAAGCACCTATCACCTTTGAAGGAGATTTTGAATCCTTTGTCACATAGTTGACTTATGCTTAATAAATTGTGCTTTAGCCCATCTACTAGTGCTACATTTTCAAATGAGACATTCTCATTTCTACCTTGCCATAACTAGTGTTAATCCTTTATTGTTATCACCAAAAGATATGGTTGGACCATCCTTCTCAGTGAACTCTAGGAGTAGGGCTTTGTTTCCTATTATGTGCTTTGAGCAGACACTGTGTGGAAACTAGATTTGCTTGCTTTTGCCCTTTCCTTACACGCAAAGAACATTTAAATTTTTTTTTTTGATACCTAAGTGGATTTAGGTTCGTTAGGTTTAATCACAATTTTTGGTATATCAGTGTTTAAGTCAATTTTAAACTTGGTTTGGTCAACACACAAACTTTCTCCTGTTTGGGAGCTTCACATAATGCCTTAAATTTAACAATCACTTTCTTTTCTTTACCCTTATGGGTGTATGCAAGATCATAAATAGATTTAGGTAAATCATCAACGTATAAAATTGTACCAGTTAATATCTATAGCTTTTCTTTATATTGAAAAGATAAATGATTAATATTACCACAGTTACAACACACTTTTCTTGGGTCATCAGAGTTAGGAGCAAAGTTGTTGGCTTTGTTAACTCCTAACTTTCCATTTCTTTTTTTTTCTTATCCCCTGATTGGACGTTATCCCCTGAAGGGCTACTAAGACCTGATGAACTCACATCCCTTGATGATTATGTATCCACTGATGCATAATCGTTTTTCTTCTTGTTGGGAATCTTGGGTGCTTTGGCAAGAATATGCTTCTTGCCACCTCCACCACGAAGCTTCACTCTTAGGGAAAACATTCCCTCTTTCTAGCTTGGTCACTTCCTTCACAAACTTAACTGGTTGCAAAGACCTTTTACTAAAACTAGCAACATTTTCAACCTCAATTGAAGGTTGTTTCACCTGAGTCTCTCCATATCGTAGTCTAGACTTTGGATTGAATTTTGTTGTTTAGTTGATCCTCTAGTTTCTTGCTAGACTAAGTCCATTTCCTTATGACCTCATCCTCTTCGTTAAGCTTTTTGGAGGTCCACTCTTCTTTCTTAATGGCACAGTTAAGGAGGTTTCTAGTCTTGTTGAGTTCTATTTCTAGATTTTCAAGCCTAGTTAATTCTGATTATAAGAAAGTGTTCCTAGCAATTAATTTTTCATTAATCTTTTGCATTCTCTCAGTTTCAGCTAGAACACTCCTTAATGTGTCATAAAGATCTCTAATCCCACAGGTCATTTCCTTAATAGTTTTAAAACAATCATTTTTAGACATGTTAAGGGAAATTTCAAGACTAACCTGTGATCTGCTACTACAAGTGGATGAGGCCATCAGGGTTAGGTTAACATATTCCTTAGCTTCTTCTTCATCTGAGTCAGCTCAGTCCTTTCCCTCAATAATATATGATTTGCCCTTTTTGTTAGCATTAAGAAGGTCAAAGTATTTCTTCTTGTAATCCATGACAGCTTCTTTCCCTTTGGGCTCACCTTTATGGTTGGCCTTGCGACACTCGTTTGCAAAGTGTCCCATTTCACTGCACTAGTAACACTTTATTCTTGCTTTATCAATAAAGTTGTTCGTGTTACTAGGTTTCCTTGCTGAAAATTTCTTTATCCCTTTTGGTTTTTAGAATTTCATCTTGGAGAACCTTCTTACAAGGAAGGCCATAGTTTCATCCATATCATCTAGTTCTTCAGGGGTGTACTCAGTCCCCTTTGAGCTAGCTTTTTCACCTTCACTTTCATCTTCATTTTCTTCAGCATCTCCTAGTTACTGCTTTCAAGACACTTTGTCCTGCTTCTTGTCTGTTCTTCTTGCTAGCCATCAAGGTTACAGATTTAAGCTTCTTGGTATCCCTTGACATTTCAGATCTCTGTTGAACCTCTACTTCATATGTCATTAGGGTACCATAAAGTCTATCCAAGTCTAGGAGATTCATGTCCTTCGATTCCCTAATGGTTGTTGTCTTTCGAGCCCATGATATGGGAAGTTCCCTCATGAATTTTCTATTCACGTCCTTATTGGCATATACCTTCCCATACATTTTTTGGTCATTTACCAACATGTTAAATCTGTCAAACATTTCGGTGAGTGATTCACTAGATTTCAATGTGAACCACTAATACTGTTGTGTTAACAGCTGCAACTTGTTCTCTCTAACATCCTTTGTACCATCACATTGGATCTAAATGGTATCCTATATTGACTTAGATGTGGCGAGATTCATGATGTTGTTGAACATATCATCATCTAACCCATTATGAAGGATAACAGTTACTTTGAGATCCTTTTTCACTTTCTCTCTTTCTTATGGAGTCATTTCATTAGTAGTCTTTGGGACTAGACATTCTGGGATGTTGACTCCATTCACCACCTCTTGAGAAATAAGCTTTTTAGTTACGTGAGGACCTTCTTCTAGAACTTGTAAATATTCATCATCAATAGATCTGAGATGAACGATCATTCATTGTCTCCAGAAGAAGTACTTTCCTTGTTCCAACATGGAAACCTTACTATTTCCAGATTTGTTAGCCATAGATAAAGATTTTCTAGCAAGTGTAATCTACTAGTTATCTCTAATAACAATTGTTAGAATAAAATAAGCTAATGTGTTTGTAGAAGGGGGGTTTGAAAACAAACACCATACCTTTTTCGCTCTTCAAATCTCTTAACACGAAAACTAGATTAGCTACAAGTTTATCCCCTGATGAGGATGAACTCAGGAAAATAGTATAGTTATTTAAAATGAATGCACAAGGATTCAAGTTAAAATAGTTGTATTATAACATGAGTTTTTCTAGGAATCTATATAATCACAAAGTGATTAAACAACTACAAATTTGTAAGTGAATACAACTTCTTGTTTCACACACTAGCTACAATTTCTCTCTGAAATATTTCTCTCAAGAACTATTACAAAGCTTCTCTGTAGTGTGTAAAGATGATTGAGATATTTCTAAGTATTTTGATCTGTTGTATTTTTCTCTCACATCCATCAATTGTAGCATGTTACAACTATTACATATATATAGGAAAATAGAGATAAATACCATGTGCTTCCCATGCTTCTTTTTCAACGTAGTCATAGTATGTCCTATCATTGTCCTTTCAAAGGTACATGTGTCAGACTACTATTGGCTTTTGTTGTTTTTATTTCTGTCCATGTTCTCCATGTGTTTCTGGGGTAAAGGTTGTTATTGGACATCTATATTTTAAGGAATATCTTCTCAGTTATACCCCTTGTTTATTTATCATATATCAGTGTATATCTTTTAAGCCCTAATGATGAGTAGACTAGGTCTTAACTATTCCTTGATAATAAGCCCTGATGTTGACTTTATCAATGCTTCTGGATCCCCTGATGACAAATCCTGATGTAGACTTGATCAGTGCTTCATTATCCATTGATGTTAATCCCTGATGTAGAGTTAGATCAGTGCTTCTTGATCCCCTGATGTTAAAACCTAATGTTATCCACCAATTTCATCCATTAATGCAGTGTTCAGGTTGTGAAAGCCCCGACTATCCCAACCAAAGACCAGTGTCATCAGTTTAATATTAATTGCCATGACATAGGCTTTTAGAGGAAAATCGGGTTGCCAACGGGGAATTTCAAAAAGCTGTTACACCAAAAACTCTTTTCTTGGTATTAATAACTCAAAGTGAAGATACAATAACTATTACAAACATTATTTTGAAAGTTTTCAGCAGCGAAATAACATATTTTATACTTGATAACAAAACAAGATCAAACCAACCGAAAGTCCTATTTATGAGCCTTGGACTGCCAAATTTACTGATACTGATTTGACTTTTCTTTACCCTTTAAACCTTCTTCTTTCTTGGGTTGAACTGAAAGAGAATCAAGCAAGTATGAGCAACAAAGCTCAACAAGTAATATAATATATAACAAATATAATAAATCTGGTGAAGAGATCTGTTCAAAATACTGTTTTCAAAATAAATAAGAATACTAAAGTCTCATATGTTGGATTCAAATGGGGAGAACTCATATCTTCAAATAGAAGAAATATTGGCAATACTATGCCTCTAAAATCAAGAAATAAGGAATATCCATGTAACTCTTGGATGTCTTTCAGTACTATGGCTTACTTGAACATCTCTCTCAACGACGTCTTTCAGTACTATGACTTACTTGATCATCAATTCTGTTCAGCACAAGAGCCTACTAAGAATATTATTTACCACATGACAATAATGGACCAATGTTATTTCATTGTGGTCTGCTATGTACATACGTATGACATTTAGTATACCTAATTACATGTACTTTCTCATGGGTCCAGGAGAATAGAGTATCCCATTCTCATTATCTGGATTGTTTCCCTTGTAGAGATAGTGGATAGATTTCGACACCTTAATGAAATTTACCAATGTGATTATATGTTGTCCCAGTGAAATACCCTAGAACTTGTAGAGGGGGGGGGGGGGGGGGGG